>JAYKKI010000008.1:4957500-6157500 GCA_039881145.1 Druceiella hillmani
CATCGTCTAGAAATATATTAAAGGCCAATAATATAATAAAATTCTATATGTAAATCTTTTACAGTGAGTAAGTCTGAAGAGTAATTTAAAAATTACTTTGGTTTGCATTAATTTTCTGCTTTATTTAATTTTTTTTCTAGCATTCAATTTCCTGCGCTTTGATTGAGTAGGATCATTGAAATTTCGAGAAGAAATATGATAATGTTGTAATTCTCATTTAATTATTTGATTTTGTTCCCAATTCGTAGTTAATTCGCTTCAACTATAGAACTCTGGGAATAATATGCTATTAGATAAATAAATATACCGTTCAACATATTATATATGCGCCGTAATGATGCACGCCTAAAAAATTTCAGTCAAAGAATTTTTATTGTCTGAATGTTACCAAAAATGCCAATTATATGCACAGGTTCTGGTAGATCTCAAATAAGTTGTTAGCCAAAAAATTGTCCTATCAAGTAATATCATATATTAGAAAGATAGTCTGTTTCCTTGCATCGCTTTTACGTTCCGGCTACTTAACCAATCCTTAACGATTTTTACAGCTTCATCTCAAAAACACCTCAGTTTCAGTATAGGGAATACAAAAATAATTTTTGCGCAGACGATTTCGCAGGCAATATTGTTGGCTGAGTGTGACTGATACAAATACTGCAATAACAATAAATTTTATAACTATTATGTTGTATTTTTGGCAAGACTAGTTAAATAATATTATCTTACGAACTCTATGCAGACAGTATATTATACATAAGCTATCCGAATAGCAAAATTATGAATTTTAAACTAATTTAATATGTAATGACGGTGCCAGACCTCACGCAGATTTTGAAACGTGTCATTTCCATGAGAAAATTTAGATATTATAAACCGTGTATAAGTAAAATTTGCATTAATTTGATTACTAGTATACTCGAACGTAAATTTCGTATGGAAGTGCTTTTATTTTGACATGAATACAGCGATATCTGATATTTACCATCATCTAACGAGCGAATCTCTGTAGATAGGTATATTACATGTGTGTATATATATATATATATATATATATATATATATATATATATATATATATTATAGTGTGAGTGTATATACAGAATTTACATATATTCCTATATAACAATATTATTATCTGCCATAGTATTATTTACATATCTTATTACGTAGAAATGTTTGGAAACCCGTTGTTTCTCTTTTTTATCAACTTGTAAATTAATGAATCTTAAATATGAAATATTGATTACTACTTCTCGTTATCATCACTATAAAAGAACCTCCATGTTTGTCGTTTCTCCTTATTGTTTCGTTTATTAGAATTTAAATACCATTTTATTCAATAATATAACCTTAGCAATTTGAATAAAGTATGTTAGTTTGAAAATATTATAAAATACGATAAATTGCAACTGAGACCCTATAATTTCTAATGGTAATTATATATTTGTAACATCACAAACTCGGGCCATGTATGAGTGCGATTTCCAAGTCGAGGATTGTTTTAAAAATCATGATATGGTTTATTTAGTTGGGTGTTTATTAAAATTTTAATGAATGAAGATTGTCCAATTTCTTGCCAATCGATATTTTCCCTATTACAATTTTATCTATTTTAAACGAGTAATAAATAGGAAATAAACATTGGCAAAATAATAAAATCAATATTAAAACCAAAAATAAAATATGCGTCGCCAAAAGTTTCGTGTTTAATTTACAAGTGTTTTTTAAATGTTTGTTTTTTTTCTAATTTTAGGTTTAATGTTCTAATAAAATCTTTTATTTTTTAAAAACTAAAAGAAAAATCCCTTTTAACATGGTAACATAAACAGCATGTGAAACTTCCTGCATACAAAGTCTTGTGGCGGGTAGATTTACATTACTTTTACATTAAAATGAGAGTTTGTTGTCACGTGTTGACGTCTAATCAGATGTTATATGTATTCAGTGATGTCCACTTATTAGCTGTACTGGATATATTGACGTCACTTCCAACCAGGCTTTGAGGCTTTGAGATATTGATTTGAGCTTTTTTTCGTAAAATGTTATGAAAATGTGAGTTAATTAAACCGTAGTGTAACAATAATAAAAATTAATTAAAATGTAAGTAAATTATTTGGTTCATAATTTAAAGGTAGGGGTGGAACAGGGATATCTTACTATCTCATTTGCTCTTGTTGAATTCATTGAGCATTTTTAAAAATTTCATAAAATTTCACTGTTATCGTCCTTGTTGAAACGTCAAGTTGAAATATTAATAACTCGGTTTGTTTTTTGTCAAATATTTTCTCCCCGTCAAATTTTTTCTCGAAGTTATAATAAAAAATTTGTAAACATTACAATATAAAAGTCAAATCATATGTAGGTATTTTTGTCATACAGACATTCTTCTATGACTCCATTTTCCTTCACGGGGAATTGTTTTTTTTATCTATTCACTCTCATTACTATTTAATTATATCAAAAAGTTTCAAGGCACGTACTCAAATAAATATTTTTAGAGGCTCCTAGAAAAGTACTAATAACATTCACTCTCAAATAAATATATGTAGTGTCTTGGGCTAGCCTTATAGCCTATTATATCATGTTAAGGAGATACAAAGGGAGAAATAAATCGAAATAGAAAAACATACATCGTACACAATATTTGTTTACGTCAGGCTACAAACAGTGCAACAATCTTCTAGACTACCTGTAAATCTCTAGTAGGTAATTCGTAAAAAGCATTTATATAAATAATGTCATTAATTTCTATGATTCTATAGGCAAATTATATCATTCTGCAGGATTATAACATACATTATTTGCTGCAATCAATGATGCGACAGGATATGTGCAAGATACTAATAAAGCAGTTTCGAAATTTAAAGAAAGAGAAATCCAAAAATAATTAAATTACCAATCAATAATTATCAACTAATCAATAAATATCAATAACCACCAAAAAAATAATTATATTTGTACTGTAAAGTTCTGTTAGAATATGCTCGACTGAAAAAAATACCGATACAAGAAGCATTACTCACTATCATGTAAATATGACAAAAACTATCAGAAAATTAGTACTATATGTACAAGTGGAACTCATTTTCTGATGATTTTAACATGAAGTCATCACAGGAAGAGACGCAGTAAACGCTGTTTGTTATATTATTTTGTAAGCGTCATCAAACAGTGACATTTCTAAAAAATGTTAAACAGAATTGTTGCGGGAACCAAAATTGCTAATGATTTATCGCTGTGATTAAAAAGGTAAACTGCAATTAATGTAATAGCACGTAACAGGAATAGACCATTATTAAGTTATAAAGATGTCATCTGTGAGAAATGTGCACTGTTTTTGGAAGTATAGCGGTATATTTTTAATCAATAATAAAGGAAATTCAATCAATGTATTCGTATTATTGTATGTTATTGTAGAACTACTAAATGTAAGTAAGTTTCATCAACTCCTGTTGCCAAAAACTTGTTTTTAAGGTTTTAATAAGTAATAAAATTATTTTGGAAATGGGAGTTGACACTTATTTACATATATCTCAAATTACATAATATGGAATCCAATAGATCAATACGTATAAAAGCTGTCAGAGGTTTATAATTGTGAAATATGTAAAACGTAAATATTCCAACAATATTAAAGTCAATAGGAGAAAGATCAAAAATCCAACTCATCAAATATAATATGCAACAGTAATTGAAACATCAGACGTTATGAGAGTTGTAAACGAGATTTAATAAAAAATAATTATACATGGAGTTTACATATATTCATACAAGGAAATTATCCGCAAAATTCCGGAAGTATTGGAAAAGACTTAAATCTCAATTGGCTCTTCAACCCTAAGTGGATTCGTTCGCCAAATAAGATTCTTAAATTAATTTTCATAATATATAAATCATATCTTTAGACGGTAAGTACATACGCCTTCGAGGGTATTGGTGAAAATATAATTTATATTAAATATGTGATAAGAAAACATATAATTTAACGACAAACTTAAACAAAAAATGTCTTCTGTGCCTGCGTCCAATTGAAGACGTACATTACTTACTGACTCTACGTCCTGGCTTTACCCGGACAAAAAAGGGACTGTAAATCGATTTTGTTTTAATGATTATTTTAGTATTAGTATTCTTAAATGTTTAGTTATTTATTATGTGCTTTAATTACTTGTAACATAAAAATGGTTGTAATAAACTATCTACAATATTATTATTATACATTTACATTCAGCATTTTTTTGCAAACTTCGTCGTTGTGTACGTAAATTGATATTATAAATAATAACCCACCCTTAAAGTGACATTAGACCTGATTGTGTTCTACCTAATAACAATATTCTTCATGAGTAATATTTTAAGATTTCAACTTAATTGCATATTTTATTTTCCCGAAAATTTTCATTTTTCATCAATAATTGGGTATCACTTAACGATAAACATTATTTTCTTTTTCGTGGTTTTTTATTGAATAAATACTAGTTGTTTTTTCTTTCCGTAATTTTGATCTTTGTGACTGAAAAAAATGTACCAAACTAGACGTGGCCATTATTTATAGACTTACTTAGTATACATTTCAGAGTAGCCTAAAACTTATTGTTTCCTTTTAGGAAATAAAAATGCTCTATGGAAATCGAAAATGAGCAATGCGACAAGACAAGTTGGTAAATGAGCGGTACGATGATAAAACTATGGTAAAAATGAATTAATTTCTCAACGAACCTTTTATTTAACTTCACAGAATATGCCTTGTGTTCTTATGTCATCTTAGATTATCCACTTGGTAGCTTAAATAATAGCTAAGAAATCGATTAAATAAAACTGACATGTATTTGATATGAAATATCGGTGCAATGCGGGGACTACCCTAGCCCCTAATTGGCCGTGGAAGCCCTCGCATTACATTGAAATTTTAGAGAGTTTTGTCCAAACGCAAAATTATCGCGAATTAGTATTCAGAAAAAAACGCCTCGTGGTATTGATGAAGATGCAACGAAACGTTCCTTCCTTCCAAAACAGACCCACCAAAGTCTATTTATATTACTTCAGCAAAAACTGGTTACCCGTCGATATCAGTTTATAGAATTTTGCATCAATATGAATGTACATCAAGTTATATAGTGTATATACAACAAATTTACAGCTTACAACCCAGAGACTACTCAATCAGAGGCACTTTCTGCCGACGACTGTTAAGATTGATGACGGATTACACGTAATTTTTTTTTATAAGTCACTTACTAAACAATGTAAGTAAGTTTCATCAACTCCGAATCCTCGTGAGATTGGATAGGATGAATCCAGATACTAATGTAAAATTAATTATAAGACGACAATCTTCAGCGGATAATTTTCAAATTGTAAGAGGCGCTTAATGGTGAGTGGTACTCATATTTTGTACACATTACTTTTTATGAACGATGACTGTCTCATACATTATAAAATTGTGATCAAACAGCATCTCAATAATACATACCTTAGAAATTGGCTGCCACGGTCAATTGTGTGGCCTTCGCAATCTCCAGACCGGAATCGATTGGACTTTTTTATTAAAATTGTGTTTAATAAAATGTATAGGTAAATCTAATGAAATAAAAAGGATTCTGGTTTAGATAGGGTTGCAATTATTATATTATATGTATTTCCGAAAGTTCATTTACTTCCATTTTTTTATTGACGTAAATATGAAATAGGAATATTTCATATATACTTCGATAAAATCGATATTAGAATTTATTCAATGAAAGCAAGAGAAGGGAGAATTTAATTCAATAAATAAAGTCTAATTTCGATTTCAGGACAGATATTTCAGTTTTCAAAGCAGGAAGAACAACGAGTCATTCTATTTTAAAATACGTATTAAATAAGTAAGTTTTTAAAATGATTGTCAAGGTTAAACTTGGTACATTTTTTTAGTAATTTAAGGCAGAATTACACAACAAAAAAACTATTTATTCGAAGAAAAAATTATTTCGTAATATCTTGAAGATTAGCAAAAAATTTACTACATATTTGATACTTCTACTTTTTGCACGTATGAAAAAGAAAAAATAATTTTAAAATGAGTTGTAGAAGTGATACGCAAGTAATGTTGAAAATGTGAAATGTTTAAGAAAAATTAATTAGATTTTTATAGATCTTTATAATATTCTTATTTCACTTTTTAGGTAAAATAAAATTTTTCCGAAAAACACATTTCGTACGTGTAAAAGACATGATCGCAAAAGACAATGCAACATATATGGTTGCAAAAGACAATCTGAGCTAGCAAAATAATTTTGCTATTTTGGTCTTATATTGTTGGCTGTTTTTTTCTTATCTGTCGTATTAATAGACATTAATACAAAAGCAGCAGATAAGAAGAGACATAGCGAAAACGAGTAAAAAAATGAGTAGGTAATAAAATTAAAAATAAAATTAATTTAATGGGTTTATTTATAAAGTTAAAGAACTGGTATGATTATTTCCATAAATTTATATTTTCATTAATTTATGTTGATATTAATAAATTAAGTTTTAAATGCAGATTGCAATTTTCGTTTTTTTTTAAGTTTATCATCCAATTTTCGAATTTTTTTTCTTAAAGATTGGTTATTTGACAGTTTTCATTTTGACCCCAATAAGGCGGTCAAAATGAATTAATTATAGTATATATATATCAGATCTGCTACGATCTTTTTCTGTTGAATTTTCCGTTATAGTCTCTTATATATTTAATATTTTATTACGTGGTTCTTGGGTTTTTTTTGGACAATAACTCAATGTGCTACGTAACCATAAATGTGAATTGAATTAATTAAATTTATTATTAATAAAGGTAAATGAAATAAAAAATGTTTACACACTTTGGGGCATATGTTGTTACTAAGCACACTTCATACATAAAATTCAGATACGATTTTGAAATGATTTGCAAATTTATTTGGTTATATTGCCTAGCCATAAATCAAAGTGCTAAAAATAAAATTTTGTCTCATTGAAAGATAAACTAAGAATGCTAGTAATTTTTAGAACTATTGCAGGGTAATTCAGAACTGTTCTTGTGACATTTCCAACATTGCAAACGCTAAGGTTGGGTTTTAGAAAATAGATCAAAAGTAAGTTAATGGTTTCACCGATTTAATTATTTACCGCTTGTCATATTTTGATGCCTTTTGACTATAAGAGATTTTTCTAGTAGTAGTAAATCCACCACTGTACACCTAATGCTTTAGGCTTGCAGTAAAGTTAAAAAAAATTAATTGCAAACTGCGAAGAAATGAGTGAAACAACCTGAAAGAGTAGTTGGCTAAATATTGTCTAATGAAGTGCGAAATAAATACGAAAAAGTTATTTCTTTAAGGATTTGCGAAAGGTGCAAAGAAGAATTTTTAACAAACAAGTTTGTTCGCAATAAGTAAAGACTTAACAAAAACTTTCTTAGACGATGTCTATATGCATGGTTTGAGAAATTTGGCCAATCGAAATATTTAAATATATCAGTGTTCATTCACTACATACATATTTCTACTTAATGCTACTAAACAACAGTTTCTAGTACATACCAGGTGTTGCAAACATTGTTTTAAAAAATAAAAACTTTAAAATTTCAAATTTGAACCCCAGGTCTTTTTAAGTACTTTAATAATCATATTGTAGTATTCCGCAAAGTAGTAAATGAAGCCAGATTTGAAAATGTGACCGTAAATTGATATAGTCACATATATTTAAGTATTCTGTGTTTATTTTTATATGCAAATGATAAATAACGTGATTCCATTTCAATGTATAAACATGTGGCGGTTCATCGAACGTTCCCCACTGTAGGTATATTTTAGTGATAAACTATAAGTAAAACAGAGAGTCCGAAGGAATATTACCAGAACAGTTCAGTACAGTTAAAAGAAGAGACAAACAAGTGGCTATGCTACTGGCAACTGATCCTTAGTTTAGAAGTAATCTTATCCACATTTTATCCAATGCCAAGGTTTTACTATTTAATTTTTATTTCATAAATAAGAATTTTTATTTTTTACCCTCATGATCTCAGTTACCAAAATTTTTAAATATAGGTCTAATAAAAAAGAAAAACACTAATATTAGTTTTCATTTTAAACTTCTAAATGGCTCTTTAATAAAAACATTACTACGTTACACCGAGTTACCTTGGCCTATTTTATAAAGTGTATGATGTGTTGTACTAAAGTAGAAGAAATGCAATATTAACGTTATTAGCTTTTCCTCTCGCATTAATTTTTGGGTGATTTTGCGAAGTTTTTGGCCAGTACTTATGTTTGCATCTCAATGTTACACGTAATCGAGATAACACATAAAAGCAATGTGTTATATGTTCTCTAAACTTTTATCCACTGATGAAGACTGGATTTGAAAATTATTTTCTTTTGCCGGTCAGTTCTGTGATGATTTTCATTTTTGTGATTAGCGGTCTTCAAAATATGCTATAAGTTTTTCGTATTTTTTTAATTTTTATAAGTTTGTTTCGGTCTATTGAATTAAAAAATGATTGCCCTTTTGGTGATGACATTGTGGCTTCTTCCAAAATAGAAGCAGCTTCTCTATTTCTGGTTTTCTCATTTTTAAGCTAATTCTAGTAGCAGTATTTAATTTCATATCTTCAAAAGTTTGAGAAGTCGTCCAGCTCTACTGATTGATCCTTGTGCTGACTATGCTTTTCTTCAACCGATTCTTCATAAACCCTATATTTCACTTACTTTTTACTTAACTGTTCACTGAGTTATTTAAAATCGTTTTATTATTTTATCGCACTTAAAATAGATGAACTATTGTTTTAAAAGTTACATCAGTTTATCCACAATAGAAACAATTTGTGTCTTCACTACACGTGAGCTTAAGGATAACAATAATTTTAATAAACGTTTTTTGCCACTTTTGCATAAATTTATACCTATTTACTGCACGGGCCTTGAAAATAGTAATATCTAATAACATTTTTTAATAAAGATAAAAGAAATTAGTTGAAATGTGGAATAGTTCGAAAATCTCCCAAATGAAAAAAAATTGGAAAAAATTATACCAAAAATATTTTTATCATTATATACTATTTCAAGAAAAAAATTATTACTTAATTATATAGGTTCCAAGTTAAAAATAAATCAAACCAATACGGAATAACCTTTGTCAAGCAGAAAGTTGGCTTCGAAGTAAAAATAACTCTTTTTTCTCATTTATAAAAAGAGTATATTAACTAATCGACTCTATTATGATGTTACGAAAAAAATATTAACAAAACTGCAGAGCAATCTTGTCATGACTTTATGTAGGATTAATTATAAAGATACTATTCCTTTTTTATTGTAACTACAATAATTTGAATTAAGCTTTTAAATTACCTTTTGTTACTAGTGCGTCTCGATTGCCTGCTTAAGGTCGGGATGTACTAAAGAGGACTTGTTTATACACAAAGCATCATAAATACGATTTAAAGTCTGAAAAGGCGATGAATGGCTTGAATCGTAGTAAAACTCAGGATGATACGGAGATTCTTATTTTATGAATAAATATTGTCTGAACTAAATTTCAATGTCAACTGACACGTTGAATAAAATTACTCTTTTAACATAAGAAGGGTTTAGAAGAGATAGGACGTTCTCACTCGAACCTTAAAAATATTTATTGAGGATATTTTCCTTGTATGTGGACCCAGCTAATTCCAAAGTTTCCAGATTAGAAACTAATAATAATATCACACTCTACCATTCTTTAACACATTTGAAATAAACGAACTTACATTCTAAATGTCTAAATATTAAAGAAAATATCCCTTACCTATTAAAACACAATGGAAATAAAAATACGTTTTTTTTAAATAAATAATAAATATATAATTAACGCAATGAAGCTTTCTAAATTGTGTTTGTAGAAAAACCGTGTTACACCAGCCAAAATTCATATAATTTTTACACATTTTATTCGCGAAATACGTTTCTACTAGAATCTTATGATAGGTTGATTAAAAAATATAAGACTCTGCAAACTTATGTACTTTATGGAAATTAATCGATTTAAATGGCATGTCCCGAAAGTTCCTGCAAGTGAAATTTATCCAAGCGCTGCGCGTAGCTAGACGTTGCAAGGCAAGGTTCCGATAAATACTAAAAGCAAATCGTTGGTCTTCTCTCTCTGTCTGTCTGCGGTCTGGCTCTCGGTCTGGTCTGATCAGCGGTGGTAGGATTCTCGTCGTTTCTGAAGCTCAGGGTGATTTTCTTTTGTCGGCATTACTCGTTTTTTACGTCCTGCTACATCTGTTTTTGTAAAGGTCCTCGGCAGAAACACTCATGATTGTCCACCCAGAAGAATCTTTAAAACGTCAGTGGATATCTAACTAGGTTCGGTGGTTAGGAGTCTAACTATAGTTCGGTGGCACGCGCTGTCGCGCAAATTTTTGTAAAGCCATCACTGTAGAGTCGATACCTAACAATGAATTTCTACAAAATATAACTACAATCTACATATGAACAATGACTTTCTACAAAATTAACGCCAAATATATCGATACCTAAGGCTTGTAGCGACTTCGCGAGCATTGTTATGGTGGTTAGACAATTGGATATCACAGTATATCTTTTGTTGTGAGCAGGCTCGTAATTGGTAGTGCACGGGCCGAAGAACTTGATACCAATATAGGTGAAAGCCCAGCAGTAATGAGCTGGGAGTTTGCAGCGATAGATGCCTTTGATGATTGAATTAGTGTGGTTTTTCTTGGGCAATACCTCTGGCAACATTACAGTTTACTTCGTGCGTTGTTTCATAACCAAAGCGGCCAGGAATAATGGCGTACTCCGTTTACCGTAAGCCAAATCCTCTCTGTACTGGAGAACACGAAGAATGGTTCGTATCAATCGTATATATTTTGAGTAACGCGCTATATGTGATAGCATAAAGCGCATGTGGATAACACGTAATGACAAGTTAAATGTAGCGATGGCGACGTAAACCATTTCTATGTCATTCGCCTCGATGTGGTCATCATTTTCTTTTTCACAAATCCACTCCTTTTTTATTTGTATAGAAAGTCGGGCTCGCCGAACCAATAAAGTTCAGAATTGAAGTTATTCAGAATGTTGAAGCCATCGGCAACCCTATCGCATCTAGGAAGCCATTTCCATTATTTAGGTTTCTTTTCGTCCGATATTCTTGCTAATCGGTGGAACAAAAATAAAAACTCGGCTTGGACAGCCAAGTAGCAAGGTCGTGAAATCAGATCAGTGATGTACCGCGCTGGTTTTGAGTCATATTCTTCTATGATCATTCCGGCTAGGCGACGAACCATGACATCAACTAAGAAACTCGAAACGAGGAACGAGGTGACCTTAAAGATTGGAGCCACCTTCCTTTCCTGGTTGATTAAGTGGCATGGATATTCTGTCTTTCCCTTCAGCAGACGGCCGCAATGTAAAAAGATACACTCGCATATACAACTTATGTAGTTCTATATTTGTGGACTTTGACAGGTAGGCGTAGGAGCAAGGTACGGTCAAATATGTTAAACTTTATGCTTGGACTATTCATTTCGCCCACGATTATGTTGTAAATCGTTCCAACCAAGTCTGGTACGCCACGTTTTGAATTGGATGGGGACCGGTGTAGCAATGCGAAACCGACTAAATATTGATTTCAATATTATGAATACCTCTTCCTTCATGGAATCTCTCTCCTCTACATATTGCAAGGGATAGTATAGATATGTTCGTATTAAACGAGAGTGTATCGGGTTCATACAAAAGAGGGGATCTTCGAAGGTCCCATAGTAGTTTCCCGTAACTACGATCAAGCATTTCTACCTAACTGGGTTAGAAACTGTCTCTTCGCAAAGAGTAATTTAGTGCCGAGTTTTCGAGAACCCACTTATTTAATGCTCTAAATGACTCAAAGATCGGTTTACTCTCAATCAAGTGACGGTGACTAAAGATAGCACGTTCTAAAGTTCCGCGTTGTTCCACTTTTATATCAAGATGCATGCTCTTTAACAAAATTCTACTGGCGTAATCATGCTTACTGCAATGGAATAAAACGTGATTCCCTCGTCTCAATACCGAATCCGAATCGAATCGTAGATACACGCCGAACAATCTTTAAGGGCAAATATAAAAAAAAGTGGCAGGAATGCGCCATAGCCCATCAAAAATTGCAAAGTATAATAGTCGCTAAGAAGCCAGTTCTTACTCAACCGCTCAGATACATTGGAGAAGAATAAATGAGTGGTTTTTCCCGTTGCATAGGAGGTAAACTACCTAGAGTACCAGTGAGCAGAGATGACTTCTAAACTACGTCTCTTTCCCTCCATAAGAAATTCCTCTGTTTAAAATTTGAAGTGTAGCGGACCTGTATCGAAGACGTCTTGCTACGTGCTAAAACAAAATTTGCCAAGCGTTCTATGATCCCAAGTCAGCAGGCAAGAACCCGCCAAAGCCGGCGACCTATCCGTTGAACAGGCCAACAACGGCAAACACTGCGATCATAGCCTACCACCCCTTTAACATGCTGAACCCCGACGCAACACGGAGACTACTCCACAGATCAATATATCTAGGTGTATTGCCTTTATATTTGTTTGAAAATAGAATTAACCAACAGGAAATCGGATCATGTCATGGAAGGTAACCCGAGTTTTCCCATCGATGTACCGCGCCTGAGGTAAAAAGCTCAATCATTCACCTAGGACCATACCCAGGTAATGACCTGGTCCCAAACGCCGATTTTAGACTATGGACTTTTATGAGCCCAAGCTGAGATCTTTATTAGTGCCCTAGTGAAGTAGACTGATGAGGGAGTCCACTGAAAACCGGGTTCTCTGTCTGTTCGACTCGCTCATCCGACCAACGGCAAAGTGTCTGCATAGGCGATGGTACAGCATACCTGAAGCGCTGAATATGAGATTCCACCTTTCTTATTTTTGATTAGCCTTTGGTCAACTTGTTTAATGTCTTCGCCCTGCAAGAAGACAACCCGATCGCGAAAGTAGTCTCTCAAAGTCTGGCGGAGGTCCGCTCATACTCCTCGGAACTCTAACACGAATAAAATGGCTGGCTATCAGGTATTATAAAATGCGTTGAACATATCCAAAGCGATAACTAGGACATGTTTGTCAGGGCACGCGTCCACTCAAGATAAAGCTAAAGAAATCGCGTCCAATGTGGATATTTCGGAAGGATACCCAGATTGTCTCTCTGACCCCAACGAATAAAATCGCGCCACCGGAACCCGCTTGAGCAACTTTTCGAAGGCCATTACGACACCCACGTAGTGAACAAACTTTCTGTGACTTCAAAAGATATTTAAGAGCCAGTATGTACGGGACTTGTTTTTACTTAAAGCACAATAAATATGTAGCGACTGTGGCTTGATAGTTGCTTGACCCGCAGTAAATAATGTTGATGAGCCATAATTACAGTTACAATGCCAATTAAAACATTAGAAAAAAATACTACCTTCTCGTAATTTAATTATTAATGGATAAAAAAATACTTGATAATATACATGTGTCAAAAAGGAGCTAACAAAACTTCCTAAATTGGGGATATAGAGAATTCGTATTACATAAGCCAGAACCCTCATAATTTTTACACTTCCGATTCATTAAACAAAACATATTTCATGTGTTCATTAAACACAATATTTAGGTTTACGTAATTTTTTTTGAAGATCGTTTCGACAAAGTCGACTATAATACGGAACAAAGTAACTGATTACAAGATGTAATTATAGGAAGATATTTTTGGAATAACTTTGTAATGACTAAATCATTATAAGTATATCATTAACAAAACATTAAGTTTCTATACAACATTCGTCTTTGAGTTAATTAACAAAGTATTAGTCGAAAAGAAAGAGACAATTTTAAAATTAATTTTCGTCAAAACTATTTTAGCCAGGTCAATGAACAAGTTGATAGATACGTATAAGTATTGTTTTAAATTTTATATTCTCTTTTAGATAATTAAAACTATTTGAACCGTTTGAAAAATGAGAAAAAAATTCAAATTAATTTTTGAAAGGTTGTAAAGGACCTATTATAAATGATATATAACTTTGCTAATTGTTTCTTCTAAAAATGATGTGAAAAATTTGGGTGCAAACAATAGACCTCAAATTCAAAGAGTCCTAGTTGTGAATACCTATAATTTTAGTTTTCTTTATAAAAACACAAATAAAAAATACGCACTTTACATTCAAAATATGATACGTCTCGATTTGAAATTATACACTGTTATTTACAGTAATATCAAGATATTTAATTTATTTTAGTAAAAAGATCATTTTAACAAAAATTTGTGAATATCGATATTTATTATTACCAAATATCATTACTAACGCCATTTGTTACATATTTCAGAAATTAATAAAAATATATATTGTGCTACAAAAGAAACATTCGTTGAGCTGACCCTTAATTTTTTTAGATGTCACTAGTTGTTAGGTTTTGTTCTTTTTAGTACATATGATTCTTTTTAGTACAATCCGATCAAGAGAACTGAATTAGATTGGTCAGTTCATAAAATATTAAAGTTACTAATAATTCAATTAATTCAAGTGATTATATATTTAAAGTTGTATTATATATCAAGTGTATTGTATATCTGTAATGTGATGTATTTAAAGTTGTTAAGAACAGAAATAATTTGAGTTGATTTGTAATATTTTTAAATTTTTAATGACGTAATGAGTTATCAATTATTAATATTTATGTGGAAAAGTTAAATTATTTTTAATCTCAAACCACGACAGAACTAAAGCAAGTATTGTAATCGCCAAAAATGTAAACTCGATTTTCTATTGTAACTGAAAAATATGTAATTCGTTGAAATTCCCAATTAAATAAAATAAAAAAAAAATATTTTTTTTGGGAATCACAAAATCCAAATTTTTTAAACATTTTTATACAAACACAAAAATTAAAAATTTGGTGTTTCTGGATTCATATTATTAGTATTTGACATGCTCAGAAAACGGATCTAACTAATTTCTCGAAGAAAAATTGTTTTGGGAATATTTTTACGTAAGAATAGTTCACCAAATAGATTTTTTTAAACCCTAGATTACTAAACTATCTTGCAAGTGGCGTTGTTACTAAACATTCGTAAAAAATATGACATGGAAATAAAACAGAATAAATTTATGAATCATAAACTTTAATTATTTCAGACATTACAGGTACATTCTTTGAGCTTAAGAGATTACATAATAATGAAAATAGTAAACATTTTTTTTACTTTACAAATTTTGAACGCATATTCATGTTATACGCCCTAAATATGGCTCTTTTACATTTTATGCATTTTTCTGGCTGTAGACGAGCACAAGATACATGTTTTTTCACAATTTGATTCTTGCATAATTTCCGTTTCAGGAATAGTTTCAATACCTAAGATACCTTTTATGAGATCTTTGATATCTCACCGCAATGTGGAATATTTACTCTTTCTTTTAGATGAGGCTCCATAAGAGCAACAGCCACTTCCAAAACGAAGTCGCGCCTGGATTTGCTTTTCTTTTTGTTTCTGCAATTGTAACTGACATAAATGACATGAGTTTGTAATTGCAATAATAATCATGTTATAAAACAAGCATAATGGCCATCTTCGGGCCTTTCTGTTCCAGCACATAGCAGAACACATCTGGTCTACTGTGTCGACAGCACCGTTTTTGAGTAATAAAATTCAATTATTTCTGATTTTCCATTAGTACTTATCGCAATATCGTTATGTGTTGTTAACGTTTGTTATTTAATCAACTTATTTTTTTTTGGTTTATAAGAAACTAAGGTCCTACGACCGTCAAAGTATAAACAGATATCCCAATTCAACGAGAAACATAATCCTTTACTTCATTTGGTATTTATCGTTTATTACTATGTAAAGTTCCTACCAGCGTCAAATTGTATGAAGCATTGAGAAGTTTTAAAGCTAGTGGTACCGATGTGAAACAATGTTATCCATCGTAATATTTCGATGTGTGCCATAAATTGGTGAAGTTAAACTTTTAACATAATGTTCATCTAGCGGCTCGTTTCTTGGCGTATTTTCTTACCCAAGTAAGGTGTAGCGTTCAATACATATTTAGTTTTCACGTCGGCTATCATTATAACTTTGATACCAGATTTGTTTGGCTTATTAGGCAGATAAACAACCTAAAAGGGTAGCAACCTCTGTATCCAACTAATTGCTAATCAATAGTCACGTAAGCACCCGGCGTATACCATTTCTTGCATTTGTTTATGAACGTTTCCCTTATACCCGGAAAGGTTGCAAACTTGTCGTTAATTATCTCGATGAATGTGTGTTTTTATCATCGAATCTTAGGTTTCTTATTAGAAACTCAAATCTATCGACAGGTATACAGGGTTTGAAGTAAGAAACACTATTTGATGTACCAAATATAAGTTTTGAGGGTAGATGATTGGTTTTTAGTGCAGCAGACACAAGTAATAGACCAAGCAAAGCTTTTAATTCACACTTACCAGTAGTGATTATTGTATTTGTTTTTGAGCACAGTTTAACCTTTTTTTTCTTGATTTCCACTTTAGTGTATTTAAATTCTTCTTCAAGCATTTCATCGGTAAGAAATAAAGAGAAAATCTGACACGGTTTTACAATATTATCTGCTTTACCTCGGGGTTCTTCAACAAAACGTACGATATTTCCAAAGCCGCCTCCAATAATTTACTAATTTCATCATTTCTAACAACTGGAGACATTTAAAACAATACGTTATATTGTATATGTATGTATAAAAATAACATAAGCTATAATAAACATAAAATATTTGTAAAAATTAATAAAAACAAGTACACTTACCTTTGCGAAAACTCACGCAAACACTAAACTTTCGTAAATTTTACGACATCTTGCTATAACTCAATACACAAATCACACCCGATCATATGACAGCTCGTGGTACACTGACGGACATAATTAGAAAAGTACAGTGAAGCGTGGAACGCGGGAATGACACGAGCTTTGTTTTTTCTATGAATCTTGATTTTTCCATCGTAATTTTTACGATAGTTTAGTAATCTAGGTTTAAAAAACCTTACTAACATTATTACTCTATGTAGATTACCTTATCTTATATTAAAATACCAATACCAAGTAAATTCGACTTAGTTCTTTTGTACGTTGCATTAGGTTATTATTTATTTACGATGGTTTCATCAACGTTGAAAATAAATATAAATTAATATTGTACTGGAAGATAACTGAAATTTATTTTCGGAAGTTTTTTTTTTCTGGAAACAGGGAAAAGGCTATTAATGCAGATATTGGTCTCTTAAAAGAATGTAATTGAAATTAAATGCACCGACGGAGCAAACGTGAAGATGAAAAACATGCTGAAATATATAATGCTAGCAGTATTATTAATAAAAGGGTAAGTACAATCAAATGTTCACTTTAATTATGAAAATGGAATACAGAATTAATTTGTTTGCACGAATGTAATTTCTTTTTTTTAAATAATGTGCTAAAAAACGCATACTTTAATTGTTTCTTTAAGCAAAAGGAAGTCAACTGTGCTGAATTTGGTTTAATATAAAAACCAAGCAAGCAAGAAAAATGTTCGCAAGGGAAAGGCAACAGCGGATGGCCACCAGCGGAGAAGACGCGATTAGCGACATCCAAATTGATGTCATAATTTCCTTAATAGAGCCAGGGCTAATTACGGAAGTTCCATCAAACGATTCTGCCCAGCCATTCAATCAAGGTAAACAACGTGAATTTTGATAAGTGCACAATTATTATTTTATTTATAATGTTTTTTAGAAACTGATTAATATAGTAACGGGACACCGAAAGTTTTTAGATTTATTTACATTAACTGAATTTCATTCGAATTTATAATTAATACTAAAGATGCAGTATTACAAACGAAAGTAGATTGTAATTTAATCACCTTTTAAATTACAAAGGTTAAAATTCATTTAAGAACCTTTCAATTAGACATTTATTTTATTTTCTTTCTTGTGATATGCAAAAATTTACCGAAATGTAAAATTTTGACGTTGAATTAATTAGAATCAATTATCTACAGATCTGTCCGAGCAAAAATCTTGCTGAAAGGAAGTTTTTACTGAAGCCACGGAAACTTAGCCAACATCGTCCGAGGAAACAGAAGAGGTTCCTGCTGGTTAGGTGAGATGCAGGAATTATGTTGGAACGCGAAGATATCAATACGCAGGAGACGCACCAGCAGCCAGCATTCGGATATCCGGCTCACTTTCAGCCAACGTCAGTTGCTTCAGACGAAGAATAAAAAAGAAATTGCATGAGTCAGCCGAAGAATTAAAAAGAATTGAAGAGAAGACGAACTCCGTGAAATTCGCAACGAAATTTTATTAAGTCTAGTTCGAGAAGGAAAGGTTTGTTCTGAAGTTGCAGAGAGGAATTAATAAAGAAATACGTTTTAAGATTATAATTTTTTTTACTTATACACTTTTATTTTATTTTGTGTTTTTAAATATTGTTTTTTTTATTTTTTGTTTACATTTTTTAAACACCCTATTTATATACTTTTTGTACTATTTCTATTTTCATTACTTTTATTTTTATAAATTTTCCTGCTCATATCGTATTTTATTTTGTATTTTTCAAATTTAACAACGAACAATTACATTTTCACTAATATAACATATGGTCATTATTTATCACATAAAAATAGGGTGCATTTTTTACTAATTATTAAAGTCGCATTTATTTTGGGAAGCTTCGTTCATAAGAATATGTAACTGAACATTAAAATTTTGTAAAACAAATATTAAATGAAGTTTTTACCAATGAAATAAGATTTTTTTTTCATTGAAACCCTATTAAAGAATTATTTGTATTAACTAGTCCAAGCTAATTTAATGCACGGTTTTTTAGTTATGGGCAAATTTCACCATACATTGTATTTCAATAACAGAAATTATACTTAATGTAGCTTCTATCATTTAGAATTCAAATTGTCAGAATACAATATGTTTTTAGATAAAAGAATAAATATGTATTGATAAATTCCTGAATTAAAGCAGTAACTGATTTATATCATCTACTTCAAACTAATTCAATGCACATTTTATCATATTGGCTATAGTGTTTAACTATAACTAGTGAACCATACAGTGCAAACTAATTGTAATGCACAGTTTAATATTATAGCTATAATTAAACAGATACACGTCGCCAGTCAGATTGAATTTTAATAACAGGATTTTGGATATTTTTGAATAATAATTTCGAGTACTAATAAATAACTTTTAAAATACAATATACGTTTTTATAAAAATTTATTAAATTACCAAATATGAAAAATAAGTAAATATTAATAAATTCCTAAATTAAAGCAGTGCTAAGGCAATTTATATCTGATTTCTAATCGAAGCTACTTTCCTGTAGATATATATATATATATATATATATATATAAATATATATATATATATATATATATATATATATATATATAATGATATAACTTCTGAGGATGCAATTATCTTTAATATTATCTAGACATTTTAAAATTAATTGTATGTTTATATGATTAAAGCTAAAATGATGAGATTATTTCAAAAGAAATTGCCACAAATAATACAGTTTTCAAACTGTTTCAATACATGTAACTATCAGATATAGGTGATGTCGTTCTAGTTAATCAAGAATTAATACTAATCAAAAAAGACAACGTAATTTAGTAATATATTTAACAAGTAAAATTTATTTACAAAAGTATAAACACTATTAAAAATTAATACAAATCGTAAAAGAAAAAATTATACTGAATCTGAATAATAATTTAATATTTATCAGTATTTAAAAGTAATGAGGAGAGTAAGTAAATTATATGATCTGCTAGTGTCAAACTTACAGATCAATTTGCAAAAGCCTTAACCGATTGCAAAATATGAATCAATAAAATCTTGTCGCCTGGCAAATCCAGAATATGTTTCCAAGAGAACTGGAACGTTGATGAATTCTTCCAATACCTGCTCAGTTTCCTCGGGAAGCTGATCATTACATCAATAGCTGTGTTATGTGTTATATAACTATGTTATATAACAATGATATTGACTATCATAGTCAATTCATTGAACTTTACTACTTAAGAACTGATTTTCATATAAATTCCGGTTTGAAATTGTATCAGGAATAAAATCAGAAATTCAGAACATAAGAAGTTCAGAACGTTAAAAAGGGTAACGGTTAGGTTCTGATGATACGAAGTTAAGAGGGTTAAAAAAAATGTAATCGTAAGGCGGCCTCCCCGCGCAACATTTATGGATATCTTCTGAGTGGAGCGTGACACACATATTGGCATTTTCTTATGGCGTAATCGCAATGACGGAAAGGGACACATGTAATTTACCAGCGTTTGCTTATATCAAGGTGTAATCATTAAATGTCATAATGTATGAATATTTGGTCTTCTTAATTTTATAAAATTAAAAAGTCTCTTTTAATTTTAACTTCTTAATGTAATGTTTCTAAATAGTTTGAATTTTTTTGTTTAAATTTGATGTTGTTAATTTGTATTTTAATTGGAAATATTTATATCGTCAGTATTTTTTATTTAGGAATTTTAGATTTACGGACATTGATATTTATATTTATATACAGTGTTACCTATTTTCTACATTCCATGACAATCGTACTGAAAGAATAATTCCGGCCAGGCGTCAGAGATTTTTTTTGGTTTTAGTGATTGTGATTATCTCAAAAGTACGAAATAAAAATGAAGATAAAATCTAGAGGGAAACGAAAGAAGTATAAAAGGAAAAAAGAAAAAGGAAGTAGCTCTTCATTCAAAGATAATGCTTATCCCACGGAGATGTCACTTGGATGAAAAAATGAGTTCTTGAACTTTCTCCTGTGCTTGTTAAAAATACTATGCACGATAACAATTTAAACTCAGTCTTAATTATTATTATATATATTATTCCTTAATTAATTTTATTCATTACTGTGCAAACTCATAAAGTTTTATTTTACCCAGGAAAAAATTGTACTTCGAACAACAGGTAAAAAAAAGTATGAGTACATATACGATATTTCAAAACTGAAAAACGATTCAATTGATTTGGAAAATACTCTCGCTTATTTCACTATAAATCTAAAAAGAAAATATAAACTTATATGATTCATTTAGACAACTCATAAAACAACATTAATAATTACTTGTTGACCAAACTCACAAAACGTCAAAAATCCTAATAATAACCATAATAATAAAATTACAAATGTGTATGTGAATTTATTACTTTATATTGGTTTGTCACTTTCAAGCCTCAAATACTCTACCAAAATTCGAGAAATTAGGCATATTTTAAATGTTCCTAATTACTCCGTTCGAGAAAAAAGCGTGAACTCAAGTACGTTTGAAAATCTTAACTGTTTCCGATGCTAGAATTCAATATGTTTAACAAGACATTCATTTAAGAGAGCGAAGCCACGGGTCAAAGACAGTAATGTGAAAGTGAATTAAAATAAATTTTATTTTGTTAAAGTTTAACATATATTGAACGAATAATTCACTATTGATAGTTTTCAATTTCAATATACGGCGAACGGACTTTAAAATTGGGGCACACCAACAAGCGGCATCGCCATGATTGTTATATTGAGTTTATGTCTAGTACATATCCATTCTCAAGCCATGGTATTTTGTAAACACAGTCTTAATAAGGAAGTGGTAACATTAGGTAATATAGCTGCTTTAGTACTAGCGTGAAGTCTATCTTTCATAAAGAAGTTACAAGTGCTTTTAAAAAACATTTTTGGTCGGTAAAAGCCTAAATAGTGTATTTTACTAGTAAAAATTTTTTTTTTATATGTAGATACTTCTTTTATAATTTCATAATAAAATTGGTAAGACTCAAATCAGACAAAAATATTCAGAAATGTAAAATCTTACTACGAGTGAAAACAACTGGTACAAAACATTTTAATTAAGACTAGTAATTTTGTTTGCTATTAGCATAGTAAAAATGGTATGTCATACCTCTGTCATATTTCTAGATGTAAGATACCAGGCTTTGTTTGAAAAAAGAAAATATTTTTAAAAATTGTGCTGTTCCTTCACTGTTAAAATATGTCTAATTTCGTTTTGTAATGTACTCTTAGATGATTGATTATAATCTATGAATGATTGATTATGATTACAACATCTCTTGATTATAATACTCTATTTTTGGTAAATATGTTACAAGAAATAGAGTATTTAGACCACCAAGATTTCGCAAAACCTCAAGATTTAAAATAATGTTAAAGGACAATTGTTTTATAATAACCGACGAACTAGGTGATCGTCATTTTTACAACACTTAATTTTTTTTTCTTTATGATTGTTTGCAACTCTTCAGAATGAAACAGCCGCCACGCGATTTGCTTCTTATTTTTATGTTATTAACAGTTTTCTTCAACGATGACAATATCGGATATGGTATCTATGTCATTTACATCGAGTTTTTATGACATTTTGCGATAACAAACAACGGTACGGTGTTTTTGGGCATCGGGTTTTCGTCGTTTATCAAATCAGATAAAAATATAACAAGGCGTAATATTTTCTGATTTGAATCTTATCAATTCTATTATAAAACGATAAAAGAAGTGTCAGCATATCAAAAACATTTTTTTTTTAATTAGTTAAATACATTATTTAAGCTTTTCCGGACCCAAAACGTATTTTAAAAGCACTTACGACTTCATAATGGTAGATGGATTTCACGTTGGTATTGAAGCAGTCATATGAAGCTAATGTTATTTCGTTATTAAAAATATATTTACTAGTAGTAAATTTATATTTCGTTATTAAAATTGTTTACTAGTAGTAAACTCAATAACATAATCGAGGTGACGCCGCTTGTTGGTGTCTCCCAACTTTAAAGTCCATTCGTCGTATATTGACCTTTATATTGTAAATAAAATGGAAATATATATTTTACATACTTTTATAACCAGATTTATTATTTTTGTAAAATTAAAATAGCCTCGATATAACAATAAAAAATATTTACATTATTCTAATTTTCATTCAAATTTTATCCATCGACCACCCCAGTTAACTAAACTAGCTGTGTACAATCGTTTTGTCTTTTACGTGTAATTTTATTGAGATAGCAATAACTAATTCACCTCGACTATTATTTTGTTTTTTCTTAGAAACTTTGGTTAGTCTGATTGAAAACATAAGTTGTAAACATAACATGATGTAAAAACATAACTCCTAAATTTGAAATATTAACGTAAATAAGAATTTTAATTCCAAAAAGTGACTTCTCTAACACTCTAAAAAAAAACTGTTGACGCTGATTAGTATAAAAGTAAATAACTAAGAATATATTTAATACAAATAATTGAATTGAGTACCAAGGATAAATATGATAAGTAAAGTATTCCGTAATTTTAGAGCCGACCTGTTGTAAAATGATGTATCAGCATGTCCTAGAATATAAGTCGGTATATTCTATAATACAAATACATCCTTTGAATGAACATTCACAAAATATCTTAATTAATCGCCACAAAATATCTTAGTTTATCGAGGCGACAAGTAAGATATTCGTGGATACTGCCTTATCCTCTAGATTATTTTTAAAATAATACGGTATCACAAATTGAACGTTAGAAAATTTCATTATAATTTTATAATTAACCTTAAATAATAAAACTTAGAAGGATATTAATATATCTTGGAATATCTTCCGTTACTTGTTCTTATGTGAAGTTAAAATAGTCATGAATATTTGATCTGAATAAAACAAAGCGGCTAACAATTTATTTTTTAATTAGCTTTACCTTCTTTATAAAAGTATTATTAAGTTAATTTTAAGGTAACTACACTTAGTATCATCTATTATAAAAATTATAAAAGTGAACTTAGAATCGAATGGAATCAAAAATAACAATGATAAGACACTGAGATAATTAACTTGGATATTAATATAATATAACATTGGAATTACTAGAGAAAATAAACTTTAAAATTATAATATTTACTTTACATAGTATAAAAAATATTTTATTTGCATAAAAAACCTAAAAGAAAAGATGTAACTTATAATTTTGCGTCGTTTCTAATAATTCCTGGAATATTTAATTTGACGAGACGTCTAAAATGAATGAGAATAATTAATTAACTGGTCTAAATACTCTATTTCTTGTAACATATATTTACCAGAAATAGAGTATTATAATCAAGAGATATTGTAATCATAATCAATCATCATTCATAGATTATAATCAATCATCGTAAGAGTACATTACAAAACAAAATTAGACATATTTTAAGAGTGAAGGAACAGCACAATTTTTTAAAATATTTTCTTTTATCAAACAAAGCCTGGTATCTTACATCTAGAAATATAACAGAGGTATGACATACTGTTTTGCCTATGCAAATAGCAAACAAAATTACTAGTCTTAATTAAAATGTTTTTTACCAGTTGTTTTCACTCAGTAGTAAGATTTTACATTTCTGAATATTTTTATCTGTAATACCATGGGTTGAGAATGGATATTTACTAGTCGTAAACTCAATAATACAATCGTGGCGACGCCGCTTTTTGGTGTGCCCCAATTTTAAAGTCCGTTCGCCGTATATTGAAATTGAAAAACTATCAATAGTGAATTATTCGTTCAATATATGTTACACTTTAACAAAATAAAATTATTTTAATTCACTTTCACATTACTGTCTTTGATCCGTGGCTTCGCTCTCATGAAGTATAAAAAATTCAATGTACGTAAAAATGTTTTATTAAACATATTAGATTCTAACCGTGGAAACAGTTATGATTTTCAAACGTAGTTGAGTTCACGCTTTTTTCTCGAAAGGAGTAATTAGGAACATTTAGAAAATTCCTAATTTCTCGAATTTCGATAGAGTATTTGGGGCTTGAAAGTGACAAACCAATATAAAGTAACAAATTCACTTACACATTTGTAAGTTTATTATTACGATCATTATTAGGATTTTTGATGTTTTGGAGTTTGGTCAACAAAAAACAAGTAATTATTAATGTTGTTTTATGTGCTAAATGCATCATATAAGTTTATATTTTCTTTTTAGATTTATAGTGAAATAAGCGCAAGTATTTTTCCAAATCAATTGAATCGTTTTTAAGTTTTGAAATATCGTATATGTATAAGTACTCATACTTTTGTTCGAAGTAGTACCTATTGTTCGAAGTACAATTTTTTCCTAGATAAAATAGAATTTTATTTGTTTGCAAAATATTCCGATTAAGATTCAAACCATTTCCAAATAATTTACGACTTTTAAGAGTAATTTAGAGATTTTCAGAACGTTTTCAAATTTTTTAGAATATTCCAGAGCATTTTCGAACAATCAGATTCAATTCCAAGTGACTCGGGTCATTTGAGAGTAATTTAGAACTTTTCAGAACATTTTGGAATTTTTTAGAATATTTCATATAACATATACTTAAATCGTATTTGTGTTCCTAGAAACTCGATTATTTTGTCTAACATCAAAATTGACAGTAAATTTTAAGTAAATGTAAGTGAAACAAAACTTTTAGTTGCATAACAAAGTAAGAATTTTATATTCAGCAGATCACAAATAAGATAACGAGTTTTCCCGAGTAAGTAACAGGCTTAAACAATAAAAATTGTTCTCGGCCGACAAATCACGAAAGAAAGGAGCATAGGATTTTTATTTAATTTAGGGTATTATCTCTGTAAAAACGAAAGTGCACAAACTTTACGAAGCTTCGCTTGGGCAGAAAAGTTTAATTACTATGCAGATTAACGGGGGTTGTTTTTGAATTAACCAATTAATTTAATATACCCTAAATCGGTATTAAACACTTAGATAAGTTAATAGAAAAAAAAATATACTGGGGAAAATATTAATTGGGAAAGTAAAGTAAATTTGCCTATTATTAACATTCTTATTCAGCTCCACTTTCTAAGTCTCTTCTCCTTTAATGTGAAATTGGTTGTACATTTTCTTTGCAGAATTTACAGTTTTAATAAGGCCGCGTTAGCTGTAGTTTTTCTTTTTTCTGAATACATTAAAACCAGTACACAATAGTTTACAACCAAAATAATTTTCGAATTAAAATACCGTGTGCGTAGAGTAAAAAAATGATTTATTACAAACAATATAATACTAATGTAATCTAAATGTAATTGAGTAACTCAGTAGCTTTAGGACATTTATTTCGAATAAATGATTGATATTAAGTCATTAATAGATGTGATATTTTAGAAGAACAGTTTTTAAAAGGCGAGAATACAAGTCGTGTAATTTTTTTATGAACATTTTTGCGTTCTGTGAAGCACGCAAATTGAAAATACATGTTATGAATATATGAACCCCTATGTAACTTATTTATATTAAATATAATTGAATAACCTAATATCAAATAATATTTATGTAATATTAAATGTAATTGAGTAACATAGTAGCTTTAGGACATTTATTTCGAATAAATTATCGATATTAACTCATTAATAGATGTGATATTTTAAGTGAACAGTTTTTAAAAGGCGTGAATACAAGTCCTATAACTTTTTTTCAAAATTTTGGTTTCCGTTGAGCACGCAAATTGAAAATACATGTTATGAATATATGGAGGCCTATGTAACTTAGTTATATTAAATGTAATTGAATAACCTAATATCTATAGGGGATTTATTTTGAATGTATAATAGGTATTGACTCAATAATAGATATGTTATTTTAAAAGAACGTTTTTGAAAAGCTAGTATACATGTGTGTGAATAATGCATCTAAAATAATATATGAAAAATGTATTTTTATGTCTTATTTAAAAGTCATATCAAATTGTGAAGCTGGATTACGAAATGTCAACATAAAGATTTTATACAAAGTTACATAAAGGTTTTACGCGTTAAAATCTTTATGAAATTAAGCATTTAAAAAGAAGATTCTAAGTACAAAACATTATACCTCTTTCTTCAAGGTAAATAAGAAGAGAATTTTATCTAGAATACTAGCATAGAGAAATATACACGTAAATAAAATGTACATTTTTTTTGTCGGATGGGGATGTTTTTCTAGTTAATTAATATTTATCTCAAGCGAGATGACGACGGTATTAAAATAATACCAATCTGAAGATCTAAAGAATCTGACACCTAGTAGGTATATTAAATAAAATATTTTTCTCTTTTTACTGAAGAAAGCAATCAAATCGTCTTAAATCAGTTTCTTCACAAAGATTAGTTGCTATTAATTAGTTGCTTCGATCTTCTTAAATAAGATCAAATTTCTCAACATTACGTCTTTATATCCATATCTTTATAATTTTTAATAGCATGTAGTTAAACGTAGCTAAGATAAGTAACAAGGATTATTTTTGGTCCTTATAATCATAAAAGCATGAATTACGTTAAATATATTAAAAGAGAAAATTACAAACTCAATATTGGTGAGAGGAAATGGAAAAATTGCAGTTCCATTTAGCAATGTCGATTAATTCACCGAGTGTTGAGTATGCATTTTCTTCTGTTTAAGAAATATTTCGTGTAACAAAAACTTTAATGGTTTTTGTGTATTTAATAGTCTAGAATAGAGCAGAGTCAGCAAAAATATTATCAAGAATCAAAAAATATTATCCTGAGAAACCTCAAAGATTATGTAGCAAAAATATCTCTTATTATATTTTCACTTATTATATTATCACTTATTTATATTTTCTCAGAACATTGTAGCCGAAGGGCGACCGGGCTTGGAACTGCGGTCTGGCTACACCTTATGGAGGGCGCGAGCATCCTGTCATTTGTGGATTACGCGGGCTGCAGCGCACCGGTTCGTTTGGCGCTAACACGCCTCGCGGAAGAGAGACGGGGCGTGCGCACTCGGAGATCGCTCACGAGCGATGCGCAGAGGCGACCGGCGTGTTCCACGCCTCGGGGCTTCGGCGGAAATAAAACTTGAAATTTTCGCTTCCAAGACGTTGCCACGGTACGTTCCACCACCCGGTGTTTAATTTCCAGAGAGAGCAGATACCGCGATTTCACCTGAGCGTGGACGACATTTAGGTCGTTCTGTTTGGTTGCTGAAGACACAATGAACGTTGTGGCCTCGTTAAACCTGCCCTGTTCCTGCTGCTTGCTTCCGATGATTGTGACTGCCTCATTCTGTCTGTCTAGTTGCTAAAGACTGCAGTTTCTTGTTGTGGCTGTTTCTTCTGGTTGTACTACTTATGCCAACGACTACTGGAGACTCCCCAATGCCACTCTGACTTCTACACCGGATAGGTGATTCCTTTAATCGCCCTATTACAACCCAATGTGGCTTTCGATTTTCCCCTCCCTCGACCCTAATTTATTTGTCTCGCTTTCTCTTTACCCATCTCTCTCTCTAAGCCAGTTCCTAGTTAGGTTTTTACGTCGCACGCGTTGTGTCTCATTTTTCAAAAACAAACGCTAGTTGTTTGCTTAAGTTTTTTTCTTCTTAAAAACTACATGTGAAAAAATAAAAGAAAAGTGAATATTGTTAAGGAATACCATATGCATAACTATTACATATTACAAAGAAGGAAATATTGTAAAAAGACAAACCAATTATAGGTATGCGTTTTTCTTTTAGGCAGAAGGCTACTTGAAAATGTTATATTATTGTACTTGTTATTATTGTACATAATAATTTCAGATTAGTTCTTTTTCACAGTTACCAGTATGTATTTTATGACATTAATAACCTTTTACCTGTACTTCGATTTAAGATCCTCAAGTCACTCTCAAAACATGACTAGTGGATAAATCAGTTTAAAATAAAGTAAGGTATCAAGTGCTTAAACACATGAAACATTAAGCCAGTAGTATGATATTTAGCACCAAAATATCAACGAATTTTAAAGATAGCTGGATTAGTTCAGCGATAGCGATAAGCATTGTCGAAAAACCCTTAGAGTTGATTAAATAAGACATACTTGGAATAGTCTATTATTTTAATATTATAAATTGTAAACAAAGATACTGTCTTGATTCTCGCCGCTTTAATGTTGCCATAAAATAAACCTAAATATAATATGTACACTGTAAATATAGCATAACAAAATAAGTTGTTAAATATTTCGGTTAACTGAGCGTTCCTCGCTTCCATTTTTAATTTATCAATCATGATTTCGGACATCGCTTTATTAATTTACTAGATAATTATTGGTGTAGTTTTACATTTATTTTATTGCGACAATAAATATAACAGCTAGAATCAACACAGTATTTTTGTTTACAATTAATAATATTAAAATAATAGACTATTCTACGTATGTCTTATTTAATCAACTGTAAGGGTCAACATTTCTTATCGCTACCGCTGAACTAATCCAGCTATCTTTAAAATCAGTTGTTATTTTGGTGGTAAATATCACACTGCTAGCTAAAAAATTTTACGACTTGTATTCTCGCCTTTTAAAAACTGTTCTTTTAAAATATACATCTATTAATGAGTTAATATCGATAATTTATTCGAAATAAATGTCCTAAAGCTACTAAGTTACTAAATCACATTTAGTATTACATAAGTATTGTTTTGTTTGTTGTATAATATTTTTTTACCATACGCACAGGGGATTTTAATTAAAAAAATATGTTGGTTGTAAAGTATCGCGTACTGGTTTTAATGTATTTAAAAAGAAGAAAAACTACAGCTAACCCGGCCTTATTAAAACTGTAAATTCCATAAAGAAAATGTACAACCAATTTCACATTAAAGAAGGAGAGACTCAGAAAGTGGAGGTTAATAAGAATGTTAATAATACGCTAATCTACTTTACTTACGCAATTAACATTTTCCCCGGTATATTTCAATTTATTAACTTATCTAAGTATTCAATACCGATTTAGGGTACATTCAATTAATTGGTCAATTCAATAATAATAACCCCCGTTAATCTTCATAGTAATTAAACTTTTTCTGCCCAAGCAAAACTTCGTAAAGTTTGTGCACTTTCGTTTTTACAGAGGTAATACCCTAAATTAAAAAACCTATGCTCCTCTCTTTCGAGATTTGTCGGTCGAGAACAAAGTTTATGGTTTAAGACTTACTCTGGAAAACTCGTTATCTTATTTGTGATCTGATGAATATAAAAATCTTACTTTACTATGAAATTAAAAGTTTTGTTTCACTTACACTTACTTAAAACTTACTGTCAATTTTGATGTTAGACAAAATAAAACGAGGAACTTATGAGGGGTACAATCGAGTTTCTAGGAACACAGATAAAATTTAAGTATATTTCATTTTTAACCAATATCTAGAAAATCAAGAGAGAGTTCGGGGTGCTTAAAGAATATTTTTTTGTCTTATATTTTCAAAAAGTTATACTAAAAGAAAAAATAGATTAATTGTATTTACCGTCACTACTGCTTTCCTATTCGTATCGCTCTACTAATTTCGTTTTGCAATAAAAACATACACCGGAAATAAGACTTATTTCTATACTCAGAAATGCCAATTTGAAAATATAAATTTTTCGATATAAGTCACAAAATAAAAAGAGATTTACTGCCATTTGTAAAAGAAAACACTAATACAATTTAATTATGGCATTTTTCACTTATTGTTGTAGGAAATAGTATAAATGGACAAAAAGGAAAATCATTATCCTAAAATAATATAAATAACTCGGAAGTTTATTGTTAAGGGTAATATAAGAATAAAAGAAAATAAAAGGAAAAAATTAATCCTATACATCATATCAACAAAAATGCGGTTGTTTATTGGAAACGTATAATCAATATATATATATATATATATATATATATATATATATATATATATATATATATATAAATATGTATATAAATATATATATATATGTACATATATATATATATACATATATATACATATATATATATATATACCTACACGAGGTTTTCGAGGCACATGCCCCTTGGTCTCTTAGTGTGCGTAAAGAAGTTTAGTCCCGGTGTGTCGAAATGAGTGGGCGTGGGTGGCAAAAATGTAATAAAATGTTTCTATCCTTTTCTAACAAATCGCATTCTAAAAATACTTCTACCCTTTTCTAACACATTGCATTCTAGAATGTTCAAGAACGGTCTTAAATATTCCAGAATATTCTGGAAAGATCTAAGATAATGTCATTTCTAAAATATTTCACGATGGTCTGCTATGTGTGACGAAATGTTCTAACGTGTTCTAAAATATTTTTTAATGTTTCAGAATTATTTAGAATAATAAAACCCTAATTATGCAAATTAAACGTGTTAACAACGTTCCGAAAAGTCCTAAATTACTTTGAAATGCTGTGAATCACTTTAAATTGATTTTGATCGTTCTAAAATGCTCTGGAATATTCTAAAAAATTCTGAAACGTTCTGAAAAGTTCTAAATTACTCTTAAATATCATAAATTATTTTTGAAATACTTTGAATCTTAATCGGTATATTCTGCAATACGAAACTATTCTGGAACCAGAAATTTCGATCGACGATGGTACATAGTTGGAACTCAGCGTGTTTCCGTTACAGTGTTTTCTCAGCAGCAGAGAAGATCGACGGGAAATCTTTCTAAAAGTCAAGAGTAAATGCTCTTTTTTTAGTAATAATATTTTAATTAAATAAGATGCATAAACGTAAGAAGTGTTTACAAAATTTCGTGTAGATTCACAAAGAAGAAAAATAGCATGTAAAAATGAAACAGAAGAACAAAGAATTGAACGACTTACGAGAATTTGAGAAGGAGTGCAACGATTAAGAGAAAATAAAAGTGAAGAGCAAAGAGCGTACGAGCAATTAGAAATCGTCAATTAGTTAATCAGCATTAACTAGTAAATGAACGAAATAAACAAAGCAGATCTCTGCGCCAAAAACGTAACTATAATTTAGAATTACAAGCCTTCAATTATGATCCTATGAAAAAATACGAAGAACATTCGAATATCGTTATTGAAAAAATAAGCGAAGAATGAAAAAAATTTAAAGTAGAAATTTAAGAAGAAAAAAATTTAAATCAGAAACTGAAAATATGTGTTGCTTGAGTGGTAAAGTCAAATTATCAACATTACAAATACCACCATCAGAATTATTTGCTTATATGGTCGAACCGACACCGGAATAAAATATGTCGATACAATTCTTGCTTTCAAATGACTTCATTTGGGGCATCATCAATATGTAACGAAGATAAATTCTGTCCAGTTTGTAAGATTTAAGGGAAAATTTATCACCGAATAAACTCACTAATGCCTTTACTAAATGAAGAACTGAAATTCCTTCAAGTATACAAGTATACTTGTTGGTAATGAAGAAATTGAAACAGATCAGCGTTGTGCTCATATTCTGGGACTACAACGAGAAATTATTCAACGGTTACAATATAAACCATAACCATTACCAATTAATGAATATATTCAAGACTTCTTTATAATGAATGATTGCCGACAAGAAGTCAAATGCACGAAGTTGCAGTAGCAATTGTTGATAATGAATATAGTCATCGTGATATCATCATTCAACGTCGAAGCAATCAACTGCAATGACTTTCTAAAACACATCGCAGTTACGATGTGCTAGAGTATCCGCTAATATTTTGGCAAGGTGAAGACGTTTATCACTTCAATATCCAACAAGTCAATCCAACTACAGTTCGAAACGAACAAAAAAGTATCAGCGATTAAATTCTACGCTTATCGAATTATGCATTATACAGCAATTTTTAGTTGACTTAAATTGAGACCAAACGATTGCAATTTATTCGCCATAATCAACGGAAGCTGCGTTCAGAATATATCCATTTAAGAGATGCAATAATGAATGATGAAAACGTCGATAACGTGGGATAATCGATCATATTGTTATCTATAGTTACTGGAAGTCCATCTCATACGCATGAATATGAATTAACTTACGTTAGAAACACGGTCGACCGGAATTATTTTTAACATTTACATATGACTCTTCTTGGCTGGAAATCAAAGAAGAATTATAATATGAACAGGTGGCTTTTGATCAACATGATTACATTGTCAGAGTTTTTCGTCGAAAATGAAACAAATTTATTGATGTCATAGTTAAAAATCAAGTATTCGGCGTTGTCATTTGCTGGATGTATCCGATTGAATGGCAGAAACAAGGCCTGCCACAGTCTTACAACTTAATTTTGTTTAGAAACAAAATTAAACCGGATCAAGTAGACAATATCATCAAAGCTGAATTTCCAAATACAGAAGAAGTTCCAAAACTTTACGATATAATAGTGAGAAATATAAGTCATGGTCCTTGTGGTGAATTAAATAGAAATTCTACATGCATGAAAGTTAATAAATATACGAAATGTTACAACTATTGCTAAACTAAACAATATCAAGCGAAGATGGATATCCAAAGTACAGACGCCGATCATTAGAACAAGGTGGATTTACGGCAAAAATTAAAATAGGAGACAATGAAGAAATTGAAGTTAACAATCAATGGATAGCTCTGTACAATCCACTTCTGTTTACAATATTCAAAGCCCATATTAATTTTGAGTACTGTAGTTCTGTGAATTCCATCAAATACGTATGTAAGTATATCAGCAAGGTTAGTGATATGGTTGTCTTTACGGCGACCAAAGAAAATGAGCACGATTAATAAGTACAGTATCAAATGGGTCGTTATATTAATACCAATAAAGCCATTTTGCGAATTTTGAGTCCACATAGAAAATGGACATCGCATGTTCTTCGCTAGAGGAACAGCAGAATAAGTTGTGATGAGACCACCAGCACGAACAACTTTAGCAGCTTTTTTTGAGCTATGCCAAAACTATCCCTTTGCAAAGATTTTGCTTTACTCTGTACCAAGCTACTATAAATAGGATGCATCAAAATTTTACCGACGAAAACGAGGAAGGCCAGTGCAAGGATATGATGAGGGAGTATTTAAAAGTAACGCGATAGACCGAGTTTATATGGTGCATCCAAAACATGCCGAATGTTTCTATTTGCGTCTACTGCTTCACTATATTTGTGGCCCAACACGTTTTGAAGACTTAAAAACTGTCGATAATTATGTTTGTGAAACATATCGAGAGACATGTCAACGATTAGGTCTATTAGAAAACGACAATCACTGGGAATTAGCCATGAACGAAGCAGTACAAGTGGCAACAGCAAATCAAATTCGTGAACTGTTTGCAATTATATTAACTACATGTAATCCATAAAATCCAAATCGACTATGGCAGAAATATCGAGAAAGTTTGAGGGACGTTATCCTGGTTGAACTACGACGACAAAACCTGGATTTAGAAATCAATTTTAATGAGGAAATTTTTAACAATACTCTTATATTGTTGGATGATAGATGTTTGAAAATATCCAATCAAATATTAATAGAGCTGGGTGTTCAACCATCTCAACAAAGTGAATTTGATGCTATGACCAGTGAATTATTAAAGGAAAGAAGTTTTAACATCGATGAATTGCAGAACTATTTTCAACAAAACCGACTCTTATTAAATCAGATACAAAAACAGACACATTATATGATAATGGATCAGACACATTATATGATATTATAAAAAACAACAAGGAGACATAATATTTCTGAATGCACCTGGTGGTATTGGGCAGACATTTTTAATTAATTTGATTCTATTCGTGGATTACGGATTCATGGATGGCGGACGAACAGCACATTCTGTATTACAATTGCCGTTAAGTGTAGCCGATCATGTATTTCCAGTACGTGACATTAAAAAATCATCAGCACGTAGACAAATATTGAAACAGTGCAAGGCTATTATATGGGATGAAACACAATGACCCATAGAAAGTCTTTGGAAGCATTGAATAGAACACTTCAGGATCTACGAAATAACACGAGTTTAATGGAAGATGTATTGCTAATATTGTCAGGCGATTTTCGTCAAACGCTATCAGTCATTGCAAAATGCAACTCTATTGATAAAATTAGTACTTGCTTGAAAAAGTTGGTCACATGACAACACGTAATAACAATACAATAATAACAAATATGAGAGCACACATTAAAGAAGACGAAAAATTACAAGTATTTTGTGAAAAGCTTTTACAAATAGGAGAAGGCACCCATCCTATAGATGCAAATTCTGGCCAAATCGTACTAACAAATGAATTGTGCAATATAGTTGAAACACTTGAACAACTCATAACCGAAATATATCCGAATATTGTCGAAAATTATATCAATTCATGATTGCTATGCGAATAAGATATTCTAGCGATGAAAAATGACATTGTTAACGACATCAAGAGGACTGTCCAAGAGATGATTCCGGGCGAAGAAAAAACTTACATGTAGATAGATGCAATGATAGATGAATATGAGAGTGTCAACATTCCTGCTGAGTTTTTAAATTCACTGAATGTTTCAGGAATGCCACTACATTGCCTCAAATTGAAAGTTGGCTCACTAGTTATTTTACTGTGGAATTTAAATTCACTAAAACTGCGTAATGGTACAAAACTCTGCATCAAGCAATTACAGAATTATATTATTGATGCCAATGTAATGACTGGTAAAGGAAAAGGGTAGATGGTAGGTAGGTATTTATACCGCGAATACTTTTAATATAAATTGAATCGCCCTTCACTTTTAAGCGAATACAATTCCCAATAAAGTTAGCTTACGGCATGACCATTCACACAGCAGAGGGTCAAACATCCAATATTGCGGTCTTAACTTAAAATATACATGCTTTTCATACGGCCAATTGTATGTTGCGTGTTGGTGAGTTGGATTACCTCAAAATTTGTCCATTTACAGTACAGACCATAAAGCTCTAAATATCGTGTACAAACAAGAGTAGTGAGAAAAATTTAAATGTTACTATCTGTAAAAACTGTAAATCATTAAGATTTATAGTAACACAAATTTGTTATTGAAATAAGTATCTTTAATTCTAACTTGTGTATATTATATTATATATATCATACGGTTAATGAAATATACATATGTATACATAACATGAGAAACTGATCGTTAAACCGTTAAGCGTGAAATGAATATTTTGACCCGGGCAACGCCGGGTATCGTAGCTAGTTTATTATAAAACCAAATTAGCATTTATATATAAATAACAATATCATCTCATATGAAGTGTATTTAAATCATTTCAAGCCAAAATCACGTTTAAATTTATTTCTGTCTGGAAATAAAAACCTCTAAGTATGTATGTTTTATTAAACTTCATGTGAAAATGATCATGTATAAATTTTATCTTTTGACATTAAAGAGACATAACTTCTGAAATTAGCTTATATTACAAAAGTACTAACTGACTCACCTCTCAAAACCTATAGAAGATTTTCCGTTTTGGTAAAATCTTGAAATTTAGGACAAATATAAGCACCGTGTCGCAAATAAAAAAAGTATCAAAAATGCAATTTTCCTATCGGAGCCTGAGTTAATAATTTTACTGCGCATTAGAAATTTTAATTATATCAGATAAAATACCATATTTACTTTACTTATTGGTAAGACTAGTTTTAAACCACAATGTTGAATTCTGCCTCCTAGTGCTTTAATATTGTAACTGAACCAAGTTGAAATATATTTTCAGTAATGTGTAAAACTACTTTCAGCAAGCCTGAATGATCCCTATATGCTAGAGTCTTAAGATCTCCACAATATTCAAAACCGTTTTTAAATTGGAAAACAAATTCATTTTATTTAAATAAAAATATATTCGGCGTGTGTATTATTTCATTAATAAAAGTACCTGGAGAAACATTCAATGTCGAACTAAAGTTTTCATAAAAAATTGCAATAATTTCGTCGAAATTCATCCTTCCATTATCATGTATTGAATGATAATTTTTATCTTCGAATGGATATTATCTTTGAACGTCTGTCGTTAGTATTGGTTGCCATTAACTTTTGGAGATTGTGATTTTGTGAAGAGAAACAACAACACAAGTCTTTGTTTTGCAATCAAGAATGAGTTTTGTATTAGATTCTATCTTGACTAGTCGATATGACTTGAAGGATTTTCATCGTACCCGTTATGGGGTTTAAGTCCTTATGAACCATTTTATTTGTAACGTAAATATTATAGCCTTGGATTGAAAGTGTGACATAGATGCCACGCTTTTATGCAATACTTTGTATGCCTGTCAACCATTTGAGACATCATTACCATAAGCAACGGTAATGGTTGGCAAGATTGTCAATATCGTCAGCAACTCGCTTTTTATGCTCGCTTTTCCGAGAAGACCTGGTTGAGTAATCGAGTTTCAAGTTCACGGTAAAAAGATCGTGTAAATTATTATTTTTTCATTTACGTTGAATGCTTAAACTATCTTAATTTATTTTTGTTACAGAAACAATATACGCCCACTTCGCTCCGGCTCGTAACATTTCTTATCCGTATTTGAGCAAAAGGATTAGCAATCATTTTCCCCTATATCATACGAAAATAAAAATGGAAATAATATTTTTATTACGTAACTAAACATAACTACCGATAACAAAGAAGATTCCAAATTCTTGTCCCGGTTTTACATGCTGCTAAAACTGCGAGAAAAAGCTAGTAAAAAGTACGAATTAATTGGATAGAGCATTATCTGCTGTTTTGATGCACTAACATGTATTGACTGAATTTCAATGACATTTCCACATACGTGATTTTTCAAAGTATCACACAGAATTAGTAATTTTGTTAGTACACTCTTTCTTCCTTCTTTCAAATATAGTAGTGCTTTTTAAATTATAAAATGCAAATCCTAAAAGCTTTAACCAGAGTTCCAATATTTAATTTTTTCAATACTTTAGCCATTTTTTGTGACTACGTTTTTATCTATTCCCATCTCAGTCTTTACCTACTTATGGTATACACGGTCCCACTGGATACCACTACGTATTTATATCTACCTGGTCCCCTGTTACGAAAAAAAAATTGTATTGCCTTAAACTTTTTCGCCATGCATTGGCTTGAATTTAAGTCGCTAGTAATTTTTATATTATGTAAAATATAGTTTTAGCAATTTTGAAATCAATTAAGATTATGCAGGATATTTTTACAGGATTCGAACTTTGCATGTTTCGTGCACGTTTTGTATCCCTATTTTAAGGAGTTATAAAGTAAAAACTTTTACATTAATTAAAAGTCGATATGCTGTATTTGCCACTTTAAAATCCTTTTATTTTATGCAAATTAGCCGATGCTTAACTAAGATATAGCATCTCTTCGCTCTTTTAGTTTTAGATAAGGCATTCTCTTCCTACCAGTACATCTAATTACATAGTCCGGTGAGGAAATAAATGTATAATTTTTTACGTATTTTATCATATTTAAAAGTATGCTTACGCTCTTTGGTTCTTCCGTTCAGTCCTATTTCAACAGAGAATGCTTTTTTTTGGAAATTTAACACTTTTGTTTTCGGCCAAACGTTTAATTATCTTTTTTTAATGTTACGTCACTCATAGTTTAGAAGATCCCTCAAGATAAGTTTCTAAAATTTCTTGTCTAGTTTTCATCTTAGTTATGAGTTCTTCATGTACTTAAATTCTTTTATTTCTTAAAATTATATGTTTTCTTTTTGTTTTCTATAAACAAATACTTACTGTCCAGGCTATTTTGAAGGCTTAATTATATTTTGTCGCTAATAATGCATTCGAGTTTTTTTGTTAATTTGTATCATACTACAAACTGTTTTCGTTAAAGTCGACGGTGCGTAACTTGCTGAACCGATATGGTCTTTCCCTTTTCTTTTTTTTTGCATTTTACTTTTTTCCATTTCCTCCTTTTTCATGTCTGCTTCTAATAGCTCAGATATTTTTCTTATTTAATTTTTACAACTGCAGCGTGTATTCTTAGTGTTTTCTGGACTCCTCTATATTTTCTTATCTCGTCTTACTTTCTCTACGGACGCCAGAAGCATTGTATCCAATCCATAAAACTAGATTATAGGCTCACTATATACCATGTATTATGTAGTACATTTAAAAAAGTAAAACCAATAAATAAAAACTCGTAATTTTAAAAAATGAGATGAAAACAAAATTTGCAGGTTTTTTGTCTGTGATATCAACTTTGTATTCTGTCTTTTTATAGTATGATAAAAGCCGATTAAAATGACTTCTCAGAACTATTCTTGCATTGGGATTATTATTGTTTTAGTCAACCACAATAGCATTTAATAATATTTTAGACAAATTAATAACAATAATCTTTTAAAATATATACCATTTAATTTCAATTTTTCAACACAAATTGACATAATACGAAAGGCACGGACAATACTGTCAGGTGATCATTATGGTAAGTACCGATATGCATGGAGTTTTAGCTATCCGCTCTGTATTTACCTAGTCCAATGACCAATATTTTTGAAATATTATCAGTGGAATATTACGATTTCCTGCCGCAAAAATATTTCTCTGTTATAATTCTAGACCTAAGGTTTAATTTTTAAAATCCAATCTATGACAAATTTAAAAGATTATGAAATTATCTTTAAAAACGCTGTTTTTCACTGGAAAAGTTTTGTGCACTCGCACCACTATAACACTTGTTGACGATCGCCAAGATACTATTTGAAGCTAGCCGTAGACCGATTGCAAGCAAGAGAAAAATTCTTAGCTGGTAGTAATTATATAAATTTAGGCTTATAACAAATTTTCCGCTATTAGCACATTTCACTTTGGTCATATTTTGAGACCTACTTTTAATAATTAATTTAAAATTCCTTAACTGATAAATTAAATAATCCTGTAGATCTGTCAAAATGATATTTCTTAAAGTTTGTGGTGATTGGAATACTTATTTGCAAATACTGCTTCATTATTCAAGCAATATTATTAAAAAATAAGGGGAGAATATGGTACACAAACATGGCATACCAGATCCAATTTGTAATAAAAATTTAAGAAATATTAAAAATAAAAAAATTAAATCAATTTGTTTAGTTACACATAAAATATAAAACAAATTGATCATATGTGGATGAAGTAAAAAAAATCTGAAAGGTAAGGGACATTGTTAAGCCCCAATATAACCTTTTTTAAAAATCCGTCCACCTATTATTTTTAAATATAATACGAAAAATATTTTCAAAGGTAGAGGCAAACGATTGATTTTTTGTGAGTTATTTTTGCATCAGTCATTTTATACATTTTGCTTTGATAAGGTATTATTCCAAAAACTAGTTCACATTTTTCTATTTTGGTCAAATATTCAATTTATTTTAAATTTATATTTAGAATGTTATTATATTCCATTTTGAAGAATATTGTATCCGACTTTAATCCACACCGCTTGTATAATTTTATAAGTCAATATTTCATATAAACAAGAGAAGAGAAGACATATTTATGTTTTCATGTTGCATATAGTGGGCACCGATATTTTTAATTAAAAAATTTTAATTCTTGGCCAATATTTAATTTTATATGATAATTACCCATTTTTTAAATATTTAAATACTGGTACTGATTTCTTAAGTATAATGGGTACTGATTCCTCATAATATTATATATACAACTTAACTAAGTTTTGGAAATTATTTTTACATACCTCTTCTTGTATTCACTACCGACTAAGTAGCTAGAAACTTTTAATGAAATTTCCTTCTTTTTACAAGTTTTCTAAATACTTTATACTAATTAATAACTTTAACACTAATTTGAAGCGAAAATTAATTGTTTATTTATAACTGTTATTTTCAATTATAAACTAATATTTTGTTATGAGCGTCCTATAAAAATTTGACTTGCACTCTCTGTTTGAGAATGAAAACTAATCCATTGATTATCAAAACTGTAGAGAAAGAAAATATGCAAAAAAGAGGTTCGGGAAACTTAAAAATAAACATCATTCGTATTATTTAATGTAAAAGCTGCATAGTACACTAATTATTACAAACAAGAATGACAAAACATGTGGCTTACAAGGAACTAATTTGTTTAAAATGCAGCGAAGGTTGTACTTATGTTGACTATAAAAATTATGAATTATGAATACATGTCCATTACATGCTGGTTTCTATTTGATGTAAATTTTCTAAAGAATTATTTCAATTATTTCATGCATGCTAAAAGTGTAAAGTTTTAAATTAAGTACGGATGTATTATTTTTAGTTTCATATAGTACTCAGTATCAAGATTTACGTGTTAAGAATAAGAATATTAGTTAAAATTAACGAGTTGTTTTAAATAGAGTTTTTGTATGACAATAAGTTTTGTAGATATTAAAGTAGAAATTGCATCTAATCTTTGTTGGTATTTTATATTACAAAATATGAATTTTATGTTAACAAAATTTATCTAACACCTAGAATATAGTCATCTTAAATACTTACTAATGAAAAAGTAATCAATATTATGACGAAATATAATAGATACTGTTAATTTTATATTTTATTTTCAATTATTTTATTGAAATAATTACGGTATTAAGTAACAGTATAGCTTAAGTACGTCTATAACATTTCTGATAAAAATATGATTTAACAAATTTCTGTTAGAAATTATCGAAAACCAAATCAACAAAATAACTTCGGAACTTGAATTAGTTATGGATATCATTCTTTATTTTCATTATTTTAAATTATGTTAACAGAATAAACTGGAATTAGTTTTAAAACCTTTAATAAATTTCTCCTCACCTGGTAGTTTAAAATTACCAACTAACCAGTTATAACCCTTAAAAAATTATACAATTATTGCCGTTACGACGCATTAAAAATAGTTTCTTGAAATTTTGAGAAGTGGTTGTGTCTTTAAGACGATGCTGTACTAATTCAAGGTCACTTGTATACTAACGTGGGTATGCTAAAACCTTGGTTCTACTATAATTCAACGAGATATTTAAGTGTATGGTCAAAATATATGAGTAAAATTAGTACGAGCCCTACTTTTCCACTTAGTAATTTCAGGGTTCTACTGACTAATGGTCCTCTCCAACAAGTAGTTCCAAAATTGGTTTAAATTTTGCAAGATATAGTTATGAGTAATTATTTTTTACACATTAAGAAAAAAATTATATATAAAGAATGTTATAAAGATAATAAAGCCAAGAATAACCAACAAGTTAGTTAGTGGATATCAATGTGGGTGTAGAATTTAATAAATGTGCTGACATATATAACAATTTGTTTTAATAATTTATTGCATCAAAAAAAAATTATTACTCAGAACTGGAACATTTAGTCGTTCAATTTACTGTAAAATGCTTATTTAACATTAATTTGTTATAATAATCGAAAAATAGTTGCACGTTATATAATTAATTCAGTTCGAAATACAATTCAAGTATTTAAAAGTCTATGAAAAAAATCACTATAAATATGTACGCTTTTTAAAATAAAATCTGCCCAGGAATCAAATTTTGATACATACAAATAACCTACATACTACCCAGTTCCAATCTAATTTCTGTTTGCATAGTGTTTGAAAAAAATACATTTAACTTTTTTGGAAGCATACCTCAAGGATGGAACAAATTTCCAAAATCGGAAATGTATAGTTTTTTTTGGTCCGGCTGAAAACATTGAAATCAGAAGTTTGTGTTATAATATACTCTAGGAACAATTGATTCTAATGTTTGTCCCTAAATGGCAGCACTTAATAACAATCAAGATTTAAATTTTTTTTCAGAGGCTTGAATTTAGCAGATATTTTTATTTACAACTGCTTCAACTACTAATTTCATTCTGTAACAACGTTTTAAAAATATTTACTAACTTAAGTAATTTTTAATATACAATTCACAATTTATTATTAATTTTTGGCCACTTCTATTTCTATTATTATTACTGTGGAATCTGAATTTTGTGAAAATACTCATTCTGGCAACTAAAAAGGCAAATAAAATTATAAAAATATTTTTAAGAAATAAAACCAAATAAGGAGTTTTTCATCAAAACTTATTGAGTCAGATATACAAAAAAAATTGTTACAGTGCAATAAATTTAAAAAAATCACGCTGCCAACGAACAAATGATGTGAATATAGAATTAATCTTATACAACGTGCAGAAACAATTATTCTTATACAACGTGCAGCAACATTTGGTGACCATTGAAAATTTTTCAAATATGGATGACGGCAAATCGGACGCGCTAACTGAAGTCAAAAAAATCTGCGAATGGCGGCTCAAACTTCGACAACCAGATTTGTGATGCAAAAACTGGTGGATTGAGCCAAATATCAATGGAAGCGAACAAGGTGGGAGTCAAAATACCTTCATTCTGTGTCGATTTTTCAAGTTGAAGCACAATTTGCCATGAGTAGAATCAAGAGTGAAGAAATTAATACAATTTTTTAGTTGCTTAATTGGAGCCAAAATGTATGGAAAATATACGGGTGTATAAATATACGGTTACAAAAAAGAGATTATTTAACACATTCAAAGAAAGCGGAAACTACCGCATCAAATGGCTGCTTACAGGTCTGGAACTAGGCCACTTAAAACCTAGTCACTAGTGGGCAAGTCCTTTACACGTCTTGACGAAGAAAAATGGAGCTATGGAAGCTTGTGGAGAGCAAATAATTCCAGATAGATACCAAATCCCACATATTGATGACTTCCATCTTATCCTAGAAGGTAAAACAATCTTCTCCAAGCTGGATTTGTTCAAAATCATATTAAGAAATCTCAATAGCCCAGCAAGATAAGTCCAAAACAGCGATTGTAACTCATACAAGCCAAAAGTTGTATGAATTCAACGTCATGAGCTTTGGGTTAAAAAATGCCCCAGTTACTTTCCAAAGATACATGAAGTTTTCCAAGGCTTAGACTTTATGTTTTCCTATATAGATGATGTCCTTATGGCCTCATCAGGAGTAGAAGAACACGAAACACAACTTAAATTAGTTTTTGAAAGGCTGAACCAGTACTGACTGTGCATTAATGTCGCCAAATCAGTTTTTGGTGCAGAGAACATTGAATTTATTTTGGATACAAAATTACCCCTGCTGCTTCAAGTTCATTTCCAGAGAAAGTTCAATCAATATTAATTTACAAACTGCCCACAAAAATACAAGATTTGCTCAGTTTCCTCATAATGGTCAACTTATATAGCCGTTACCTAAAAGACGCTGCCCAAGCTCAAGCTCCTCTGCGTGAACTCCTGAACGGGGCAAAGAATAACGATAAGAGAAAATTCTCATGTATAGATGAAACCAAGGATCAATTTGAAAAGTGTAATGTGGATCTGACCGTTACTACGCTCCTTAGTTGCCCGAAACCCGAACTCTAATTAGCTAATTCTCTAATTAATAAGCCTTGTGCACAAATGCATCAGATTGAGAAGTTGGGTCAGTACTACAACAGCACGAAGAAGGAAGATGGCGATCGACTGCATTTAAATGAAGCACAGAAGTCGCATATCACATATGACAGAGAACTGTTAAGTAATTACCTTTTATTGAAGCAACTCAAATACCTGCTAGAAAGTAATGAATTCACAATATTCACGAAAGATAAACGGATTACATTTGCTTTCTTACAAAAGAACGAAAAAGCCTCACCACAACAGTAACGACAACTGCCTCAGTTTTCAACAAATATTCGACACGTATCTGGCAAAGACATCATAGTTGCAGATACTCTTTCCATAATTGAAACTATACCAACGGTTATTGATTATGATGCCGATGCAGATGAACAAGCTAAAGATAAAGAATTACAAAGCTTGCGGAATAACCCATATTTAAAATTCAAAGCTTTTACATTATCATCTGGGAAGACTACATGGTGTGATACTTCACAAAATCAAATTTATATACCAAACTGTTTCAGGAAGAACATTTTTGAAGGAAGAAAAATATATATAAAAAAACTAGTGGAAGAATGGGCAAGAAGTCGTGTCAACTGTCAAAAGAGCAGAATTTCAAACCACATCAAATTCAAACTCGCAGAGTTTCCAGATCCTGATGAAAGTTCATGACGATCCATGTTGACCTAATGGAACCCTTGCCACTTTTGCAAGGAATAACTTATTGCTTGACATACATTGACCGTTTCTCCTGTTGGTTGGGGGCAATACCATCGGCGTATTGAAAATGTGGCCAGAGCATTTTACGAACGCTGGCTTTGGTGCCCTTGCTACTACTGTAACTGACCAAGAAAAACAATTCAGATTCGAACTTGTTCAAGAACCTTGCTGCAATTTGTGGTACTAAAGTGTTGCACACAACGCCTTACAATTCATAATGTAGTGGGAATGTGGAAAGTTGTCATCGAACGATTAAAAGTAAATTCAAAACCCATGGAAACACCAAATGGAGAGTAACACTTCGAACAGTGTTACTTGGACTAAGAGTAGCCATTAAGCCTAATGTCCACCATATGTATCATAGAGAATAATTACTCCATAGCAAATATGGTGTATGGTACACATACGACTACTTGGAGAGTTTTTCGACCCACCGATATCGATGGTAGATTCAGAGATCTTGGTCACTACTCTACAGGACATCATGAGTGAATTGAAGCCAATAAAGGCATCAACAAAGTCTAACCACAAGGCTTTTGTATATAAAGACCTAAACGCATGTTCATATGTATTTGTGAGAATTGATCGTATAGAAAAAGTATTCGAACCACCTTATGGAAGACCCTGCTCGGTGTTAAACAGAAACGATAAATATTTTTATGTGGAAATCAAAGGAAGAGCGGCAAATATCTCATTTGATCGACCGAAGCCTTCTTATCTTCTCCTGATGATAATCCTGTAGTGAATCAAATTACTCCAATAGTGACTGACACACCTTTTATTATCAACTAAGTGAGTGAATGTGACTGATAATCACCATAAAAAGCTGTCGATCAGAAATAAAACTTGTTTTGGCGCTTTTTCTCTTTGTTTAGGCATGATAAATAGGCATTGATATGTAATCGTATTGATGTTCAGTTTTCCCGTCCAATGTATCGTAACTTTGTTACCGGCGATGGAGTAATGTAGGAACAATTGATTTTAATATTTGTCCCTATATGGCAGCACTTACTACCTGTCAAGATTGAAATCTTTAATTACAGTCTTGAATGTAGCCGGTGATTTTAATTAAAATTGCTTAAACTACTAACATAATTCTGTAACAATGTTTGAAACATATTTTACTAACTTAAATAATTTTTACCACTTCTATTTTTGTTATTATTACTGTGGAATTTTAATTGTGTAAAAGTACTCATTCTGGCAACTAGAAGATATTGTCGGTTTAAAATAATATATATATATATATATATATATATAGATATATATATATATATATATATATATATATATATGTATATGCCATGTAGTTAATCACTCTGTGGCACATATGGTGCACATAAAAAAACAGATATAACAAACAATCATTAATTAGAAAAACCAACGTATTCTATTCGATCGTATATCAATGCATCTCATAACCTTTAAATATGGTATCACTTATTTAAAAATAGTCAATCACTAAATTATACTTCAGGTCTTGAGTGTGAAATAGAAAATAGTCGTGAGTGTTAATAGAAATGCAAAACTTCTTGTTTTAAAACATTGAATATGGATTTTATCTTGCATTTTGAAAAGTTCACACTACTTATTCTGTATTGCCTGATTTCTACTTAATGACAGATGAAAACGCATTCATTTTGCCTAAATAGAAAAATCTAAATTAGCCTGTTGGTAATAAAAAGGCATAGATAAAAGTATAATTTAAATCGAATCATATACAGTATTGAATTATGTGACGTGACAATGACAACTAGTTAATTGGGGAGTGTAGATTTTGAAATACTGTTTCTACATATAAAATATTTATGGAAATCCCGCAATATTAAAAAAAGTAAAATGAATTCAAATCCAAAATTAATTGAGAGATAGTCCTTTTTTTTGTTCTAACATTCATCTAAGAATTGGGAAAAAACATAATTGCAAAGACTTTTTTTGTGTATTTTTTATTATATTCACATTTTCACACATATGAATTTATTTGGTTACATAAAAGTTAGGTTGTTCTCTATAAAATGAACTTAATTATGTTCATCGTATTTATCTCGTACCTTAATTATAAACCAATAATATAAGACATGTCCTACTTTCGATATCGTCTATTATATACGTGATTGCTCACCGTGCGTGGATTTATTTGACTGCTCACCTTTTGCAATAATACGTTCTCTGTTTAAAGATTGACTAAATTCGTCAAATTGAAAAATGCTATTTTAGAAGGAAGTAATTTTTTCATCTCATTCAGTTGGCGTTAAGTTATATTTATTCTAACATCGTTATTATGATTAACGTTAATATCGTCTGTCCGTTTCCGCGTTTGTCAAAATTCAAATGTAATTTCCTACAAAGTGTTGTTGAAAAAACCAAATTCATTTCTTTGCTGAAAAATAATGATTTGGTAGACTTTAAAGTTGCCATTATTTGACCCATTTTATTTCCAGGTTTATGTCAAAAATACAATTATGTAGAAAGCTGCAATTTGGCCCTAAAATTTTAATTTAATAGATATAGTAGCCTACCTTATTTATTTAGCTTTTATCCATACCCAAGTTCATACGTACGGAAACTTCTTAATGCAAATTTTAGTCATATTTAGCATGTTTGTATTCTAATTTATTCTCTTCTTCTTATTCTTTTATGTTAAAAATCAATAAAATGTATGTTTATATTAAAATGTAAATAGTATTGCAAGAAACTTGAAGTAGCGTAATTTGATAAACAACCTATAATCGCAGCTTTAATAGTCAACCATTTTAGTTAAATTAAAAATCCTAAATTGAGCCTAACTGAAAAATGCAATGCAAATTGTAATAATTCAATATATGATTGAATACTTATTTCGCTAGCTTTTACCTGCCTATTTGTCTACTCGCTTTACGGGATTTTTTCCTACTCATTTGTATCTCATTTTCTGTTTTTTTTTAGTATTTCACGCCTATGGCGCTCACAATATCACGTGTTATGTTCAATTACCATTAAATTAGGAATAAAATATCCATTCGCTTTTACTTTACAGAATAATTTTTAAGGCAGTTATTCAAAGGGGATATTCGAAATTAAAAGAATAGCATTTGTTTTCTACTAAATATATATGTTATACTTTGCATAGAGTTTTGCATTGTTTTATATTTGTTTAAATGGTTCTGAATATCTGAAAATTTATTATATAATAAGTTTGATTTTTTAATTAATTTATCTGATTAGACTTGTACATCGTACCTAAAGAAAAAACTTCGTATTTTGTACAATTATACTTAGGGTTAGATATAAAAAAAGAAACATAAAAATTACAGGTGAAATAATAATATAAGAAGCAAATTTGTTTAAATACCAAACTTTCCTATTTTGTACTTTTTGTCCTATTTTGGCTTTATTTTACTTATGACTTCGGCATTAATGATATTTTAATAGACGTATACTCTGTATATCAAGAAATATTCCTCTTCCCAACAACATCTCTAGACTTATGGTATAAATGTGAACCATAATATTTAGGTAGGCAGTGACATGTTAATTTATAGATAATATTAAGATATAAGGTTCATTAAAATTTAAATTAATGGTACTTAAGCACTACGGCCGCTTTAAGTTTTAATAAAGAATATTAAAATATTACCATTTAAGTAATGCTAATAGATAGCTTCGATACAGTTTATAGTGTATTCATATTATAAAGAAATATAATAAGTATGTTTTAGAATAAAGAGTAATAAATATAGATAAAATATAGTGATAAAATATGTAAATATAGTGTCGAAGTTAGTATAATTTTTTTTCTACCAGACTATTATGCGCAAGTACGAAGATATCCATAATTTTATATTCCATTATACACATATACACATTAAACTGTGGTCACCGATTATCCGCGCGCCCCGTGTAATGATTTGTTTTACTGTTCTATTCATAGACTTAGATTCAAGATCGTGGAGTGCTAGGGTAGAAAACTGTAGGCTCGCTATTTTTGCTATGTTGTATTTATATTTGCAACCAATTAATAAATTTTAGGTATTCGATTTATAACGAAAAAGGAAATGAAAAATAATGTATTTCTTTTATTCAGAGAAGGTGGCCCTCAGTTAAAATATAAGGAAATTAAAAACACATTCTCAGTTTAATCCGACTTAGTAAGTGCCTAAGGCTTTAAATCTAACGCTAAAATTAGGCCAACTACGAATATTTCTTCAAATATCGAAAAGAAAATACGTTAATTTGCGCCGGTCAGGTATGTACATCGACTCGATTCCTTTTTTCAGATGCCAAATGTGTAAGTAATTCTACCCTAGATCATTAAATATTAGTCTCACAGACTACATGACTTCAACGCTTTCGTTGTTTAAGTATGTTCCCGGTACTTCCCCGCCCCGCCCCGCTCAGTACCTTCCTTATTGAGCAAATCAGCCACCCGTGCAGGCATCGCTTACGTATTTGTTACTTTCCGAGATTTTGCGGTATTTTCCTTCAATCAGCTGCTATAAAAAGTCATCACATACGAATTAAAATGTTATTCGACACTTTAAAAAGCGGACGCAGCTTCAAAGCATGCATGAATGCTGAGAAATTTGACTTCCTGCTAAGATGCTGTCAGTTTGACAATAGAGCTACCAGATAAGTAAGAAGAGCATTGGATAAGTTCCCACCAATTAGGGAGTTTTGGGAAAAGTTCATTGAAAATTGTGAAATATGGTACAAGCTCAGCTCATATCTTACAATTGATGAAAAATTAGTTGGATTCCGAGGTAGTTGCTCATATCGAATGTACGTGCCTAACAAACCCGCCAAGTATGGCATCAAGATTTTAATGGTTGCACCATATTTTGGTAAAAGTACGAATCATAGGGAAAATGTTCCTCTTGCCACATACTTTGTGAAACAACTTTGTGAGCCTGTCTACGCATCAAACAGAAACATAACCAAGTAAAACTGGCTCACATCTGTGCTACTTGCTCCAAAACTACTTCGGACTCCTTACAAACTGTCGATAATTGATACCATACGCAACAATAAGCATGAGATGTCATCAGAGATGAAAAACACAAAAGCTAGGAATATGGGAACTTGAATGTTTGGTTTTCATGCTGAGAAGACCCTAGTCTCGTATAAATCTAAATCCAACAAAGTGGTTTTTCTTCCATCAACAGCACAGGATCAGTCGAACATTAACTCCACCAAGAACAAGCCGGAAATCATACATTTCACAATAGTACCAAAGGAGCCGTCGACACTCAGGTCTGTTCAGGCATGAGTTGCAAATGGCAAAACGAATAGATGGCCTCATTGCATAATTTATATAATTTTGAACGTGGTTAGGCAACAGCAAAAGGCAATAAAACGTAGAGCTTTTGAGCAAAGCTTGGACGATATCCTCATAGAGCCGTGGTTGCGGGACTGGTACGAAACTGTGATTTTGAGGAGAGATATCAAGGTGAGTATAAAATATATTTTAAAAACTAAAAATGTCGTAAGTCGCAAGTACTACTCAAACACAGTCAATTAAATGTAAAATTTCTGCAGTTTGTCAATACCAGAAGCATAGGAAGACCAAAGTCTCATATAAACTTTGTGGTGAACACACCATTACAGTTTGCAGTAAACCAATAAAATTGTATGTTATTTGAGAGCAACCTATTTTTACGTCCCTTACCTCAAAAGGAAAAAACAAAACCATTACAAGATCAGTCACTAGTCAATCTATCCGTATGTCACAACCATTTTTATCAGAAACAGCTTGATGTAGAAATTTAAAATTTGGGGAAGTAATGAAACATATGATCCCCATATATTTGAATAACTAAAATTCAAAAAACCTTTATTTAAAAAAAACTAGGGGAGGCAAACCAAGCTTTGAATTTATTTTTAGTACCACATACAGTGTTGTTTACGTTTACACTGTCAAAGTCAACACATAATAGTTCGTTGCGAAACCGTCGTACGGAGTAGAGAGAGGCGCGAAAAAATGTTAAAATATCAGACTATTTCGAGCTGTCAGTTTTTTGTTTTTCAAATGTTCCTTTTTCAATAATCTGTGAAGTGTATGTGTCAAGGCAAAAGAGCGTTTATTTTATATGTTGTGTATTTGATATATCTATAAATGTTTTCAACAAAGTGAGTAGGTAGTATATTACAGTTGAATTTTGACCACCAGCCGACCACTAGTGTGTGTGCATATATATATATATATATATATATATATATATATATATATATATATATATATATATATATATATATATATGTATATATATATATATATGTATATATATATATATTTATATATATATGTATATATAGATATAGATATATATATACATATATATATATATATTTATATTTATATGTATATATATATATACACACAAAACCCGAACGGCGATAATATTGTAACCTGTGCAATGCATTTAAACTAGCTATAGAGATTAAAATTTCTGTCTACAACATTAAGCTGAAAATAAGAATTATTGTTAAGCAGATATAACCGCACACTTAAATCGAGATTTAATAAACCTTGTCTTGATCCCTATTTGAGTGTTTGCACCCAGAAATGATTACGAATTATCTACAAATTAAGTGGTCTGAACAAAATTAATTCGAAAATCCTGTTGAAAAACAAAAAGCTTTAAATTAACCACACAGTTTGATGCTCATAAAAATTCTTTACTAGCTGAAATTTCATTAAATATTTGAAGCCAACTAGCACACCATACTGACCGGAAATAATATTTTTTCTACGATCTAGAGCAAAGCTTTCTGTCAAATACAGCTCGCTTATTCCGAGACGATTTTTATTCCAACGATACTTACATGCGGTGGTTGGAATATAAATTCGTAAATTAAAAGTGTTTCAAGTATAATACTGTCAAAAAATTTATGTTGCAACATATTTTTTTAAACGGCTAATATCTCAGGAAAAATTAAACTGTAATATGACTAAATAATTTTTCGACGTTGATTTATAAACTGAAAATAATTTCACGTTGAAATTCGCAGTCAAAAGTTATCTCCAACAAGATGAATTGTGGGATTGTATTGTAAATGCTGATACCGTAGATGAGAAGCAAAATTGAAAGGCCAAAAATAATAATACTAATAATTTCAAAAAATTATGTACATATTGATATATACACCTATGAGAAGCTTAAAGCGCAAAAGGAAGTATGAGTTAACCTGGCACATACCTTCTAAGATTCAAGGCTAATACGTTGAGTGGGTTTTACTTCGTTATTTATGTGCGAAATCTCTTGCCGAATATCAAAATATACAGGAATTTTTTAACAAAATATTGACCAGAGCGCAAAAACTTTGCATGTTGAATTTGGAGTGGACAGCGAGTTGCTCGTAATAATGCTTCTCTTTGGTATTCATTGCGATGGAAAGTCCCACTATGAACATAAGCGCTGATCCAGTTAAGTCAAAAATTTTGTAAAACGACGAAACTTTGGAAACTAATCAGTGTTTTAAAGAAAAAGAATATAAAGATATTTCTAAGGAAGTCTTCGTAATTAAAATTACAACAGATTTTGTGAAATAAGCATGGAGGTCAAATCATAACAAAACCATAAACAATTCAAGAAATAAAAAATGTTTTACCTACTCTGCCATTTTTACGACCGTGACAAACAATAACGAGGTTTGGTACATATATTCCGATCTTTCCATACATATTACCAAACATAAAGATATACTGCATGAAAATAAGAATAGCCACCACCAAATCAGTAGTAGAAACAACAAATAAAAAATCTTTACATGTAAAAAATTCTAGCTAAACGAGTCTGGACTACAAATATAAAGATCACTTTAACGAAGTTACGCTTTTACCAAAATTGAAATAATATATTTACCAAAATTTACCACAAACCAAAAATATTTACCAAACTTGACCACAAACCTACGGTTTCTTAATCAAATTATCAAAAAAGGTTATCAGGTGGCATTGAATAGGTCATTAAATCACAAACAAGAAGGATTACAATTTTAGCTACTGCAAATCTTATCAACAATACGTACAATATTAAAATAATACGCACGAAATAATATGAGGTAGAAGCAGTTTAACTATTTCAGGGTTTTTAGTTATGAAACAATGAATCATCTATCGAACGAAAATATTAAGAATCGAGACTGTGAAGAAGAAAAAGTTATTTCTATTGCATATTTTTATAATAAGAAATGATACTAACTCATAATGCCCAATTCAAGGTAATAAAAAGCAACTATGAAGTCTTTTTGAATCCACCATAAAAATAAACTATGTACCGGCGAAATTGCCAGTACCCAAGAGAGAGACTACTACATCTCAATAACATGTTAAACTCTACAAGTATCGTCGAAGACTGTGAATCTACTCTTAGACACGTTTTAAAATGAATCTTCTATCTTCAAGTCAACGTATTTACTAATGTAAGCTTGGAAATCCCGATAGCCTCAAACATAACATCAAGACCAAGAGATAATCAGAAGCATTCTAAAACTACTGAAAATATGGTTACCTGTGGTAAAACAAAAATTTATCTGGCTTCATACTTTTGAACTATTAAGAACCAATAAAGTCGACTAAATTCAAAAGGTGGATAATATAAATTAAAAGGGAATTCGAATCTCATCGTTTAAGCAAAACATGGACATTGGTGAAAAGATCTCTAAATGCTGAACGAATAGAGTGCAAATGGGTGTTTTGCAAAAAGGAACTAACGGAGCCACGTTATAAATCCTAACTTTGTGCAAATGATACGTAGACGCCGAAAGTATCGACTATGGTAAAACGCTTTCTCCTAGTATCTAATATGATTCCATTCGTTCACTGTTGCCTACAGCCACTTAGCTATAATTAGAAATAATTGTTATTTACCACCACTGCCTTCTCATACGGTGAATTTAAGAAGGATACTTTCAATACACCAATAGAGAGGATGTGTATCCTTTTATGCGAAATAGACATAATAAGCTAACTGAACAAATTCGTACATGAACAAAAGTAAGCATTTAGGTGTTGGAATACAAAATTTGATTTAGTTTTAAGTAAGTTTTAATTTACACTTATAAAGTTGATTTACTTGGTTGGGTAGAACAAATCAAAGGAATTGATTTTCATCTTTGTCTCTATGTCAAGGATGGGCTGCTATTTTCAAAAGATAAATATGTTCTAAATGGGGTAATGAATAACTTTTACCAAAGTTTGATCTGGAGATATGTTTTACCACTAATTTTAATGGAATACTAATGTAGATAAGAAAAAAATATATTAAATAAACTCATTATGACGATAACAATAATAATAGTGTTCTATGTGACCCTCGTGTAATATTACAGAAAAGTGAATGCCCGTTAATAAAAGGAATCAATGGGATCACTAATCAACGTATCAATTGTGAGCAGATCTGCTATTATGTTCTCAGTAATCTAGGTGAGCACATTTTTACACTTTTACGATGAGTCTTCATAAGAATGAAGTAAATAAAATACTGAAGTATCTGAAAGAAACAATAAGACCGGACTTGCATGACCTACGTAATTCAAATATCACTGACACAATCGGCTATAGTGATGTCGACTCAGCAAAATGACATAGAAACCACACGCTCAATAACTAATTACACATTCTTCAAAAACGGAGCCCCTATCACCTGGTCCAGCTAGCGCCAATAAAGTGTGATTCTGTCTATCACCGAAGAAAAATTCATAACAGCTCTATAAAGGTGTTATGTTTAAAATATTTTATAATAAGCTATATATTTTTTAATAAGTTTAAATAATCAAAATAATGTGTAAATGAACATTAATATTCACTGTGCTGTAAATGTAACTAATGATGCAAATGTATAGACTTTAAGTATACATTTTCAAAGGAGAAAGATCCTAAAAATGTTAGTGATATGAATTGTGTAGGTTAAAATAATAATCAGTTCACTGATAAGTTAACAGATCTTCATTCTCTAATTGTTTACCTTATAATCTGCAATAGTTGAAAATTATTTGTAATAATGTAATATTATGATCCTCTTGTATTGTATCAGTTGCATTTTAGTCTTAGGTAATATTGATTCAACTTTATGTAATATTTTTCAGTGCACTGTTACATGTTAAACCCTGTGTTTATATATTTCCAATTTTAATTTCTAATTTTGGAGTAATAGCTCCCAACAGGTTTTTACATAGTTGCGTTTTTTTGGCATGATGAATTTCTTTTTCCTTTGGTGAATTTCTAATTAGGCGAGAATATTGAAATGTTGGTATGAGGCTAAGCTATATTTTTTACTGATCTGACTTTCCAAATGGTAACAACTAAATAATAGTTAACGGTTCTTGAATAATAAATGTATAGCAATTTTTATGAAGAAAATAAAATAATAGGCTTTAAGACAATTTCTATAAAAACGAATAACGGCGAGACGGTAAACAATGGTTGTAATCAAGCTCTGCTTTAAACAACACACCGTTATCAGTCGATGTCGACGCGTCGAGCGGCGGCACATGTGCGTCATCATCTAGCACAGCGCGTATACAAGCTTCATGTCGTCAAAGTTCTACGGCGATCAATGACGGAAAAGACAGAGCGGTCTCGGCGTGTTCTATTTATGGACTAGTATTCACGGTATGGCTCATCTGCTCTTCATTTCTTTCCCAATGTTCTGCCTCCAATTTTGTATGTCGCCATCTCTGCCTTGTGTACAAGGTTACTGTGTATGAAAGTGCATATTGCGCAGTATCAAAAGCATTCAGTTATATGGTCGTCTCCACCTTATATTGTATTTCTACTCCATACTTCAATCAAGTACTTGCCCTAGTATTCACTTCAGCGGTTATCGTGCGTAAGAGTACCATCCGGAGAACAAGCTCTATTCGATGATCAATCTATACCAAAACACCTAAAACAGCAACGATAGTCGCAGGCCTTTCGCCAGCCACAAGGATACCACCATTTTAAAGTAACCGAACACACCTTTGATTCGGCTGTTTTGGAATAGGAATAATAAATTCGAACAAAAATTCGCTTCAACTGGCCCAAATGGTGATTGTACAAATAGAAAAAAAGGACGTCGTACAAACCAGCAGTATTCTCAAAAGACTTAAAGACAGTATACAAGCATGCACATTAATTAAGAACCGCGGCATCTAAGTGTACGAAAAAAAAGTCAGGAAAGGCCATTACACAAATAAATATTCGACTCGGTACCGAGCAACCAGCGGACCAGCCGGCTTCTGTACAAGTTGAGTGACTTTGCTAACGACCGAATTTTCGACAAAACGTTACGCCTCTTGTAGTTGAATCGAGTAACAAACATTTTTGCATCTTGCTCTTTGTAAACGATAACATCTCGCAGAATATGACATTAGATAACATTGCATTACTTTCTAGCAAGTCGCTTGAGTAGACACAAGAAACGTAAGACATTTCTCAACTCAACTGTCATGTCCATCCACAACAGTCGCTACATACAACAAGTCCCTATTAAACAAGATTCATAAGCTCGCACTTGATATCCGAATGGCTACAATCAAATTCTGCTTTAAGCAACACACCCTCATCAGTCGACGTCGACGAGCGAGTAGTAGTACAGAGCGCCAACATCCAGTGCGATACTCACTTCACGTACATAACTATGTTTTGTAAATAAACAACCATTGTTTATGATTTCATGGCTTCTTTTTATTATGAGTGATATGAAAATATTTCCATGAGCGTTATTTTTAAAGTTTCGTCCTTTAAGAAAAAATGCCGAATAATACAGAGCAGAATAATAAAAGAAAATTTTCCTATTTTCAATAGTCGAATAAATTTACACATTTCTAGTCGAATTTTTGAAAAGAAGTCACGTGCAGAATCGAATTAAGGAATCTTTTTATTTTAGCATTGAAGCCAAAATCATGAACAATTGCAATAAATTTTTAAGATATAAAGTTTTACCTTTTCACCCACATTTTATTTACGACAATGTCTACACCAAAACACGCCCGGAGATTTACTTTTTAAAATTTTCATTATGTACATTCGATTTTACATATATTTCTATTCATTGATATTTTTATTAATTAGGTTGAAAATCTCTTTAATTGATCATAAGGGCACAAATTTTCATTTTTAAAATTAAAGTTCTTATTTATATTTATTGTGAAAAGTATATTGTAATTCTTTAAGCATTTTGGATTTAAAATTTACCTAATTACTAATATATTCCCTAACACTCAACTACATTTTCAACTTACTTTTTTATTGTAATAAGGTGACAAATGTTTGCAAGTCGTCAATGATTTAAATATACTCAGAGGCGTGGGGTGAATTTTTAACATAATAATAAAATCGTTTATTTTATAATTTTTCTGTGTTGAAAAGAAATTTACATAAGTTAAGGAATAAGTAATAAAAATAAAAAATTTTTGGATTGTAAAAAAAATCACGCGTGTTCTATAAGAGCACCAAGTCATTTTATATTAATTTTGCATTTGGTTAACGTTCTAAGAAAAACATCAGGTGGAATTGGATTTAGGATAGTTAAAGTTATTTTAATTATATCATATTTTTGGCTTCCCATCTTTACAATTTATTTTCTTTCATTACCTGCTCATAAAAACTAAATGATTTATATTTGAGGGCAATTTTCAATTTACAGTTCAAGCATAAGCAGATATAATATATGATTAAACATTAAATAAATATGTTTATTTATAATATATTTTATTTAATAAATAAATATTTACATAATATATTGTGTGCATGCGTGCGTGTGTGTTTGTGTGTGTGTGTGTTTGCATGTAACTATATGCAGTTAAAGATTTATTTTACAAATACCGTGTATTTTCTTGCACCAAAGATTCCTGCCCTTGGTGAGAACTGTAGTGATCAAAATTTCCGTTTTTAGATGACTAATTGCACGGAAGCAATTGGAGTAAATTATCTCTTCCGATGCCATTTGTATGCTTTATAATTTTCTCTGAAAACCCAGAATAATGTGCGGAAAATGTACAAAAGGGAGTAGATCAAGTCTAGGTAAATCTGCACGAAACCTAAATTTGTTAAGAACATATAACTTTATTAATTAAATAGAAATTACAATAAAAATATTTTACGCATTGCAACGGGACGATTGATTGGTTAAATTAGGCTCGATTGGAAGGAAGTTATATAAAACACTAAGCGCCTTATAAACGGGACTTTCGAAAGGAAAAGTACCTAAACATTTTCTATTATTAGAAGTCTAGGTTTATTTTTTTAATTATTGTTGAACATCATTTCCTTTGTTTTCGGTTACATTATTCTCATATTTTGCTTATCTTATTTTTTCATCACAATTTCTTAAGTGAAAATAAAATGTAAAATTATTTCCACTTAAATACTTCCATTCGATTTATCTAGAAAGTTTGATAATAATTTCTATTTAACATTTCTAAATTGTTTAAGATCAGTTTGTGAAAAATTTCATTACAGAAATTCCTAAAGCCATCAACAACAAAACTATTTTTCGAATTGTATATTAAAGCCAAAGTAATTTGTAGAGTGAGCCGAATGGGAATTTTCGCTTGTCGTTTTACAGTTGACGCACAAAAAGTCGGAAAAGTTTATTGGATTGGATATATTTCTTGCTTAAAGCAATACACATAACACTAAATTTCATAAGTTGATCAATTACAACGCTTTCATATATGCCTCGTTATATTTGATAACTTTTATAAATAATTAATAGGTTTCCTCATACGTATCTTTCATTTAATCAACATATAGAGAGAAGAAATACATAATAATTATTTGTACTATATAAAATTAATTGAGTTATGTATAATGCGTTCTGATCTATTAGTTTTATCCATCTCCCTGGAAGTTTCATGATTCCATCTCACAAAACTTTAGAGATTTGTTAGTAAAATACTGTTCTTTTATTTACTGAATTTAATATCTTACTGAGGAGATAATTTTTAGGGCTCCATGCTACAAAAAGAGAAACGAGTTAGTCCGCATGCCGTCAACCGTTTTTTTTAGAACCGTTTGACGTAGGAACTTGAATTTAGAAATAATAATAAAATTTATTAACCCGCATATTTCTAAATATTGAAAACCTAAAAATATTCATTTGGAAATTGTGGGCCAAGGGTCAAATCAATCCACATTTTTTAAATTTCATATATTGTGTGGGTATTCAAAATTATAACAGTTAGAATATAACGATTCTAATTGTCATACTTTTGAATAATTTACTATGTTCTCTATGAAGGATATGCTAGCAGTAACCAATATGACTACGTTTTTCTGTATTCACAGAAACCATACGACGCAGATACATGAAATTTGGTATATAAGATATCTTACTAATCCTCATATTTTAAACGGCAGCTAACTTTTTAAAAATATTCATGTAAGAATTGAAGAGGGGTAATTAAAATCTGGCCTTAAAATAAATAGAATTTGAATTTTCAGAAAAGTACATATACATTTTTTGGAATATGAAAAAGCAAGCGAGTGAAAATCGCAATAGAAAAAAATTTAAAATAAAAGTTGTAATCATTAAAAAAACTACCTTCATAAATGTGCAAATATTATATATTTTTAAAAATAAGTAACGATAAAAATAAACTCTGAGGGAGTAAACTAAATGATTTAAAAATAGCATTTGTTAATAATGGGAAAAAATAACCTGTGATACGAAATATCTTCTGTAGTGTAGATTTAGATTATTAAATAAAGTATTTCCAAGTCCAGATTATCGACATCGATAAATTATAAAAAGCGCGCTCTGTCTCCCTTATACAATATATGCGCCAAAGATATAAATGACATTAGATGGACATTGGACATACGTTAAGTGCATGAAAAATGTCCTCAATAATTTACGCGTTATACACTCAAAGCAATGTCTATTCAAGCAAATAAGCTTGGTGCGAAGTAAATATTCGCGTTGAAATTAATAGTTTTACAAAATTAGCTTCACCGCAGCAACGACGCGACAAGAAACGAAGATCATAGTCAGTTATACACGTGAATTGTTTAGTTATTATGTTTTTTCGCAAATAAGATTCATATTAATGACCTACATAATATTTTTGGTAACTTTTACTGCACGTTGGTATAATATTACATCAACATTGCTAATGAAAATTGGTCATAATTTTCCCATCTTAGCTGTTAAAAAGCTTATTCCGATGTTTTCATATGCGGGTATTGATTTAAAATTTTTATTAGTTTTAAATTACAATATATTATTTCCCCATAAATCGCAGCCTCTATTTATTCTATAATTTGTACGAGTTTTGAGGTAATCAGTAAAATTGTTCAATTATACGAGTATATTGATCTATTAATATCATTTAAAATTTAAATTTTCAAATCCTCTTTACAGAAACCGTGATGGAAAAAAAACATGGCTATTATCGCTCGCTTTTGTAGCATAACATTTCTGTGAAATCGCACAAAATATAACTCTGCAAAATGTGATAATCACGGTCGTATTCAGTTTATTACAAGCAATTTACGTCAAACCAAAAACTATCATTTCTTATTTATTCTATGTATATATATCTGTTCCAAAATAAAAAATCATGACATTTTTTACTATACCCAAAAAATTATTTACGAAAAACAATAGGCTTAACGGCTTAAAAGTTTAATCAGTATTGCTTATTGGCGATGATAGGACTGAATATTTAAACAGACTTTAAACGTGTCATTCTAGCATTTCAGTATTCATATATCCTCTATTCATTCTAATGCAGTTCTTTTGACTTCAAATATTTATTTGCATGGTAGGAACTGAACTATTACATTTCCCTAAATCAAACGCCATAATGTCAAATGTCTATTGCCGTCTTCATTGACAACTTTGTTTAAACAGTTATTAATGAAATATTTTGAATGGGTCATGTAAGACCAAAATGTCCAAAAAAATTGCATACTACGTGAAATCGTAGGGAGCCCAGGTTATATACTACAGAGTTGTGTTTCTGAGGACTTATTGTTTGTTAAATATGCCTTAAAAAGAATACCCCTAATTTTCACTGAAACTTTTTTTTAATCACTTTCTTAGTGGAGAGTATAGTTCCTAATTGTTTTACTGTTGTTTATTTGAGCGTCTGATAGAAATGACACATGACTGGATTGTTTCTCATAAAAATATACTGGACAGAATAAAAATCTTTTATATTTTGTCATTATACATAAAAAAGCAATCAAAAACAAAAAGTTTGAATTCTTTTGATATATCTTAAATCTTGTAAGTAACAAGGAGAAAATTCAACATTTCACCATTAATTATATATACTATTATATGACTATATGCAAAACGATAATTATATGTATCGCAATTAATTATTTATGCTTTTTATTAACACGATTTCAGAGTTTCTTTTGATAAATGTAAACATTTTCTATAACAAATTTCGATCTTCAGTGAATTAGTTCCAAACGGATATTTGAAATATCCAACACGAAAAGTATATTTTGTATTTTACCACTTCTATGATCCCATAAGTATATTTTATATTTTACCTGCATAGCGTTAATAAAATATTCTTGTAAATCTTCGAATATTTTGATGAATACAAATTCGATTTGTTAAAAATGATCAACATATAAATATTTACTTCTATTTTACATAAAACATTTTAAATCTACGTATGATACACTGACAAACCCTATAAAAATTCTAAAAAAACTTCTCCATCAATAGATATTACGCCTGAAGTTCTAAAACTTATTTTAGACGAATAATAACCACTTTAAAATAAAATAAATCATTCCGTCAATTGGTTCCAAAAAAGTAAAACACTTTTAAATGCTTAAGAATAATATGCTAATTATCCTATTAATGTTAAAGTATTTGCCTCGTTTTACCTTTATTGTAAAGAATGGTAGAAAGAAAAAATTCTTATCCAAAATTGATAAAATAATTTTTTTTTTTAAATATAAATAAATAATGTTTTTATTTGCAATACACAGATCACGCTTTCGCGAGTTTCAAATGAAAACTTATAAAATGTTATGAGAAAATTTTGCTTAATATTTCTGCTCCTTATGGGTTATTAAATCACACTAATAAAAGCGGTGCGATATTTCGGGAAATAAATTTCATCGGATATAATTTGGAATGCTATAAATCTAGTAATGCATTCATGCCACGTGGGCAAACGTATTAATGCATTCATAGAGAAAGATTTTCCGAAACGATTTCCTTGTTGTATTTGGGGAAGTCGATCTTTATTTTCCTTGTATCCACTTATTTACTTTTTTCAGAATAATAAGGATAACTGTTAGGATCTTACATTGATTTTAAATATCTTCATGTTATAAGGGCTCCACACTAGTTATACAATTGAATCGATTGGGCCAAGTATCAGCCGTCCGATGAAGTAACATATGGAAATTAAATTTAATTATGTAAATTAGATTAATAAACTGGATTAGATTAAATATTACAACCTACATGAAAATGTAATGCTCATCAAGACGAGTAATGTACAATTTCTCAGAAAGGTTGCCTTTTTTTATAAGAGTAAAAAATTATTTTATCTATTAATATCTCCAAAAACATTTCGAAAAATATGTGTAAGATATTTATTTGTTTATTTATTTAGTTGCAAATATTAATTTACACAATTGGCATACCCATAGATCCCTTACAGCCAACCAAAACACTGGTGAAATCATAAATAGTATTGCGGCAGATTCAGTAAATTGGTCAAAACGTTAAAAGAAAAAAATGTCGGTGAATACACTTACGATCGCATACATATTCATGCAAATAATACACATACGTACTTACATCTATATCAAAATAAACTTCCAAATGATAAGGGTAAGAAAGGGACTGAGTATAGAGGGAAATTAGGCTTTTTAAGAAAATTGGGACGTATATGGCGTTTAAAGGCTATTTTTAAATCAAATATAAAAGGAGAATATCGTGTATCTGGGTATAACTTATTGCACAACTTGGCAGAATATAATGTAGGAACTTTCATCGAAAGTAATTGGATATTTTAGGAATGAGAAGAGTAAGGAGTTTTTCAAAACAATATTAAGTTTACATCGGCCTTGAATAGCTAACGATTTGAGACGAGACCTAAGGTTATAAACATGATCGTATTTTTTAAGACCGAAAATATGTGGGATGAATAAATTTGACAAACGATCTAATTTATTTAAGACATAAACAAACAAATCCTAACGGCAAATATCTTCATAGTACAGTGCAAGGATTAGTATAATAGATAGGGGTACTTGTGTGAACAGCTGAATGCTGTGATAGAGATAACGCCGGTTAACTTACAAAGAGCTGCGTATATCAATAGGTACAGCTATTTGAAGATCAGTTATGGTTGCGAAAAATAAAAATAAATGGCTACAAGATAATATTTACCTAGTAGCTATGTGAACTGTGAAAAATATAAAATTCAGTGGAACGGTCGGTAGTTCTCAATCTCAAAATTCGCGTTATAGATTCAAAAAAATATAAAATCTGAGATTGTTAAAATTTTATAATATGCACAATCGCTATGCGAATTGTTGAACAGACAAGATTCGTTGGTTGTGATACCAAATTAAAATGAAATATTCTTATTTAACTTTGTTCCACGGCTCTTTACCCCTCCATACTTTTTACTTGAACATACACAGAAACGAATGAGGCTGGGAAAAATATTAATTAAATATCTAATTATAAACCAAATTGTATAAAGATTTTCATATATTAATAAATCATTGAAACTAAGAAATACAGCTTCTAACACTAACAATTATATTGAATGTATTTGCCGTTGATTATGCAGAAATTCATTATCACCTAATTTAAAAGAGGAGTACTGGTAGTAAATATCAATAGGATAGCTGAATTAAGTGTTCATATAATGTCCATCATTCCTGTGATTGCAATGATACCGGTTAACCTATATTGAGCGGTTTAAAGTTGGTCATGGGTGCAAAAAATAAAATATAGCCTGGGTGGCTAAAAATAAAATTATAATATAATATGCATATTCGCTATGTGAAAGTTTTACTTATTAGTTATTAATGGAAAGACGCGAATGTCTATTAGGTTTCACTCTAGTTTAAAGGAAATCGATCACCGAAAATCGTTATTGACAAAATAATATCTAACAATATTATGGAAACTAATAATAAACCAAATTGTATAAATATTTTCAGATATTAATAAATGATATAATCTAAGAAACACTGCTGCTAATATAAACAAATGTATTTATCAAATTTTATAAAATCACAGATACAAAGATTTATTACACCAGTAAATGATAATATGCTTGTGATTAACACATTCGATAAACCCTGACTACCAAATAGAGGTTTAAAAATTACGATTTACGTTTAGAAAATTTATATCACAATTTATTTACATGTTCACTTACCTATCAATTCATGACAAGAGTAAAGAAAACAATAATATTCGCATAGATTTTTACCTAAATCAATAATTATGTGCATTTGTTTCCAATATCTCTGGGGTGATAGTAACATAATTTACTATTGAAATAATTTAGTAGTTTTCAGACCGAAAGCGGCGGGAACTATTTATTTGTATTTGTGCCAAAAAAATTGTGGACACTACTGTTGTTTAAAAAAAGATTTCTTCAATACTAAAAGTAAAAATCTTTTAATTACAAGTAGAATTCACAGTACGAAAGTTCCCCGAACATTGAGGTGTACATGAAAGTTTAATGGCATATAATATATTCTATTAAACAATTTACAAATATTAGTATAGTTTTTTACCATGTAGGCTTATTATATTTTTAATACGCGTAAAAATGTCGTAAATATCATAAAAGTGACATCATAAAGACGTCTAGAGCGATGATTCTGTAAAATGTTGAATCATCGCTCTAGATTTCCCATAAAGTTTAAATATTTTTGTGGACATTCAAAACAAATACTCTAAAATATTTATAAAAATTGGATCGGTCCCTATAACTTGCCATTTTATTCGCAAAAATATTAGAAAAATAATTATCAAGTGCCTGATTCATCCACTCTAAAATTTTAACATTATTTTATTATGTTGGCTGCTGAAATAATTATTTTGATCGTTATAATAAGCTTAGTTTAAAAAATCTATGCCAAACGTTTTCTGAAAAAAAATTCTTGCATTTCAACAATATTCTTAAATATTTTACATAAAATTTTAAAATATATAATTTTGGAATTCTTATAACTTAATTTTTCAGATGATGCGACACATAAAATATGAAATTAAGAAAAAAAGAAATTGTTTATTTTAATTAGCTCCTCATAAAATTTTATTTTTATTCACATATATGCAGATTAATATGCTTTATCACCAAATTTCAAGTTCCTATGTTAAACTGTTTCTGGAAAAATGGCCATGACAAGCAATTAGACGGAAAGATACGTGAGTTGTGTTATAAGGGACCAACTCTTTCCTTATGAGTTACGCATCTCGGAAAGTGTTTTATATCTAATGTTTTGTCAGTTATGTAACTACAACGTTCAGTTTAATAATACCTACATTATGAAACGCTGCTACTAACATTTTTAATAATATATACATTCCCTCTCTTACTGCTTTTATGATCTCAAGTTTACGGTCCATAAGAACCGTAAACTTAAGATCATAAAAGCGGTGCGCTTTTTTGGAATTAAATCGCCCACGTTTCAGTATTCTGCACATGTATCAGTACTTTAACGCCATAGCCCTAGGCATGATTCACCAACTAACGACTTTTATTGTTCGAATGTGTGAGAAAAACGTTTATCTTTTCCCTATATTCGCTTTATTTAGTTGATTAAAAAAGCGAGTCAGAGCCACTCGCTGATTTTTTTCTATAAATTATCAAACTTATTAAGGTAGCAATCATTGTTATATTACTGGAATCTACACTGCCTAATTTGAGTCGATTTTAAATACTATTTCATTACAATAAAGAAAATTGTAAGTCAAAATGCATTATGTTTACTTATGAAGCGAGTACAAAGATGAGTACTTGAAGTGACTTGAAGAGAGATATACAAAACGATGAAAAGTGTAGAAGTCAAATAACTGAACGACTTTAGAATTCCGACATACATTAACACACGCCCTAACAGGATACTGACATACAGACGGCGACAAATAAAAGTTAAGGTAGCTGCAACAGAGACGGAAAATCGATGAGCGAGACAGAATGTACCGCGTACCGGGATACTCATAGTATGAGTTCTAATTGTGCTCTAGAGGCTTTGTTTTCAAATTGTCGACTTCGCGAACCTTATACATGATACATTCATATTTTACGCATAAATCAAATTTGTATAGGTGTACATATTTATTGTATCAACATATTTTAAAAAATAGGTTTATTTGTCAACTAAATTTTAGTTCGTTGTCTCCTCACTGGCAGAAATTTAGCTTACAAATTTTGAATCAGCAATCATTTTAAACCTGGATAAACCAGGACTCTCACACACACTACACCAAATCTTTAAACGATATTATATCGTCCATAATATAACCGAAATACAAACGAACAATATTCTTTCATTAAAATTGTATTATATTTTGTTCGTCTTGAAAGAACAAAAGCTTAACAAGTTTCACATGTAGTATGTGAAAAGTTTAAGATTTTCTTAGGCATGTCTATGTAGTTTTTTAACAACAAAAAAAGATTTACAAAATGTTGGTTTACCCAAAAGTTTCGTTTATTATAAATTATGCAAAATGCAAAAAAATTAGTTAGGTTTTCCTAAGTATGTATAATTAAGTTTTCCTAAGTATGCAGTTTTTTAACCAAAAAAACCATTATCAAAATTGTTGGTCACGAAAAAGCTTTGTTAATTAAAATATCAAAATTTGTAAACTAATTTATAAGGAGAAAACAGAATCGAACTTTAGAAGAAAAACTTATAGACAAATTAGTCACACAAATTCTTAAATTGCAGTTGAAATACAGATTCGGAGGAAAATCACACCTACCTACAAATAAATAAACTTATGTCATCGCCTCACAAACTCCTGAAAAAAAATATTTATATTTTTGAACAGCGCAGCATTGATAAAAATGTAAAACTCTTGTACAAAGTTTATTTAATTCAATGCATAAATGTCATTTCATAAGTGTATTACGGCTGTTTGAAAAAAATATTTTAAAAAGGACAAATACTAGTGAAATAGAAGCAGAAAGTTAATGTCTGCGAAAAAAAGAGTTCAACTAAATATTTTTTAAATCAATTCAAAGTTACTTTGGGTTTAACTGTCAAGTGTAATATTAGGGAAAAAAAGTTGTCTATGTGAGAAATTACATCCATGCAGCGCCACCAAAAATGAGGTTTTGTAAGATGTTCGAGTTCCGTATTAGTGCGTAATTAAGTGATTCGAATTGTCCGTACCCTTATTGTTAAGAAATGTTCGGGCAATACATAGATTAGTAGCAATTTTATATTTTTACCTCTATGTATTTAAAGAAAGTATGTATGATACGGAAGTGCTGGCATTAAAGTAGTCTATACAAAAGGTTATAATAAATTTCGACAGCATTTAATTTCCATATATTTAGCTATCAGATATTTTCGCCCACAAATGCTTGCTATCGACCTCGTACTGTTTGTGGCGCTCCTACACGAAGGGCTCGCGTGCAGCCAGCAGCATGCCGCTGCCGCGCGTAGCCCGGTCGCGTCTCAGCACCGTGTCTGTCAATAATCCAGCCATCGTGTACGAACTCGTCCAACCATATTTTGCTTACTACAATTATATCAAACTTTCGGCCAGGATGCTCAAGTAAAATTTTCGAATCTTTCTTCTAGGTTGCGTGTATTTTGATAATATCATTGAAGTTTCCGCTTATAATGGGGCAATGTCTCGGTCGTCTAAAGGGAGCTGGATGCTATGGCGCCATCTCACTAATTTTTTTGGTAAAATTACCCTCCAGGTAATTAATTTTCGACTACAGTTGCAAAATTAATTCGTTTTGCTTTTTAATAAATGATGATTGTTCATTTTATTTTCTCGACATATCACTAAATCAAATTTAAACATTCTGAACACTTTGGAAAACATTATTTAACACTGTTTTGGTATTGACTTTTGTCATTTTATAAATAATATTATAACCAAAAAGTAATTTATTAATTATTTTTTCACGGCACATTTCACGCATAAAATACACGTCTATCCGACGGATGGAGGTAATATGTATTAGGACAATCTTCACTACATTCATTTTTTAGGTCGCTCCATCAAGGTAGCCAAGTGAAATTTTTCAATCAAAAATTTGTAAATTAAGAGGGATTTTTAAGTTAATGTGAGCTATTCTAACATTACGTCAAAATTAAGTAAGGTATTTACTGGTATTTTTTCACTAAATTTAATGGAATTTAGGCAGCTATAGATAATTAAATTTAACTTTAAACTTTGACAAAACAAAATACAATTATTTATGAAAAATCATAAAAAAAATTAATAAATCCTACACAAATTTCTCACAGACAAGGGGTCTGATCCTTTACGATATCTTGTAGATAAGATATATTTATATTAAGTATGTATTCAATTTATTTCTACAGTTTGCCATGATAATGTATTGAGAAATATTATCATAACAAAAAAACTAGTGATAGTATAAGCAGCACCAATTATCATATTGGCATCTCTTTTACTAAACACTGATATTATGAATTTCTTTACATGACTTTGAATTTTCTCAGTCTTCTCCGTGTATTTAAGCGGCAAGCTAGATTTTCATATAAAATGTGTTTGATACACTCTCCATAGATATTTGTCTCAAAGTTTTTGTCACTACTCTGTAAATGAAACTAAAACTTGTGACGGGAGGTGAACATTTGCACTAAAATATATTTCTAGTAATTGTTATATTTACCAGGGGAGAGGAGAGGACGGAGTCATAATTTATTTCATCTGCCTAGAGAGCATACGAATATCCTATAGGGATCACTTGTTTTCACGCACTTATGTTGACCAACACGATATTGAGGGAGGCACCCAATCCTGATTTTTTTACTGGTCCATTGACCGCTTTAAGAGTGCGATTATGGAGTTGCTTGAAAGTTCACGTTTGATAATTAACTAAGTATCATAATTAATTTGATTTAATGTGCTTTTTTCTGTTTTATTATTTTTTTTCTTAATCCTTCTGTAAACTTTTGTATTTTTGCTCTTTTCACATGTCCCAGAGCTTTGGGATAACCTATATGTTAGTCAAGGTTTTTTTACAAAATAATAATAATAAATAAATAAAATTACAGAAATATTAAAGTACCGTATACAAGTATGTCATTTGAAAAACCAGTCAAGCTCGAATATAACTCGCACTACGAGGGTTCCCTATATATTTCGGTTCTTATAATATTTAGGCGTACTTTGTGTATCTATTCAACTGTTTACAAATATTAATTTTTGACAACATAAATATTTTACGACATATTATATACTATATCTTTCGTAGGCGTAAAAACATGGTGCACGTTTTAATAATTATAAGATCTAGATAATCGCTTTAGTTTTTCTAATCTTCTATTCAGATTTTACCAATATTTTTATTTCCATTGTTGGGAAAAAATATTTTGTATACCTCGCCACAAGCCTTTTGGAACGGTATTCGCCATGATAAATGAAATGAGAACAAAAATTTTTGTAAGACCTTTATTTACCTTCCTTTTAAATGACACTTTGTACGACGAATTTAAAAAGGAATTTAAAGAACTAAAATTTGAGTACTTAATTTGTCTTTCCTAAATTTTTTAAATTCATATTTTTATGTTATAGCTATTGCGATATGTGCTGACAAATATATTTTTTCTGTACAATATTTCCACTTTAGGCGGTTTCTGACAAAAAACGGCTGTAACGGACATACCGATAGATAAGTTTGTGATCTTACAAGAGTTTCGTTTTTTTTCTATTAAACCAAAAAACCCTACGAGAATTACGAAATATCGTAAAGGAAGGGGTCTCGTATATTTGAGAGTGAGATGAGAAATTTGTGTAGGATTTCTTAAAATTTTTAAGATTTTTCATAAATAATTGTATTTGGCCGAAAGTTTGATATAATTGTAGTAGGAGCGCCACCAACAATACGAGGTCGATGGCGAGCATTTGTGGACGAAAAAATCTGCTTAGCCAAAATATTATTACATATTTTTGTAGTGTACATTCCTCCTCCGACTTCAGTGAATTATTTTTTATGCACATAACTAATACCTCTTGATTTATAATTAATGGAAACATTATAAGCAAAGAAAAAATTCGTCAGGTAAACAAGGTAAGAGAAATAAAAAGAGGACAAGATACCTCTGTTGAAGAAATATCTTTTGGACATGTTCCAACATGAGGCCAAATTTCGTCTGGTGTGGGATTTTGACGATTGAACTGGTTTTTATAATTCTTTTATTAATAGATTAATTAAGAAAATTTAAGAAAATATATCAGAACTTTATTGCATTACGTAATTCGAACTCACGCCTTTTAAATACGTATCGTATATCCTCCAGATGCATATACAAATCAGGCATGAATTGAATCCTTCTCTTAAACCCGTGACCTTAGTATGTCGAGGTAGGCGCTTAACATATATACATATATACATATATATATATATATATATATATATATATATATATATATATATATGTATATAGATATATATATATATATATATATATATATACATATATATATATATATATATATATATATATATATATATATATATATATATATATATGTTTGTCATGAGTTCGCGTCCGGCTTTAGGTTACCACTGAATGTATTTTAGATTAATCTTTAAACCATTACGCTGTTTATGAAGACGGTATTAAGAGGTCGCTCACATGAAGTACACTCAGATTCAAAAAGGCATAAATTCTGCAATTCCCAATACAAATCTTACAAAAATTTCGTAAGTACGTTTCTCAAAGGAATTTTTAAATAACAATTTCTAAAACTATCCGTGAGGAGGTACTAGAAGTATTTAAGATAATTATTTCTTCACGCTTTTCATTTATTGAATAAAAGTGCTCTGATTGATGGAATCGATAAAAATATGTAGGGTAAAGAAAACATGTCTACGTCTCGAATAAAGTTTTTTCTTGTAATACGAGTTCAAGTTTACAAATACTGTATAATATATACCAAATGGCTCGAAGTTAGACCGTTATAATGAATTATCATAAGGCATTTTATGTATATTATTTTCTTAGGTAAAATATTAAAAACGTACCACATTTTGATTACTGTTCCTAAAAAAGTATTAATTGTTATACTTTTTATAATAATTATTAAATTTTGTGCCTTTCGACCTTACTTTAAATGGATATTATTTCAATAAGTAATATTTCGTGATTTAGTATGTATATTTCAGTTTCAATAATTATTAATAATGGGAATAATTATATGCAAAGAATATTTCATTAGAATGAATTTTATCTTTTTTATCATAGGATTACCTTATATTTTATTAACAATAAATGTTTGTTTGATTCTAATAACATTTTATTTTAATAAAAAGTATTGAATTCAAATGTATATTTTATAATTATTTTCAATTATATGGTTATTTTGGGTTGATACCATATTTTACAATTTAATCTTATTACGAAATAAAATTTGTTTTAATATTAAAGCTACATATAAATAGCTTGACGTAATAATTTTTTTTTAATAAATTACATCAAGCTATTTTTTACAAATGCATTATTTTTGTTGTTAATTTTGTTTCAATTTTATTTATTATTATTAAATAAGCGTTAAAACACATCGGTTGAATTCGATGCGCCGATGATACGCCGATGATGGTCGACTGTTTTTAATAGAGTGAATTATATCATGCATTCGTTCTTTGCTAAATTCTTAATTATTTGTATGAAAAAACGATTACTGCGTTAACTGACATTCATACTCTGCTCTGCTGAATATTTTTTGTGAAAAAATTGAAGAATGCATTATTAAACCCTCGTGTTTAATTTTAAGAATTTTCATCACATATTTGTTGTACGGGTAAGTATTATAAGCAGAAATCAAATTATTAGAACATCCAAAAAATATACAAAGAATATTTTTGAAATAAATAGATACAGTCGCCTAATAATTGGCTAATAAATGAAAACTTATTTCAGCGTGTATATTTATGGTTTTAATCATAGAAAAAAATTACCATATTTTGTTGCGTTTTCATATTAAAAAGGTAAATTTTGAAAACTTTAATTATTGACCTTTTTAAGAAACTTAGTTCCTGTAAGGTGCATCATATAACTATGTGTGACAAGTAAAATAAAATTTTATAATTTAATTATTATCCGTCAAAGAGCATTTAGAAATTTTAGTTTAAACTTAAATACTTATTCTTAGCACAATAATTTAGCTTAAATTGGGTTATGGTCTTTTTTGGATATATTAAAACGGAAAATTGCAATAAAATGAAAAAATCTCTTAAAATGAAAATGAAACTTATTTTCCCTCGTACGGCTAACTAATCAGCAACAAATAAACTAAAAAATTAATTAGAATCAATCATTTATTTTTTTATTACAATTTGCCATGGGGCTGGTCTGTAAAATGAAAAAAACATTTAAACTTTATTGACCTTTAACTACTGACGTGGGGGCCGCTCCGGCCTAGCAACAGTAATAATATCGAATAATTCCCCTCCCCCGCACCCGGCGCACACGCGGCTTCCTGTAGCTTCGAGTTTAGTAACGCCGCGGCTGTGAGTGGTAGTTTACGTGTTGGCGCTCGCAATTTTGGTAAGTAAATTCATTTCGAAGTTTTTTTCGGGCCTCTGTGACCCATCGTCAGTATTTACGTAACTTTTTTTAAAATCACTTATGTTACTAATATTAACTTTTTCTTTCAATAGTTGGACAAGTAATATAAAATGGAACCAAGTACATCATCGGGACGAAAACGGACTATTAATGACGAAGATAATACCCGTCATTCTAGAATTAGGAAGTCGATTGCGACCAGACACCCGGATTTTGAATCAGTTCTCTTATCTTAGGTGAATTATGAAGAGTCTAGCGGTTCAAAGACAGAAGACCTCGGTGATACATTTGTTCCAGAGCAACAAGGGCATAATGAAGATTCTCAGAGTGACTCAGAGCCTGAAGAGGTCACGGCAACCTCCATCAAGAGCAGTTAGGACACCTCAACACAACATTATAAGACGGACCAACTATTCAAACCTAACAGCAAATGATTCAAAAGTCTCTATTCAATATGGAATAAGTTTATGGACAATGATATGTTACAAGAGATACTCAAGTGGACTAATGAAAAGATAAATCAATACAGAGCCAAATTTTCAAAAGGCGATCGCCCAGAATTAAAAAAATTAGATATCATTGAACTTCATGCATTTATTGGTCTACTTTTTTACACGGCCGTATTCAAATCAAATCGCGAAAACGTGGATTACATATTCACCACAGACGGTACGGGTCGAGAGATATTCAGGTGTATTATGTCAAAAATTAGATTCTTCAATATCTTGCACTGCATTCGATTTGACAACCCTGTTGGTCGCGAAGAACGACGGAAGACTGACAAAATAGCAGCAATTTCAAAAATTTTCACTCAATTTGTGGAAAATTGTCAAAAGGTTTATAACGTCAGCGAGTATGCCACAGTTGACGAAATGTTAGTCCCTTTTCGCGGACGTACACACCTAATGATTTACATGCCAATGAAACTAGCAAAATACGGATTGAAGCTAATGTGCTTATGTGATGCAAAAAATGGTTATTTGTATAACTGTTATATATATATATACAGGACGTGAATCAGACAATGCAGGTTTGACAAATGATGAAAAAAAGTTCCTGGTACCAACGCAATCAGTTATTCGTCTCGCAAAGCCATTATACGGGAGTAACAGAAATATTACTTGTGATAACTGGTTCAATTCACTTGAAGTTGTCGATGATTTGAAGAAAAAAGGTTTAACATGTGTCGGCAAGTTGAAAAAAAACGAACGTGAGATACCGAAAGAATTCCTACCGTCAAAAAAAAGAGAAGTCAATTCCACACTTTATGGTTTTGCCGGTGAAAAGACACTTGTTTCGCATGCCCCAAAAAAAAATAAAGCAGTCATTCTTTTATCTATGCACCATGCTGGTACTGATGAATCTACTGGAAAGCTTGAAATAATCCACTTCTATAATACAACCAAAGGAGGAGAGGACGAAATAGATAAAAAGTGTGCTATATATACATGTAGCCGCAGGACACGACGTTGGCCGATGGTAATATTTTATCGTATTTTAGATTGCAGCTCTGTCAATAGCCATATCTTTTATGATATACACCAAGAAAAAATGACAGAAAGAGGTATTTTCATAAAAGAGTTGGCCCGTCATTTGGTGTTGCCACACTTAAAACGCAGAGTACATAATGAAAAACTGCCTCGTGACCTACGTTTGAGTTTGACACGAGTGTTAGGACCTGAAATGCCTTCTTCTGGACATCCAGAAGTTGAAGAAGAAGGACTTATGACAAGAAGAAGGTGTCACACATGTCCACTGAAGCTTCAAAGAAAGTCCACACATACATATTATTTGTGTAAAAAACACGTATGCCTTCAGTGCGCTAAGAAAGTTAGCCCAGATTGTGCCTAGTTTGTAAGATTTTGTGCCTTGCAATTTTATTGTTTTCATGTAATAGCTACGGTTGATTATATATAGTTTATTAGAGATATTATTGAAGATTAAAAGTACAAATAATGTTATTAACATTGTTAAATTTTTTTAGGAAATACAGACTGTTTTCTGATCTCAAGTAAATTTCGCCAAAAAATGTTACTTAATTTTTAATTTAATATAAATATGTCACTTAAAAATAAAAATTAATTTTAAAAATATACGTTTTATTTAAATATACTTATTTTAGATAGTTAGTAATTATTTGAACCTTAAAATCTTCATTTATCGTTTACATCAACGATTAAAGGCACGAGCTGCTCAGGCCCCCACGTCAGAACTTATGTAAAAAAATATCACGTCAGTAGTTAAAGGTTAAAAAAATGACTAAATAGGCCTTTTGCCTTAACACAAGAATCAACTTTTATAAAAAATAAATTAAACATATTAATGGATAACCGATACTTATTTTTCGTCACAAAAATCAACGAAATATTTTCCGCCTAAATTTTTACTCTCAGTTTGGACACAGAAAATCTCTTTCTCTCGTTAAATCCATATATTCTTCGCAATTGCAAGTTTAGCAACATGTGTGTTCTATTTAGTGTTACTACTGTTAGTAGTACGCTTCACTCTTTGCTTTCTTTTTTATATTCTCGCTGACTGTCTTTCCTTCGATTGGGTTCAAACTTTATAGCTACTTTTTAGCCTTTTTCTTATTACTATCAAGCTTTTAGCCATTTTTTAACATTTTTCGTCTTATTAAAAAAATGTTATGCTTCCCTTTTTTATTTTTTTGAATGTTTTGATTATTATTTTTAAGAGCATCAAATGAAACTTCATTAATCCATTAGCCAATGTAATAAAAAGTTTTGCGTTTTTATTTAAAACTAACAATTGCAAAATTTAGAGTCGAATTAGTTCCTGAAAACGTGTTTTTATAATAAATGTTTCAGAAAATTCTTCTAGTATGATACAGGAAATTTCTATTCAGAATCAAATATTTACTTCTTTTGGTGCTGATGTAGGTGTACATCTTCTTTGGGTCAAGGATCTAAGTTTTTTGAGTGTAAAAAAGAGGTGTAAATATCTGAGATAAAAATTTGTTTTGTGAACACCGTTTGCTTATATAAGCTTAAAATAATTAAGTAATTTCTACGCCGCCTATTTTATTATTTTGAAACTGTTACAATTATTTTCTGAATAGTATTATTCCTTATAAACTATTTAAAAAATCCTATTTTTATCTAAATTTAAGTTATTGATTTTTACAAATTACATTTTTTTTTGTGGAGAAGTTCCACAGCAAATTTTTCAATTTTAAAATACTTATTAATTATGGTTTTCGAGGTTTCTTTAAGTTAACGATTCATTAATATTTGGTTCAACGCCACGTTTGATCACGATTCAGCAAAATGCTTCTTTAACATTAGATTACGCCATAGAAATTTAAAAAAAAATCGTAGGTAATGTGTACGGTGTATTACACATAAGTTTATTCATCAGTAAATTTATGATTATATGATCAACATAATACACTTTTTTGCTCGGATAATCCTATATTTATCTGGTAAAATAATTAAAATATGAAAGGATTGCAGTTAATTTTCTCTAAAACTGGTATATTTTCCAAATTTATAAGTTTCAAATACAGTTCACGTGTTGGTTTTATATACGCTAGTTCCAAATATAACAATATTTTGCATACAGTTTTAAGAAGATATTTTTGGGCAATAATATCGTTAGAGGGATCAGGTCTGGGTTTTGAGGGTATTATGAAAATAATGATCAAAGGGTATCACTTTGTGACAGAAAGAAAATAAAATAACGGTTTTAAATGTTTTCTACATTTGTGTAAATACATGCCACGTAAAACTATTGAACGGTCTTGAATGAAATTTAATCCAGCGTTAATGTTTTAGACCTAGTTTAACTTCTATGATATAATTTTTATACTATATTGCCTAAATATGGCGCAAGAAAAACAATTCATAAAAGTTGGTTTTTATACGTTATGAAACAATTACTAAATATATCTTGCCGGTATTTCTAAGATTATGTAAGGTCAAGGTCAAAGATAATTCAATCTCATTTAAATGCCTTATTATCATTACTGGGCAAATCAACATTGTAATAGTATTACTTAACATTAAATAAAAAATTATAATTATACAAAGTATTGTAGCATTTATTCACTCAATTTGTAAGTCAAAAAAATTAACTCTGTCTCCGTCCCTCCCTCCCTACCGGCCTTCTAGCCCTTACATTTATTCATAGAAATATTTCAATTGAAATGTGAATTACCTGACAGTTTCGCTCTGCTTGCTCTCTATATACCCATACGAATATCATTGTGTACTATATAACCATAAACATTTTTTTGAAATATAGGACTGGTACGAAATGTAAATCGTTTCATTTTATTTGACTTTCCAGGTTGAAATTACGAGTTTATAATTGAAAAATTTATGTGTAATGCAATTTTATACTTAGTTTTAACATTTGGTTATAAATTTCTTTACATTTTAACTTTTATTTAAAATTTAATTTTTGTCTTAATATATATTTTTTCCTAATTGTAAAACTAATGCCTATAAATTGTCTTTATTGTGTATTGAATTCTAGTTACAATCTTTTTATAATTTTTATCGTAAGATGAAACTTCTTTTTATTAATTTCTTAAGTAGTCGAAAATTATTTTTTAATATTTTAATTAACATTTCATTTCGAATTATATCTAAATGTTAGATTGCATCTAACTGAAAGTAGAATTGCTTGCTTGAGAGTGAACCTCGAAGATTTTTTTCTAACAACATCGATAGACAGTTGAAACGATTGTGTGTACACCAAATTGATTCACAATACATTTATCAGAAAAACATTACGAAAATATGGACAAATCTTTAAAAATATCTTCCATTGCCTCACTTGTGTTTCATATTTTTTCTGTCGTTTGAATGTCGTTGTCGTCGAGTGAATGACTTTTCTTTTATGTTACTATCGTCAAAACAATTGTAATAAATTAAATTAAGTCTCCTCATTCTCTCCTCTCTTGTAAAACTATCATCATTATCAAAATTACATTTCTCGTTTTAATATACTTATTTTATTCGATATAAAACAAAATTTGTTCGATTCTAGGACCTTCTTTCATGTGATTGCATTATAAAATTAATAAATTGTGCAGCTTCTTCCAGATCTTCTGAAAAATTATTCATTAGAATGTAAATTAGATTTAAATACTACCTTGGCTAGAGGATGCAACGAATATTGTTTTGCAACTATGAGTGACTACCTATTTACCAAAACAATCCATAAATTAATACTTTAAAATCTCTCTTTAGAAGTACTTCATTGATGGATTCCTGTTATTCAAAGTTTAGATTTTAACAATTAAATGAAACTACGTGATGTAGTATTATTTCTACTTTCTTTAATTTCTTTACCACGACCCAGGTTTCGTTGTATTACAACATCTTCAGAAACCAATCTTTGCTAATAGCCCTCCTGAAGATGTTGTAGTACTACGAAATCTAGGTCGTGGTAAAGAAATTAAAGAAAGTAGAAATAATATTACATAACGTAGTTTCATTTATTTGTGAATAATGAACTTCTACAAAATTAACGCCAAATATATTCAATATTTAGATATTAAGTTAAGTTAGATTATATGTGAACTCTCATATAAACAGTTCAGTATAATTTAAATGACTATTACTCTAAAATAAAATTACAGGGGACAATCACGAATGTATTCGTATAGTGAAAATGTTAACATCATACCATAAATAAACATACTAAAAGTTATTTTAATTAATGTTGGTTTTTTGTAGTGGTCGGACCATTTGTTGCAGGCGCTTTCTTGAGAGGATCAAAACGTGGGGGTGCTTATTTCTTTAGATGATATAGCTTCTTCAATCTGTACGCCTAATACTAAAATAAAAAAATTAAATTTTATTAGATATCAAGTGTATATTTTTTGAAGCTAAGTATATTAAAACGAGAAATGTAATTTTGATAATGATGATGGTTTTACAAGAGAGAAGAGAATGAGGAGAGTTAATTTCATTTATTACAATTGTTTTGACGATAGTAACATAAAAGAAAAGTCATTCACTCGACGACAACGACATTCAAACGACATTCAATCCAACGACAGAAAAAATATGAAACACAAATGAGACAATGGAAGATAGTAATCATTAGCGGTGACAAAGCAAACTCAAAAATTTTAGTAATTTAGCATATAGAACATATCGAAATAAATTTTATAAAAATTTCTTTCCACACGCCCGCGTACAACTCAACTAAACTTTTATTTTATGGAAATTTATCCAATAAGGCCTGGCATATTACATAAATTATCTTTAGGGAAATCAATGCTAAAGTCACAATTTCGATAGCTCTTTATATTCTTCGAACTCATAAGCCAAATAATTTTGCAATAATCCACAAAATACAAAACAATCGGAACGGATATTGAAATTTTTACTCGCCAGTGGCATTCAAATTGCAATACGATTTAGCGCAAAATAATCGCATTACGGCTTTCATATATCTATATTTGTATTGCCTTATATACAGACAATAATTCTATAACGCGCATCATTGAATCGTACGTATAAAATAAAAATCGCTACACATCCATGCATGAGATAAGAATTAAATCGAAAATATATAAAATGTATAAACAATATTTCTGCAATATTCTTTTTAATTTCATATTCAGAACGATAGAAGAATAAAAATTATACTATGTGAGTTTTAAAAATAACACGTTGGTTTTGGAAAAATGTTAACTTACGTGAGAAGCAGTGTTACCAGATTGTAGTTGGCGAATTTGAAAATAGAAAAAATTAGATTATTAGGCAACATAGAAATAGATAATCGGCCGGACAGAATATTTTACCTCACAACAAAAGCAATTCTACTCAAAAATTATAAATTTTCGACAGTAATATTTAAAGTTTTAATATTCGGCATGTTCTGTTAACCATTAATACGAGATGATCAGTGCAAACAAAAAAACCTATCTAAACCTGATAAACGTGATAAATGCAATCTACTAGATGCTTTTCTACATATTATAATCGGCGTCTTCAACAGCTTTGTGATGAATAATTTTTATTTTGTCGTATTCTTCTTATTTCATGATTTATAGGGTGTACAATATTCATTCGTTTATCTTGATTTGTGCCGTTGAAGCTTGAGTGACGTTATACGGCCATCTAGCCAGGAGAATTTTCCGTAACATCTAGAATAGGCATTTTACTCAAATGAGTTGTCTGTAGCAACTGTCTAAACCATATGTATGGTGCTCTATTTCAAAGTTTTATTTCTACAATTGTATATGGTCCTTTACAAGGATTCTTATGCTTATTCCTATCTTGTTTTTATATGGAAACTTACACCTACTTTTGACGCTTTTATGTCTAATGCACGCATTCTGTTCACGTATATATTTTGATTATCCTTTTTATTTTGTGTAGTATCTTTAATCCTATTTAAATATTATCACATAATACTTTTTTGTAGGCGTAAATTTATTTCTCGTAAGAAGTGTAATACATTTGGAGTTTTATTAGTTATACTATGTACAGTTGAGTTATAGCCAAACACTGCAAGTTGAACGTGTAATTTATTTTATGTCTCTTGCTCAGCTCTTAACCGTTATATTGCAGTGGATCTCTCTATATCTCCGTGCGATGTGTCATTATTAGGTGTAGTTATATGTGGTTCTATTCCTATCATATTTATAAATTGTTCAAATAATTCACTGGAAAGTTATCGTCTCTAGTTTGTTCGTCCTACCTCCTGTAATATATTAAAACATTTATTAGATGTTTTTTAAATAATTATTGGTTATTTATCATTACATTAAAAAAGAAATAACATTTCTTAAATGAAATTTCTAAATTTTCCTATTACCTATTTTTTACCCAGAAAGAAAATATTCAATCGGCAAAAATTACTATTCATTTCCGGTAAGACAAATCTTATTACCAAACTACCGAATAATACATACACAGAATAAAAATTATTTATTTGTAATATATGTGGGTATAGAAGCAAATATCAAAATATTATAAACATCTCGTATTACCAGTTCTTATTTACTAAATTTTTTCTATTGTGATGTCTCCTATCTACGCCACTTTTTATAATCAGAGGGAATACTACTCATGGCGAAACAATATTCTTTATGTTTCTTAAAGTTTAACGAATTATATTGATTAGTACATGAAAGATCGTTTCTCCAGATTTTTTTATTATTCTTAATATAAACTAAGCGACTTTGTTTGATTATACACCGTAAAAGAGGATCGTTACATATATGAAACCAGCTTCATATATTTTAATATACAAATATTAATACATATTGCGTACACAAATCTAATTTAAATGATACACAACTGTGAAACGAAATTATATTAATATACTCCCACATCATACTTTCTAATTGAAGACTCAAACTAAAAAGGAAAGTGGAATAAGACATTAAGTATCATTTTACCATGTAAAAAGTAATGATAATGCCAAACGATAGGCTAAGGACCAGTGTCCATCTCTTTTATAAAAGTAAAATCCTAGGAGAAAAATTAATATTTATAAAAAGAACTGTAATATTTCTCATTACTCCTCAACGTCTGAAGGTAGAGATGTAATTTTAATTTTAAATAAACAAACCACTTTCTAAAACATGGTTGGGTAATTATTACGTTATTATTAAGGATGAACTATTTCCACATAATTACATTTTCAAACATATGTAGTTACGCCTAAATACAAAAATGTGAGTGTTTGGTATAATTCAGATTTAAATAAATTTTATTTCCCTTAGGATATTTTAGTTATGTATAAAAATATATAGATGAGTATATGATCAAAAGAAAAGTTCGAAGTGAAAATAACTCAAAATTATCTCTTTCTCCGAAAATTCCCTTACCAGACATAGAAAGAATTTACCGCATCAGGCAATATCAATGGAGACATTCTGATAACTTTAACACGTGTGGTGTACAGTCATCTGTTAATTTTTCTTTCATCTTCTTGCAATATTAAGTTAGTGTAGTTGAAATAGAGCCAACAATTTTAGTAAATATTTAAACTACTGAATTACTCAATGCAACACACATATTGTCCTTAAAATTAAAATCGCGTCATACAAAGCAGAATGGTGTTAATAATAAGTAATAAAGAATATTTACTCGCATAATCTAAAGTCTTAATACTGAAAATTATTTATATGGAAATTTTTGAAGAGGCAAATTAAGTGGATTTTTTTTCCATTTCCTGTCTCGCATGCAGTGTCATTTGATTGAATGAGTTTCAATACCTTTTTTTTTCAGATGTTTATATAAGATATTTAGAAATCTTGGAAATATATACAAAATCGCCATCTTCTACCTTCCAAAATTGCTGAGGTCAAAATTATAAAAGACGAAAAATTTTATTAGATATTGTTTTTTTTTATTTAGAAATTCAGATACTTTTATGCCTCTTATTTATTTGGCAATACATGTATTTAGGGAAAACAATATGAGTATTTCGGAAAAAATTAATACGTACTATATATCATTAAATGTTTAAATGTGTATGTATAGGAGATCCTCGAAGAATATTAAAATAAAATTAAAAATTATATTATTTCTTGAAGTTTCAGCAGTTCAAATCTACTAAAATGTTAGATGTTTTTATAGAAAGACAATCAAATCAATTATTTCAAATGGAACAAAAATATGAATGATATACCTGTATTTTACCTAATTTATATATTATCGAAGTTAGCACATGAATAGCTAGTAAAAGATTTTGTTTCAAAAGTGTTATTATATGAGTCACAAGAACGGGGATTAAAATTACACGAAAAATAAATGCCACATTACAAGACTACGATTCCTACACTGTTTGAATTAGTAGTATAATTGACGATCTAGTCCTCTGATGTTGTTGACCCTACATACGTCTGTCATATGTTATTAATATATGACCGACGCATGTGAGACCCATATACATAAATATATCGTTAATCCCATCCATTTTTCCACTTTCCAACAAATAAACTTCTGACTTCAATTTTAAATAAAACATGTGCTTGGTCTTTTATTATTGAAAAAATCAGAAAAATCGTTATATGTAAATTAACCAGGAGGTAAGTAGTTAAGGATACTTTAATAATTTATTTATTTAACCACAGTAGTTTAAATGCAATACATCAACAGAAAGAATGAAAGATAAAATTAATAATGTGTAAAGTACACACTTTTTATACAATTAAATGAAATAAAAACTAAAAAAATTTACAGAACTGATTTTACAGTCACTTTCGCCATATACTCACTCTTTGCTCAGTCACCACTTCTGTTTATACTATTTATACTCCCATTGTGTCGATAAGTGGACCTCTTATCAGTCCATACTCTGAATATAACTACTGAAAAATGAGGCATATTATATACGAAATGGATAAGAAATCCGTGCGTGGAAACGGTTTAGTGATTACTAAGAATACATTATCACTTATAGCGTTTAAAGGGATAAAATGAATAAAAAAACTGATGTGAAAAACTATAGAAACATTTATTCCTTAAATGACTGTGACTCTTATACAATGAGATCAGTTACATATTATGCACCTAGACACTATTGCACCATAATATTTCGTGTGTTTTATAAATTGTCTACTCATGAAAATATATTCAGCTATATGACATATTACTTTTATTATATTTGTTATACCGTTTTATGTTTCTGCATTCCGCTTTTATGACCTTTTATCGATGGATTATTTTTTACATTTCTTTTAAGTTAATTGGTAAGGTATTCTCTATATCTACAATGCTCTACACTGTCACTATAGTTTTATCATAAGCAAGTGGTACATCGGTTGGAATCAATGGAATCAGCTACGCAAATTATGTACTTTCTCGCTCGTCGCTATTTGCAGATGCATAGCGTTCGATGGTGGTGACGACTGACGGCGAGCATATTCAAGCGAATCAAGTTTGCGTATGGAGAAAAGAGAAGTGTTAATTTTTAGATGACAAAACCAAGGATAATTTTAGTTTTACACCGCAGAGAGTACTACGAAGAGTCTACATACATAAGAGACTACATACATAAAATCATAAAACAAGGAGCTGTTTTTAAAACACTTCATTTTTCCTCTTAAAACTACCTTGAATTAAAAATAATGGTTTCACATTTTACATTTCGTTTAACCTAATATTTATTCACCAGAAAAAGTATTCAAAAGAGAAATCGATCGAATAGTTTCCGCAATTATCTCAAAATCAAAGCTCAACAACTTTGCTCCTTTATTATATTGTATAAATACTTACATCATGTTGTATATTATTTTATACTTATGAATATTTTGCAAGATCCAGCTAGTCTCCAATGAAAGTACATCACACGCATATTATTACGTAAATTTAATTTTTATACTCTGCTGTCCATAGGAGGTTGACCGACATTGACGGCAACCGTAGCGTAGGCCCTAATTCCTTTCATAATATTAAATAAAAGATAACATTTACTGACTAATACAAATTTTTTCTTGGCAAGTGACATGTTATGTATTTAAAAAATTACTTAAATTCACTTGTCACGAAATTAGCTTTATACGTCTCTATTCAATAAATAAAATTGAAATTTGGTTTCCTCCGATATGAAAATTCAAATCACAGCATATAGGATGAGCAGTATAATCCAACTTTAAAGCGAATAGAGGCACCTTCGCGTTCAATCTATATCATTTGCATAAGTTCCCTAATTAAAGTATATATGCATATGAAGCTAAAAATTAGGAGACGGAAAATGTTAAGAAAACATTAATTCAAAACTAATATTTTTTTTAAAATAGATTTAACTCAATCAATACACAGGTAATGATGCAGAAAGAAATTATTGGGATACACCTTAAGCAACGACCCCGAAGGCAAAACAGCTAATAAAATATTTATGTAAAACTTCTTTCGTTTGCAAATAAGTGTAACGTGCTCACTCGTAAACCACTCATTTTGTACGATAATATCTGCCTTCATATTGGGAAGATGGTTACAGATTTGTATTAATAGTTTACAGATTTTTATTACTAGAAATTGACATCAGTGTCAATTTCTAGTAGAAATTCTAAACCAAAGTATCTAATAAAGAGATGACACCCGCTTCATTTATACATATCAAATAAATAAATCTTCTTGATTGAAATGTATATTTTAATTTAGAATGATGCTTATACAAGTATTCAAAAAATATGCTCAACAAATATGAAAGTAACATACAAAAATACAAGACAACAAACGTCAAAAAAAACTGTTTATTGCCAGAAACGAAATTCTTATTTCGACTTTAAGTACGTAAGTCGCAAATGGTCGTAAATGGCAATCTCCGGAATAGAGGATACATTTTTTATTTCCTTTTTCATCAACATTTTGATAAACATTTTATTAGAGTCGTTCATTTTTTTCACGGCTACAGTTAACACTCGAGCAGTCTTAAGGATAAATATAACCTTAATATAAATGTAATAGTCGCCGAACAACAAGTGTAGATATAAATAACACTTATCTCAACAAAAGTATACCTTAATAAATTTCTTTTAGTTGTGGTTATTTTTTTTATTTTTTAATTAAATTAAAAAATTATTTTTATCTTTCTTTATAAAATTTTTTTCGACTGTTTTCGTAACACCCAAATTCATGTTTTTTTATATAGCATAACCAAAAGATATGCGTTAAAAGCGGTTTGATTTTTTTTAATTAGAATAATAATAGTTTTTTTATGAGATCAAAAACATTAGATCAAAAAACATTAGAGTAAAGTTAATTACTAATTCCGGAATATAGTGATTCACTTATAACTAAACTCTTGACAAAAATGTTTAAAACTGTTCCTGAAAATAATTTTTCTTGCCGAATAACGATTCCACATATTTAATTAAAATAGATTAAAAAATTATCGTTCCTTACGGATATACGTAACACTGACAGATAATATTGCAATTTCCAAAAATACGTGAAATACAAAAACAAATCATTTAAATTTGCTTATTGAAATTATAATTAGTTTTCCTAGGTTGTCAAAAAATATTTGAGCAAAGATATATTTTTATATATTTATAGAGCCTAGTAAAATGTCATTTAAAATTATTACGTAATTTAATAATTTAAATAACATGATTAATCACAGGAGGATAAATCTAATTCATAACAAACGATATATACATATATATACATATATATATATATATATATATATATATATATATATATATATATATATACATACATAGCGTGTGTCTAAGATACAGTATCCATGCATAAAGCATTGTCCCAAAAACACAAAGGTGGTTAAATTGGATAAACTTTGTAAAGTGATTAGGAAATAACCTCCTATTTTAGCTTTTGGCCATTAGGTACACCCGAGGGACAAAAGTAAAATTCGAAAATTTGAACGAAGGAACAGAGTTCAAGCTTAATTTTTTATAATAATGACAGTAAGCCTAAGTGGCGTCCCTACTCCAATATTGAATTAATTTTTTGCAGAAACTAAAGGCTTAAAAAAAAAATTGAGTTTAAATGAAAAATGTCGGATCAACTTACAATATTTGCTGTCAGGTACCAATATCATTGTTACGTGAGAGGACGGAGTCATAATTTATTTTACTTGTCTAGAGCGGGCGCGAATATCATCCAGCGTTCAAAAGTTTTTGACGTCTTTTCGTTTATCAACGAGGTGTTGCGACAGGAGCCAAATCTTAATATTTTTTTCTGCTCCCTTGACCATTTTAGAATTGCGATTATGGAGTTGCTTGGTAGTTTACTTTTTACAGTTAGTTAGTTTTATGTTTAATTTGAATTAATTTGTATTTTTTCTATTCTACTAATTATTGTTTATAAGTGTGATGTAAATTGTCATATTTTTATTGTTTCTACATGTTAAGCATTTTGGGATAACCTTTAAGTTGGACATTACGGGAGATAAATAAATAAATAATATATTAAAAGTATTTCTTATTTAAAATTTAAATTGAATTTGGAGTGAGATAATCTATTATGTATGTTGGAAATAAGAAGCCCACTACATTTGCCTGACGATTCCAGAAATAAAATGGAGACTCGAATATTTTTAGTACCACTATATAAAGAGCAAGGTGTTCGATATTCTGATCAGTTAGCAACTGAGTTTCGACGAGTAAAGAATATACATAATATGGAAATTTCAGTAAGAGGACATACAGTTGTCTTGCTGCATGAACTCCGGTTATGGCGTAATTCGAACTAAGCAACAAGCAATATTTGCACACAGATTTGGGAAGGAGTTTTCCGTTCTGATAAAGCCAAAAATTAGATTCAAATATGGGAATTTTGCTCTTTTACATAAACCACATTACATTTAGAAAATTTAAAAAGCATTATTGAAGCAAATCTTAAGTTAAATTCACGGTACCTAGCAAAGTCGCTCTCATGCTGCAATGAAAAAAACAACTTCCTACTTGAGAAAAAATTAGAAATATTCGGCTTGGCTACCATATGAGTAGAGATGGCGGGTATCACACATAATCTTAATTTTGTGTAAAATTAATTATATTGAATTCGGAATGTTTTATGGTATTTTAATGTTTAATGAATAAACAAATAAATTTCTACGAAGCTGTCCTCATATATTATCAACAATTTATATTGATCACAAAATAATGTGTGCCCATATACGTAAAATTAATTTTTTTTTCAATCTAAATTTAAAAATCCTATTTGACGAAGCAGAAAGTGAGTTTGTTTGCTTATTTTTTTTTGTCACTTTCACTCCTAAATTACTTAAAATATCTCCGTTGCACGTACATGTTGCAACGGTATACATATGTATGAGCTGTATTGTGGAAAAGGAATCATTTCATTTCTATATGGAACTAACGTTTTCTGTTAATAAAAGACGCCAGTTCTTATTTCAACATTTCAAATTTTTCTTTGTCTCGATTTTGTTTTCTTGTTCAAAATAACCTTGTTGCGAAAAGTTAAAGTGATAGCGAAGATAAACAACCAATAAAAACAAGCGGGAACGATAGGAACTATATCCAACTACTACAGTCGATATTTTATGTAAGCTAAATCGCAAATTTGATGGTTTTAATTTTAATTTTTATGATACTTCTAAATATATACACACGCTTATTTACACATATACTCTCACAAAATGCGTAAGCAGTATATATGTATATGGATGTATATATATATATATATTTATATATGTAAACAAAATAATTATTTTCTTATAGCAATTACAGAATAACCAAAAATATTTGAAAATACTGTGCATATTGAGGCAAAAATTGTTATTTTTATTAAATTTAAATTTATTTTGGAACTAAAATCATACACAATAGATTAAAAGAGGCATACGCAATAGAATATAATCTAGAATAAAATATTTATAAATAAACACGAAACAAACTTTTGCCCGTTTTTGTTTCTGTTCCATATATTACCCAATGGCCACAGGTAAGAACTTTTAATACACGCCTTTATCTAATCTTTGTGATCAATGACTTTCCTGTGAACACCACTGATAAAGTTTGCTTAATGCGTTACACCAAAAATATAGTAATTTCCAAATCAGACAATAATTTCCCCCGAGATCTTGCAATGTTATATTTGTTGTCCCTTTGCGCGTCATTATGCTTCATTACCAAATTATAAATTTAATTTGTTTTAACACTTAAAGTAAATTACTTCTTTATTACATAAAGACTATTCAGAGTAAGTCAAATTTAGTGGTAGTTAAAAAGCATCGTGTGCACTTTTTCCTCTCTCCAATAAAATATGGGGATATTTCAAAGAATGCAACAGGGATTCTTTCAATTTTCAATAGCCCCATATTTTCTTCTAAAGTCCCCATACTTTCTTTCTAAAGCAATATTTCGACAATTCCCAACCGTTGCTAATAGTAGAGTGCATAAGAAAAGCCTTAAGTGTACCTCCCGAAGCACCGAGGAAAATTGTGCTTACCTCAATGCTTGAAATTATTCGATAGTAAATTAAATTGTATTCAACTATAACTATGCTTTACTGTACCTCTTCTTCTGATGTCATAGCTAGTCTTCCTAAGATATCCCCTTTTGCTGATATTGCTAATATCAATGGTTATTACCATTGATATTATCAAGACTATTATCAAAACTTGTCACAACTTATTCCACATTCCAATAGAAACTTCACGACATTCTGGAAGGTATTTTCCAAACTTCACATTTCTAAGATTTAAAATAAGAGATCTATTTGAGTGCTCTTTCATGTTATTAGCAAAGACTAAATATTGAATCTTGTTTCTTTTTAAAGAAAGTGACTGGAAGGTCACAATACACAGCGACTGTTTATGTGAAAACTTGAGATTATATTGTGTAAAATCTTAACAATCCAGCATGAAGATTGATCTTTTTGCTATTTCTGACTTAATTATTCGAAAGCGTAACACAACGTAGTTTCGTTTAAAAAGAATGAATGTAAGACTAAATCTGAGATTGAATTTATATAAGTTATGTACACAAAATTTAGACATCAGGGATTCAGTAAGAAAAAAAATTCATTGTGATTTAAAATTGAAAACTGATAATGAATATCTTGAATATCCTCAACTTAGAAAATAATGTAACTCATTTTTATGTGCATTAGGTGCCAAAAAGAAGTGAAAGCTAAAATATTTCCAGCATCATGCAAGCTAAAAAGAGTCAACAGGTACCGTAAAATCGACGTTCGCAATTTACCTGAACGACAAGAATGCCACCCTTACGAATGGGTGGATTTCTTCTTGAAGATTGCCTCTATGAGATGATGCCTCTTTTCACTATTTATTAATTCTAGTACCACACTAAATTACAGGCTCGTCGAAGACGGCTAAAACACTTGTAGTATCCAAGTTTTAATATTTTATTTCGATGTTATGGAACTAAAGGATGACTGCAGTGAGACAGATACACGTGTAAGTGATCCACGAATATATACTATTATATATTCGTATTGAATAATAATTTGTGGGAAACTTTTTCATTTTGTTGCCCGATAAAAATTTTTGTATGTATATTAATTAAGTTGTTTTCATTATAAATAAAGATATCTATAAAACAATCCGGAGTTTGTCTTATTACAAATAACGCATGAACAGTTGCCAAATTCATTATATTCAATAACTTGTGGATTATTTATGGTGTTATTTATGGAGAAAGAAACCGTAAAAAGAATTGAAATTAAATTAAATATACATATAATATATAATGAAACATAACTTTTAAAATAAATATTTTCTGTAATCTACTATTACGTAGATACCATTAACAGTTAAAAGCTATATTATTGCAATAATTATGCCAAAATATACTTCCAGAAAATCAAAATCTCTCCGGTAACTACATACTTATAGAGCCCTATCAAACAGGCAATATTTATTATTTTTAAATTTATACGTCATAGTGCGACATCTGTTAAAGAGTAAACTGTTACAAAAGAGAAACACGTCGAACAATGAAGTTATGTGCTGCATATGATTTATGAAACGCCTTTATTAACTCTTGAGTTTCTGTTTCATGATCCATGATGTTACAAATTTGACGTCTTCTGTATACATTAGATTTTTTTTCAGTTATCGCAAATGTAAGTAGGGATTGATCTCTTAATTATTTTAATATGATTTTAGCTCCAGATTGAAAACAGTTATATGATTTAGATTACGTGGCTAAGATTTTAGGCAATTTTTTCATACGATAATAGGACAACACGAAGATAAATATGTAGGAAACTTATTATAATCTTGTGATCTACTGCAAGTTATTTTTGAAATGAAATTAATAAATAGTGAACTAAGGAAATAAACAATATACCAAGGATTTGCGAATTACATTGCGTGTCAAAAGGTGAAAAAAGTAGGATTATCTAGTTATCTCTATCCCTTTACATTATAGACGCAAATTAACCAAAACAATCTTAGAATGAATTAGTTAAAAAATCGGAGAAACCCTGCGATTGACATGCGCCACGTTATAATTTCAACACATTAAAAAGCGGTGTTCGCGTTATAGTTCACGCCCCCAAAATACAATTCAATCCTTTAACTAGGAGTCTTGATACATAAAAGTTTAGGAAAAATTAGTGAATAAAAGTGAAAACATATCCTTTTTAATATGAAGATATTATGAAGAACGCATTTAGGAGAAAGGGGATGAGGATATTATATACATATTATGAATCCTAATATTAACATAATTTACCTTTACAATACAATATTTTATATTTAATCTAAATAAAATTTTCATATTTTGTTAATGCATAATATATGCAGGTAAAATTTATATACTAAAATTGCTGAAATGGATACAAATTTATCAATTTCTTAAAATATACGTACTTAAAAGGAAAATAAGCCGGATATTAAATATTTCCTGAAAAATATCTCTATTTTTGGAAAATATACAGTGAATTAGTATCAAAATTTGCTTCATACGTATATACGTTATACATAACAAATTAAAGATAAAGTTGCGAATATGAAACCTATTTGTATATTCTTGAGAAAAACGTTATTGCAGTGGAAAGACGGATGGTACAGTACGTAAACAATTTGTAATGAAACTCGTCCCTTTTAAAGGAATAAAAAGACGGAAAAACCAGCACATGGGCGATTTATGATATTTGTTACTTCTATGCCACGGTGCGCTCGAACGAACGAATACTTCACTTTCTATATACAAAAATAAACCAAAATCCACGTCCACCTATGTATGTATTCTTTGTGGTTCTCAACTTCAAATATACTCAAAAATCTAAAAGTTTAAGTAGTCAAATTGTTGTCAAAGTCTCAGTATTGCAGAAATTGTAAGTTATAACTGTAAGTAAATGTCATAATCGTTTTCTAGTAGACACGAATCTTATACTGTAAGCTTATGTGTTCTACACAAAACAGAAAAATATAAAAACAACGGTATTTAAAATGCTACTCCATTTATGAATACTAATGAATGTAAGTAATATTCATAACGAACATTTTATATTGTAAAATTAAAAAAACAATGCACCCAAAACTTAAATTAACATTTCAATTACAACATATAACAATAACAAAAAAATTAAAATTCAAAATTGTTGACTTTAAATAGATTTCTGTAATAAAATGGTTTAAATTATTATATATATATGTACCAAATAAATTGAAAGGCGGTGAGAAATACATAAAAACATATATTAAAAACTTAAAAAGATAATAATATATTCAATAGAATGTAAACCGATGATATGAAAGCGTCTAATAATGTCTAATACAGTGGGTATGAAAGCGTTATGTTCCGCTTCTCGTCGGCTATTGGATAATCGAAATCCTCCTTACCATTGAAATAAATATATTAAAAGACATATTCTTAATTTTTTAATATGTTCTTTAAGTAACTGTGCATTATTTTAAAAAGAAGAGTTTTGTAAAAGTTTTCTATCAATATTTAAATTTATGATGAATATTAAGGTTTATCAATACTGCAAGGTACATCATTTTAAAATTTGAGTAGAAAATAGTAAACGCCCTAAGAAACTAAATTTACAAACATTTAATATAAAAAAGCAGTTTTAAAAATTTTCTCGATTATTACGATCGCTTAAAAATTTGATTACCTAACGATGAAAGTACAAATATCTCAACCGAAAATGAAAAAAATTTTAATTTATATCAATAACAATTAATATACATTTTCATATATCCATTTACCTGTTTAATATTTCATTTTTGATTTTCGGAATTTTTAGTTAACGATAAATCAAAATTTGAAAGAAGAATGACTGCTAACCAGACACATTGTATTATATATCATATTACTTCGACAGACACTTGTAACAAAACATTGTATATTCCAGTCAAACACAATAATTTAAAAAAAACTGTCATCGTTACTTGCTCTTTTTTCACAAGAACAATAAAATTATGAAACTCTCTATGTCTCTATGCTGATTTAATTGCAACCTGTGGGCAGATAAAACTTATATTTAGAGACGTCTTTCAATAAATTCTTTAAAAAATAATTTTCCCATGACTAAAAACTGCTTCTCAGTAAGTTTTAGTCTTCTTACCTTAGTTAAGTATAACGAAATCTTTTTAAATTATCTCATAATTCGTCATATAAAAACAAACAATAAAATTTTAAAAAATCACGAAAACAAATACATAAAAAATATGAATATCAAACCATTTCAAACGGCAAAGAATCAAAATAGATTAAAAATTAATGAAAATAAAATACCGAGCTTAAATTTTTTGATTTACAACATTAAATGTCAAAATATATCAAATTGCTTTTATGATAGGTACAAACTACTCACAGCTATTTATTTATTTATTTATTTACTTTAATGTACTAATTGATATCTATGACGGACTTATAGCTGAGAGCAATATCACACAGCCAACCATACTCGTAACACCCGTCCGTCCCCGCTCGACGAACGACTGGGAGGCGAACCCGGATCTCCGCGGTGTGCTGCGTCGTCAAAGTCCGTATGCCTTGTGATCAAACCGATACGCCACAGAGACTCATTTTTTAAACCTGAGTTTTTTTACAAATTCCACCGCGATGTTTTAATTGCAATTTAAAAGATAATAATGTTTTTGGTTCGATAAATTAAACACCAAATCTTAAAAGTAATTACATAAATTGTATGTAGTCCCTCAGCATTATTGAATGAAATACTACTTTCAGTTATAATTTACAAACAATTATTCGACAATCATGTCGAACTACCGGAATGTTATATGAAATTCAAAATTTGTAGGACATTGGCAGAGAAAAATAATAATTTATTTCCTTGACGATATCTGTTCTATAATTCTAAACGATATCTGTTTTGTAATTCTTTTAACGATATCTGTTGCAAATAAAACTATCAAGATATATAGTTTTCAAGACTATGCGTAGATAGATTTATTAATAGAATTCCTGAAATAATTGCTGAACGTCCTCAAGAGGTATTAATTTACATGCACGTACAAAATGAATTATTCTGAAGTTAAATAACACATTATATATGCGCCTGTCTGACTGCTGACTTCAATTATCTTTATGGTATTCAATTCGTTGAAACTTTGTATAATTACATAAATTAATAAATTATTATGCCCCTTTGAAATTTCTAGTTAAGCAATATATCACAGTGCTCAACGCATGTAACAGCAATACTTGTTATTAACAAAGAAATGCATCGAATATAAATCATTTTCTCACACTTTCATCTTTACCAGTGAGGAAAGAATTAATATTATTAGGATTCGATGAGTCGTATTCATTGATAAACTCATGTTATGCAAAATAAAATCTAAGACATTCAATCATTATGTATACTTTGAATCAACACATAATAATAGTTATTCGTTAAAGATACAGAAAAATTAAAAAAACATGCTATTTTAAACTAAAAACCTGGTTATATAATGGTAGTTTTAATGATACCTATGGGATAGTGTGATAGAAACATCATAAAAAATTACTTCAAAATACATAATATACAAATGTTCATATGTTAACGCAAATGTACAAAGTACACAATATATGAAAACACAAAAATACTTACATGTCAACAAATAAACATTCATCAAACAAGTAAGTTTGAGGTAACCTAACACCCCACAGTTAACTACAGTTAAATAACCTAAACCAAAATTTTATGAGTCCGCGGGTAGATTAAAGTAATGCACCAATAGGTGTCACTGAAACTGGTAAGTTAAATTTCACTCCATTTTATTATATGAATTCATGTATATTTTGGTATTAGTTTTAACAAAATCTATTCAATATGTTTACCTGTAACAAGTGGACTGGCAAAAAAAATGCTCATTAAAGAAACAAAATTAAAAGTCCCCATATGGAATCATTAAAATCATTTAAAAGTCCCCATATGGTTCCTTCAGTAACATATGGGGACTTTTAAATGAAAATAATTAATTCGAATCATGCACGTTACGTATTTAACAAAGTTCCTTAGTTCACAATTTCACTTGAAAAGACTGTTGAAGAAATATATGTCGACAGAGAGTAGTTTTATAAAATAAATAGATTAATAAAAGACATAGGTGATTGAAAATCTTCACAGTACAACGATTGTATCCAATATAACATGAAAAATTTGTATTACATGCCGAATTATGTTTATTTAATTTATAATCGAATTTGGTTACGTAATATTAGCAGTATCAAAGCTCACAATAATTTTTATCTCCATTTTTGATAGTTTTGTTAGATTTGTACAAAGAAATGTTAAATCGATAAGTCTGTAATTTTTATTTTGTGAATTAAGGAATGCGTCAAAATAAACAAATAAATACACCTGTATTAAATACAGGTTTTTTGAAAGACCATCTGTGGTGATTCAAGAATCCTCATAATGAGGTAAATGGTATAATACAATGCTTTCCTTAAATTTATCAGATTATTACATTTAGGATAGATATTTTTATTCATGGATTTGATTCAATCCAATTATGAATTTCTTTCTATCTAATATTCTGAAGAATTATCTCAACGTACCATTTTAAATTGATTTTATTTACATTAATATAGGTGCACAGAAAATCGTTTTTCCCTCACATAAACGTAAAAATCAAAAAAACCTAAAAAACAATTTGAATCTTATCAAATTCAAGATTCAAAAAACGCAAACTTAAACTGGATTTACTTATTTTAATACTAAAAATGTCAATAACTTACAATAAAAACTTTGCATACAACCTGAAAGATTGTACGGATTCATTCTCTGCGACTTGTAGTAATGATTCCGAAGGACGATGAAATATTATGTTCAATTATCTAAACTATAAATATTTTAATTACGTGCTTTTATTACTCATATCGGCTAATAACAAAGGGTAACAAAATATTTAAATAGGGGACTGGCATTTCACAGAGCAATCTATCTTTAGTAGAAATTATGATATATTGAAAGAACGACGAACATAATTTTATAATGATAACGTACGCTGAAAAGAAATTTCGACGTTACTGAATTTGTTTATACTTAATTAAAGTGCAAATCATTTAAAGTGAAGCTTTATTACTACTTAGAAACAAACAATTTTAGTTCAAAAATACATTTAAATTATGGGATTATATTAAATACATCTACATAAAAACTGCACATTACGATGATACGTTACAGACGAAGTCTTGACCTAGGATGTCATGTCAGTATAACTATAATTCTCCTTTACTAAGATACCGGTAAGTGCTAAATAGTATGTGGTCAAAGGAAAAATTCCAGGTTGAAAAAGTATTATAGAATGATTTTGACATTTTTCAAAAAAATTAAACTTTACCTTGTAATGACTACAAAGTAATTGATTTCACCTTTACTTAAGATAACTAAACATACAAATGAAACCTATTTAGCACGAATGAAACTCACACTACGGAGGTTTCGTACACATTTATGTATTAATAAAAGTTTAAATATTTAAGGGTACATAGTATTTTTATTTGATAATTTATTAAAAATATCATTATTTTTTCAAAAATTATAAAGCCCAGGATTATCATTATAGTTTTCCTATAAATTTCAAATAAGTTTTTGAAACCTGTTATTTTCATAAATAGATTCAATACTTTTGAAAATCCCCTATTTCCGAAAGTATTGAATCTATTTAGACTACTAGAGGGAATATATTTTTTGAATATTTTTCAGCACATCTCTAGAAATACACTGTTTAAAATTATGAAGATATGTTTTGCGGGCCTGATAATTTCACCAAAATAAAAAATATCTCACAATAAAAATTCGAATGCTTTTAGGTCACTTAAAATATCCATATAAATACGGAAATTTAAAGTACTTACATCTATAAATTTCAGCTTCCTGTTAAGCGTCCTGCTATGCAAGCACAATGAGCATCATTGCATCATCAAAGCCAATGCGTTGAACACCTTATTCAGTTATAAATATTGATATATACTAGTATCTTTTTCCAAAAAAAATTTCTATACCGGTAAATTTAATGATTTTCTTCTGTTTATTTTTTTCATTTAATATTGTTTATGACATCATGTTTAAATCTGATTTTATTCAGAAAATAATAAAAAATGCTATCTAAGAAAGTAAATTACTTGTCAGTAAAAAAACCCAAAGTAATAAAAGAAAAAAGAACCCAAAAGAGTCTTTTTATACTAAAATATCAAGTTAAATAAAACGTAATCACTAAATAAATTTCAAATAAAAAATTTTATCTAATCGCAATATGATAACTATAATTCTATAATGCTTCCTCCTACTATGATTCTATAATATTTCTTCCTCAACCCAAAATTGTGTTCGTTACGAATAATCAGTCACAAGTGTATGTGAATTAAATCTTTATTTATTTTATTTATTTATTTGTCTACTTTAATGTATCTAATTGATACATATGGCGGACTTATTGCTACGTGAGCAATCTCTTACAGCCAACCATAACACCCGTTCAGCCCCGCTCGACGAACGGACGGGAATCGAACCGGGTCTCCGCGGTGCGCCGCGTCGTCACATGCCGTATGCCTTGTGATCAACCCAACACACCACGGCGACGATCTTTATACCAGCAACCTCATTCGATAGACTGTTTTTTTTTTCAAAACTATAGTTTCTTTTTTATAATTATCATACTACAACCCTCTTTCTTTTAAAACCTCTTTATAATATGTAATTTATAGGGTAGGGTAGTATTTCCTTATGTCTGTCCGACTGTCAAAGACTGAACAACTTCTACAGTTTAAATGTAAATGAAATATTATAATTAGAAGTATCATATGGAGATCACAATTAATACATAGCAAATTGTTACTTTTTTAATGTACCTCATTTTAGGCATAAAGTTGCGGTGGAAACATTTTTCTGAGTATTCCATTGAGTAAATTTTGAATAGACAGCTGATTAAGAATTGAGAATATACAGCTAATTAAGAAGATACAAGTTTGGTGAATTTTTACTATCTTAATTTCATCGTAAGTTGTCTTATGTGACATTTATCTATACATATAATAAAATTGTCACAGAATAAATTCTGGACATGAAATATATTTTAAAACGAGTGTGAGATTTGATATGCAGAAAAATATTATTATAGAAGGATTATACAAGTAGAAAAACCTATTTTTTGGAATTTTAGTTTGGCTGTGTGTATGCTATATTGTAGTAATAATTTGAAATTTGGTTTGGTAATAATTTATAACTAAGAGCGAAATATTAGAGAAAAAAAAAGAAATTTTCTTATTCCGTATTATTACTCCGTGGGGCACAGCTAGTCAATAACAATCTTTATTCGAGAAAGTTTTTCGTACTATATAATTAATTTATTTTGTATATGCAATCTCATTAGGTAGTACTATTGATAAAATAGCTAAAGATATATTTTCCACAACACTAGGCGTTTGTTGTTTCGATCATATGTAAATTACTTCATTGTTCAAGTACTTGTCATAAATATAAAAAATAATCTCAAGAAATAAATATTTATGCAACCTATAATCAGACAAGCCGATGTTACAATTTATTATATAAATAAGAAATTACGACATAACATGTTTCCATACTTTTCTGTTAAGTTCTTACTGATATATGTTTCTTTCATTATCAATCTTAGAGCCCATAGCAACTGTAATAACCATCTGAGAGTAAAAGGGATAAAGAATGTGGCAATAAACTCTCATTATGCGCATATTCTCTGTGGAAGATTTCTTACGTTACAGCCGAGATAGATTACCTTAATTACAGCTAACGACCTCGGCAGCAACTTATACCTAACGTTCTGAACTCGCATAAGTTATTCAATTTATGCCTATCCGTATGACGTCTGTGAAATATTTGTATTTATAAGAATTCGTAGTTGCATTTAATCACGAATCCTAATTCCTGACAAAGACATAACGGAAGAGTTCAAATATGATGAAAAAAGAATATATTGTAAAAAACATTAGCTTCCATTATAGCAACTACTACAGACGATATTTATCTGTCCTGTAGTTTATATTTTAAAGAACTCTCATAATCATAGTTAGTATAAACTTTATTAATTTATATTTATAATAATTGGCTAAGAATGCAAATATATATTACTATTATGATTTCAGCTTCAACTTACTTCCGACTATCCATTTTTAATAAATAATGATTAACGTAAAAAATAAAAAGTATTTTTGACGGCATTGATGGAATAGTAATAATTTCACAAGGACATAACAAAATTTTAATCATTACTTTTTTCTGCATATTAGTACTTTTAATACATTATAATTGTTTGGACATATCCAATGAAAATGTAACCACTTATCCACTATTATATAGCATATTGTTACAGAGAGTATTTAAATCCGATCTTGCTATTCCTTTAATATTTGTAACCAAGACAATGTAGTTAATTCCTTTTTCTCTTCCACGACCTTCTATTATTTTTTGTTAAAAAAACTTCCTTTTTCACTTGCCTTTTTGAAATTCAAAATACTTTGAAAAAAATACCCCCGTTTTTTATTCAGGGACTACCCACGTTTATATAGTTACCAATTGTTTATAAAATATCAGTTGTATTATTTACATGCCTGGCTCTTTTATTATTTTAAAAGATAAAACTATAAACAACCCGTACAAATGAATAATAAATACGTTCCATTCTGCTCCATCTTTCATAACTTAATCAATCCTCAAGCTGGTCGATCCAACGGGCGAGAATTTCAAGATTAGAAGTCGAGCTTCTAGTGTCCGTCTAAATTCCAAGAATAAAAATATTATTGTATATTATTGTTACCAATTTTATATTACTTTAATGTCCACCCATGCATAAAACATACAGTATTTCTAAAAATAACATAACGGTCAAGGAAAGAATTACAGAAAGGATCCACAATCAAACGCAGCAATTGAATGTAAAAGAATAATATATTCTTAATACAATACTGCAAATTGGTTAAATATAATGAAAAGAGAAACGAAAACATTCTGCAAAAATATCTGTATACAACTAAAAGGAAAAATTTCAATATGAGAAATAAATGTATTAATATGTGTTGGAATTAGAAAAAGAAAAAAACGGGAAGACAATGGACAAATGAAGAAAAATATGGATTTTTTAAAATATTTTAAATTATTATGAATGAATAGTTTGGAATTAGCGTTCGATAAAGCACGTATCGCAGAATACATCCACTGCCCCACTGCCATGCGCGACCTTGACGGAGTCACGAATTGCTTTCGGCTTCGACGATGTTCACTGGAATAATTTTCGTCTCATACGATAGAACAAAATTATTTGACTGCGCTGTTCGTTTTTATTAAATGATATTAATGAAAGTATCAACCAAGTGTTTTATTAAAAATAAGTACAAATTTTCTTCATTTTTAATAAATAAAATATATAAATTTTTGGACCGTACCAGGTAAATCTCTTTGATATGCTTATGAAATGATTTGGGATCTGTGGTCTATTTAAAGCATTGAAAAGAAAAAAATTGTTTGAATATCTAGTGTCATCCATGACAAATTTCCAAATAGGCTTGCCATCTGTGATAAAAAATTCACTAACATTTTAGGACACTAAAAATAAACAAATTTCATGAAGATTTCCTGAATTCCAATTTGTGTAAATATTCTTCATTGCCATAATGAATGGCAATGAAGAAATGAATGGTTTTACATAGATATATTTTGAAAGAGATACAATTTTTGAAATTCTTGTTTAATTACAATAGAACGGTCTTAAAAGACTGTCCACGAACTTTGAAGATATTTCAGTTAGGATTTGAAGAAGTATTAATATATATAATCATGTAAATTAGGAATAGCGCTTTACTGATTATTTTTCGCAGTAGACGATTAAATTTCCATATACCGCCTTTTGGATATTCTCTACTATGAAGTTTCTACAGAGAAGTAATTGCAAAGTTTTAAAATCTACCAACATCTAATTTTACTTCAATGCTACAACCAGCATTATTTTTGAATACCAATCATTGTATATTTTATTCAACCGATGTATATTTTTACGCATTCTCCCAATCGATCAAAAAACTGAATTTAGTTACATTCAAATTTAATTTTATCATTTCAATGACTTAGTTATAAACTTTACATCACGGAAAAGAGTTTCTTGGCTTGAATAGCTTTTGAGAACACGCCCTACTTGTGTGCACCTTTAAGTAATAGTGTAAAATATGTAACATTAATATGACATTGGATTCATATACACCTTGTACTTAAACCACGTTTCTCCACTGTTTTTTATAAATAATTTACTATTTTGGATTTTAAATATGCGTGTATACGAGTAGGTAATACTCACAGTAAAAAATCTCGAATGGATCATTCATTCCAACTAGTTCCAATCCTAAACCTAATATTATAAATGTGAAAGTGTATTTATATGTCATTCTTTGACATCCGAGCAACGGCCATGGATGTATGCGAAATTTTGTACAGAAATAGTCGGCGGGTAGGAAAATGACTTACGATATCTATCTTCCCATGGATATTATAAATAGGAAAATGTGTTTTTTTTGTTTTTCTTGTATCTCGTAATAGAGCAAGGAATCAGTAAGATGTTTCGTGCAAAAATAGCTTATGCGTCGGAAAATGATGAGTTACTTCTTATTTCGAAAAAAATAACTTTTTTTAAAAATTATCATTTGTTACCGAAAAGGTACCAAAACGGAGTAAAGAAATAACGTCGCAACGGAGCAACGGATAGACGCGATTTTTTTAATCCCGAGAATATTATAATACATGCAAAAACTATGCTTTTCACATTGACAGTTCGATGTCTCATGCTAGAATATCTACAGCCCAAAATTTCCACGTCTTTCCTAGTATTCCTAAAGATTAAAAAAGAAAAGGAAATTTTAGATATTTATATAATTTTTAAAAGACTACAAAAAAGGAGGCAGTTTTTATTTCGGCATGTATATATTTTTATTCAAAAAAAATATGTGAACAATTGAGATATTTGAGATTTTAAAAGGTTCACATAATCAAAAACTATTTATTTAATTTTGAGCCAAAAATTGTTGATTTATGACCAAAATTACCCAAAATGAAGACTGACATAAATTGACTGACCATTCTATGGAAAATGGAAGCAAATGTTTGACTGTAAACTGCAATCTAACTGCTGGCTCTTGGCGAAATGCCATTTTACCTAATTAATGAAACCTTCTTGTGTCATATTTAATTCTATTTCGCCACTTTTTCGTAATATTGTGAATATAGCAAAAGTAAAGATAGCCTGGTTGTCAATACTCCCATCAAGAACCGTATTTATGAGAATTTTTGACGAATGCAAATAAATTTATTGAAATTTATTTTCTTATTACACTTAAAATTAACAAAATAGCATAGATTTACAACGTTAATATTCCTGTAACCATTTGATACAAATATATAAATGTTTACTACTTATTAAAGTAAAAGTTTAAATTTTTAAAATAAACTGTGACCGAAGATGTAACCTATGCAAAAGTTAGCGGATTTTATTAGATATATCTTGCATCCATATAACAAAAATAAATGTAAGATAATTTTTTCCGACGCGCGTTTTAAATATTTTGTCCTAAAATAAACATTTAACGATTTCCTCACGTAAACGAATATTTGATACGTAATGTTAACTTAAACACGTAAACACGTAAACAAATATTTGATAGGTAAAATGAATGTAAAAATTAAAAGAAACATGTCAAGAATCTTGCCGAATTAAAAAATTATTATAGGGTAATGACCACTCGAAAAAAAACTTTGATATGAGTCGTAGGTTCTCATTATCCGCTCAAGCTAAGAGAGGTATTTGTGGTAGAGCCTTTATTTTGTCATCCTTCTGAGGCACTTAAACTGTGGTAAATGTTCAAAACGAATCTGTGTGCAGATATCAGACAAAGGATTCTTATATTGTTAGAACTAAATGAGAAAAGTGTGAGTGATTTTGCTTTATCTTCACATAATCCATTACCATTGTGAGAGGTCTATCTAACACAAAGGATTTGATATTTTGTGTCAATGGGAATTTCAGAAATCTGCCCAATGATTGACGACAATCTTATATGATCCTATAATTGCAATTATAGCAATATAATCAATAATAATCAATAAATTATAGCAACAATAATTGATATAAATATTGTTTTCGCCCAGGAGACACTGGGAAAATTTTCCTAACCTAACTCTTATTAACAAAGGTGAGATAATTGAAGAAAATACATATGGCAATCGTTTTTTGGGGATTGCCGCAATACTGTAAATGATGTAAAAACCGCTTATTCTACTTTCAAGCCACTACTGTAAATTAATTTGGATCAGTATCTTTATTATGGACAAAAATGGACCCGTTGGCAAAATGCTTTAAGATAAGTCATTGATTGAGTCTAGTATCTAGATCTCACACTGAAGTAGTAAATCTCACGCTAAAGCAATAAAATGGACTCTACAAAACCTCAGAAACTTATTTGTTCTCATAGAGACAGTCACTTTTGTTTTTGCTGATGTTTTCCCTAAACACTACTTGTTATAGCAAAAGGTACATGCACCTATGCCTAAAATCATATCCGTTATGGGATTCACTTCAAACACTTAACTTGCGAACTACCATGGGAAATAATTTAAGCCAAAATAGTGATAACGGTTTTCAACAAAAATGTCTTAAGCTTGGAGAAGGAAAACTTTTTTTCAAGCAAAAATAGTGACCGCGCTAAAATCAAATTTGAAAACGGATTAGATTCTGTCCAGAAACTATAGAGATAACGAAATAAATATAATGCTCTTCCAAATAGTTCCCAGACAAATTAAATATCACAAATCCATTATACCGCTAAAAAAATTTAAATTCATTGCATTTTCCTAAATGTATGTAAAGGCATGAGACTAACGATGTAAGATTTGTTGAACAATGTCATGGTAGCGACAATATTAACCCAGCTCTCAGAAGAACAATAAGAGCATACTTCACGTACTCCTTTGATTGCAATGGAACAAACGATTCCATTAAAGCAATTTAAGTTCCTAATGAAAGCGTAGTTCGCTCTCACAATAAATAAGTCCCAGGGACAAACTTTCAAACTCGTGGAAGTTGACACAGAAATGTTTCTTTCGTGGTTAACAAATTTTACCAATTTTGATTTAAAATTGTACTTCTTATCCTTTCGTTTACTTAAAGTTATCTTGTCAGATAACTTTAGATAAATAATTTTTATTTTACAAGGAAATATGTTATTTAAAAGATCTATGTACCGCTGTACAAAATATAACTACTTCAAAGTATGTTTTATGACAAAGATATAAGGTTATAATTTTATAGAAAGAAACTAGGTAAAGGACCAGAAACATAATTAAACTTTCTTAGAGGGTCACTACCCTCTAAGAGATGATGATCGCAAAATTTTTGTCGATATTATTTAACGTGCAAAATAAAAGTATAATTTGTATGAAGAGTGGTTATTTATAATTAAGGAATGAAAGAATTCGCTTGATGAATTAATTATATCGAACGTATCGTTGAGAATTTATAAAATATCATCCTGTACCTTTACATAAGTTTTTCATAACATTTTCCCCATAAATCCTGTAAATATATAATAAAAACTACTCTTTGCCTCTTGCTGTCAGCTAGTAATGAAACATGGAGTAAACGCATTTTGAGATCTTCCATTTTATTCTATATTATTTTTTCTCTCCTTATTTTGAGTCATTTCTATGAATTTAGATAGGATTATGAATAAACGAACAAGTTAATGCGGCAAAACATAACGAACATACAAATCTATCGTTAAACAAAACCTTCACTTTTGAATTTTTTTATTTATTTTTCACTACATTTATCAGTTGTGAATCATGAACGGTTCTGAGAAATTTTATAGGAATCTAAACAAAAATTATACACAAATAAATCTGATTTAACTTTGATGCAGTCATATAGGCGTACACGATTATAAGAATATGTTAATCATTTAGTCTAAAATAGTATTAATGTGGCTATTGAAAATTACTACACAAAATTCAATAATTTAAGCAAAATAATATTAACAATTTTTATGAAATTATATCATTCCTTTCGTATATTGTTCAAATAAGGTGTTTGGAATTATAAACCAAAAGTTTTTTAACTAATTTTATAAACGATACTATGTAAAATATAAATAAAAACGGACTCGCAATTTATCATTAACTCTTATGGGAAGAGAAAATTTATTCACCCGACCATGCATGCAATTATAAACCAAAAGTTTTTTGACTAATTTTATAAACGATACTACGTAAAACATAAACAAAAAACGGACCGGAAATTTGTCTTTAACTCTTATGAAAAGAGATAATTTATGCACTCAGGCATGCATGCACGATTGGCTAATCTGTGTCTTAATTTCTATTGCCATCAAATTTATTCATTATTTATCTTATTCGCCTTGGTCTGCCCCTAAAGTCAGCTTTCAACGCATGAATTAATAAAAGAAAATGAGAAATGCAACGCTTAGCTAGAAACATATCGCTTGAAATCCTTATTAGTGGCCTCAGATGAATATAATCGTAATTTGTTTGTTATTCCATTTATATTTATTAGTCCGGCTTTCTTACTATGAAACATGTTTCATAAGTAATGCAAAATTTGTCAATACTACTATGTGGTTGATATAAACTCGTGTGCATTAGTTACAATTTAGTACTTGAGAAGTAAACATGGATTTTTTCTGACCAGCCTTTTTTGTGACCGAAATAATTTCAGCTTTTGTATCTATTAGAAACAATTGAATATTTCAGATCTGACATTATGATTAAAACTTCATGTGGGGAAAACCGACTAAAATTGACCACATTTTCAAATTCTATACCAGGCAAGTTTAATAACAGTGCATTATTGAAGTTTTTTGCAATTTTTTTTATAAAGAAAATAATAATGCACAAAAACAAGTCGAACTTGCTCATTTGGTACGATAATGTACAATTTTATTGAGAAGATGGCAACTGATTTTCAAGATTAGTATAAAGAGGATATCTTACTTCACGCAAAATTTACCCCAGATACGGTTCTACTGTACTTGTTTCCGAATTTAATCGTCCTCATGTTTGGACAGCGTTTCTTCACAATGGAAGAATTTCTCTACGAGGGAATATTTGAAATCATTATGCAGCAAATTTACGGCTGACTAGAAGTGATTATCTGACTGGTATAACAAATCTTCGAAACATTGGGAATGAGTCGGTCAGAAGGGGCTACATTGAGGAGTAAGAAAGAGATAATGCCAAAAATATTTTTAACTTTGACAGGTAAATAATGTATATTATTTTGAAAATGTTCCTCCTGATTACATAAATATACACAGAAGTTCAATAATAATGTATTCCCCTCATCAGCATCCACAATTTAGGAAGTCGTATTTTGTTTGAATTACATATTACCTAATATTATATGAATATGAATATGAATAACCTAATATTATATATAAAAACTCCCTGCATTATTTTTATTACACAAAAAAGTCACTATAAAATATAAATAATTGACACATTTTTTCACTTCACAATTTTACTTTAAACATTTTAAAAACTGGTAGCCAGTATCAGATACCATGGTAGACTAATCACACATCGAAAAACTTATATTGGTATACCCTTGGCTAAAAGTGAATACCTAAATAAGAATTGACATTTAATTTTCTTTGTTGTGTTGGTTTTCTTTTTCTATATATGTCAATGATACTAATTTGAGACTATCCTTCGATGACACTTCTGATCTATCAAAGGGTCTGTCAGTCCATGACTGCTTTGCAAAATGAAATTTTGAGTGACCTGCACTTTAACACCGACCATGAACGCAACAGAAAAAGGAAAAAGAAGAAATTACATTTCTGGATGGAAATTAAAATGTTAGATGTAAATCCAGCATTTTAATTCTTAATAGAGTAGTAAGCTTATATTAGGCTTTATGATAACAAATAAAGAAATATAATTATTTCTTTAAATTTTACAAAATTATCGGCAACACTCACTTATTTGGAAAAATGTAGGTACTATATTAAAATAAAAACAGAGCAAATTAAGAAAGATTATATAGTAAGGGTTGGAGTTAATGGAGAGGCAATGTTTTAAAATCTGAATCTTTACTTTGTTTGAATGTAAATAAAACTTTTTTATTAAATAGTAAGATTAAATGTAGAAACTCAACTTAATTTCGAAAAAATGCTACTTGCTGCAAACATTTTTAAATTCTCTCACCTTATTTACACTAACCAAATACATGAATATTTTTGATACGTAACATTTTAAACATGCGATGATGCTTATACAATAACAAAAAAAAATTATGGAAAGTTTCCATATCAAAAAGTAGAAATAAGAATTACTAAGAGGAAACAATTAAATATGCCTCGTGAAACGTGTTCGCTTCCAGGAAGTGTAAACAAGTTGTCCGAGAAAACTCTTACGACATTATTAAATAAATAATTCGGAAGCGGACGTAAATGGTTCTCTAGAAAATGGAAGATAATATTGATTACTTTCTCTTGAAGAACATTATCAGTGTCGTTAATTTTTCACATGTTCAATAATGTTCGAAAAGTGTTAAGAGTAAATATGGTGATAATAAAATTGACATCTTGTGAAAATAATAAAGCGTTGAGAGTCGTAGAACTAAAAAAGATATAGCACTACATAGTAACAAATAAAGTAATCCGCAATTAAATGAAACTACGTGATGTAGTATTATTTCTACTATCTTTAATTTCTTTACCACGACCTAGGTTTCGTTGTATTACAACATCTTCAGGTGGGATATTAGCAAAGATTAACTCTTAGGAACAACCAACAGCATTTATATGTTTCAAACACAATAGCGGAAGATTACTTTGTGCGGATTTTTCCATTGTTTATGTTAGTGAGTTTATTGCAGGGGCGCAGACTAGGTTTTATTATATTACAGAGAGTTATACAATATACCAGTATTCTAGTTGGGGTAATAAATTCAATTGTTGTTATTATGTGAAATTATACAATGCAAACTTTAGGGTGTATGTAATAAAATTAAATGGAAGTTATTGTCGGTAATATATTGCAAAGGCAAGGGTATTTGAAAGTAAGGTCAAGGTAATATACTAATTCTACATATCTTATTATCGGTAATATATTTATACAAAAGCAAGGGTATTTGAAAGTAAGGACAAGGTAATACACTAATTCTACATATCTCCGGTTTTGTGTATTCATATATTTATTTATTTATTTCTTTTAATTTTTTTTTTTTGTTTTTATTATATATACATATATTTATATGTGTATTAATGCTGAAACAATTTCCAGGGTACTGTAGTGTCAATGTTTTATATTTATATTATATCTAGAAGATATTAAGAATGGGTGATGATATTATATTTAGTTGTTCATTTAATATATTGACCTTGATATCTTTTTTATGTCTGTTTATTTCTAATGTTTCTAGGATATTAAGTTTATTGCCTTTTGTATTTATATCCTAGAAACATTAGAAATAAACAGACATAAAAAAGATATCAAGGTCAATATATTAAATGAACAACTAAATATAATATCATCACCCATTCTTAATATCTTCTAGATATAATATAAATATAAAACATTGACACTACAGTACCCTGGAAATTGTTTCAGCATTAATACACATATAAATATATGTATATATAATAAAAACAAAAAAAAAAATTAAAAGAAATAAATAAATAAATATATGAATACACAAAACCGGAGATATGTAGAATTAGTGTATTACCTTGTCCTTACTTTCAAATACCCTTGCTTTTGTATAAATATATTACCGATAATAAGATATGTAGAATTAGTATATTACCTTGGCCTTACTTTCAAATACCCTTGCCTTTGCAATATATTACCGACAATAACTTCCATTTAATTTTATTACATACACCCTAAAGTTTGCATTGTATAATTTCACATAATAACAACAATTGAATTTATTACCCCAACTAGAATACTGGTATATTGTATAACTCTCTGTAATATAATAAAACCTAGTCTGCGCCCCTGCAATAAACTCACTAACATAAACAATGGAAAAATCCGCACAAAGTAATCTTCCGCTATTGTGTTTTAAACATATAAATGCTGTTGGTTGTTCCTAAGAGTTAATCTTTGCTAATATCCCACCTGAAGATGTTGTAATACAACGAAACCTAGGTCGTGGTAAAGAAATTAAAGATAGTAGAAATAATACTACATCACGTAGTTTCATTTAATTGCGAATAATGAATTTCTACAAAATTAACGCCAAATATATTCAATAAATAAAGTAATCTTAGGCATTTATTTCTGTAATTGAAATGCAATTTAAAAATGTATATTAACAACCAATATATATTTCTTTGTATATTTTTTATAGCTTTATGTATTTTTCATATTTTTGAACTAATTATTTTGAAAATGAAAATATTTTAAACGGTAAAGCAATGAGTAATGTTAATGGTTTATGGAGATTATCTTTGGACTTTTATTGTTTTAGAGACTTTTTCTGGATTTTGGTGACAGGTTTAAAAAAAATTGAAATAACTTCGAATTCCGTCGATTTATAGTGACTTCATAATAAACGATTTGTTCTTTTTTTCTATCGCATAACCGAAATACATATAATACAGGCGGTTTGTTTTTGTTTAAATTAGAACATTTATCGAATATTTTTATAGGAAAGAATATGAAAAAATTCTGTCAAATTAATGACTGATTTCAGAATATGGTGTTAGGCCGGCCAGAGGTTCCATATTTTACAGGAAGTCCCGTTTTTTAGCTATGAATTTTATCGTGTCCCTTATTTCACTAAAACCAATACGGGACAATACAACGTCCCTTTTATTTTTATACTGTATCAATTATCGCACGCGGCGGTGTATAGTACGCTGTGTGATGTGTCTGTGCGCATTCTGTCCACTCGCTTCTGTGTGTATAAGTGCGCTGTACTGTTTGATATACGCCACGCTAGCGGCGTAAAAGAAATGGCTATCTACTATACCATTGATTTGAATATAGCATGCGGGGAGCAGTGGGGTCGGGGCGAACAATCGTCGCTATTGTAATTGTTTTGTTTCGACAGAGGTTAGTTTGTTCGGGCGCTAAATGATCATGTAATTACGTGCGCAATTTTTTAGGGTTTTCTGCCAAATTATTTATAAATTATACCAGAAATCAATGGAAGGTGCTAGTAAAAACAGTGGCAGCAGTAGGAATAAGACGACGGTCGCTGCAGTTTCGAAAAAGCGCAAATGGTTGTGTAAATACAGATCTGATTGGGAAAATACTTTTGCATGGCTTCAACCTTTTGGGGGAATGTATACAAAGCTTATTGCGTATTGTGTAAAGGAAGTTTTAAAATTGTTTATGGAAGTTTGAATGATGTCAAACAACAAGACAAAGGTGCTGAATATTAAAAACTAATACACTCAGAGAAATCAAGTCTAAGTTTAACAAAATATTTTGGATCGCAATTACAAACAAGCTTTTCACCGTCAACTCACACGAATAAAGTTGCAGCTTCCGAGTTAACAAATGTTTATCATAGTATATTGCATGGATATTCATTTGTGAATCTAAATTTGCCAGCGTTATATATCCCGACTCAAAAATTGCACTTGAGAAAAACAAAATCATCTTTACGGGTAAGTTCTGTTCTGGCTCACACAACCAGTAGTGAAACGTCTTGTTGATAAAATTAAGTTTTATTCTATTTTCACTGATACATCAAATCATGGCAATATTAAAATATTGCTATTAGTGATAAGATGTTTTACTTTGAACGACGCTGTCAAACATAATTTAATAGATTATTATGAAGACGTTAAAGAAGCTGCAAATGACATATTCTCAAACATAAAAACCAAATTGACGCAAAACGAGTTGAAAATAGAAAACGTTAGAAGCTATTCAGCAAATAATACCAGTATCAATTTTGGACGTTTTAATTCCGCATTCTCCCGCCTGAAAAAAGATAACGCTAATTATACTTATAATTCAAAACTAGATGCCCGTGTAAGTCATAATACATCTACTTATACTATTGGCAAAATAGTTTGATTACTAAAATTTATAAATTGTTTTCTAGTCATGCCAAACAAACTGGTCTTTTAAAGAAGTATTTAACTTTGTTGACTTAGAATATGGGCCTTTGTTAAGGCACGTTTCAACAAGATGGCTACCTTTATATCCAGCATTAGATATGCTGTTTGAAACTCTTCCAGCTATTCTAGCATATTTCTTACCATAAAATGAGTGTTCGACACATTTATTCAAAATTTTATGAAACCGTTATCAAATCTAGACCTGATATCGAAGAAAAATGCAAAGAAATATTAGGAAGCTGAATTATGTTTCACATTTTACCTTAACGTTTTGAAAATATTTCAGGATGTCGTTTTGCAAATATAATGTGCCGATGTATTAATATGTTGTGTCTATGATAATATGAATTATCTAAGAAAAAACTAAAGCAAGCAAATACTTCGAATACTGCCTACTGATTAGGCAAATGAAATAATTTCGATACTTTTGACGTAAAATAATAATGTACTTCCGTATCTTTTTGCTTGCCACCTCTGGAACAAAATGTTAAAATATCAAGATCTTTGTGGCATTGTAATAACACTAAACTTATCTGATAGAACTGATTTGGATCCTTTGACTGCTGAAATTACTGAAAAAAAAACACAAAAAACAAATTCTGCAAATATAGATGAGCATCATAAAATTGATAACTCAAAACAAAAACTTTTTAATTTTAATGCACTTTGTATGTTTTATACCGTCATTTAATATGCATGCCGGGAGAATATTTTCTTATGCTGCAACACTTGGAAAAAAATAGGAATCGGCTGCCGAATGAATGTTATCAAAGTTATCTGCAAATAAAACAAACTTTGAAATATCCTGTAATGAATTTTAAAAACGTTTATTTCAAAATGAAGATATATTGAAAGCCGCTAGGTCTAACAATAAATACACGTACACAAAATAAGATAAACCTGCTATCTCTTGAAATAAGATCGGATCTGGTCAACCTAATGATGATGCACTTATAATGGAACACATGTTAACGCTTTTAAACTCAATGGAATTCAACCTAATTTTATTTTCTAAAATGTTTTTCTAAACTACTCTTGAGAATAACTTCACATTTCCAAGAAAGATTCCATATATTTAACTCAAATAGTTAGGAAGATCTATCGTTCCCTACGGACCTACATAAAAATGTACATCTAACAACGTGGATGATTAAAATAAATCAGCTATCGCTTATTATTTAAATGTGTTATTAATTAAATTTTCTGCAAAAATAGTCAATAAATTCATTACATAATTTGAGTATCATGACTAATAACAGAAGAAAAAATCTTGGTTCTACCAAACGATAAGTTGGTTTATGTTTTAGTACCCAAGTTAAATTGAATAAACATACTTATATTAGAATAATTAGGAAATGATGTACTTAAAGGAAAAAAATAAATACAAAAACTATGCACTCACCAGAAAGATTTCGAATGAGGTTTTACGGAATAAATAGTACAAGAGTGAAATAAAAAATTAATATGTTCGTTAAAAAAATGTACCAGGTGAATAAATATTAAATTTATTGAAGAATTTAGTAAGATAAGAAAAATGTTAACTAAATGATTCATTCTCAAATTGATGAGTAATCGATACCCATGAACACTATTAATGATAAACTAATAATATTATAATAAACATTATTAATGATGAACTAATAATGTGAAACTAAGTCTGTTTATTAATTTGTTATATAAAAACATCTCAGAGTAAAAGAACTTTGCAAATCCAGAAATCTGTACCATGGTACAATTTTTCCCGCCCGAAGTATTGGTAACATGGGTAATCATTTTGATCTACTTTGAGATTGCATCTGGCCGTAAATCTCAATTTGTTTATAATAAGTGTAAGTGGTGCTCTTAATAATAGAAATTTGTATTCATCTTTTGAAGATACTTAAGCCTATGTACCTAAGATGAACATTTTTAGTATCATAGAAACATTTTGAATCAACGCTACATTATTTGCTATTAGTTATAGTACTTTTATTTTTTTCAAATATTTCTCTTAGTTAAATTTAATTTGAATTTGGAATTATGTATTCCTTTCATGTATGCATGTATGCATGCATCTTTATAATAAACCCACTCTTTTTTCTAGCGATTTCTGAAATTATAACAGAAATTCCTTAAACGTCTCCGATTCAGTTAGAAACTGAGTTTTTGGCGAGTAAAAGACAAACATAATATGGAAATTTTACGGAGATAACTCAGAGTGCCACGGCTTCTTGAAATCCTTTTATGGCAAAGTAATAAACTGAATAGGGTGAAACTATTTTCTTCTATGACAAAGCCAAGTGCAAGTGCCGAAAATTTATAAATTTATAGTCTCGTCGATAATCTACAAAACCTTGATGAATAAAATTTAACATGCGTTGTCATGCTCTCATGCGGTCATATTGATGTGGACTTCGTACATTTGGAAACCTTCTACTTTTGAAAAGAATTAGAGCTATCTTATTTGCCAACATCCATATGAGTTAATATTTATTTACACTTAATGTCATTATCGCATAAGTACAAATAACGTGAATACGTTTAGAGACCGTCATCTTAATACGTTAAAAGTTTCAGACTTTAAAGTATTTAATTTTAGTAATAATTCTACAGTGCAATATTGAAATAAAAAAGTGACTGATATGTTTTCCATTAATTTCATAAGATATATAAAAAATATCAATAATATTATTAATAATAATAAATAAAATTAATAATACAATAAAATATTTATATTACGTAAATAAACATGAAATATTATTTTTTGTAACGTTTTTCATATTGAATTAGGGATTTTTACGGTATTATAAGGAATAAAATTTTAACCATTACTTACAAGCAACTAAATGTATTTTTTCATTTATCCTCATAATTTCCAAAGTTAATAGTTATGCTAATCTCAAAAAAATTGCCTGTTGATTCACTGAAAAGTAAGTTTTTCAATATAAAAAAAAAATTTCCAGTAATATCACAAAATAACATTTGTTAGTGTGTTTAATTTGTTTATCTTGTTATCATTCCTCATTAACAGATTTACATTGTACACATGTGTATAAATACTTTTATTTCAATATAGAATTAATTTGTTATCTTATTTAAAAAGTTACGCCATTCGGGATAAGACTGTGAAAATTAATATGTATGGTAATTTATATATTAAGTGAATAATATCGTCTTAATATTACAAATGATCATCTTGATTAATTGAAACGAATCCACGAATCTAAGCAGGTTGAATATAATTTAAAAATTTGAAAAAATCCCACATATTATATTTTTAAGAATTTTAAGTTATAATGTTGTTTTTAAGTATTTTTTTATGAACACAGCTTTATTTTTACATAAATAGAACTCATTTTGTACTCGGAACAAAAACATTTCAATATTTAATTTAATGTAAATTCCATGCGTTGCGTAAGATGTGACAGTTCCGAGTGCACTAATTTTTTTTTGGTTATCACTTATCATTTAAAATGTTTGATAATAAATTTAAAAAATCTGGACAAGAAACGGGATCGTAGGTAATTATAACTCAAACAAATTAAAAAAAAAGCTATATTCAAATATTGTAGTCGATAAATTTTAATGCAAAATTCTCAAAATATTTTTGTACCGTAAGTCAATTTTATTTATAATTTTCACTTTTATAATTATTATATGTACAGATGTATACGTATTGCATGATTATATATTTCAGAAACTTGAGTTTGTGTTGCATAATTCATAGGGCTTTCAATCCATGCCATCAATTTAGTTGCACTTCATTAGTGCAGAATCGATTAAAATCGGAGTCCATTATTTAGACCTACATGAAGCCAAGTACAGCTTGATGATTGAACCTATGCAAAAGATATTTCTCCGATATCTGTATATGAAACAGTATGGTGTCTTCTTCTTTCCATTACCTACCGTTTCTTCTTGGGTATGTTAGGTTTCTATTCCTTGTTACTCAAAAGAGTATTTCCGTTTATGAAATTTAACTTCAAGCTATTAAGGAAAAATTCTGTATCCCTTATTATTGTTTAACATTTATCTGTACCTGGCAATTTCCTGGGCCCACGCAATCATCGCCTTTTTGCTTTATGACCCTTTAGAATCGAATTATATTAGAACTCTCCAGTTTCCCACCGTTTTCATGTGCTCAACCTGATCGCGGTCGCAGCAGAGTGTGATTAGTTTACGATGAGTGAAAGTAAATTTGTCGTAATGAGTCTTCGTTATCTTTTTTATTTTTGTATTCGGGTTTAATATATACTTTTTTGTTTTAATTGATTAAAGCATTTATTTATACGAGTATTTTCGAATAAATTACCAGTATGCATTGACAAATGTATTCGAGTAAATAAATATTATCTACGAAAAAATAATTTGACATATAACGTAATACAAAGAAATTAACAAAAATATCATTTTATACAATCAATTCGTGTAAAATCAACGGAAAGAATTTAAAAATACTGTTTATGTGAAAGCAAAGAATTTTATTGCATTACAATTTTTTTTGTGCATAAAGTGTTACGTGAAGACATTTAGAAATATACACGGAACTAGCTATTGCTCGCATTTTCGCATACATGGATTTTTATTTGGAATGTATTCCTATCTTTTATAGTAGTCCGTAGCTCGAAAAGAAAAGTAAATCAGGAAAAGTAAAAGGAACCATTTTACCATAACATGCACATGTCTGCCCGTTTGTGCGTCATAGCCGTTTTTCTCAGAAACTCCCGAAGTGGAAACTGTATATTTGGAAGTGGAACTGGATATTTGGCATACCGATATAAAACGTATTAAATAATACTTAATAGCAAACACTCAAAAATATTCACACAGAAATATTGGGGTAGGGAGAAGTTATATCTTCAGAGATATGCTGAAAAATATGCAAAAAAATAGATGGCCCTCTCAGCCCCTTATTTCCAAAACTTTTCAACCTGAAATATCGAAAAAATTAGATTTTAAAAGATTCTACGTATCATAAATTTTTGAACACAAACTATGCTTTACGCCTATAGAAGATATAGTAACAATAAATTTACGTTATGATAAAATTAATATTTACAAATAGTTTAATAGTAATACAGTGTACCCTTAAATATTTATAAGAGCCTAAATGTGTACGGAAACCTCGTATTATAAGTTCCACTTCTACTTTTTTCGTATGGTTTTTGTTAATTTCGGTTTAGTAAGTAATGAATACAAATAAAAACGTTTAATGCACTACTTTATGTCATCATCTCACTTTCCTTTGAACACCGTCGATAAAGTGTACTTGAATTCTTATGCTAGAAACATCGTAACTCCCAAATTAGACATTCATTTTCTCTGATTCAATTCCTCCGTTGTACGCCATTATCAAACTACAATTTTAATATATTTTATACCTACAAAAGAATATCTGAATAAGTAAAATTTAGTATTAGTTTATATACATCGTGCGCAGTTTATTATTTTTCCAATAAAATGTTGGTTATCAAAGAGAACTCAACAGCTAATGCGACATATAGACAATTTCTAAACTTTGTCGATAGGAAGCTTATCAGGAAAGTCTTAAATGTACCCCCGGAGAGTCGAGAAAAATGTACTTGTCTCGATCCTGGCCAATACACTTTAGTAAATTACCCTTTGCTCATCTGTGACTAATAGCTCACTGTTTCATAATTTCGTCTTTGCCGTCCTGATGTCATAACTAATCTGCCGATAGTGGCTGTTCTCGATAGTAATAAAAGAAATAAATTGTTCGCAGCTTTTTCCTGTTCAATTATGTACATTTCTTAAACTTTACTGAGGTTTATTTGAATCTATTCAATGCTAATAACGGAAATCACATATTTAACTTTGTTTGTTTTAAGGACATATTTATAAAACCCCGCCACTCGAAAATGGATATTTACTAGTCATAAAATCACTAATACGTGTGCAACAAAATTTTAGTCTATGCGTGTACGTTATAAATGAAATGAAAATATGTGTTTTATGTTTAGTCACCAGTCTTATTTACTCGTATTTTATATTATTACATCTACGGCGATAGCACAGGAGCAAATATTGGTATTATTCAAGTTTTAATTCGGATTTTATCCATTGACCGGAGCAGCTAACCAGAATTTATCGGATTTATTATGAAACTGTAGATCGTGGTCGTCTTCAACCATCAACAACACATAATTCAAGATTATAAAGTAATATAAGGGGATAAATTTTCATGCTCATAATTTTCATAAAAACTTTCATTCAATTAGTACTAAGGAAACAAAAACGATTAACATTTTCTTTATTATAACCCTCGTAAAAATACATTTGATCGTATGTTAAAAAAATTGAAAAACACAATGGACATTATATGAATACGTATAAGACATTAAATAAATCTATGCCCAAAAAAATGTAAACAGTCTGTATTAACAGACATTACTGCAGCTACGTATAAGGCCCTCAATGGGCAAAGTTAACTCTCCACCCCATATATTTATTAGTACACCAATTGAAGCTCTCTATCAAATTATTTTTTTAGCTGTAAATAATTTGTAACTGTATATTTAGTGCTTATTTCCTGAAAAAATGTATTCTTCCTTCAAACGTTCAGCATCAGTTTTGAAAAAATAGTATTATTTTAAACTGTTACCATAGTTTTAAATTTAAATCTTACTAACCAAAATAATGAACAATATGATAAAAAATGGACAAATAAATTTTATTTAATAAAATTACTTATTAGAACCAATAAGTGAAATGATTTAAATAAATTGTTGCAATAATGACACCATAACATTATTCCACAGCCAGCAAAAAAGCAAGCAAAGAAATTGGTAATCTTGAAATTGCAACGTCTGTTAAAAAACAGATGCTGTTCAATGCAACCCCTCGATTGATAAAGATTTATTACGGGAAATTGGGAACACCTTATACTACCTTATACTGCAAAATTGTACATGAGAAATCTTTACTAATTGTTAAGTTCCAATTATATCCATGAGGTTATATAATTAATGTCTTTTGTATTCTTTGAAAAGTTTTCATATATTACGAAAATAAGGAAAGGACTATTTCCGACTTTTCAAAATAATTGTTTGTTTTAGATCGACCAGAAATAGGTCTATAACTTTAGTTACGTTAAATATACTTGGCGTTAATTTTGTAGAAATTCATTATTCACAATTAAATGAAACTACGTGATATAGTATTATTTCTACTTTCTTTAAGTTCTTTACCACGACCTGGGTTTCCTTGTATTACAACATTTTCAGGTGGGCTATTAGCAAAGAATCTTTTTTCATTGAGTATATACAAATAAAGTAAAAGGTTGTCAGGCATGATGATTGACGGTACAGAGACTTGAGACTTACACATATATAAAACAAGCCAATTGCGTATTAAAGATACATAAAGTGTATGTAGTTGGTTTATGTAGCCGTTTGTTTACATTTCTCAATATAATCGATGCAACTTAATTAAAAATAAATCTGAGAAGAAATTTTCTAATACATCAAATAAGTACTACTGACAAGTGATCAATATGCGTGATGTTATAATTTCAACAAATTAGAAAGCAGCATTTGCGTTATAAATGATATTTTCAAAAGACAACGTTATCTCTATAACTCAATAAATTAAATTAACAAAAATAACAGAATACCCATTTTAATATACGCCTGTTGTTATGAAATAGTATTGAGAGTATTTAGACTATGGTTTATATATATATATATATATATATATATATATATATATATATATATATTTCGTTAAAACATTTTGTATATAGGGAATTGAGTACACACATATATATTCACATAACTATCTAAGCTCTACTTATGTAATAAAACTGCTGAAATAACTAAAAATTGAGTCGTTTTTGAAATTATGCGTTGGTCAGTACCCAATGAATTAATTAATACTGTCATTGGTCTCATATCAAGATACGTGATAACTCAATGTAGATAAAGTACTCAAAAAAAAAGTTACTTTTAATTTTTTAAGGAAATTGGCCCTGTGACAGAAAGACGGGCAGTACAGTATGTAAACAAATTCGGAATTGATATCATCCCTTTAAAAGGAACCAAGGAGACAAAACAATATATGCGCTATTCGTGGTAAGAATCGCGTCTTATCCAAGAGTTCGCCCGAGCGGTCGACGTATCTCACTTTTTTTATTAAATAAATCGACCAAACTCCACTTTTATACACTTACACGATTCTCAACTTCAAACTTCCTCAAGAATATAAGGGTTTGTATGTAAAAAGTATCAGTTGTTAAATTGTTATCAAAGTATCAGTATTTTAAAAATTATAAGTTACTCTATATTATATAATTATATTTTTTATACTGAATAGGGAAATATTAAAAAGAACAGCAGTTAAAATGCCACATAGAATATCTTTATGAGTATAATTTATAAAATAAATTACTCGAAATTAAAATGTTACATTCATTGATAAAATTATTCAAATTATTACTACGTCTACTAAGTATACAAAGTCGTTATTTAAATAGTGAACTGAGTGTAAATTTTCCACTTTCATAGTTAACATTATAAAAGAGTTAGCACTTGTATTTTCAGTATTTACGCACAAGTAAATAGTTCTCCAATTCTCAAAAATTAAATATTATTTCAATGTAATAATTGGTACTTACAACAAAAATTTAGGAAAATATTGCATAATTTTCTAAACGTAGATATGAACACGTGCTTTACACATGTTTATGAATACTTCCCTAAAAATTGTATAATAAGTATGATAATTATGTGCGCTAATTTTGCACTGCAATTAACATGTAGGTGTTATTGACCTTTTATGAAACAATTATATATACTCCCGGTTTTTTGTAGTCTTTAAATACTGTCATTGAACAAGTTTCAAGTACATAATTTATGGAATTATTAGGCCTAGAATTATTAGACCTTATTAGACCTAGATTTCAAATTTGGCAATATATCACTGCGTTCAAACCTTTTATCAGCACCATTTGTCATTAACAAATAAATGGATCCAATATGATGCCTATATATATATATATATATATATATATATATATATATATATATATATATATATATAGTGATACCAGGAGGAATTAAAGGGCAGTTTATTATTATGTAATAAAAGAAAGTAAAATCCAACTCAAGCAATTATTAAAATTAAATAAACACAATACTATTTAGTAGTGAAATTAAAAAAATATATAAATAATATATTATAGCAGAATTTCCTAAATAAAAACAATAGATATGCATTGAAATACGTATCTCAGATAATATTAAAACGGGATTTTTGTAGTTTTTAGTTAATAAGAAATTAAAGTTTTAAAAAATGCTGTTATGAAACTAAAATTCTGTTTATATAACCACGGTAATGGTAGCTCCTGTAATTTGGTTAAAGCTTAAAAAATATTTATTGTTTACGATTACAAGAAAACAAATATTGTTTACTTTAATACTCACTCTTTAATTTGAATCGGAATATATTCCCAAACGTATCAATAAACTTATCATAGACGCTAATACAGCTTAAAGGCTTATACGTTATAGATTAAAATTCAAAATATTTTTAATTTTAATCTATAACGTTCGTATCTATTCCTTTGTTGGTCATAGCCTTTTTCCTTAAAGACCGCCTAGCAAAAAAAGTTAAAATTTGCCATAGTTTTAGGAAATATACTTTGCATAACTACAGACATAAAATAAAGAAAATTATTGTATTTTCTTCTTGTGGGACAATTTTAAGATTTTGGAGTTTTTTTTTGTTTGGTATCAATGCTCATAAAAGTGCAAATCAAAAAAAATTAATTATTAGTTTATTTTTTCCGAGCTTTTCCTTAAATAACGTGTATAAACTAAAACTATTTTATTAATAATATGAAATACACTGTTTTAACAAAAAAATTATTAAAAATGGTGGTCAAGAAACGTTGATTTGCAAAGCTTTCATTCAATGATAAGTATAATCGTTCATTTGCATTAGCACTCTTCATTAGTAAATATTAACAAATTATAATTTTCAACAAGCTATACAAGCTAAGTGCTTCGACAACAAATACGTGCAAGCTATAGATGCGAAATTTTACGTAATTAAAAATATTACAGAAGTTTTGTGATGATACAATATTATGAAATGACATAGCATGGTTACAATGCTGTGAAGCAACATAGCAGGCTATGAAAAAACATTTCTTATATCCGTAATATTTATAGAACTTAAATATTTTATGATAAGAGAAAAAGAAAGTTGTCGACCTGAAGTATAGAAAGTATCGCTCTCATCTTTCATTCCATCCAGTTATTGTGTAATTAATTTGCTTTTCAAAAAAATAACTCTGTTTTGCTACCATTTCCTTTAAATTACAAAAAAATTATCAAGCATTAATTTTTAATAACCGGTTTCCACAAGCTTGTTAACTTCCTTTAATATTATTTAAATATTTAAGGAACACCAAAGGGATTAAAAGTCATCCACCAGCACTTTTTATTTCTTTCAATGCAAAATAATTATAATATCTGCACTAGAATATAGTAATCCCCGAATAGAACTTCGAGCAACAGTCTTACGTCATTGGTGAGACAATAGCCAGTCAAAGTTTAAGATTTAAAGTTTGTGAAAGAAACATTGGTAGACAACAAATTAACAATGCAATTTCGTAACTTGCAGCAAAACCTAAAAACTCATCGTGTTATATAGAACTCACTGGCGCAGTCGACCAAATAAAATCGTTAAAATCTAAGGGCTAACCAAAGCAACCATCCATTTTGTGTATGCTACTAGAAGATACAGTGAATAGACTCTATGAAAAGAAATTATAAATTTAAAAACTCTCTCTGGAACTTATATAAGAAATAAGTATTGTGCAACTTTATTAAATTGTTAATAAGTATGAAAAATAAAAGGAATATCTTTCACAATATTTACTATTGCCGCTCTAAAGTTGTACATTTCTTATAAGTTTAGATTAATTTATGAAGAGGACCTCCAATTCTTTATTACTGAGATACTATTGATAAATATCGTCTGAATTATATATTTAACTATACGAACCTCTACGAATATTTAAACTTTTAAATATACGAACATGTTCGAATATTTAAATCTACAATCGAAAGTAAATAATAAGTGACTCAATAACTATACTTCTTCTTTCTATTCGGTGATATTACGAGTTGCGGTAATTATTTGTTTTAAATCGTGTCTTTGGCCATAAATTACTATACAAGAAACAGGCTGGTAATCTAAAATTTCGTCGCTATTAAAGTATTTAAAATTAAAAGTTTTAAATCTCATCGTACGGTATTGACCGATGATACTCTGCATTTGAAAATTATGTAAACAATTATCAACAATAAAAATTGAATTTAAATTTGGTTGCTAATTAATTAAAGAAAATTATTAACAAAAGTTCACTCATTGACCACTTTTAACAACCAAATTTCCGATTATTGGACTGTATAATTAATCTCATTCAAACAAGGTTTTGATCTTATAGATACTTTTATTAGTCTCGTAATTAAAGGCTAGAAAGTATTTTCACTACGTAAGCTAATTAAATAAGTAAAAACTATATTCTCGTTGAAACGATGTAATATAAAATTAATGATAAGACTCGCTCACCGAAATATTCCAGTATTCCCACCAATATTTCAAATAATTTAGCATAGACTATTTTTAGATAACTAAGAATATGAAAATACAATTTTAGTCCTAACACTGCATACGTATTTAAGATTCTACTGAGAAATGCTTCTAATCTGTATTCCTAATTCATTCACTGAAATTTTATAAATATTTATCGGATTAACATTATATCAGCTATTATTTTAACAGTCTCTGCTATTAATCCTATTAATAAACTATATAAATAACAAGCATACAAAGAAAAAAATCGATTTTTATACGCTTCTTCTAAAGTAAGTAAATAGTATTTATATATTCAGATTAATTGCTGTATCAAAATTTTTTTTCGCGTGGTGTACTACGATGACATTTAATCTACTTTTAGTTTGGAAAATATCACAAATTGTTTCATTTTATACCCTTGAAGCCATAACAGCCGGCTTTCTGAGCCAATTAAAAAATAAATATTGAAAGTTTCCATACCGTGCTAACCAGTAATTCTAAAAATACTTGATATCTGATGGGTAGTAAAAATAATATGGCGAGGTTAACTGAGAAATATCTCCTGTTCATCCTTTCCTCAGGAAATTGGGTTTTAAAATGAATTAAAATGAATTATCTTTTCGATTTTATTATGTTAGGTTGAACTCGATTGAATTGGGTAGAGTTAGATTAAGTTGGGTTAGATTATGTTATGTTACGTTAGGTCATATTAGGTTGGGATGTATTTGGTTAAGCCTTTTTTTAAATAATATTGCATGATTTTTATAAAATTTTGTTTATATGTAAGTAATGACATATAATGCCAAACAAAAGATAAGAAAAAGTATACAAAACTCAATAGGCAATTTAAAAATGTTATTGATCTCTTATACCACTGATTTAACAACATTTTACCTAATATGTGTAATTATTTAATATAATATTTTTTATTACATTCTAACTTTTCTTAAAACCCAAATAAATATTGTTAACTTTTGAGGTTCCTTGTAATAGGATAGGCGTGAATACTTTTTATCTGCCTTTTACACGTACACTTCCATAGTTATTTACATTGAAATTACAGCAAATTATTAATATTACAGCAACATATATACGTTATTATTATTCGAAAAGAGCTACTTAATTCAGAATATGTTGACCGCCCATACAAGTAAAATTAAATTAGAAAAATATGCATGCCTATTCTTTTACTAGGGTGGAAACTATTTCTAAATTCTAATAATAACGCAGTTAGTGACTTGTTAGTAGAAACTAACAAGTCACTAACTTACTTAAAACACCATTTTCTTAACATCTGTATCATTGGAGTGCTAATAACCACAGAACAAAGAGTAAATGGAAATGGCATGTGGGCGTGACGAGCGCGCCACACATGAGGAGCGCTACGCTTATTTCGAAGTTAGTGCATCTTGCCCTACGTTAATTTGTTGTTTGCCGAGATGCCAGAAAGTGCTCCGTTATTTCTGCGCAAAGAAATAAAAATATGCCTTACTGTGCAATTGTATCGTGTAAAAATTAAAGTCGTACACAAAACCTTACTAAAGAAGGTATTTTTTATCATACATATGACGATTTTTCAAATTTATTTCTATGTGTGAAAATTAACCTAACATTTATTTTGATGCCGCCGATGTTCAACGATGTTCAATTATAGGGCTGCACCACGTCATCTCAGATGCGAATATTGATATTTTTGCAACTAGATTAATATCGATGTAAAAACGTTGTACATTTCTTAGAGATTATCAGTATGTAATGTTAAAATATAAGAAATTTTTACCAATTTCTAAATGTATACGCTGTGTTATAAATTATTTAGATGAGACTTAGTCACTTAATTATGTTTATTCGAATTAATGGCTGTATTTATTTTTATTTCATAAAATATTTCTTTTTAGATTTCTGAAAGAAAATAATGTTAAAGAAAAATGGATTGAAACTACTGGTCGCTGAAATAGATTTCCTACAAAGATAAGCATAATTTGTTCGGAACATATTAAAGATGATGAAATGTTTATGATGTTGTATTTGAAAAAAAACCGCAGAAGTTTCTATATCCTGAAACATTACCAACAACAAATATTGGAACATGTATTAAGGTGAATGAGTTTGGAAAGTAGATGTTAAGCCGAAAAGGAGTGAGCATATTTATGAAATGAAACACATTTTGTAAAAACTATTTATTTCTCACAAAAATTTCGACGATTAGGTGAGCATTTATGTGACGTGTTACACTCTTTGCCGACTATTAAAAGACGAAGTATTAAAGTTTTTGCTTTACATGAGTACAATCGCTGTTTTCTTTTAAAATATATATTTCCGAATCACTTGTATAAGGTATCAATTTGTAGAAAAATGTTTTCTTTATTTTCAGCTTGAAGTGATTTTACGTCACTCATCACCTCAGAGAAGTATGCCACTAAAAATCGCCCAAGATTCGTTATCACCATATAAGCGAAAATTAATATTAATGACCTCACGTGTCGACAAATAATTAAAAGTGAATCAGGGCACATCATAAAATCAAAATATTCCCCACCTTTAAGAACTTTAGCATTATCATTGCACTTTTATTCACCAAAAGCTTACGCTTATATTAGAGAAATATTTGATTCCTGACTTCCTCATCCTCGCACCATAAAAATATGATACGAGTCTATTGACGGTAACGCAGAATCTTTAAAATGGAAAGTAGACAATTCAGCACATATAAATTTCTTTCATCTTGCAGTCGATGAAATAGCGATATTTCAACGAGTTGAGTGGAATGGAAAAAAATTTCGTTGTAGATATATGGAACAAAGGAAAAGAAAATGATTTTTAGCTGAAGCTAAAGAAGCTATAGTTTTTATGGTAACAGCCATTGATAATAATTGAAAAATTTCTATAGGATATTTTCAAGTAAAAGTAGCAAATTTAGTTAAACAGTGTCTGGAGCTCCTGCATAAAATAAAAATAAAAATAATTTCTCTGACTTTTGGTGGGTGAGCAGCAAATGTAACCATGTGGAAAGAACTTGGAGTATCTGTAGAAAAGTCAAAAATTATTTTTTTCCCATCCAGTCACTAAAGATCCCGTCGCAGCAATATCGGACCCTGTACATATACTCAAACTTATAAGAAACGCATTTTATATGTTTCAAAACTTTGTAGATAATTATAGAAATCAGGTTAAATAGAAATATATAAAGAAACTGAATAGTATTCAAGAGACAAAAAAGTTTCACTTAGCCAATAAACTTCATCGATACTTCATCGAATTGACTTTAAAAATAAAAAAAATATGGTTGAGCTGGCTAGTGAATTATTCAGCAATGATATAGCACATACATTTTCATATTACGAAAATGAATTAAAACTCTTTCAGTCTCAAGGTAGTTAATGTCACTGCCAATTTTTTGCGGATAATTAATAATCTTTTTGACATATTTAATTCAAAAGGTAGATTGTAGATTTGGTTTTAAGAAACGGTTATGTAATGGAAATTATAATATCATACTGCCTTTCTTGGAAGAAAGTACTGGATATTTAAAACTCACTGAAGTATGATGACGGAAAACTTGTAATTGAGTCTTAGAAAAATGGGTTTTATATTCATGTACTGATACATTTTTATTCACAATTTATTGCAAGTAAGTTACTTATGTGTTTTTCATTTTACAAATGCAATCAAGATCACCTCAAATTTTTATTTTGTAACATAAGTTCACAAGGTGGCTCAAATAATAACCCCACCTCGAAACAATTCAAGTCAACATATCAAAAACTTCTAACGAATATACGCTTATGGGGGACCAAAAATGGTAACTGCGTGTCGCTAAAAGAAATTTCTATTTTGCATTGTTCTTCCGCTATTGAATGTATTAACAAAACCACTACTCGACTAGATAATTTTGAAGAAAATGAAGAGTTTTGAAGAAGTATTTGAAGCAGAAATCACTACTGATTTTTAGGAATTCCGTTGTCAAGTTATAACTTATATTTCTGGATTTGTCGTGCATATTTTAATGAGGAAAACTCATTACTAGACTTGTGTATGTGCATTATTAGCTCGAGAAGAAACTCATGAACACAGATTTATAGTCGCGAGAGATAGAGGTGGCTTATTATATCCGTCACAAGATGTTATTAATATATGTAAATATACAGAAAAAAGTATTAAAAAGAAGAATAAATACTTTTAATAAAATAAAAATAATTCTGGAAGCTTTAAGATATTTTGTAGGTACGCACGTAATTCATAGTATACAATTTCCCAACAGCGATCCGTGTTATTGACGTGTGACGTGTGACGTGACGTGTGCGTGTGTGCGTGTGTGCGCGCGTGCGTGCGTGCGTGTGTGTGTTCGTGCGTGCGTGCGTGTGCGTGTGCGTGTGCGTGTGTGTGTGTGTGTGTGTGTGTGTGGGTGTGTGGGTGTGTGTGGGTGTGTGGGTGTGTGGGGATTTTTATGACTCGTTTTCATTATTACTTAATCAACATTATGTCTTTTCCTACATCAGTAAGAAAATATGTATTATATTATAATTATCATTGGGTACAAATTCAAAAACCTATAACTCAGTAATTAATTTGTGATTAAGTACCTCTCAGTTTAAGAACGTTGTATGATAATGACAATTTTCAATAAGTCTACGCTTAGTATAATGTCCCAAACAAAAAAAAAGAAGAAAAATCTAATATAGCGGTAATGATATGTTTACGAAAGACGGGTAATAATTAATAATCAGATCTGCTAATGACTATTTGATATCAAAAAAGAGAAAGAAGTACAAATGGGGAAATGAAATAGAAAATTTCGAAAGTTTTTGATTATGGGACACTTATGAGGACAATGAATTCTTAATGAATATTCTTTACAGTAAATTAGCCATTTTATTCAAATTTACTTACCAATTAAGTGTGTAGATAATACATTCTGTCCAATAAATACCAAACATTTTTAATCAAACTCAAAATATTGGTTAATTGTTTTAATGGAGAACGGAAAAATTCCTTATTGTATCGGGTCCATTGGGTAAAAAATAAAAATGACACTCTTAGATAGAGAAAACGAAAAGTATAAAAATATTACTTGGACCATCAATAAAATAAATGAGAAATCCTGTATTTTTATCAAGTTATTTTTCAAATTATTTTTATTGTTATTTGTCAAGTTATTTTTTATAACTGTTTGTGAACGCTATTTTAATTAAAATTTGATTTCAAATTTGCTAAACTGTGTCTCTCATCTTGAAGTATTAGTTAAAAAAGTAAGAAATTTATTGTGTTTATCGGATCTATAATTGTCAAGCATGTTGATTTATTTTTGTATAAGCTCATGGTAATTTGTTTATATCAAATAAACTGTTTTGCAGAGCAAGAATCAGAAGATCAGAAACAACATCAAACTGTTTTGCGTATGTTTTAAATGATAGGTAAAAATCTATTCAATCTTAACCATCCAAGTCAACCCAATTAAAGACAATTTTTCAATAATAAAAAAAAATATTTTCGTGATTTGGTCACCCGTGTTTCCAAATCGGTAGCATGTGTAGATTCTGAGAAAATATACACGCAGATCAGATGTGCTGGATAAACCCTGGAATATAATATTATAAATGACTCTAAAATTTATATTGAGGCAGCATTTTCTTTTGATTTAACACCAATATTTAATTTTTTATTTTGTCAATCATACCCACCTTATAGATAGAATAGCTAAGTCTTGGCTTATTATACATACTCAGTCAGAAATAAGCGTATTTCAGAAGAAAGTACTGACTTTTGTACAGATTTAATTTCCGACGTCAAAAATACTAACTTGGATGATCGTATGTTGGAAACATACGAAGGAGAATTTATTATATCAACAGAATATGTAAAATTTGACCGAGAAAATTTAATTTAATCGGGACAGTTTGAACAGACAGACCAAATTGATACGTGTCTCCATATCATCGGAACTGAAAATTTATATCTATGATCATGGTCTCGAATGTACGCGATTGATTGGTCTTTACTCGTAAAAGATCTATTAAAAATCACATTTTATAATAGATATTTGAAATTTTTTTTTTTTCTTTTCTGGGTTCACCTGCAATCAGTCGTAGACTATGAGCAAATTTGATAAATGCACTGTGTCATGTCGAGTGTGTCACCCAGCGGAGACAGCTCCTCATCGTGATTGGCTAGATCTGGTCTATATTGGTCCCAGGATCACATGCCGTTTCAGACGGGTGTCACGCCTGGTTCTTATCAACTGGGCTGCTAGAACATTAGGATGATTTGCTTGCCTCTTTTTGTAGGTTTCAGTATTGTACCGGATCTCCTCTTTTACTTTGTTAATATGCAGGTTCTCATGTATCTTGGCATTTATGACAAACCATGGAGCACTTGCTATTGATCTAAGGATAACATTCTGTAGTCGCTGTAATATATTTATGTTGGAGTCACAAGCGCTTCCCCACAGTTGAACACCATACATCCAGAATGGTCTCAGTATGTTTTTATAGATCACAAGTTTATTATCTACAGAGAGTTTAGAGTTTTTCCCATTAACCAGTACAGGCTTTTATGGCGTATGTTGAGCGCATCTCTTTTACATTTTATGTGTCTCTTCCAGGTAAGTCGGCGGTCTAGGTGAATTCCAAGATATCCTACGCTGTTGTTTTGCGTTAAGGTATTATTCCCAAGAGTAACTGGTTTACAGTCACCACGTCTCAAGGTGAATGTTATGTGAGCCGATTTGTTGGCGCTGGCTTGTATTTTCCACTTGCCCAACCAGACATTGATTTCGTTAAGACACCTTTGAAGTGTATCTGATGCAGCAACATAATCTTTGTTTCGGGCCAAGATGGCTGTATCGTCTGCATAGGTGGCAGTTGTAACTCCTGGTACTTCTGGCAGGTCTGCAGGTATACATGATGTACAATATGGGACCAAGAATAGAACCCTGGGGGACACCCACTCTAATATCATAGAATTGCGATGTAGCACTACCCTCTCTAACTTGAAAAAGTCTATCCGACAGATACGAAGCCAGTAGTAGGTAGTAGCTGTGAGGAATGTTGCATTTGATTTTATAGAGCAACCCACTGTGCCAGACTTTGTCGAATGCTTACTGGATATCAAGAAACGCAGAGGAACAGCATTCTTTTCTTTCAAACGTGTCCCTGATTACCTCACAAACTCGATGGACCTGTTCCACTGTGGAATGTTGAAGTCTAAAGCCGAACTGGTGATTGAGTATTATATTGTTACTAGCAAGTATAGGTAGCAGTCGGCTCAGCAATATTTTCTCGAATAGTTTTGAGAGGGTAGGTAACAGGCTAATCGGCCGGTAGGAGGCAATTTCATGGGCAGATTTGCCCAGCTTGTGGATCATTATGATTTGCGAGATTTTCCACAAGCGTGGGAAATATTGTGCACGCAGGATGCCATTACATAGTGTCGTCAAATAAGTTACTGCTTTTTTTGGTAGTTCTTTCGGTACTTCATTGTTTATCAGATCAAAACCCGGCGCATTCCTATTCTTTAGGGTCTTAATTACTCCCCACACCTCCCGGGTTGTAACTGGTTTTGGCGGTAGGTCCAATTGTAGAGTTTGGTTGAGGGCGTTCTCAACGCTTCTGTTGAAAGCAACGTCACTAGTATCGTTAGGAGTAAATACTGTAGCGAGGTGTTTCGTGAATACATTTGCCTTATCCTGATTTGTTCTTGCCCAGCTATTTTCAGATGTTTTAATAGGTGGTTTTGGTAATTGGGGTTGGTCCAACGTTTTCGTGAATTTCCAAAGTGAGTAGTTTGAGATTGCTGTGGCCGAAAGTAATTCTAGCTTAGACTGTAAGGTGTTTTCATGGAGATTGGATATTGCTCTCTTGAGGTTTGCAATGGCTTTGTTTAGAGCGGTTTTATCCATTGGATGCCTTGACTGATGCCAGATTCTTCTTAGACGACGTTTCTCGAGGACTTGTTGCCTGATTTTCATAGGTTGATTTGCAGGGACATTATAGCACTTCAGTTCTGGTGTACATTTCCAGCAGGCTTCTTGAATAATAGATGTTATATGTTTCGCTGCTTCTCAATATCGTCTGGTGATTTGAGTGCCATCTTTAGTTGGATATTTGCCTCTATGTACTCACGTAATGCGTGCCAATCCGTCCGTTTGTTGCTAAGTGTGTATGGTGCGTCATATTCGATCAACGTCGTGCTGGCTGTCAGGATAACTGGAGTATGATCAGAGGAGCTATCAAGACAGGATTCAGCCTTGAAATAATGCCTTGAGAGAAAAAGTCCAGGAGGGCACTTTATTTGGATCTGTAGGCCAATAAGTTGATTCGGAAGCTGACATTGCATGAAGATAGTGGCTATCAATGCTGCGCTTTAGTTGCCGACCCCTAGTTGTTATCAACCTGGATCCCCAGTGGCGGTGCTTGGCGTTCCAGTCTCCACCTGCAATAAATCGATGGCCAAGAGTGGAGAAAAAATTGTTAAACATACGCTGGTCTATTCTGGGTTTCGGTTGGCAGTAAACAGAAGATATGGTGAAATATCCACATTTGTCCGTAACAGCAATTGTTGTAGCTTGCAAGTGATCCGTCTTATATTCGGGCATTACATGATGTTTTATGGACTTGCGGATAATTATAGCCGTTCCCCCATGAGCTGTGCCATCTGGATGGTTTGTTAGATACGTGTTGTAACCATCAAGTATGATGTGGCTAGAGCTGGTATAATGTATTTCCGACATAAGAACAGCATCCAAACCATGTTCCTTTATTAATATTTGCACATCGTCTTTATTTGGCGCACGACCATTTATGTTCCATGTTGCCAACCTTAAAGCATTCATTTTGCCATCTTGTTGATGAGGGTTATTAGGAGACCTAGCATCGTGCTAATTTGTTGTGAGAGTAAGTCAAATTTCTCCGATTGTTTTAAGAGTATTTTTTCTACAGTACTACTACTACTAGCCAACGCCCACCCTTGGCTGTTGAGCCATTTGGTGGCGCGCCGACCAGTATAGATGAACATCTTTGAATGGGTTATCATCGTCCCCCTGGCGGTTGATTCCACTGCAATCCGGCAGGTGATCCGCATTCATTAAATCGTGTCCGCACAGGCATTCAGAGGTTGGGAGAACACCAATGCGGTGTAGGTGTGCTGCGAGGTAGTCATGGCCAGTCTGCATTCTGAACCTGGCTACGCTCACAGCTCGTGACAGTTTGTGGTCAATGGGTCCGATGGTGACCAGACTTTCACATTTTTCCCTACGGAAAGCTGTGTGAGGTGTTGCCTGCCTGTCCGGTCAATAGCCCTGTTGATGATGGCCCTCATGCTCTGTAGCGAGGGCATACAGGTAGGTTGAGCCATGGACGCGCCCCTTTTGGCCAAGATGTCTGCCCTCTCGTTTCCAAAGATGTCGACATGGCTAGGGATCCATTGCAATATGAGGTGCCATCCCCTATTTGCCAGAAGTTCTAGGGCTTTTCTGGTCTCCATCGTTCTCTTGCAGTCTGTTTCCGTATTGCGGGACAGGTTTTGGATAGCCGCTTGTGAGTCGACGAAGAAGACTGCTTTAGGTGTTGGGGCTATTTTGTTCAGTTCAGCTGCTGCCGCTTGTACAGCTGCTATTTCTCCATCATAGTTGCTCTGAGGGGCTCCCACTGCTAAGAATCCTTCAAAATTAGAACTGAAATAGGCAGCTCCGGTTGCCCCTGTTTCAGGGATCGATGACCCGCCTGTGTATACATGTAACTAATCAGGTTGTGGGTATTCTTCGCTGATTGTTTGCAGGGCAGCCTGTTTCAGCTTGATGTCCAAGGATGCTGATTTCGTCTGATTGTGGTTTTTTAAGCTGTAATTAGCCTTCGGTAGATTGTAGAAAAACTCGCAGTAATTTGTAAGTGGTGCTGGCTCCTCCAGGGCAATTCCATACTTTGTAGCCAGCTTCTTATAGGAGGCCAATGGGGGTATTTGGGTTTTCAGTCGGACAGTGGCCTGTCTGTAGTTCGTCCAATGCGTGTAAACACTTCTGTGTCTCTGCCAAATACGGAGGGCTAATTTCTCTCTATGGCTTTCCATTGAACTACATTTGGTTTGTGCCTCCATAGCAGCAATGGGTGTGGATTTAGGCGCTCCCGTTATTATCCTAAGCGCTGTGTTCTGCACGGTATCCAATTTACTGAGGGTGGTACGGTTACTTGTGGTGGTCACTTCGCTCCCGTAATCAAGGACGGGTCTGATATATGTCTTGTAGGTGGTAATCAACACATTCTGGCTTGCACCCCAGGTTGTGGCTGTTAATCTTTTTAATATCCCGATTCTTCTACAGTACTACTGAATGAATGGGCCTGTTGGAAATCAGAGTTTTGATCTGGTTGAATTTTTTTGGTTTTTAGTTTTTCACTGTATAGTTGATTGTTAATTTTTTTTCCGCCAGATTGGTAGGTTGGGATAGGTACGGGTGTTATAACATTTGCCTTTTGGTTCATTTGAAGTCTGCCAGTGGGTCTTGATGTTCTCCGGGCTAAAATTTCCCGGTAGACTTCACAACCTTTATAATTGGTTGGATGTGGTCCCTCGCACAATGCGCACATTGCGGGGGTATTCCGATCCTCCTTGGGACACTCTGATGTTTTGTGAGACTGAGTGCATTTCACGCATCTGTAGGGTCTCATGCAATAGTTCTTCGTATGTCCATATTGCTGACATCTTTGGCATTGCACGATGGACCTTTTCCTTCTAGGGTCTTCTATGACAACAGATTGGTGGTAAATATATTTAATCTCTTTAGAAGCCTTATTTTTTGGGCCTGGCATCAGGTTAACAAAGAAGGTCAAGGTTGGCATTTTGTCTGGGCCACATTTTGAATTTATGATTTCTCCAACAACAGTGTTACCAGTCAATTCAATATCCTCTTTTATTGCATTAAGTGGTGTTGAGTGGTACAAGTTTCTAATTACAATTCGATAACATCTGTCTTATTTTCGGTTAAATGTGTAGCCAATTCGATGATGCTCCCGTACCAAATGCATTGCTTTTTGTATGTTTCAATCGTAGCACTACTAACTCTTATCTGGCTTTTATTCACCACCTTGTAAGAGAAGTCGTTTTGCTCGGCAACGGTTCTCAACAGCTCAGTAAGTTTGTTTACATCTTTAAATCCATAAAGGATTATTGGAGGAGGTTTAGATGGCTTCTTGCGATCCACAATATCATCACTTTCAGTTAAGTCTATAGGAAGGTCTCCATATCTGTTTGCGATGGGTATTGTAGGTGGGCTATCGAATATTTTCTTACGTTTGGCACTTCTTGTTATGGGCACGCTTTGCCAGTCTGGGGGCTGCACCTGGTTGTTGTTTTCACATGCTTGGTATGGCGTGAAGTGACTTGCTTCGAGAGGAACAGTTGATGTGGGATCGTTTTGCTTACTTCCCATTGAGTTGCTTCTCGGTCTTGTAGTAAACAAGGCAGGATGAAATGATTGTTGAATAAATTTCTTTTTTCCAGTAGCTTCACTGCAACAGAAGCCTGGTTTTTTTATTTGAAATATTTGAAAAAAATATTTAAATTACATATATGATTGCTCTTTTCTCACTTACAAATCATAGTATATAAATTAAACCCGATTTTCATAGAAAATGGTTACTCCATCCAGCGTTGCCCGGAAGAAAATAGTTCTTGCGTATATTAGCGTTAACAAACTATTTACAATTTAATCTATTAATAAAAAGCACACCATATTTCACCATATTAGATGTATGTGTATTAAGAAATATAAGAAAAAATGGTAACCTGAACAATTATGTTATTTACTATCAAACAAATAAATAAATAAACCTATCAAATAGGAATAAAATTAGTAACCTTAGATAAAATGTATTAAATGATTTACAAATATAAATATTATTTTTCGCCATGTAAATATATTGATAGTATACTTTTCAGTCGTAAAATTATGGTGAATACCTCAAGTATCGTTGAAATTAGAATCATCGTACCGGAAGACTATTGTCTTCCGGTAGTCTTAAATAAAGTTTTAGTAAATTTTGACAATAATTTTAAGCTTAGAAGTTTTGGAAATTAAGGATTCTTATTTTAGAGCGATTACATCTAAAATTTGTGCAAGTTTTTATGTCATAATCAGCCAAATTTATAGTTTTTATGTTAAATGGATCCGGACAAAAATGGTATTGATATTTTTAACAATATTTCTGCAACAATTATACATGAAATTCTGAAGTAAATTGTTTTCGAATCTTTGTAAGTCATTACTTCAAGTAACATTTTCCGCATTTTTTTCCCTCTGAAATTTTTCGCCATACTTTTGGATATAACTTTTAATGTTAATTGAGATATACACGGGTAGGATAGGAGATATACATGTTCATTATTATGCAAAATATCATCAAAATATTTCTCAGGAAAACGGCCGAGATATGGTCAGACAGATGACACGCGAGTTATCTTATGAGGGGTCCTTTTTTTCTTTTTAAGTAAGGAACCTTAAAAATATATACTAATATATATCCATTACCTTATTTTTCTCTTTTCCATTGTACTGTATCGTGGGTCTCAAATTAAATGAGAGAAAAACCTCCGTATCTCCCGTACACCAAACGTTCAGCTATTAGAACCGTAGCTGCAATGAATGGACTATAAATAAAATAAGATCGCCCTCACGTTTGTATCTAACTGCTGTGAATAGTTTACACGTAAACATTTGACGTCGCTGAAATTTAATAATCCACTTGTAAACATTTGTGTTTATAGTGTGTTATATAATTTTAGGTTCACACAAGGTAATTAATAATAATACAATTTGACATTTAATAATAGAACGTGCCGTTCGTACAAGGTAACTAATAACAACAGAAAGCAATTCTTTTCTATCTTGAAGTATCTCTTTCGCTTCGCTTATTTTCGTGCATGTTATTATGTGATCTATTTCTATTTAGATGGCATGTCAAGCTATGAGCGCGTAGACTCATTTTCCAACCACATTTTCGCTAAGAATCTTGTCTTAGTCCTTCGATTGCAACATTTAACCGTACTAATGTTCTATTATTTTTAATATTTTATATAATATTTTTATAAATAGAAATCACTACTAAGTAAAAATCACTATATTTTTTTTACGAGTTATATATTTTCATTAACCACTTTTTTCAGTTAACGGCACCCCGCTAAGGCTTGTTGAGCCCTTAGCTTTCGGTGGAGATATTATATGTAAAGAGCACAATAATAAATATATTCACAAAATATATGACGAGTACAATACATTCCTAAGTAGAAAAATAATATTCCTATATTGCAAAAAGGATTGCTGGTAACAAACTATTTACAGTGAAAATGCACCCAACTCACAATTTAAATTGGAACGTGAGTAAGCTAGTATTTCTAGTTATAATAAATCACTTTAATTGTAATATTCAAAAGTATAAATAGTTTCAAATTATTGATTCAATGTAATTCCAATCAATTTCATTAATGAACCATCTTGTTAAGATTCTTTATATAAATGTTGTCTGGTAATTTTACCAAATCTTAGGCAAACATGTCTTTAGGCAACGATTTTCACTTTGGACAGAGAAATGATAGAAAATAAAGACCGTTACTTATAATACCGTTTAGAGACAAGATACAGTGCAACTGTATCTTTGAATAAAAGCTTTTGAGGATAGGAGGAACTGTTCGGTACACGTATGCTTTCAGTTCAGATATATATTTGCCATTATTATATTTTATGTAGGTATATTTTATTTCACCCGCTTAATATATTATAAAGTACCTTGTTCTCTCTTCAAACAAAAACACATTTAAGAACGAATAACCAGTTAAAGAAACAATATGTCGTTTAAATTATTTATAAGTATTAGTATTATTGTTTTAAGTAAATCATTTGTTTGGTAAATATCTGGTACGCTTAAATATATAGTGAATTTTTAGGAATCTGCGAGATCTAGAACCGTCGCTGCAGTTTTTCGATAAACCTGTGAAAACTCTATATTTTCACATTTTTAACTTCCGTGATAGTTACTTTAGGTAATTGTTTGCAAACCTATTTTTGTAATTATCCGCAAAAGTCCGCAAATCGCTCGGTAATGGTCCATAAATACCTCCAGAGTTTTGTTCTTTAAATTGACACTCCACGCGACGTTAATTCGAATCTCATTTGCCCCTATCGCAAATATTTTTGTCTATATTACTCAGGCATATGCGAGTTAATATGTTTTAAAATTGTACCAAATGTCAAATTCTTACGTCAAACGGTTTCTGAGAAAAGTTACCTGGATATTTACAACGATATATCTAAAACCAATTTAAACAAAATTCTGGAAAATAATAGTCTTTCAATACTTATAAAATAATCTTTCAATTGATACCCTAGACCACATACATCAACTGAAGGGAATTTAATTTACACATTTGCTTAAATTAGGGAAAGTTCCAAAGTACCACATTTGGATACTCCCTTGAAACAATTTGAAATTAAAACCTTATTTGCGAAACGAATATTAAATTCAAGTATTCTCAGGAGACTATATAATGCATTATGCAAGTTGCTTATTATAAAAGAAATAATTTGCACTTGTGAACGCTGACAAACATACGAGTATCTGGGCCAAATTAAGATACATGGAGTAATGTTTACCTGCTAACAAAATGTAAAAATTGAATGAATAAAAATGTTTTTGAAAATATTTCAAAAGAAATTTAAAAATAGGCTGGTCTTATCGAAAGAAGTTACAAGTTACTTTTTTTCATACAAAGATACTTTGAAATAAAAACATTATTTCTGGAAGAAACTTCGCAGCTAAAACAAAAATTATCGCGAACAAAGTCACAGGTCAAAATTGTCACATAGGCGTACCTGTACATTGAAGGTATTTTTTTTAAATACTGGAATATGCTATTTAGGTTCTTTGAACGAAAAACTACTTTTTTTATTTTCGTCTGTGCCTGTTTAGCTCTAATACCACGCAGAAACTATTGTATCGATTTCGATCGTACTTTTCATAGTGTATAGCTATGAAATTTGATAAAAATTTGGAATACCTTGTATTCCAATACCTTAATATTATAAATGCAAAGTTGAATTGACCTATCTGTCTACCCGTTTGCGTCGTTTTCATGACTTAAATTACCAAATCAAGTTTGATGAAATTAAACATTAAAAGGTAACTCAAAATTTGGGGAATGGTATAAAATAAATTACGTGATTTTAAATTCAATAAGGCAAATGCTCTGAGATGGCGGATTATTTTTTAACTATCCAAATCGAGGCAGGTTTACCCTCGATTCGGGTATTATATGAAAGAGATTTAAAAAAAACAATATATAATTTACGCTATCAAAAACAAAGATCATCGCAGACAAAGATAAAACTAATTAATATGTACTGCTCCACGAAGTATAATTATAAATTATCTCACTGGTAACTAAAAAACGAAATAAAATTAATAACATCTTACACGTCCTTCGCCCTTTATAAACCTCTCACTCTATGCAAAGTAGCTATAAGTATATAAATAATATTGTACGAACATCCACATTTTAACAAAGCGGATGGGCTTTATTTAAATTATACTACTAATTTTAATGGAACTTTCAGTGGAATAATCCTTTTGGTTCAAATCGAATGTTTAGCTATATTTTGTCCCTTTTAATTATTTTCTATGGAACATTTTTTTTTCTATTTTGTTTATCAGTTTTTCTGCTTGTTTGAATGTTATGTGAAAACTACGTGACTTATAATAACACAGCTTTAGTTATAATAATTACAAAAATAAAAAATAAAATAAAATATATTATCATAGACTGAATTATTGGTGATATTTTTTTTAAGAAATTGAAATTAAATTATTAGCACTTAGATAGTTAGCCTGAACATGCGCTTAAAACTAATGAATAAAAATGATTAAGATCAGGAAAGCAATTTATCATAATGTTCAAGGAATTTTTTTCCGATCAAGCGTACTTTTGAAACGAAATCCTTATTATTGGGGAAAAATATTCATAAAAATAAAATACATACGTGAGTCAAACCGCGGGTTAACTTTTAGTAGAAAATAACTTACAAAGTCCTATATACATATATGTAATGCGAATAGAGCTCACTTGAATAATTTACATAATAATATTCTCATATTAAAACAATTTATTAGTTAAATACTTAACTTTAACAATCTCCTTATACAAAATATAACATGTAGAGTACTGAAAATATATAATAAAATAATATGAAAATATATAAGAACTTTGCTTATTCACTTTTCTCAACAGAGTCTAAAATTATATTTCACAGTTACACAAGGATAGTTTGTTGCCTCTTACTCCAATCTAGTGGTTTATTTAAGACGCTTGCATAATCATTAAACTTATTTGTGTTTCCAATAGAAGGAATGGTTGCAAAACATCTTAAAATCATGAAAGGTAATTTTATTTAACTTGTTGTATTTCGTATTTGATAAGATAATTAATTAATTATTTGAAAACAATTGCTCTTTTCATTAAAGTTGTGTATGAATACTAATAAATCAAAGGAAACGCAATTTTTGATTAACTTTATGTCAAAATTTATAATATTTGCCCGATTAAAGTTGCTGCCGGATTGAAAAGCTGTCTTGAAGTAATTATTTCTATAAATTCGTACTATGCACATGGCAATCGTTAACGAGATAACTCATATAATTACATTTATAATTACAATTCATATAATTAAGAACCGTTGACGATATATCTCGCAATCCATATGGTGCAGGTCGGAAACATTGACAAGATATCTCCCAATTCATGGGTCGCAGTTGAGAACCATTAACACTACATCTCACGATGCGTATGGCATATTTAAGAACAGTTTACGATAGATTTCACAATGCATATGGCGTAATTATGAACTTTCATCGAAATATCTTGCAATTCATATGGTTCAATGAGGAATCATTGCCGAGATATTTTCCAATTCATATGGCAGTATTAGCAATCGCTGAAGACATAGCTCGCATTTTTTTACTCTATTCAAATAAAATAAGAAAAATAAACAAATAGCAAGATAATTTACCTTTATTTTATGGTATTATTAGTTTTATCTACTATTTTCAGGCATCGTCCTAAAGAAATTTTATTATTCTCCCTCAATAAATGTTGTCTAGCTTCTAGACTTAAATTTTATGTGTGTAAAACTTACACACAAATATTAGTCCATAATTAATATTTTGCTTAAATTTACGAAAAGAATACCCGAGTTATTCATGATTTGATAAAGTCAATCTATTATAAAATAAAAATAGTTTTAGAAGCACGGTTTTATTCATTATATTTTCAAATTGTTAAATAACTAATATTATGTTACTTTGTAAGTAAAGCGTTATAAACGCTTATTATATTATATTTATAATATACATTTTATAATAACTTTAATTATTTATTTACAACCAGTCGTAAAAAATTAACCATGTATTTTTCAAAATAATTTCTTTTGTAAAACACGATATGGTTATGAAAAAGCTATCACACATTTTGTACCAGTTTGAATTGAAATAATAGTGCAAGTTCACATTCTGAAATAATAGCACAGATATCAAATATATTGAACAATATTGGACTTTAATAAGAAAATGTATCGAATATATTTGGCGTTAATTTGGTGGAAATTCATTATTCACAATTAAATGAAACTACGTAATGTAGTATTATTTCTACTTTCTTTAATTTCTTTACCACGACCTAGGTTTCGTTGTATTACAACATCTTCAGGTGGGATAACACAACGTAATACAACGTGTAATACAACGAAACCTAGGTCGTGGTAAAGAAATTAAAGAAAATAGAAATAATACTACATAACGTAGAATCATTTAATTGAGAAAATATGTCCTTAAAAATATGTAGAATAAAGCAAATATAACAATGAGATAAAAAAAAACTTGAGTAAGATTTTGTGCACTGGAATACACTAAGAGTTAGAAATACTTAATACAAGAAAAAATAAAGTAGAGTTATAACTATGTACAAATTGTGCGCCTAGCTTGTGAGTAACTTTCATTAATACATGTATGATATTGGAAATTATCTTCGCTTCATTTTATAATATTTCTTCGAACGATTCGCATAATAAACATCTAAACCACTAAATGATTTCTGTTGTTTTAAACAAATTCGTATGTTCGTTGATAATTTTTTTTTGCGGCTACTATGTTCTCCATCTTTTTGGAAACTGAGGGTATATATGTTAGTGTTGACATATTTAAAATAAAGCAAACTGGATTTTTAAAGTGCTTTGATTTGAATTAATTATACAAGATTAAGCTGATTGTCAGATTACAAAAGGAAGCTGACGCAAAAATTAGATGCCAATGACAAACGAAAGAAAAACATTTTTATCCGGAAAATATGTTTCATTTCAAAAGGCGTGTTTCTTCAGTTCTAAAGAAATTTGCTTAAAAGATGATTTTTTTAAATGATTGAATAATTATGTTTATAAACCGACTGTGTTGAACTCAAGAAGTCTTTATGTTCCAGACTGTCAGGCGAGAGGACATAGTCATAGTTTATTTCGTCTGCCTAAATTTCATACGTACTAAGCAGACTAAATAAACATGACTTTTGTCACCAACCTAATAGCCAGGAGATGATGAGAGACTTACCGAGTCTCAATATATTTTTGTGCTCTGCTAAACCTTTTAGAAATTCCAGTAAAAGCTGCTTTCACGATGAGTAATTAGATACAGTGATATATAATAGAAACTCATATGTTATTTAATTTTTTTAAGCCAATTGCACTGCTCGTATGTTATTTAATGTTTTTAAACCAATTCCAATACTTGTGGTCAAACTGTAAACTGACTTTTTTTTAAGAAAAATAAATTCCTGTCTGATGAATTGATTTGAAATGTATCTGACATGTTCAATGGGGTATAAATGAAAGTGCATAATTTATACTTCAAAAATGTGATGTGAACTTTACTCGCCATGAGAGTTTAGATGCAAAACATAAAACGAAACAAAACGATTTAAATGCTTAGTTATCTAGGATCTATTTATACAATATATCACGAAAAGAAATCGATCGAAAACTTTGGACCCTGAACACCGCGATCGTAATCAGATTATCTCGGGAGTTAAATACCAGGGAAGATGTAATAGCAATTACAATATAAACTAATTTTCGGGATTGATGCATAGTTTATGGGAGAGGAAACTTACTATTGTATTTTATGTGATTTTTACCAGGAATTTCGATGCCCTAAAAAATATTTACTGTTGCCTGAAAGAAAAAAATCTGCAATAAACGCAGTACCCCTCTACCTTAATATACATATTTCCTCTTAGATTCACATTTTATTTAACACTAGCCATAGCTTTCGTGGCCTTCTATACTATATACTAAAACATTTATTTTATCTTTAAAAATACATCTTTTTCAATATCATCTCATCGCATATCTGTAATTATAATTAGGTGTTTTATAATTTTGTGTTTTATAAAACTGACTTCTGTATCTTTTTATTGGTTAGTAATATGCTATTATGTCCATATACTTCTACTTCCTTCAATACATTCCTATGAGCGTCAGACATTCTTTTTAACTTTACTTGTCTTCTTTTTTTCACTCGTGGTTTTAAATTATTTTAATTCCGCAGCCATTACTTACATTTAATATATGTCATTAGATGTAATATCAGTAGAAACTATATTTACAAGGTTCCATAGTTAAATAGTCGGTATAATTTCGTCTTGTCTGTCCGCCCATCCACCTATCATAATCTCACCGTTACTATTATAGATTAATAATAACGGTGTATATATATATTATAATATAGTATTATAGATTAATACTACTTCGAATCTACTATAGATTTAAAGTGATATGAAGGACATTTTACAACTATATATTATATATTTACTTCAATGAATTTTGCAGTTTTTCTCTTGCAGTAAACAATAGATTTTAATCACTATGTAGTAAAATATTTAGAGAAATTGAAAATGTTTCATCAAGCATGCGAATTGATGACAGGAAATTTTCTTCACGCATTGTATTGAGTGGCTAGTTATTGAATGGCTGTTTTATAAAATGAAATTGATGTTTGATTACTTTTTTTTTATTTCTCCAACGAATTTGCAAAACATTAAACTTCGTAAAGATGTGTAATGCGTCCCGCTCTCTATTTTTTTCCAAAAAAAATATATAGGAATAATTATCTGATTAAAACTTTTATTGAATTTACGTTGGTTAATTTACCTAAAAACATAAAAGAAAGCAGCTACGAATTATTTGACACACAATCGATACGATTTTAGGGCTCCGTATGAAATAAGGAACCCTCGTAATTTCGTCAACTCCATTCATTCCGCTTATCATACACAGGCTCACAGTTTAAGGATTTCACAGTCTCGCTGCGTAAGGGTTTTACAGACTTACAATTTAATAGTTTCGGGACCCGTTGCAAGCATACGCCTCGAATAGATATATCAATTAACATATAGCAATATATTAAAGTAAAATGTGGGCAAAAACCTTTTTTGACGAATCTTATTGAACAACTTTACAATGTGAAGACATTTACCATTCATTTACTATTTTTTTACTTTTAAACCCCGTTTGCGTAGTATTAAACCTCCAACTGACTTCAATATGTGCACCCCCTGTCCTAATTTTTGAACATGCTTGAAAAATCTAATGGATATTTCATTTCAGATAGAGATATCATGAAATAATTGAGTAGAATTGTCAAATGAATTTATGTCGATTAACTTACACTAACAATTTCTATTTAATATACTCACTTTGCCGGCTTATACGGTTACCTATAAACTTTTACACATTTTACTTGGTAAGTTCCGTGATGGGTTCTACTATGGTACTTTAAATAGTTTCGGGGTGCGGTTTTCCGTACATTAAGAATGTTTATTTCAGATACAGATGAAGTTAAATCATATGTGACATTATTCTATATCGTTTAAATTGCAGTCACTAAATATTGCGATCGTAATACGTGGCGAAAATAGCAGCAGATGAAAATTAATAAAAAACTTATTGGAGAAAACAACTTTTCTATGAAAAGAAAAATATACTAGTCTGAAAAAAATGCGAGCAAATACATTTATTTCGTAGAACTATATTTTATTACGAATTTAATTTTTTTTATATCCCATCAATATAGACATAACGAGTCGTTTTCAATAACGAGTAGTTTATCATGTCATGAACTTGTAAGCAGCGATTTTTCTTTATTCCAAAATATCAAGGTTAAAAGTCTACGTATTCTTTTCATGAGTATTATTGAAAGATTGTCTATATTCGAAAAGAATAGTATCATTCTATTTCTGCCATTTTTTTTCTTCATAAAAGACAGCTGAAGTAGAGTGGATGCAGTCTTACATAAATGGTTTTGTGAGATGCAAGAGTTTTTGGTTGTAGTAGTTAGTTAAAAGATAATAGATTAATAAAAAACTTTTTATCTGGTTTCATATTGGAACATTTTAACATTTTCAGTGTTACTACCTAGTTATAAACACACTATAAAAACTTCTACACAATTGGGATTATAATATTTTACAACAGTAGATAAAAGTTTCATCTTTATTTCCAGATCAGATTATCATATATAAAGGAAATATATTTTACATGAAATTATAAGTTATATCACAAGAAAATAGTAAAATATGAATGAAGGAATTGGAATTTGCGACATTATAAAAGTATTGTAAATAAAAATACTATTGCGATATTATAAATAGACTTTCTTAGCTAATCGTTAGACTTCTAATTGATACTTCATATTCAACTTCTTGAAAGAAACATACAAAGTGAGCTGAGATTTATGACTATTTGAATTATAAATTAAACGCAAACAGATTTTGCAAAACACATCATGCATATGCTACGTGAAATATCTGCAGAATGTTTACAAAATTTCACAAATAGCAGAAGTTGTGAGGTGTATAACAAATGTTGTATCTCAAATATTTTATAACTCTTCTGTTTAATAAATTTCATATCTTGTTATGCTATATTTCACATATATACCACACTGATGTTTATATTTTTATCACACAAAATATTTACTGTTACTTCACTAGTTTCCAGGGTGTGACGTAAAGTGGTAAACATATAATAAACTTCGATTTATCGTGTGTGTTTAATGTGCCATAAGATGTACTGAATATTATTTTTTTATATGTTTAAATAAATTTATATTTCAGTATTTTTTAAACGCAATCAATATAACACAACTTCAATACATTCTCATTCAGTACAAACATACTACTACTGGATATTTTCATGACTTGATTTATTAAATTTTACACAGCAAATGTTCAGTACAGATTTTTCACAAAAGAGGCTCTAGTAATAATTTGTATTGTCGAATAAATATATTTTCAATGATTTTATACGTTTACGCAGTAGTGTTAACACCTAAACTCTCATTTTCATAAAAATTTAGCAAGTTTTAAAGCTAAGTATTATTTATTAATCAGGCTTACAAAATATAACTTGATCATCACACACCCACACACACACACACACACATATATATATATATATATATATATATATATATATATATATATATATATATATATATATATATATATATATACGTATATATATACATGTACCTTGAAATTTAGAACATCTATATTCTTATATATGTACGTAATAGAAAAAATAAAAAAATCAATTTCAATGAATCACATTTATTTACCAGCCTGATTTGCAGAATATCTCATTAAAAAAAATTTAAAAGTTTTCCATAGGGAATAATCTCCATTTAAAAAGCAGTAATAATTACAGAACAATTAAAACTACGTCACAACTCCACTCTTTATAAATAATTTATAACATATTTCCTGTTCGGTAAAAACAACGTTGCTGAGCTAGGTGGTTTTAGAGGTTGCGATGTGTAGCACTGATATATTGTGATACTAAATTTCCTTTATTCAATAAAAAACAACTAGTTACACCTCACAGCAATTGTGAAGTTTTTACATTTTCCTTATTAAAAAGTAGTCTATATTAAAAAGTATCTTTTTAAAATCATGAATTATAAGTTCTATAAAAATCTGTCGAGAGCTTTAGACGAGTTTGAATAACAAACACATTTTTCATGGTATTAATTGTCATCACGAGCCATGCAAGCGGGTAATAGCCGATGCATTACTCCATCACATAAACTGTATGCGTTAACAGGTCTTTTCTTGTTAAAGAATTATTAAATAATAAAATTGACCCATCAATAAACAAAATTTTTTCTTTATAATAATCAATACAATGAAATAAGGCCGATAAAACACAATTCATAGTTGTACAATTATATGGAATATTCCCATTACGTAAATAAATGTAGGTACCGAAGCATATATAAAGTCTGATGGGACTAATCGCACGTGTTGCGTGTGGAATCTTTGGATCCACTTTGTACACACTGTGTTATGTTAACTTTCGCGTTATAATAGATTGACAATGAAAATTAAAAAAAATATATTTTTTTAATTTTAATTTAAATAATTTATGACGAAAATAATATTCATTAAGTACGAGTACAACTCCCATTATGAACGTTCATACAAACGTCTAAGGATAAATATATAGTATTCCTATTAAACTAGTTTTAAATATTGTGTTTTTAACCTAGTATCTCTTTGAAAGCCGCAAAATTAAAAAGCGAATTTTTTGAGAAAGACCATGACAATTTTATCATTGCCGCAGTTTTCCAATAAACTTTAGAAACATCTGTGACAGGGTAACTTTAGAAAAACTTTTGTAATTTTGATTGTAGCTTTTTTTTAAGGATTGAGGTTAAATTATATTTTTGTGAACATTTTCAACATCTTCAAAATAGTCGTAAATAAAATTCTGGAAAAAAAATATTTTGGGATCTTTTGACTTTCTCTTTCTCGTGATACTTCACACGATATTTGAAATTACGAAGTAAAAATAAGTCATCTCCGTTGTTCTATTTACCCTATTTAAAATGTTTTATACAATTATTTTTTGTGTTATTTACTGAGGTAAATATGTGTCAATAAGCTCTACCCATTATACCAAATTTCAAGTATAAAAGGTTTTCTGATAAAAACAGCAAAGGTAGACGGCAGACGGGCAGAGACCTGAGTAGTCTTATAAGCATTCAATTTTTATTCAACTAAAAACTATCTTTAGTAACGCGATGCTAATAAGTTTCAATGTCATTTAGCCGATACAGCCAATATTACGGATTTTTTGTGGTAGTGAGAATCTTCAATATAGTAATCTAAAAGCTTGAAATTTCAATATAGTAATCTTTTATTTGGGAGGCAAATAGTTGAACTGAAATTTGTTTAACTCCTATCCGACTTTTTAAAATTATTTCATAAAAATGCAATGTTTACTTTTTGTACCTAACGTTGTTAAAACAGACAGACAAATAGCCAAACATCCTTTTCTCAATTTCAGTATGAAACACTAATAAATACCATTTTTATTGCATTATGTTTAAAATATTAAATTATACGTGGATCATTTCTCTATTAGTTGTATATTTTATTACCGACTTATGATATGTTATTGACTTTATTATTAAATTTAATGAAAAAAATTATTTAAATTGTGTCCGCTGATGTTACTTAGGATTACATAATATATCAATTATTTTTACTTGTATTTTTGTATCAAGTGGGTCTACCTGAATATTTTGGAAGTTAGTCGATATATACTTCATGCTATGTGCACAGCCTAAATAATAAACTTCTATTCAGAACTTAAATATTTAATATTTATAACCCCGATTTGGAAATGAAAATTATTTGATACTAAAGTTAAATCAGATCTATGTCAGTAAATATTAATAATTATTTGTTTTTTAATTATATAATGCACATAATTTCTCTTTTACCTTATAATTACTTGTTATCGTCTATTTCTACGCGGTATGTAATAATGTTCTGTTTATATGTCGCACTGGTATAAACAAATTCGTGTATACAAATTAAGTAATTTTTATGTAATATATAAAATTTGTTTTGGTTTTCCTTATTTATTATATTTATTTGAAAGTAATTAAATATTAAGTACTAACATCAACTAAAAGTAACATACAAAGGTACTAATGCAAAACATTTCCCCAGAATTACAATAAAACTGCTGGCGAGTTCAAACACGTTTATCCAATCAAAATATATTATATCTAAATTTTATTTTAAAAACAATGACTACTAGTTCACTCTTCAATTTATATAGTAACGAATCATAAATATATTAGTCTAGCACAATCTGAAAGGAAGAAAAATATCGGAATGACCGTAGTCTCCTAAGTTTCCTAGCATATAATTGGAAAATTTAGCACTGAACTAAAGATTAATAAATCGAATACGTGATGCAAAACCAAATTATGAAACCAATTCAACCAATTTAAATACTAAATTTTACTTTTAAATCACGTTCAAATGCATATGTACAAATATTTCGTTGGGCGCTAATGAATAATTTAAAACTTATAGTCTGATATTCCATTTTTGCTACCTAATATCATATTTGCCTGTTCTCCTGTTCTCGATATTTTTCTTAAGCTATAAAATCAATAATATATACTTTGCATTATCTTAAAGCCTCGTGTAAGTTCTAAATCGCAGATATTTTATTGTTTCATTATTTGTTCGTTTAAATGTTTCGCTTAATCACGCTATATGATTGAACTGATATAGTTGAAATAAAAAGAAATATCCTGTTCTCTAAAAAATTACCAAATAGCATACTTTTCCCACAAAAATTTGTTATTATTTTTATTATTTAAAGGTTTAAAAAATGTACAAAAAATCTATGTTTCAACAACAATTTTATGGTTAGGAGTACCCCACTTATGTTAATATTTCATATTAATTGGTGATAAAATTACGTAATAAAGCAATTAGGGAATATCTAGTGACAATATTTTGATTGTTGTAATTATACAAGACGTACGAATTACTAAAAGAAGCATAAAAACCGTAAACTGCGTCACTTTTCCAAAAATATAAATTAAGAAATCTCAAAGTGATATTTTCGTTTTAAAATCGTACATTTTGAAGGAATGCTTGAATGACTAAAAATTTTGGTATCGAAAGAATTCCCTGTTGTAGCTTTATGTTCAACAGCACTTATTTCAGTCTTTACTTTTCTTTGATAGCAACGAAATTCCTAAGAGTACTTTTTGGAAAAATCCGACCTTTTTCATTTTGTTCGCATATTTATGCGATTACGTACTTTTTTCGCTGCATCGACTTCACAAATTATCATACTGCCGTTCTATTGATTCATAGTTGTGCCCGTTTTATAAACTTATTACTTTTCATCTTTTTGTTTTGTTGTTATATTTATAATACGGTCTATGATAATTTATTAGTATACCTATACTTATTTACATCTTATTTTTTTAATAATATTTGGGGATATTTCTTTAAAACTACAAAGTTAGATGCAATTAAAATCTGACTCCTAGAGTTAGATAAGTTTTTTATTTCATTTGTGAATCAAGTTTTTAGTGAGAAATAAGTTAGAAACCTACTCGGTTATTCAGAGTCCAAACGTAATTAAATACAGCTGATGACTTGATGTATCCAATCGATATTTGATGACAAGACAGTGAGATTTCAGCCTTCACGATACAGAATTAAAGTTTCATCGATAAAATTTGTCGATCGTTAAGTGGAAATATTGTGTGCCCTATAATGTGGGAAAGACTTTGGCTCTTCAAATTTGGTAACTTCTTGTCCTAGTTGTACTTTTTATACAACTAGAATATAATAGAGGAACTGGGGCAAAATCGTATTGAAAATCTACATTTCCCTACAATATTTGCAGTGACTCAATTAAAATATGTAACAAGCTGAGCTTGCTTATTGCTTATACACTTTCCAATTTCCAATTTACTATCATTGTTTTTGAACTTAGCACGAGAAACAATGTAGTAAGATAATTATATTGAAAATCTAATAATAACTCGAATTTTCGAAATTTGATCTTTATTGTGATTTTCTTCACTGCTCTTTCATAAAAGTAATAGTTTTTTCATAGCATCATGAAAACGAACAAAAAACGGGAAAAGCGGCAAAATGTGCCGAATATTTTTTTACTCTCTTGTGACGTGTTCGTTCCGGGCTTATTTCGGTTAATCAAAAGATCCACTGAAGCAACGCGACCTCTTTATGTAGTCATCAACAACTGAAAATGCCAACTGAATTTTGAAAGACTGAAGATATATGATCGATGCCATTTTCATTTATTGTTTTTTTCCCATCCATAGGGTCCAACGCCATACCTTTGAATTAAACTCTGAAGATGTACTCGTTTAATTAAATTACACGAGCTTTGGATCATGAGAAACTTCTACTATACCGGTAGAAAATATCAATTGCCGCATTTTTTTTATTGATTTAGAACATCATTTTATTTTTTTATCTTGATTTATTTACACAAACAGCGATAGATGAGGAAATTGGTTTTCAAAATAGAGTATATTTTTACAGCTAATTTAATAATTGAGTAATTATACCAGTTTAAAATTCTATTAAAAAAGTGTTGTTGTGAATGTTAACAACAGAAAACTGGGTATAAACAATTATATGCGCAACAATTACGAACATATATTCAAATATAAAAAAGAAGGATTAAATAATGATCAAGTTGTATAACACACTGATGTTGCCGCTTACACATTGACGATAAAAAACAATTTGATTAATCATGATAAATAAATAATCTTCAGATTTGTTTCTAGAATTAAAATAAGTAAGTTTAAACAATTTTTGGTAATTTTCAGTGATTCAGGATGTTTTAAGGCAGCTGTAGTTTTACATAACATATCCTAACCCACAATAATAAGTAGGTATGTTACCCATTCCCATAAATATATCCAAATTATATTTTCATGTCCTATTATGAATTCATGAAAATATTTACTGTGAATTTCCTTCTAATTCCCAGTACATCACAGACAAATGTCAGGCAAATAACTAGTAAAAACAGAATTTTCCACTTGCGTAAGATTTGTCCATTAATTTTAATATTTTAATGGCTGACACATTATACTAAAGAAGACAAATGAGTCGAGTTCGGCATATGTTCCTTTCATTATAGTATAAACAGTTAATTTTTATTGTATATCACGCATCAATTCTATTAGGTTTCATTCAGAGATTTTTAAGAATAAATAAAACCATATACGACGGTTCAAAAATAACCAGGTATAATAAATTACAAAAATAATTTTATTTTTGCTCACAATAGAGCCGATTCCATGCTGAGAGTAATAGTAAAATAAAACGGAAGTGATGAGCTTCGCAGTGAAAATTTAATACCTTTACTCATTACTATTTCTGACATATGTTAACTATTATTCAGTCAAGGTTGAAAACGAATCATCCTTCGCTATTTGAGATGCAGAAATGTGTGTACAAAAGTACGTATATATATATATATATATATATATATATATATATATATATATTTCAAGTTCTGGTATGGACGGCTGTTGGAGATACAGTACAATTTTCGAAACATAACCTTAGAGTTACCTAGATAATATTCTTCCCTTAGAGGAAATACACTAAAACATATGATTTCTAATAAAACATTTCTTCTCTTACTTGTATTCAATACATGTTTTCAGCTTTCATAATAAATAAAATTGAGATATTTGTCATCAATCCTTTATATAATTAAACATACTAAAAAACATAATAATTACTGAGCTTTTGTAAGCTTCAATTAATATAGAAAGGAATTTACCATAAAAAAGAATAAATTTAAATTTGAAATAAAGTGGCAAAAATGGGCCTTGTGTTTTATAAAAGGAAATAATTTTTGAAAGAAAGATTTTTTTAGAAATAAAAAAGCACACAATTCAACCAAAATTTCAGGGAAAAAAGCCGTCGTCCTAAATACATACATATTATATAATTTATAAATCAAGCAATAAAAAATACCAATCTAATAAAGTGTATAAAAACTTTTTAGAATCTATTACAACAATTACAATTTCAAAGATTATAATGAAAAAACTATCGGTATTGACAATTATCAATATCGATTTTACTGAGTAGTGAAATCGACAATCTTTGACAAAGTGATCGTCTTTTTCGGTATTTTCGATTCTTATGTGGCTTTTTTCAATAACCCTGTCGAGAATGCAAGTTTCACAAATTAGAATGTTATATATGTATCCGTAGGATACAATCGGTCACAATCTGCACTTTCCTTCACCTTGTTGGTCGAAGACCAAAGAGTTCCGTAGAAATAACATTTAAAAACTTTTACGAAAAATAAACTTAAATTTTGATACGAAAGACAATATTTCTCAACATTTTATTAACTAATTTAATTAAATATTTAAGGAGCTTTATTTTTCCGTTTTCTAAATTTAATAGTATCGTTTTAATACATTAAATCGTCAGCAATACATTAAGTCATCAGCAACACTTGGGTCCAATATAGCATATTTTTTTGCCCGTCCACTTCACTAATTAGAAATGGAGCTTAGTAAAATTGTATTATATTTGATGATACTAGAATCGAGTAACTTTTTCGTTGTGATGTTTTTAATAAAATTGCCATTTTAAAAATATTTTTGGAATTTATTGATTTATTTGTTTCTCTCGCTTTCAAAACTCAATCGATTCTGGGTACATATTACACACATAAATATATTTTCGCAACGTTTCACGAACATCAGTGCCATGGAAATGTATTTGGAATAACAAATTTTTATACTTCATATACTAGGGGTAATATTTAATAGAAGTATATGTCTGTATTATCTCAAGTATAGTATATTTTTTATTCGGTCAAGTAAGTTTACTTCGCCAATATTAATACTAATAATTAAATAACATAAAAGATTACTACAATGTGAGAGATTGAGTTTGTAATTAGAATAATTTACACATATTCGCTTCAGATTTTCAATATCATTGAGTTACACGGACCTCAAAAATCCTAACAACTTGGAGCCATATACGATACGAGGGAAACTGTAATACAGAAAAGGATTGGTTCAAATTTCTAACTATGATATTAGAACTGCTCGTTTCAATACCATTATTGACGCATACAAATTTGATGTTCTTCTAAGAAATGAAAGCCTATAAATTATTTTTCCTTTGTTAGTGATTATTCTATAGCGTTCCTTAGAATTATATAGCAAATGAACTTTGGTCATTGTATCGTCAGCAAAATACATTCTCCTTAGCGTTTTCAAGTTTTCTAGCTGTTCAAACAAAAGTCTACTTCAGCCAAAAATCTTACTGTCTTTACTGTTCTACAAAGACGTATGTTACCTTGATGTTACTGAGGATGGTTTTAAAAATTTAAACACATTTTTGGTCTTAAAAAATACGACCATATTTATTAATGTCGAATACAATTTAAATAGATAGAAAGCTGTGGTCGACGCCATTTTAATGTACTTACACTTCTTGGTAATATTATAAAAATCCGAAGTTTCCAATTTATCTTAGGAGCTTATTCTACTACCAAGGTGAAGCGCAGTCCTATGGGATGAGGTTTCCTTCTACAGCATGAGCAAACAGTTCATACTCTAGGACTACATTGAAAATGTATTCGGTGTTCTTCTTCATAAGCATTTAATTACTTTCTGTAAAAATCCTTCCCTGTCCAAGTTGCAAAGTTTTGGCATCAATTATATTCTAATACCGGAAACTCGCCTTCTATAAATATTTTCAAAATATTTTTATTGAATTTAATATTGGCATGTTATCTTTAGTATTATTTTATTTACATAGAAAAAGTATTCTTCATCCATAAGCACATTCACCACTTTGTTTGATGACAGGAACAATATTGTGAAAAATAACAATCTATTTTACTGCTGAAACTAATAATTTCTAATAATATATACATTTCGGAAAAAAATGCATCATGATTCGGGCAGTCAAAAACATATATTTAAGGCGGAATATTTTCTTGAATATTGAGATACAGTTATTTTTTTAATAAATATTGTATTCAATATTTTTTCTGATATTGGAAGTGATTAACCAATATTATGTATATTTTTAAATCTTTAGTGCATTCGTTCTTAGTTTTTAGTATTTTCAATAACTTCAACTAATCATATAGTCATTCCACTTGAAAAAATCAGTTTACGATTGTTTCCATACGCTGCATACGTTGCATTGTTTCAGAAAAAAGTACCATCAAAAAATATCTAAAACACATATAAATAAAAAAATCTCATCTAAAATACAAATCAAAGGAAATTAAATGGTCAGTCCTGATGTTGCTGGTGTACTGTCCGCCTAAACTGAGTTACTTAAGGATATGCGGTTTTTAAAACAGTATTGTAGGTCTCATGCAGAGACTTCGATATTGCACTTCGAATTATATCTGCTCAGTTCTAATACTGCAGGGGTACTGCTTGCCTAAACTCTAAGACTTGAACATGGTCTTCACGCTGTGTGGTTACTACCTACTTAAATCGTGAGACTTGCGAATCTAGTGTTTTTAAGTTATAATTGTGGTTCTTAAATAGAGATTCCGTCATTGAATTCTGGGCTTCAACCATTTAGTTCTGATACCGCAGGTGTATTGCATACTTAAAACGTGGGAATTGGGAATCTGTTGTTTTTATTTTAATCCTTTGAGTCTCAAGCAATTTCTTTACCATTAAACTCCAGGTTAAATCTTCTTAGAGTCGAAGTTGCGGAGATAACGTATGCTTAAAACAGATTCGAAATTAGTATTTTGAGTCTCAAGTAGAGACACAATCAGTAATCTTCCGGTTCATACTCCTCATATATTATGGGGGTACTACCTGTTTAAATCATGAGAATTTAAAAGTTTTTGTTTTTAAATTAGTATTGTAAGTCTCAAACCAAAACTCTCTCACTGAACTCCAGATTCTAATTCCTCAGGCTGATGTTACAGCGATAGGTCCAGTTTTGTGTATCTTAACTGATATATCCGGTAATAATCAACCAGTTTGGGTTATTCATTTTTATTTGAATGGCTTCTGAGTAGTATCATAAAAAGTTGTTTAGAACTTGAGCATGGAAATTGAAGCTACAGCATAAAATTCCACAACAATGTGCGGCAAAGGTGCCGTTAAAAGGTACCGGAGGGAATATGATTTACATATTCGCATATATGTATAAATAAATATGTGTATGTATAAATGTGTGTAAGTGGATATATTTAGCTTATTTAAATGCTGCACACGTTTTCTCTTATTTTATAAATGAAATATTACTGCTATTGGATTCATCGTAATTTTTTTAAATTCTTAGTAACGAGCAATATCAAAGACCAAATTAATCAACCAAATTCAAATAATTACCGAATAAGAAAAGCATTGAAATGTATAAAATAATTAAAATACGAGTACTGAATTTGATCTTTTGCGGCATAGCGTCATTTCACTTTTCAAAGTTGTTACTAAGAAGAGCCGTCAAACTAAAAGAAAACAAGGACATTTTTACAAAAAGTTTTAATAGTTGGAAAGATATAAATTTATAACGTTAAAAACTTTACGTACTCTATGCATTGTCAAGATACGTAAAATATCGGATACAAAAATTTACAGAAACTCCGTAATTTTTTTCCGAATTATAAACCGTATAATATTAGATTAATGTGTATTGACTTAAAAAAGTATAAAAAAAACTAGGTCACTTTCCCGTGAACTCAGGGTCTAAAATCGTTTCTGAAATTATAAAGTGTCTTTGTACCTAAATATTCAAAGTAAAATCTCCACGCAAACCACAAGAAAAGATCCGAGGAATTCATAGTGGTAGACCATTGGCAGGATCCTAAATATGTAGATTGTAATGAAATATACCCCGCAGGTTGTAACCGATAACGTTCATACAGAACGAGAGTTATCGCTATCCAAAAATCCAAGCCATCTGCATTCAGTCTAAACGGAGTCCAAATAAACATACAAATGCCGATATCTTCAAAAAAAAAAATACGTTCCATGGACAAACTTTGTAAAATTTAAATCAAATATATCCCTTTTAAGAATAATCCGAGGTCAATATATTAACTTAAATAATTTTAGCAAATTAAACAAATTTGAATTTTAAATGTAATGCTGATGAAGGAATGTTTCAGAAAAATTAATTAGATATTAGATTCATTACTAGTAGAGGTGATTATTTACTTGGAAAATTGTAATTTCTAGCCCGCAAGTTTTCTTTGGGTTTCCTTACCCTAATGGGCCCACGAAATACTTTTGCGACGTCGCCTGTTTGTGAGTTCCTCAGTTTGACTATCTTCTAACTTCTAAACGAAATAATATAACATTTAAACTCATATATAATGCATTATATATATGTTGACGCTAATAGATATGCTTTGACCCCAATAAATAATATTTGCAAATAGTTTATTAACCCATAAATCTTTTAAATTATTATGTATTCATAAATATATAAATATCTAAGGGATCATTAACTACGGGTTCTTCTAGTAGTTTACAGGTTTTTATTTATTTGAGCTATTAAATAAATAATATAGTAAATAAAAAAAATTAGAAGCAAACATTTTTTGGGAAAACGATGGGTAATCCTAACAAGATCTTTATTTCGATGTGCTTAGTACTAAGATGTAAAAAATCCCTCCATACGTGCCTCAGCGTAAGCACTTTGCCCTATAAATATTTACAAGAAATTTTATTAAACCAAATCGGCCGACGTCATAAAAAAATGCAAAACGACTTTCGAATGAAAAACAGCTTTATATTTCCATTTTCCACCTCAAATTTTGAAATCAAAAACGTGAGGTGGATTACAAAAATATAAAGCCGTTTTTAATGTCAGGTTTTTCCATCAACCTGCCTGAACCAATAAAGTTCAGTATAAACAAAATTATCATGCGTTTGTGTAAAAGCCTACACCATTCTTGTGCAAGTAACAAACACTTAAAAAATGTCCGAAATATCGGTTTACGATAAAAATGTAATCAAAAGCTTTTCATGAGAACTGTAAACCCATTTACTTTTTAACCGTGGAAAAGATACATACGCAGTATATTGCATATCGCGGTGCATATTATTTTCTCCAAAAAAATTAGAATATCGAAATTTCTAAAATTAAATCCAGAAAAAAAAATTTCAAACGTTTACTTCTCTCGTAGTGCGAGTTCTATTCGTCCTAAACAGGTTTAATTCCAATATGTATTAAACATCTTTTAGGAGTATTAGCTATTATATTCATCAGTTATTGGGCTTATAATCCCACACTTTTCAGTTGAAAAGGGACAGATTTTTCTTTATTTGTCATAAGAGAATTGTCGTCATTAATAGATAACAGTGAAATAAAATTCACAATCAATGAATTTGAACTTGATGTCTTCAATGTCCTAAATATTTTGAAAAAGACAACAAATTGCAATGAAAAATGTGGCAAACATTTTTTCATTATTCTATGTAGATATCAGACAAAAAGAAAACAGTAAGTCTGTGTTTGAGTTCAATAACTTACTGCATTGCAAGGTGACCATTGAACCACCTAAAAAGGTAAATGGTATTCAACAATGCACAAATTGCCAGCAACTTGGATATACCAAAAATTGTTTTACTAGACAACCAAAAGAGGTAAAATGTGCTGGCAATCATCATACTACATAGTACAACACAACAGTATAGTAATATGTGCGCTATGTAATGAAAGAGGACATCCGGCAAACTACAAAGTTGTCCAGTTTGTCAAAAGAAATTTAAAGCTATAAAACCGAATAAAAATTCTGCTGTTCAAAGAATACAAACCGAGAATAAAAAACTGCAGGCAAAAGACGAACTATCTATTTAAAAAATCTCTTACTCTCAAACCATATAAGACAAAATTGATCCAAATAATGATAATAAGCAGCAAACTGTACCTAACTAAGCTACCTTCGCTGACATGGTGAAATTTCTCACTTCATTTCAGGCTGGGATTGAATTAAGTATTAGTCAGTTATCAAAAAGAGTGGAAAACTGCAGGAAATTCAAAGGCCCCTAACCAGAGAGTAAAAAAAAACAAAAAATGAATAACCAGCTCCTATCAATGGCTTACCTATCTTATCCTAGGAAGCAATTGCCCTTACCCAACGAGCCCGTGAACTACAAATATTCATGAACGCTAATAACATAAATATTACCTTAATATCTGCAACTCAATTTTCACAAAAGAATCACATAAAACTGAAAAGATATTGCGCCTACTGGACTACTCATCCTAGCGAACGTGTCCGTGGGGGAACAGCTTTGTTAAAAAAACAAAATGTCCAAGATTTTCAGCAAGAGGGAATAAAAGAGTCACACATTCAAACCACCATAATTACCGTTCAGCATAATGCCCACTACGTCACAACATTTCAAAAAGTCAGTATGTCAACATATTTAGAAAACTTGGTCCAAGATTTATTATTGGAGGTAATTTCAACATCAAACATACTGCTTGGGGATATCAAGTAATCAGTCCGGGCAAAGAGAATGAAATGTTATATACCATTAATGAAACAAAACGCGAATTACATTCGTCATGCACTCCAACATATTGGCCTAAAGATAGCAGTAAAATTCCTGATCTGATACATTTTGATATCTCACATGAAATTGCATCCAATTACATCGAAATAGAAGACGTGGGTAATCTAACATCCTATAATACTCCAGTTCTATTGACGCTGAGTGCAATAATAATTAAGAAAAAAAGAGGACAGAACTTCACCAATAAGATAGCAATAAGAAGAAATACACTGACTAGGAACTATTCAGAAATTACCTTGAAAACCCGATATATTTAAAAGCAAGTTTCAGTAAGGCTACTCCCATCCGAAGAGATAAACAAGAAATAAATTATCCTGCCGATATTAGAGATCTAATCAAGGGCAAACAAAAAATCCGGCTGGCAAAAGGATTTTTAATCAGGTGAGCAATCAAATTAACAGGTTAATTAAAGATTATAAGTATAATTGCATGAACCTGAGTGGGTTCTGACGCACACAAAGACTGTTCATTGTGGAAAGCAACTCTTAGATTCAATCGACCCATTGTTTAAGCGCCATCTATCAAAAATGCACACGTTCAGTGGAAAAGAAGAAATGAAGAGAAAGCTGAAGCCTTTGCTTAACATCTGACATGAGTATTTCGACCTCATTATATACAAACCAGTATTTATCCAACTCCAGTGTATCAATCAGTAATAACAATCAAACCAGTAACTCCAACAGAAGCAGCATAAGAAATATATAGACATATAAACCCTAAAATAGTACCTGTCATTGATGAAATATCTACTGGTCTAATTAAGAAATTATCGCGCAAAGCTACTGTCATGCTAACATACTTATAGAATTATTGTTTTCCGTTAAAAATTTTCGGAAATGCTTCAAACGGCGCAAATAATCACGTTAAAATACCAAGTAAATCACAGGAATATATAACATGGTACAGATTAATATCACTATTACAATCAATACCCAAAATTGTTTGCGAAATGATTGCTGAAACGACTTAAGCCAATTGTGAATGTCCCGGATTTCCAGTATGAATTTAGAAATAAATATTCAACAATCGATCAAGTTCATTCAGTCATAACAAAAAACAAAATAACAATATAAATAGTGTTCCTGGACGTATCACAGGCTTTTGACAGAGTGTGGCATAAAGTTCTCGTTCATGGAATGAGCAAAATTCTGCCGGCAAACTATCGTCAATTACTTAAGTCCTATCTATCTGACAAAAGGTACAGAGTATCGTATGAGGAAGCGTATTCAGGTTTCTATCCTGCCCGGACAGGTGCCCCGCAAAGTAGTTCCTTAGGACCTCTTCTCTATTTACTACATAGACACTTTTGCTGATGATACTGTAGTAATGATAATGAAGTGAAGCCATCAAAAATTTACAAGTACTTAAAAAAATCAACAGATGGATCGTAGATTGGAAAATCAAATTCAAAGAGTCTAAATCCATTCATATCTTAAGGGAATTTAGATCTTTGACTCCATCTGCTACTATCCAGATTGATTAACGCTTAATTGGAAACACCACATTAAATTAAAAGTTGAGCAAATCAAGTTGAAACAACGACAAATGTTATGGTTAAACTACGTTAGAAAGGCCTTAATTGGAAACACCACATAAAAGTAAAAGCTGAGAAAATCAGGTTGGAACAACGGCAAATGTAAGCGACTAATTTACGACTATTCTATTTCTACTATAAGCGACTAATTTACTTTTCTATAGTCAAACCGATTTGGATGTATGATATCTGGCTTTTGGGAATGTACCAAGCATTAAAATCCTAATATAATCCAACGAAGCCAAAACAAGTTCTTGCGTATAATTATCAATGGATATCGCCATGTAATCAATAAAGAAATTCCCAACGACTTAGAAATTATCCAATAATATGCTATTAAACACGAAAAATTACTCCTCAGCCATACCAACGTAGAAGCTGTTTGACTTTTGGATATTACCTATGTACTGAGAAGGTTAAAACATATTATACCTCATGCCTTAACTTCATGAATAAACTTAAGTTATCTGGGAGCTGAATATTGGTATAGCAAAACTGCACACGATATACTTTAAAATAAAATCAAGTACATTTCATCAATGATAACACATTAATTGTATATTAAAATTTTATAATGCATATTCAATAAAGGCTGTTCCAAAATTTTTTTAAAAAAGTTATCGGGCTTTACTTTGCTAAAATTATCTTTTGGCGATTGTAGTCTGTTGAAGATCAGAAGTATTTATAAAATTCAATACGATCTTCTGGCTCTATATTTTCAATGAATTGGTGTAGAAACTTTGGGAGCCTGTAATTGTCTTTTCTAATCTTTTTCTGGTAAACATAATGAGTGAAAATCTTTTTATATCTGCCATAGTAATTGTATATCTGCCATTTTCACGCCATTAAATTTTCTTAACTTTTTGTGGTAGTTTAATATTTGTGTCCATGTCAATATTTTATTCAGTTTTGTCTTTATTATCTGTATGTTATTTATTATTTCCTTTTATGCAAAATATCCCACTAATTTTTTTCTATTTCTATTTTCAAATTTATATAACTTATAATACATATTATTTCTATGGAGTTAATGAGTCCTTAGAGTAAGCCGACAATATACAGGCGCTTAAAAATTTCTTGATTTTTATATTAGTATTGACTAATACGTACACAATAACAATCTTGTCATATCAGAGTCGAACATGAACTGAAATCCATTTTAAATTATCTCATTCAGATTTTTTTGAAAATAATTGAGAAAATTGCAAAATATTTCATGGTGTTAAGATATTTTCTAACTTTCCATTCACAGGTACCATACTTCATGTAAAACGGTTTTGACTGATGAATGACACGTTAATGGTTATATTTGTTTGGATTAAAGTATACTCCTAGTAAATAGAATATTGTCACAAAAAAAGGTTTTTTTTTCTTGGCTGGTGCAGAAATAACTGGCAAAACCAGGAAAATACATAATTTATAAATTTAAAACCCAAATATAGTATTTATTTTTTAATACATATTTATTAAATTCATGATTTCGACTTTGAAATGTGTGCTTTTAAAATAATCTTACAAAAACCAATTCTGTACTACAAGATGGAGAGCAGTAAAACTCTTAAAATTTTCTGTCATATGTTAGATTGGCTAATAAGTTTTTAGTTACTAATTTGGGACCTTTCTAGAAAAATTTTCGAAACTTCTAGAAAGGTTTGCTGTAGGGTATAAAGAGGCCAAAGTGCAGTACCTTTACAACAGTCAGTGCCGAAACTTTAAGTGAATTACATAAAAGGTAATAGATTTAAATCGATATTAAATACGGATTCTATTAATTTTCTTCAAGGATTCTATTAATTAACTTCTAGAAATGTTTACTGTAGGGTATAAAGAGGCCAAAGTGCAGTATGTTTACAACAGTCAGTGCCGAAACTTTAAGTGAATTACATAAAAGATAATGGATTTAAATCGATATTAAATACGGATTCTATTAATTTTCTCTAGGTCACGATACAAAGACTGCACAAATATTATATGTCATGCAATGGGTGAGTCCCCGCTATCTTACACGATTGCAAAAATTTGATTCAGAAAGTTCGGGAATGAGGACTACGATCTTGAGGACGAACCCCGTACCGGATGTTCTGTTGAATTGGACGTTCAACGATTACGACGTCTAATTGAGGAGGATCCTCTACTGACGACTTTTAATTGACGCATAAGCCACATTTCAGTCATTGCACAAATTAGGAAAAGTTTCAATATGCGGTGTTTTGACACCTCACGAGTTGTCATCATATCACCTTCAGTGCAAAGATGATACTTGTCAACAGTTATTGACATTGAAATATAACTTCGACTGGCTGAATCAGTCAGTAACTGGCGCTAAGAAGTGGGTTACATATGATAACCATACAGGCAAACACCAATGGCTGGGTGTCGGAAAAACAGTAGTTTCGGTATCCAAATCTGAAATAAGTGCCTAAAAGGCGATGCTTAGCTGCTGATGGAATGTCAAGGCCATTATTCATTTCGAGTTGCTTTCAGAGGGATCTACAATTATTGTAGATATTTACTGTGATCAATTGGACCTATTAGCTAACAAATTGACTCGTCAACTCGGTCGAGTTTATTTTCTATATGATAATGCTAGACCACAAAACATATTCATGCTGCAAAACATATTCATGATAAATTAGAGGAGTTCGGCTGGGTTCTATTCACTCAACCGCCATATTTGCCGGATATTATGCCCTATTTAAAAAATGGACGTTGAAGAAGATCTCCAAAAGGACTTCGCATAGTTTTTTTAATCAAAGTCACTGGCATTTTACAAAAAAAGCATATGGTATCTGCCAATTAGATGACGACAAGTATTATGTAATAATGGTGCAAACTTAAATTACATTTAGTACAACATATAAATTTTTTAATAAAAATTTTTGACAGCATCTCGGGTTTAAAATCTTATTAACCAACCTAAGATAATTCTTCTAAAGCGAGGAGAATTTATTTAGCTTTCCTAGTTATGTAAATAAACTTGGTTAAAACATCTCACAAAAACAAATTCTATGCTATAAGCTGGGAGAAATGAAACCCTTTTAAAATTTTCTATTCATACTTAATTCCCCTCTAGCTAGGAGAACTTATCTCATTTTCCTGATTATGTACATAAACGTGTATAAATCATCTTACGAAAACAAATCCTATGCTACATAATGGAGAGCAGTTAATTTATTGCTAGATTTATCAAAGTTTATACGATATATTATATACAGTAGTAGTGATTCGGAGTTTGTAACTAAGAACATTTATTTTTGTTAAAATTATTATAATACACCCATATCAATCAGACTTGCCAACTAATCGCAGTGGTACTACCCCCTGCTTTTCTTCATTAAATCTATATCTTTAATAAGTTTATTATGTCATTAGTTGAATTTACTATTTCATAACTATTCGTCTTAAGTATATTTGAAGTCGTTTTAATTCTTATTAACCATACTAATGATACTTTAACAGTTTTTGTCGAAAATGAGGAATAGTCTTTGTTATTGGACATATGATGGTATTTACGCTTAATTAAACTATCACATAACAAGAATAAAGTGTCATTTAGACTACATCATCATGCTTTAGCAAGGGACATTGAAGATCGCCTCATTATGCCATGGCAAAAAGATCTTTTGACATGCGGTCAAAAATACAGTTATATTTTTATTTGAAGTTTTCTTTACAAGATGATGAAACTCCTTTCTTAATTTCTTAATATTTCAATGAAGTAAATCTAAAACCAAGATGAAATTGGAATTGAGATACATCAATGACATGTTAGCATATGATTGACAAAATTATTTCGCCCAAGTTTAAAGTTATTTGTATCACGTCTGTAAAAGATATGCTAACAATATACTAACATGGCAAAATATGAATATTCATAATGATTTATTAAACAAGCTAATACTATGTATCAATAAAGGTATAGAACTTTATATATATATAAGTGTTCGGAACCCCACCTTGCAAGTTCTGCTTGTGCCTAACAGTTCTTTCAATCATTCTAATTGGCTAAAATATTTTAATTTTTGTAATCACGCTTATTCTCAACCTACATTCTTGTTTCTACTCATAATTATATCACGCTATTTTTGGCTTAACTTTGGTAATACTTTCTATACTCCACTAGGTTAACTCAAATTAGATTATCTTTACTTTGTTTTCATACATAGCTCAGAAACACGTATTACATCGGATTGTTATGATGTTATTACATGGTTCTCTATATATAAATTCATTAACTCTCAAAAATTATAATTTGAATAAATTTTATAAACTCTATTACTAAATACTGATGTTTCCGAAGTTTACAGTCTATTTTTAGTAGTGAACTTAGTTCGTTTTCATTATAGCGTAGCTTATTTAACCGACTTATTTAATAAACTTGATTAACAATTCTACGAAAATTTAACAAAAACAAGAACTAAGTCTAAGCAAATTTAATAAAAACAATAGCTATTATTTCAGCGTTTATACCAAATGTCTCCAACACAGACCAGCTTCAATCATTTCTAAAATCTGCCAACAGTGGAAGGGCATTATATAGATTGAACCTCTTATGATTTTAATGAAGATTTAGTTTGACCTTAACATGAAAAGGTCTACTATTTTAAGGCATTTCATCAAGTAAAAAATTCAAACGAGCCTTTCATCAAGTAAGAACGTCAAACGAGCCTTGAGCGAGATAACAAGTATTGTTACTAAAAAAAAATAAACCAACTGCAAATAGCTCATGGTGATACATAAACTTCATACATACTCTTGTATATTAAGTTCACGTTGTAGTAATTAAGAAATGTTGCTATATAAATTTAAAAAATTGAAAAACCATTATTTAAATTTAAGTTCTTTCGGCTTCAAAAATATTTAACAAATTAACGAAATATTTTTGTACGTTTCTAAAATTTTACTTGAAATTATAAAGTCCGAAAAACTTTGAGGGTACTGAATTTTTTCTTTCCAAGAATATCAGACATATATGAAAACCCTTTATTTGAGATAGCCCAGTAGACATTAATATATACCCATTGATCAAAGACACGAATGAACCTTTCCTTTACAGATTTTAATTTTTAGAAGACTCAATAAAAAAAAAATTATTGTGCGACTATTATTTAGCCATGCTGATTAGCCATGCCTATACGTTCGACTTTAGGAATTTAAAAAATTCTAAGAGACTATTCAACTCAACCATTTACTCGCTTGTTCAGGTATTATTCTCATCAAATTCAGAAATGTGGTTCGCCTTATAATTATAAGAAGATATAAATTGAAGTACCTATTTATTATAGGTGTTAATAAATACGTGCATCGACGTTTTTTTTTAAACGATGCCCGTTTTGTCATACTGTCGCAAATTAACTGTGGCATTATATTTGTATTTGAGGAAAAGAACAATTTATATCAATTTTATGCCTTTTCCCATTAAGGCTGAAGGAAGGTTTCCTTCTCCAAAAATATAAGCAGATATTTGTTATAGACCACAGTTCCTGATTTTCTTTATATATCTATCTATTTATGTAAAACATTACATCTTTGAATTTGAAGGTCAATTTAAAAAATGAAGAAAGTATATAGTGCATGGAGATTGTGTGTTAAGACCAATTAGATGATTTAATATTAATTCGGTAATATATATATTTTAAATGTGTCATCCGGGAATAAACGGAAAGGTGAACGGACATATAAACATATTTAACAACACTATAAAAGATCCGCGTCACGTCAAATAATAAGTAAACTCCATTATACATTCAAACAATTTTATTTAGAAGAAAAAGATAACCGCAACTTAATTTACGATACAATGTTACAATAAATTGATTTCACTTTCGAATTAAATTTGTAACTAAATCGCCGAATTCTGCAGAATACTGTTATGTTGCATGTTTATCTAAAATAAAAGTACCTTGACGGCCCAGTAATGTAAATCTTAAGATTATGATTATTATCCTAATAATAAATCTGTAACTTGTTACATAAAATTGCTTATAATGTTGTTAAACAATTGGTCAATTGCGTATTTGGACGCATAGTAAGATTCCGTAATGAAACTTGTCGATTCAAGTTAACCAAAACAATTATAATTTAAAGTTACCGGTAGCCAGTAAGTAGAGAAGATATATATTTCACACAATTTTGCATCTCAATTAATTTTTTTAAATAAAGCCTAAAAACTGTGAAAATAATTAGTTTAATTTTAAAAGATCTATCTTATAATACCCCGCTGAAAGTAATGGGCGCAAAAATTTTCGTCTCCATTTTACATGGAAAGGTACATTAAAATTAAAACTTTTCTAATACTTTCCTATATACTACATAACGTTCTCCACGGCATTATCCACAATTTCATGCGCATAGATTTGAAACTATGGAAACTAGTAACAGACGAACAAACGGACGAAGAAATGGACATAAGAAATTTTAAGGGTGAAAGTTTCACTACAGACTCTTACAAACAAATATTAGCCTTATTGTTGTTACATATTGATATACATAATAATGCGCTTAGAACTATTCTCCTTAACCAATTATCGAAATATTTGGTATCACATCTACTTTATATATTATATTAGCATGTTTTTAATAATTAATCTTTAAATAACCAATACGTATGAATTTACTTTGACGTAGTTTCTGAATTCGTCCAGAAAGTATCATTTTAAGGTTTGAATTTTCTCTTAGGAGTTATATTTCGAATAAAAATGTATTCAATTCCTCCATAATTAACGAAATTATAAAATGACAGTAAAAACATAAACAAATTAAATACTGGAATTCGAGAATTATTTCATAATTATTGAGTTTGCTTGATTCCTTTCTTCATTATGAAAACATGTGGTCTAGAAACTAGAATCATCAGTGGTCAAAAAAACTTTATGAACAATACAATTTTTTTACAAGTTATTCGTTGCTACCTTATTTCAACTTTTCAAAATTTTAGAGTTCAACATTTCTACAAATCATTTCTAAAGGCTGTATGTGGAGTTGTTGTTACGTTGGTATCGTTGGTTGAATATAAGGTTTGTATGTCCATTCTCCATTCGTATCTCACTATTTAAAATGTTATCGTCTAAAACTAATTAGATAACCTTTAGTTAAAAAAACATTGTTGTATTCGCACTAAATCAATCATGTCATATACATAACAATTTCATTAATACACCTCATATGCTCAACGGTATCCCAATGTTAGACCTACTGTAAAAGTTTTCAAAAAAAATATTTATTAAATTATGTAATTTTTTGGAACATCGCATGTATGCAATTTATATGAGTGAAGTTAAAGTAATATTCAATTTCAACGTAAGTTCAAAAGTTAATTACTTTGATTAGTTTTCAGTTTTTAATAAAATAATTTTTTCCAAAGATGCGAAAGAGATAGCGACTTGAAAAATAAATTTTCAATTCATTGATATTGCACAATTATTGAATACTATCCGTGCCTACGGCTTCGTCCAGCAATTTTTTTTCTCTTATATGTTACTCCCGGCTAAATAGTATTATCATACCAAATTTTATCATAATATGCCCTTTGTGAAACCCGCTCAAATTTTTTATACACGGAATTCAATCTGTGAAATTTGTTTATATGTATAGTTTGAAGCAAGATTATTTGAGTACTTTATTAAGTTTATTTATTAACATTAATGTTTACATTAATGTTTAGTATAGCGCTAAATTGAAACCAGGACTTTTTTTTATTAAATATTATAATAACTGTTAAAATAAGACGTATTCGCATTCGATTGATCTTTTATGATTCCGTTAAAAATATAAATTATACGCAAAGCACTTCCTATGGTTACTTTTTGCCCAAAGTATAAATAATAAATTGCAAAATTTACTATGTTGAAGGTAAAGCGAGATACAGGTTAGACTAAAATATCAGAAATTTCTGAAAACGAGCGAAAATAAAATGGTATCCTAATGAACTAAACCAGAATACCTATGTAAGTAGTTATATATATATATATATATATATATATATATATATATATATGTATATATATATATATGTATATGTATGTATATATATATATATATATATATATATATATATATATAAGTACATAGTTTGTGAATATTCGTGAAGTAATAACTTTTTTTTTAATTAATTCATAATACGTTTTCTTGTCTACATTTTACTCTGGTCTACGTTTTATAATTTATTCATAAAAAAATAAGAAACATAATGGTACTAAGCTTATTTACCCAGAAATAAAACAAAAGTGTAATGCAAATACAGAAAAAAATTCAAAGTTTCTAAATATTTGCTAAAAACTGTTCAATCATATTTCTCACGTGACTCGGTGTTATGTTCATAAAGGAGGTTTTATGAGAGTTTTATTACCATATCTAGAGAACACATGCGTTTTTGTCACAAAAATCTTGGGAAAATGTTGAGTCCATAGAAAAACTTATCTGATTATTGTAATCAGTAAATTTATATGCTAATTAAGTATAATAGGATTTTTCCTATAATTTCTAGTTATTTTCATATTTATAGAAATATCATACAAAACCGAGGACGAAGTTCATTACTACCTATGATATGATAGACAATGAAAGCTGAATTACTGAAAGCTAATTAAAAAAATACAGTTAGAGAAATCTTGCTGCTTCCAAATATAAAAATAGAGATATTCATTAAGTGAATCGACATAAGGCACTCATTATGAGGTGATCAGGTAATATGTGAGAATTATAAAGTGTGTACATGGGTTTTACTCGTATTAGAAAAATTTCGTTGGTTTTAAAGTTTTCTGGTGAAACAAAACCCCAAATGTAATTTTTTATGTAGGGGAAGGTGGTACAAAATGATCCCTCAAGGTGAAATGATCCCCGGCTATTATATCGATTTTATAGCGCCATCTAGAATATTTTAAGAGAATTTCGTGTTCGTATGGTTAAGCCATACATTCTCTGTCAGTGTTGTGGCGTCATTTGCAGTAGAAAAGATTTGACCACAAAATATTTAAAATTAATGTGCTCAATCTAAGGTAAGCCATTATTTGACCTTATGTAGCTTTAGTCTACGCATATATGATGTGACATGTGTGTTTGTCTCAGTTTCTGTTATCAATTAGCAGTAGAATTAACCGTCGTTCATTACAATAATCGAACAACATAGGTTATGTTCCGATGTTTTTCGTTAATAAGGCATTTGGGGCAAAATGATCCCTGTATGGAGTGGGCAAAATGATCTCAGGATCATTTTGCTCCATGCCTATCTACTTCCAATCATGTTCAATTAACTTTTAATACACATATTCTTGGATTTTTTAAATATTATGTATTGTATGCGTAATTATAACTTAAATGAATGAATATAATCCACATATTGTGTCAGAATATAATGTTAGAATAAGTTTTTATAATCCATAAATTTATAATATTATTAAATTTATCTTTATTTTGCATCTTAAAATGTGCGATAGTCGTTAATGTTTTTTTTACTTTTAGAAGTCATGCCACGAAATTACATTCGAAAAACCACACGCCAGAACTGGGATGAAAACACTATGATTAAAGCCATAGATGCCGTAAAACAGGGTATGCCATATAAAACCGCCTCCAAACAATTCTCAGTTCCACTTATGGCACTCAAAAGAAGAGTGAAAGGAAAAAACATTCACGCTGTGGGAGGTACCAAAATGTTGGGGAGTATAAAAAAGGTATTTACAGATGACCAGGAGTTGGAACTTGTACAACATATTAAAGATAATGAAGAGACTATGTACGGTTTTACAGTTGATGACGTTCTTAAATTTGCTTTTGAGATAGCTGAAAGAAACCGAATCAAACATCCGTTTTCTACTACGTCTCGTAAAGCTGGTAAAGACTGGCTAAGAGGGTTTCGACAAAGACATCCCGATATTACTCTACGAGCTCCGGAGTCAACGTCAGCGGCACGAGCTCGGGCTTTTAATAAGCCGATTGTTGATAAATTTTACAATAATTTACAAAAAATTCATGAGAAGCATTCATTTCCTCCTCATTGCATTTTTAATGTCGATGAGACTAGTTTAAACACCGTCCCAACTAAAAATACGAAAATTTTTGCCAAAAAAGGGCGCAAGCAAGTAGCAAGAATAACGTCTGCTGAGAGAGGTGAATCAACTACAGCGGTTATTTGCGGATCAGCTGGAGGAAACTTCATACCACCAATGTTAATTTTTCGCCGTTTGCGAATGAAATTAGAATTAATGGATGGGACTCCACCAGGCTCCGTGTACGCTTGCAATCCGTCCGGCTGGATGAATATTGAGGTCTTCTCTCTATGGTTTGACCATTTTTTGGCCTATACTAAACCATCAGCAGAAGATCCCATTCTTCTGGTACTAGATGGCCATCTTTCTCATACAAGAAATTTAGGCGTCATAATAAAAGCAAAAGAAAATCACGTCACAATTTTGTGCTTACCCCCACACTGCACGCACAAACTTCAACCACTTGATGTTGCTGTAATGTTTCCGCTAAGTGTGTACCACAACCAGGCTTTAGAAAAGTGGATGAATAATAATGCTGGTCGAGTAGTCACAGTTTTTCAAATAGGTAAAATTTTTGGAGAAGCGTATTTAAAAGCTGCTGTACCTTTAAATATTATAAAAGGATTTCAAAAATGTGGAATATGGCCGCTCAATCCTGATGTTTTTACTGACGTAGATTTCGTTGCTGCTAATACGACTAATCAAGAAAGAAGAAATGAAATCTTGGAGCCCCGCCCATTAATAAATACAGCATCTGATAGAATTCAAGTTTTCGATGACAACGTACAGCGACCAAGTACTCCCAGGACTCCTGTTCTTCGTGCCGATTTATCGACATGTGTTCCAGTTGAGGAACCAACCATCCCTCGTACTGTGTCACCTTTTATCTTACCAATCTGTGCACCCTGTGGACAAGGAGAGAACAACGAATATTTGGAAACGCTTCCTTCCGGAAGTGTAGCATCTATTACGATTCAGGTTTCCGATGAAGGTATGAGAAAATCATCTCAAGCAGATTGTGAAAAAACTGTAATGCCATCTCTTCCAACAACTGCCCAATTGGCTTCTTGTGATACTTCGGACGTAGATCCCTCTAAATCACCAATTGCATCCACATCTTTTAGCATTCCTCCACGTCAGATTCGACCTATGCCTAAATTGACAGGTGAACGTAAAAAAATTATCAAAGCTCGGATTTCAACAACGATTCTTACAAGCACACCTTATAAAAATTTTTTAGAAGAAGAAATGAATAAAAAAATTGAGAAAGAATCCAAGAAAAATAGACGCAATGACAATAAAAAGTCTTTAACTAAGATAAATTCCAAAACAACGAAAGAGAAAAGAGGAAAAAGAAAGGAAAAAGAAAACGTTGCCGAAAAATGCAAAAGACCAAAACCTAAAAGGAGCAAATGTGCAGTAAGTGAATCATCTTCAGAAGACGAAAATGATGCTGAGTGTTTGTTCTGTAATGAGATGTTTTTGAATAATAATAAAGGGGAAGGGTGGATCAAGTGTTGTGTTTGCTTAAGATGGGGCCACGACGCTTGCGCTGGTGTTAATCCTGATGACGCTGACGAGTTCACATGTGACTTTTGTGCCAATGATCGTTTCGCTTCTGTTCGGAAACAATTGAGACTGTAAAACTAGATACCATATACTCAAGAGAGCGTAGCTTAAACTATTTGAAAACAACGAAGACTGCAAAATAAATGATACTAGCTATGAAGAGAGCTTTATTTGATTAATAATGTCTTTTGAAACAATTAAGACTGTAAAACCAATCGCCCTAGTTAATAAGAGAGCATTGCTTGATTGTGATAATAATAATACTGTAAGGTCAATGATAGTAGTTCTTTAAGAGAGTTGTTTGTTTAAGATTTTATTTAGAAACATTATTAAGGCTGTAAAACCAGTGATATTACATATTAAGAAAGCGTTTTTGATAAATATTTTATTTGAAAATAATTATATCTGATAAGCCAATGATACTAGTTACAATAAGTGTTATTGTAAAAATTGTTTAGAAGCATCAATAATACTAATATAAGTGCTATTACAATTACAGAGATTTATGAGAATTAAGAATTTACTATATAATTAATCAAACAGTTATTTTTGAGAGTGAATCTACAATAAAACCACTATAAATACTATTGAATATTTTATTTCTTGCTTGAATTTTGTATAATTATTTGGGGATCATTTTACCCGCACCCTGGGGATCATTTTGGACACAGGGGTGTACAAAATGATCCTTTAATAGACTTTCACAAAAACGTTGATAAAAATTATTCCTAATGGCTAATGCGATTCAATGCTTATTAAATTTGTAGTTCGATTGAATAGCTACCTATTAAGTACTTTAAATTTAAGAAAAAGCTGTATACACTCGTTTTACAGATTATTTTCCTTAGGGGGATCATTTTGTACCACCTTCCCCTACCTTTTAATCTATTGTTTGGGCCTTTTAAAATTAAATTGGAGTTCAATTTAACATTTTTCATTTTCATGATATTCCCTACTTTTGAAATTTTAAGTTTCAAATTAAGATGCAATAAATCCCCTTCCCTTTTCATTTTTCAATCATAGGTAAGAAATAGTAAACAAATACATTGGCCTTTTATAAGAAATTGAATTGAATTTAATTTGCATCAGTAATTTTAAGATACATGATAACAACGGAATCCTATTTTATATATATTCCGATAAGCACTAGGTAGTTTTATTAATTCTCTTATTATTAAAATAACGTGAAAAATTGTATTCTTATCGATATAGTGTGAATACCATATTTTATTTTTAAATTTCCGACGGCGACAAAATTTACTCGTAATGACATCTGAAACAGAGCAAAAGTTCGTATTTAAAACATGGGTAATTCTTATATATATTATTTCTCGTGTGACTATTTTCCATTAATTGCTCCTTCACGATACTACAGTCCTTTTAACAAAATAGTACTGTATAATACCAAAGAAGGGTAGTCCCGAACCAACCAGAAAAGATACAATATAGAATATCGTATATGCCTGTATATGAATTTTTATATCTTTTTAAACTATTGAAAATTGTTCACAAATTCCTTGAAAAAACACGCAAATAGGTAATATAATTTATTGATACTGGTAATGTTGGTAATTTTGTTGCACACTGTGCATATAAATTGCTTTCCCGATTGAATATTTCCTTGGGATAAATTTGTATAGTATTAACAAAATTCCTACGTACCACTCAAAAAAGTTATGTTGCTTTATTCAGAACATAACATCATATGTATTATGCTCCGTATCAAGCAAAATAAATTTTAAGTATTATAAATGATATATTTTTACTAGCACAAAACTTAATTTTTTGTAAGGATACAACATGTTAGATGCATATTGTAAATCTCGTGTTATATGTATATAAGTAACGTGTTAAAACACTTTAAAATACAAGAAAATTAAATTAATTTTGCCATATCATAAATATGTTACAGACAATGTGCTTTCATTTTTTAACCGATAAGCTGATTTTATTCTCAAAACAAAAGCAAACAAAAATGTTGAATCGGTGTAGGTTTTAAGAATAAATATCTCGTTTTTATATTGTAAATTAACGCAATGCAATGTTTATTCCACTTAAATGTTAAACAATATTATTTTATGTAACTCATTTCTCTATTATATTATATTTAACATTGGACCACGTTATGAAAGAAAATCGTATTCATAATAACAAAAAAGTTTGCAAGACTTACAAACTATGCATAAATACGATAAATGTAAACTGTAAATGCATCAAATGTAATCTATGTACCTACATAGCAGACGTCATGAGTACACTAGCACTAATGAGCTTGTCGATCTCCTCGTTAATTTAAACTAGATATTTATTTTCATCTTATGTTAAAATTACAAACACTCTTTAACACTAATCTTGTGGATCAACTCTTGAATATTTTTTTTAATTCTGACATATTTAATGTTTAGTCGATTAGCATATTGTGAATAATATCTCATCCAGAACTCAGCGACTCTAAAAGGTCGGTCTTTGCATTTGAAGTATTTAAAGCCGTTACATATTTCACAAAAATCAAACAAATTTCTTGAAAATCCTCATCCATAATTTAAATTGAATATTACCTGTTGGCAGGTTTTTCTTGCATTTTGTTTTAAATTTCGGACAGCGACAAAATTTACTCGTAATGACATCTGAAACAGAGTTATTCTTGCCTTTCTTTTAATTAAATTTTCATATACTATCTATAAAAATTGGGTATGGCATAAGAAACAAACATAAAACCACATATGCATATATGATCTTCGCCCCAAAAATATCGAGAACCTGACGGTTATCGTGTCTTCTTTCCACACAATTCATGCTCAAAATATTGTTGAATTTCGTATCCCAAACGTTAAACTTCCCTTAATATTAATAAGGGAAGTTTCGAGGACATGCTCGTATTTGAGAGGAAATCAGTGTTTAAATGAAATATGGAAGAGTCCCTCAACTTTCATTGAGTTTAAGTGGGTTTATTGACGTATAGATTACCGCATCCACATTATATTAATTGTTAAGAAAAATATTAAATATTTGCAATTAAACTTCTAGTTGCTGCGTTTCTATTATACTCTGAACACAATATGATACATTTTTATTAATATATTTTAATAAGGATTTTACTAACACGTATACAATTTTATCCAAAAAGATATTCAATTGGAAAGGCAATTTATGTGTACAGCATGACACAAAACTAAACAAAATTACCAATTTAAATTCATTCAAATTACATTCCTTTTTTCAAAGAATTCGATTTTTTTACTCCATCATTCTTTTCTTAGTATTGAGTATCCACTTAATTATTCGGTTACAAACTTTTTACTTCTCCGTTTCCTAGTTAATATTAGGCCTTATTCTTTTAGAATGTATATGTCCACATATCCCAGTGTTTGTAAAAATACAATAGTAAAATAACATAAATTATCGATGAGGATAATTTGAATCAACGCGATGTTAAATCTGTGTGTAATTTTACTTTTCTACATGATTTAATTAGACATATTTATATATTTATGAAGGTACTATACTAGGTCTTTGGAAATAGAAGTAATGACCAATATCATTTAAATAAATGTAGAAATATAAATCTTGTTCTTTTTATCTTCGTTTTCATTCAGAACTCATGCAAAAAATGATCAAATTTTTATTTGATTTTTTTAAAATATTTAATTCATATTATAAGTAATATGATTTGAATTTGTAATAACAATATTTTATGGATTTAAAAAATTTGATAAATTGGCGAGAGTAAAATCTGACTTTTAATCAAAACAATTGATGATAATAAACGAATCCAGCATAAAAGCCAGGTGCGAAAGCATTCAGTTTTTGCGCTGGTTGCATTCATTAACATATGTCTGATCTAGTTTATCTAGCCTATAATAGCGTGACATTATGTCAATGAAAGGGGAGAGAATTTACCTACTGCCGTGTTCTTAGTAACCAATCATAATGCGTCCACAATTTTAGGTAAATATTTTCCTTCATTAATATCATAAATAATCCGAATAAATTCCAAGAAAGAAGGTGCATCTTATAAGGGTCAACAACAAGAAAGGTGAACTAAATTATACAAATATTTCGTGTATTTCACCACTGTTTCTTTTTCTTGAAATATTTCAACATGATTGCAAAAATATTATAAATTTATGAATTTATATTTCGCTTAATTACTCTGCAACTCCCTGTATCGACACTCTTAAAATTTCTACGAAAAACCGCGGTGTCAGATGGCAGGCAGATTTCATAAGTTATTTTTTAAATTCTGAATTAAAATTCTCTTGAAAGAGAAAGATTCAAATAACAGTTACCCAACATGACTTAAAAAAATGAAATAAAATTAATTCAATATCGTGACCTGTAATTTATGGGTATACCTTTTTTTAAAATTATATAAATTAACTTATTGAAATATAAGTTTGGCTGCATTCTATGTTTTCATTCTTTGAAGTGATGTTTCAAAAATATTTAATTTTTAAAGTGATGTTTCAAAAATAAATTTACAGCTTTACAAAAAGTTTAAGAAGTTTTCGAATGATATTTACTCCCAGGTATAATCAAATATGGAATTAAAGTAAAGGTTAAGCCACAGAGGAATGGATAGTTACCTCCATGGTTTCAACAGAAAATTATTACCTTCACTTTTCCGACCTATATCCATAAATTACGGGGTTTAATTTAGTAAATGCTGTATTTGTTTTATGATATATAACAATATTTGATTATTTCACAATAACGGGGACATTTTCTTGTAAACCTTTCATGGTGTCAACCATAAAATGATAATCATCGTAATTTAGTATAGTCATCGTAATTTAGTGTATCTCATGTCTATTATTATTTTTTTAATCAACATCCGATATAAGTATATACCTGTGAAGTGGGAACACTAAAAAATATTTCCCTATAAATTACCTTTGCATATTTATTTATTTTCTTGTTAGAAATATGTATACAATGTTCTTCAAACGATTTTTTACACATTTATTCGAATTACCATAAACGTTATTATTTATATTCTTGTTAGAAATTTGTGTCTGATGATCTATAAACGATTTTTCAAAATTATTTATAGATCATCAGACTTCGAATTACTATAAACGCGATAGATCTGTGATCCAATGATCACTTTAGTAATACTATTAAATTTGCCTTCTATAATTTTTATTCCAACGCCACATTTTTGTTAAAATAAAGTGGTGTTAATCATTGCTTCCATTAATCCTTTCATTCGCTGTAATTTCACGATAAACATGAGCCATATTAAATTGGACTAACGTATTTTACAATTTGCACCTTTTAACTTTATTGGTACTTTCATGATTTGAAACACCTGAAATTTACGGCAGTATACAAATTTTCTTGAGTAATTTTCTATATATTAAAAAAGTCTATTTTTATTGTACTATTATTTACGTTATATAGTGGCGCAAATGCAACATAAATTTATCTGATGTATGAAAGACACAAATTTATTTCATGTCATTATATGTTCTTCTTGTTCTCACTATCAGTACTGCTAATATAGCTATTAAGTTGCAACCGTTTTTTTTTCAAAAACCACTTGACACTGAAACTTTACATTTAGCGTAACAATAAATTAGAATACGTAGCAATAGTTTATTAACCGGTATGTATTAAAATAGCAAATACATAAAGATATTTACATGGAAATTTTATATGAAAATTATAGAAGTACTGAAAAATATGTTTTAAATACAATTAGAAATGATGTCTAAAGTAATTTCTTTTAAATAAAGTAGTTGAAATTCAAACGAGATATGTAATATTCGATGCGTGAGTTAGACTTGCACGTGGCCGGTTTTTTAAAATTATTATTTCGTCTGTACTCCGCGTTTACTGCAAATCAATTAGAGCATATTTGTGCTATTTCAACCGAAGGATAAATGCTTTAATAACATATTTTCTGGTAGGTTTTTACCATTAGCCGAAAAGACATTTTCATATTCAAATAACTTTTCTCTCATTCTAAATAAACTTTCTTTGTTCTTTCGTACAAAACGTTTTGATACAAGTTTGTACGAAAAAACAACGAAAATTTATGAGTAAAGATACGAGTTTACAAGAAATAATGTATATATATATATATATATATATATATATATATATATAATATATTATTTCTTGTAAACTCATTAGGGAGGCTCAAGAAAGCGGCATTTTCAAATAAATTTACCAAGTCTTTGAATTAAGATTTCAGCATGTATATTTTTATATATTTTTTATACTGCTATTATTATATATTTTTTTTACACAATTGCCTGAGATAAATGTTTAATAGATTTATCATTATTAACATAATCCTAAGCATAGCATGAAAAATATAGTCAAAAATAGAATGAGCGGTTATACAACATAATATTTGTTACATTTAAAGGTTAAAAAACGATTGTAGTCTTATTTTAACCGAGTCAAAAAATCTTGTCAATTCGTCGAAAATTTTTTTCTCAACGTAACATATGTAATACGTACGTTAACGTAACAGCGATAATTATTTATCGAGTAGACCGATTTCGATGATTATTTTTTTATTTGAAAGGATATACTTTAGGGGTGGTCGCATATAAATATGATGATGATCTGATGGTGAGGTGCGGAAATAAATGACGGAAGTCCTTAATAAATGGCACTAAATCACCTATGATTCGAGATATTTGCTACGGGTAGTTGTTAGATTGCAAAATAACTACACCACTTACCAGGTCAGGGTTTGATAATAAGTTCTGGAGATTAACAATGGAACTCCTTAAGGGTTGTTAGTAAATGAACGCGTTACTAGCAGTTGTTACTTTGCGAAATATTTACTTCATCTACCAGGCCAAAGTGTGATGATGAGTTCTAGAGAAGAACAATGGAACTTCTTGACGGATGATAGTAAATTAAATGTGATTAAAGATATTCGTTATTGGTAGTTGTTACTTTGCAAAGTAACTACACAATCGACCATGCCAGAGTCTGATGATGCATTCTGGAAACAATGGAACTCCTTGTACGATTGTAATAAATCATGCATAATATATTTGCTGCTGGTAGTTTTTAATTTAACTTGGTACTGGTTAGTTGTTACTTTAGTGATTATTTTGCAAAATTTGATATTGTATTTTGGATATGGAAAAGTGAATTCCTCATGTGGTAGTCGTTACTTTGCAAAATATGATATCGGACTTTGGATATAGAGAGCGGAGCTCGTCAATAGCTTATAACTAACCACAGACGGTTACTACTATCACTTGTGTGCTGTTGATAAACAATTGTAGACAAAGTGGAAATTGTTATCTAATTAATATACTAACTTTCCCCAGTGAGTTTTAATGATTATACAATATTATAAGAAAGAAAATAATAATCACAAAAATTCTAAAATAAAATATCTTAAAATATCGACTTCAACAAAGGTACGTACTAAAAATTAAAAGACAAAATTTAATCAAAATTGCTACCTATTTATCGTAATACATAACTGAGTTACTTATTTTTGAAGTCGGTGCGAGTACCGCCGACCAACTTAAACAAATGTAAAATTTTATATTACAAATACGGCCTTTATGAATCTTTTTCGTTTTATGAGTACTTTAAAAGTGATGGTTTTAAATTTAGATTTTAAATTATATTATGAATTTCTTTAAGTTGGTCGACAGTGTTGGTACTTCAGTACTTCAAATATCAATAACTTATTTATCGCGAATAAGTAATTACCTACTTTTAATAATTTTTTTTTATTTTTTGGTACCCACTTTTTTGAAGTCGGTTTTTTAAAAGATAATTTGTGTTCCTATAAAACTCTTTGATCAAATCGTTTTTTTAAGAGTTAAGCAATTTTATAAATAATTTATAGACAGACTACTTTATATGATAAGCACTATTAAACATACCACAATTTTTTGCTTGCCTTTGACGGGGTCAGTCTTCTTCCGAGGTAGAAAATTTCTCCTCCGCAAAATGATAATAACAAATTTAAAATAGGTCGACTATCAAACAAACGGCAAGAATATTTATTTATCGGTACCATATTAGCTTACGCTATGCGTCAGTAAATTCTATAATTTATATCCAGCTTCTATGCTTCAATTTTCCTCTAACGGCTTAGAAGTTTTCCGATTCTTACGAATAGGGCTGGTTCATAGTATATAAAACTGAGTGTGTATTGGAAATGTATAGAGCAGGTTTCCATAGTTGCTTATATTTCTTCAAATTTTTGATATTAATGAACCGAAATAATTTTAAATATTACGTCTACAATTCCTAACGTGTTTCACAGACATAATTCCTAAACGGTTTTAAAAAACAAAACATTAAATAAAATCTCAAATTTTATTGCTTTTAGAATAAAATATGGTCTCCCTATCTTTGCAGATATGATTAGTAACCTAATTTTTTTTTATATTTCGCTACATAATTACTGAGATGTCTATGTGAAGTTTATAATTGAGTTTTCGGCACATACATCTAAAATTATAGAAACTGTGACGCTCTGATTAACAGACTGACGGAGGTATTGACACACGGATTATTATATATATTTGTTTAGAATATGTATATAATGTAAACAAATAAGTACGCTACTGTGCAGTGGGTGAAAGGTATAAATGCAGAAAATGTTAAGTGATACGAGGAGAGGTGAAAGATGATTCATATGTTACAGGTAAAATATGGTAAAATGCCACTGAAGTAAAAAATGTAAATCAAGGAGCTTTTAGGATAAAATTCACTGAATTTGGTAGTGCAGTATCATTTATTATCATGGAAAAAAATATTTTTGAACGATCAAACAGTGAATGATATTAAGAACATATAAGTTAGAAAAGTAATAAGAAACAAAAAAATGGACTATAAATCGGTAATATGAAAACCAAAGTACTTATATATATATATATATATATATATATATATATATATATGTATATATATATATACACATATATATAAATATATATATACATATATAAATACATAAATATGTACCAAAAACTGAATTTTTGGCTTTATTAGTAATGTTTCTGAAAAGTTTATTGAAAAGTAAAGTTTATTGAAGAATTTTAACTCACAATGAATAAGATAAATTACATAATAATTATCCTAAATGGAAAAAATGAATTGTGGGAGAAATGTTATCCAATAGATTAGACAAGTAACTCATTTATGATATAAAATACTTTTTTTAAAAGTAGTAAAGTAAGTATGTACATATATATATATATATATAAATATATATATATATATATATATATATATATATATATAATGTGTGGTTGGATAACTGATTAAATACCACTTAAAGCGTTATATTCAAGTAAATTCAGAGGAATAGCTACGTATCAGTACTGTATAAGAAGAGTGTGAAATAAATATAGGTAGGTAAAAGAAACATAGAGCATTATGTACACATGTTCATTTAAAAAAAAACAATGAATAGGTACCTGAATGGGCACTGTTTTTCAAATATAGAAAAACAAAAGTAATTTCACATAAAAATGTATTACAGTAAAAGTGAGTCAGAGTGAGTAATTCGTATAATGTATGATTTTGAACACAAAAAGAGAAATGATGAATTGATTCGTTCATATTTAATATTTGGTCACAGGAAGACTTATAAACAAATATTTGTATTGGAAGGCTGAAAATGTGTGGTTTGATTTAATTGAGTAAAATTAAGACGGTATCATAAGGTGCCATGAAAATGGGAGACTGTTCATCAAAGCATGCATAAGAATTATTAAACCGAAACACATATAATAAGATAGAGTAATATTTGTATTTTTAATAGCGATAAATGACTTTGACTGGTCGGGGTGAAAGGTAGCAAAGGGTTGAGTATATTTTAGCCACAAACGTGTTTCTTATATTTTAGCACCCGATTTTTTGTATTAAATACGGTTTAGATAAGTCTTGATTTTTTTCCTATTTGTGAGAACTTTTTATGTACTATACATTTACAAAATCTTGCCTACTAAAAAGTGGTCTACGGTACAATAATTACATTTAATTATTTGCCAATCCGCTGCCTTAAGAACCCACGTAACTCAGTAAATAACTATATATATATATATATATATATATATATATATATATATATATATACATATACGTGTAATGCCTTGCCTACCAAAAGGTGGCTAAGTTATAAGAGTTATATTTGATTATTTGCAAAACGTGTATAAAATTTCAATATCTTAAGAGTTTGATAGTAGATGATTTTATTGGACTATGTAAAGTTTCGATTTAAGACTAAATAATATTGAGCTTTGAATTAACATCACTTTATAAAGGTTAAAATCAGATATCATGTTTTCAAAGTAGTTATGATGTTAGTTACATTTTCCGTATCAGTACTAGACGATACGTTTTTCTTTGTGGAGTAGATAAAATGCTATCACTTCAGTTACTGATTATTATCCAGGTGAATTTCCATTTCGCATCTTCACTGCTCCCAGGGTATATTATATTTATCTCATTTGTATATTTGAACATAAATTTGTGAAATTGATTTGACAGATGATTGCTTAATTTTTTAATTCATTTGAAGAATATCTAATTTAAACAGAATATTTACAAAATTCTTTCCAAATTATTTTATCAGTTTTGTTAATTTCACAATCATTGTATTTTGAACAGTTTCTCAATTAGATTGCATTCATTTATCCGAAAGATGCTTATAGCACAAGTAAGAACTCAAACATTACTATTCTGTGACGCATATATATATATATATATATATATATATATATATATATATATATATATATATATGTGTGTGTTTGTGTGTGTATATATATATATATATATATATTCTGTCCGTGAAAATCTGACTGAACTACTTCTAAACGGCTGGGCTGATTTTTATGAAATTTTGTATGATTAAATTGATTTGAGAATAGTTTAGAGTTACAATAATTAGGCCCACGAAAACCGGAAAGACTTAATACATATGGAAATTGGACTGTTAGAATTAATACATATTAAAGTAGAATTTGATGGAAATTGTATTGAATACTTCTTTATTTATAAGGTGCGAACAATTGAGTATTAGACAAAATTTTTTTTATTTCATTATTCATAATTTCAAGGTACAAGCTGATGAAGAGTGAAATTTTTTTAAATAATCTTGAAAATTTACCGAGTTATAAAAGTTTCAATTTAACCTTTAGACAAGGACGGCAATACTGTGTTGTGAGGTCATTTTTAATATTGCACATTATATTCTACAAGAGGAAAAGATACAGGGATATACCCAACTCTATCCGTATCTTCAAATTTAGAAAAGTATTATATTTCAAAGTATTATATTAAAAGTATTATTTTCTTATCATAACTTATATTTCACAATATTGTACGAAAAATATCAAAATTTAGAATGTGTCAACTACCGGATTCACGAATACCCATCATAACAAAGAATAAAACAATTGTTCAAATCGTTGTGAAATACAAAGCTAGGCGCATTTTATCTATTCCACAAAGAAAAATGTATCGTCTAGTACTGATACGGAAAATGTAATTAATATCATAACTACTTTGAAAACATGATATCTGATTTTAGCATTTAAAAAGTGATGTTAATTCAAAGCTCAATATTATTTAGTCTTAAATCGAAACTTTACATAGTCCAATAAAATCATCTACTATCAAACTCTTAAGATATTGAAATTTTATACACGTTTTGCAAATAATCAAATATAACTCTTATAACTTAGTCACCTTTTGGTAGGCAAGGCATTACACGTATATGTACATATATATATATATGTATATATATATATATATATATATATATGTATATATATATATATATATATATATATATATATAGTTATTTACTGAGTTACGTGGGTTCTTAAGGCAGCGGGTTGGCAAATAATTAAATGTAATTATTGTACCGTAGACCACTTTTTAGTAGGCCAGATTTTGTAAATGTATAGTACATAAAAAGTTCTCACAAATAGGAAAAAAATCAAGACTTTTCTAAACCGTATTTAATACAAAAAATCGGGTGCTAAAATATAAGAAACACGTTTGTGGCTAAAATATACTCAACCCTTTGCTACCTTTCACCCCGACCAGTCAAAGTCATTTATCGCTATTAAAAATACAAATATTACTCTATCTTATTATATGTGTTTCGGATTAATAATTCTTATGCATGCTTTGATGAACAGTCTCCCATTTTCATGGCACCTTATGATACCGTCTTAATTTTACTCAATTAAATCAAACCATACATTTTCAGCCTTCCAATACAAATATTTGTTTATAAGTCTTCCTGTGACCAAATATTAAATATGAACGAATCAATTCATCATTTCTCTTTTTGTGTTCAAAATCATACATTATACGAATTACTCACTCTGACTCACTTTTACTGTAATACATTTTTATGTGAAATTACTTTTGTTTTTCTATATTTGAAAAACAGTGCCCATTCAGGTACCTATTCATTGTTTTTTTTTAAATGAACATGTGTACATAATGCTCTATGTTTCTTTTACGTACCTATATTTATTACACACTCTTCTTATACAGTACTGATATGTAGCTATTCCTCTGAATTTACTTGAATATAACGCTTTAAGCGGTATTTAATCAGTTATCAAACCACACATTATATATATATATATATATATATATATATATATATATATATATATATATATATATATATATATATTTATATATTTATATATATACATACTTACTTTACTACTTTTAAAAAAAGTATTTTATATCATAAATGAGTTACTTGTCTAATCTATTGGAAGGAAACATTTCTCCCACAATTCATTTTTTCTAAGTACTTTGGTTTTCATGTTACCGATTTATAGTCCATTTTTTTGTTTCTTATTACTTTTCTAACTTATATGTTCTTAATATCATTCACTGTTTGATCGTTCAAAAATATATTTTTCCATGATGATTTTTGTTTAGCTGTGATTTTTTTGCAATGTACTTTGTAATACTTTTCTAAATAATTCAATATATATATATGTATACGTATATATATATATATATGTATATGTATATATATATATTTATATATATATATATATATATATATAGTCTTCGTTTTCGAGATATTGTTATTAATGTCTTAAATTATGAATACGCATTTTCTTAATACAAAACTTAAACAGTACTAAAAGCAAAACTTTTTTTTCACAAAAATTGAACCAGCTTCAGATAAGCACCGAGTAATAACGCAAATGATAGTAATAGTTCTTCATTCTATCGTACATATGTGTACTTACGTACTTACTTGACCACTAATATTATAGTTCCCATATATATTTATATATTCCTGCATATATTTACTTAAATGATATTCATTTTGAGGAATTCTGTGAGTATATTACCATGAAAATTAATGGTACACCCATTAATTTTCATGGTAATATCCTACCCATTTTTAGGATAATAAATGTTCAAATGAAAAATAATCGTCTACATACGACATACATAAAACAGGTCATACTTCTACAGTATCAAGCTGAGGAATTGAAATTCGAATTTCAATGATAGAATCTCAGCTTGAGACTCAAAATATTAATTCAAAATTACCACATCTTCAAGTCTCATGATTTAAACAGTTAATACTCCCGTAAAGTCACGACTGCGCAAGTGGAATCCGGGGTTCAATTAAAAAAAACTTAAAAGAGTTTTGTTTGAGACACAAAAAAATATTCATTTAAAAACACCATATCTTCAAGTCTTACGGTTTAGGTAGGCAGTATAAATACGCATCATGATTGAAGAGTCAGAACGTAAAGTTTTATTAAATATCCTATGGAATCAAACTTATACCCATAAACTTATAATCAAACTTTGACCCACAATATTAATTATCAAATCGTAAATCTTTAATTCTCACAGTTAAAGCCGGCATACTCCTCTGGAATCAGAATTTATGGATCAAAGTTTGAAATTATCATGACGTTATTTTGTTATGGTGGACTGAATATGTGCGCGAGGATTCATGATAATCGCTTGAGTAAACATTCTTGCAAGAAAAATCGATCGCAAGATTTGAATGGACAACAACATATAAACGTGAAGCTGAGTAAAAGCGTGTAAAACGTATAAAAACTATATAAAAATACTTTGTTATTTTATAATAGAGTTTACTCCTCATCACTGGAGACTTCCTGTCACCACTTGAAATCATCAATACCCATCCAAATTGATTAAAACATTTCCGAGATATGAGGAAACGAACTCAAAAAATATAAACGAATTGAAAACCTCGTCCTTTTGGAAGTCGGTTAATGATTACAAACCATATTTCGAAGGGCTATCGGATATGTATAGATGGATTGATAAATTTTTATTTTTTCAATCCTCTTTCACATATTTGGTTTCTGTCGTTTTTATTTTTTCACCGGAAAATAACGGTTCGGAGTGACCATAAATTAACCCTGGAGTGGTCGCGTGGATTACACATGTAATCCATACGTATTAAATCGAAAATTTCTCAAAAACCGCCAAAGTAAATTACAAACGCTTCTAGGTATTTTCAGTTGAATAATTAAAGAACGCGTTCAGTGCTGCGTGTGGTTGTGTCGCAGGAGGCCCGTAAATTGCGTGGATTAGACCTATATGCCGCGCGACCAATTGCGTAAGTATTATGAACATATAGTTTTTGTTTTTTTATGATTGATTCTATGTTATAGATATGGTAGTTTGAATACTGGTGTGTGTTGAAATGATCAGACACTTAAAATTAATATATATTTTTAGAATAACCATGGATGCTCGGCGTCAAGCTCAGACTGAGGTGTGGCTAGCTCAAGAAGATTATCATCATGAAATTTGCGAAGATCGTTCGAGTTCAAATGCCGAAGAAACGTCAATAGAGAAATCCCCTTAACGAGCAGGAACGTCTATCAGAATCCGAGCAAGGCGAAGAACTTCCAGGTGAGGCAAACGATTCTGAATCAGAAGATGTTAAGCCACCTCAGCGAAACCGACGAGTTGACTTTTACTCTGGCGTAGATAATACTATCTTGTCAAAACTTGTCCTTCGAATAGTGGAAGAAATCTACAACATAATATTGTCTTTATTGCTCCTGATCCTAAAGGAATAGCCAGGCAAAAAACTACTTCACAAGACTGCTTTTCCCCATTTTTGGACGACAATATAATTGATCTTCTTACCAAATATACAAATATAAAAATAGACTACATAGGGAATAAACACACAAGAGAAAGAGATGCTAAACAAACAGACGCAACGGAAATGAGAGCCTATATCGAAATTTTACTGAAGGCTGGGATGATGAAAATAGGCCGATTAAACGTTGCCCAAATAATTGACAATGTAAAGCACACAGGAATCGAAGCTATATATTTAACTATGTCTGAACAAAGATTAAAATTTTTGACGAGGTCTTTGCGCTTTGATGACATTAGAGAACGCCAAGTTCATGTATGTATTGATAAGCTGGCTCCATTAAGAAAGTTTTTAGATTTATTTCTAGTAAAATTTTAGAAATATTTTGTTCCAAGTCCTGAAATGACGTTGAATGGACAGTTCTTGGCTTTTAGAGGACACTGTTCTTTCAAGTAGTATATCCCCAGCAAGCCGGCGAAGTATGGAGTGAAGGTTTTTGCTCTCGTGGACGTTTATTACCCGTATACGTTCAACTTTGAAATATATGCGGATCAACAACCTAAAGGCCCATTTCGCTTGAGCAATGAGAGACACGATGTGGTTATGAGGATGTCACGTCCAGTGCTAGGTAAAATATGACTATTACTATGGATAATTGGTTTTCTTCTCTTCGTGTAGCAAAAGTCAACAATGCACAATGACTCTGCAATTGATGCCGATACTGGAGATCGTCGCAAGCCAGAAATATTAACTTATTATAATCGAACAAAAAACGGCGTCAACTTGGTAGACAAGATGTTCTGGTGATGGGCGATGTGCACTCTATTACGTGTTCACGAATTCAAAAATATGGCCTCTCACCATCTTGTTTTACTCGGTCAATCTCAGCGCACTAAACGCGTTATGCATTTCTACCGTAAATAAAAATTATGAAGTTGTTCGTCGACATGACTTACTCATCGATCTGTCTCTGGGTTGGATGAAAACTCTGGCTCGCCGAAAATTGGATGATAATAAATTACCAAGAAGTCTAGTATTTAAAATAAAAGACCTTCTTGGCATTATTCAAAGAGAAAGTCCGCACAAATCAAACAGAAAAAAGCACCAAGTAGTTCCATAGGTCGCTGCTATGACTGCGGAAGAAAGCGCAATATAAGCACTCGAAAACTATGTATTACTTGCAAAAAGCATATTTGTGGCAATCATTCAAAGATTATCTGTATATCTTGTTTAGAAAAAACCAATTAGAATTAAGTATTTTTGATTAGTTTTTTTATGGATTTCAAGTATAACAATTTTTATATATTTCAATTATAACAAGAAATGTAATTTTTAGTGCCATAAAGAGGTTTTGTAATTTCTTTGATTCTTTTATACACTGAGGTTGTGCTTTGTTTCTATTAACTATTTTTTGGTATAGAAGACTTTAATTATTAGATTTGAAAAGAATAAAAAATTAATGAAGCATATTATGTGTTTTTATTTGAATTTATAAACGGCATAGTACAGATGGTACTCAACGGGACTAATCTGGTCAGGTTTTATACAAAAAAATATTGCAAACAATTTTCAAAAAAAAAGGGAGAACAAAATTGTGGGACATGTACAAAATCTTTGTCTCATTAAGAAAATATTGAAAGTCTAGAAATTTTAGCGATGAACACACACAATAAAAAAATTATTAACATTTTAATAAGAAGCGAGTTTGTAGTAATATTTTAAGGGTGTTACTACGATAGCTGTAATAATTTTCGCACTTTGGTTTCGCGCGATTGACTGGTTTTATATAGCTGCGCGTACACAATTATATAACATAATTTTAAAAAGTCAAATTTTTAAGTCATATAGAAATATTAAATTATAATCAATATATTTTAAGGAGACGATAAGCCACAAAGTAATTGATTAATGTAAACGTAAAACTGAATAATATAAGAAAACCCCACCACCTGTTAAAATTGTAGATGGAAATTATGCCAGAAAATGCTTAATAAAATATTAATACTTAGAAGGTGTTCAACTTATCAAATTGTTGATTGGAAAGTTGGAGGGAGGGGCTGCGACACATTTAATGTCTCTTTAAAGCTTAATATTTTGCAAACTGGAAAGAAATTGAAAAAAAGAACGTCAATAGAAATCCAATATCATTATATGTAACCTATCCAACTACACTTCACTCCATAGGTGTACGAATAAAATCTCTGCCACTTTACAAGTATGGGGTACATTAAGGAAAATTTATTTTAAGATTTTACTAGAAAATTATATCTTTTTATGAAGCATTCCTCTATAAAATTTCATAACTACAAACTATAGAAATGACAGGGGAAAGACATGCAGTAACGGACAAACGGACGGAAAGATATGAATAAAATATTTTGTTTCTGATGACTGGCTATTGAGTTAAAATATCCACAAAAAGTTTTGAATTCAACGTCGTCTAATTTATAAGAAAAGTGTTAATTTTTTCCATGTACTTTCTCTCTTACTACATTTCGGATACATGTAGTTTTTCATGGGGTTTCTATGTGTCCTAAATCATTGAAATATATGGAATAATTTTTTGTGTAATTTATTCGATTTATTCTATAAATAATTTTATGTCAAAAACTATTACTATTTTTAGATAGGGCCATGAAATATGTTGATATTATCGGAAACAACTGACTTTCTCTGCCAAAAATAGCGTGGGAATGTAAGCCAGCATTTCTGATTACCTTTCAGGAATTCATTTGCATTAAATTCATGCTTTACGCAATCTGTTAAATATTGATCTGAAAAGTTCTCGACTTACGGAACAAACTTTTGAAGACATTTTCACCCAGAAGATAAAGGTAATTTAGAAATACGGTAGCTTTAAATTCTTTAATGACATTTCATGTATTAGGGAAATGCCTGAAGTTATTGTAAATAAAAGATTAATACATTTTTTTACTTTTTATTAATTTTACATTATTGAATTTACTTTGTAACGAATATTTAGCAAGATTTTCACATGACTTTAATACGCAGACTTAAGAAGAATATTCAAATGATGTTAAATAAACATTTTAATAAAAAGATATATATTAATAACACTAGGGATAAAATAGGAATATTCACTCATGACGTATACCGGTAACAATTTTCATGTATACATATAACCTTTCTTCAGGCAAATAAAACAAAGAACATATACGGAAATAATATAGCAAATACACATTTACCCATATTATATGAAGAAGAATATTAAACATGCAGGCGATATATGTTATAAGTTTGGATAAATACAGAAAGTGAATGTCTTTGCACTATATCCATAAAATAAGATCTGCTTTATTTCAGGAAAGATACTGAGAAAATTTAAAACAAATTTCATCTATCTAAAGGATAATACATTAATTTCTCATAGTTTTTAGTTTTAAAAAAATATAATCATAAAATGCTGATAGTTAATGTTCTTGTTATTCAAATAATGTCAAATTCGCGTCAAGTCAGTCCTAATATCAACATTTGAAGCGTCTTTTCCACCATCATAATGGAAACAATTTGTATAAATATGTAAACTTAATGTTGATAATATTTTTTATAAGATTTTTTTAATAAAATTGCATCATATGATATTTTAGGAAGAAAATGTAAGCCATAGAAGCGAACGTACCAGCATAAACTTAATTATTACGCATAAAATGCGTAGTTTCAAAACACGGCTGTCAGTACAATTTAAGACACAGCTATGAAAGGTTATGGTGCTTTCTACGTGATAATATAGCTTAAAATGCCGGCTTGTGCTATTCCCACCTGAAAAAAATATCACTGGACTGAAAAAGAAACAAATTGGGATTACTTTTCATACGTAAAAACTATTACTTAATTTAATTTTCAATTAACTGTGCCATTTTAAAATATCGAAGTGGATTGTTAACAGAAGCGCGCCATTTTTATTGGTGTTGTCACCTCTTAAAAATTGTTTACCCAAATTAAAACATCTTAATTGCTCGATACTGAAAAATGTAAAATTTAATTTGTAAAAAAATTGGGATATGGAAAATGTCGTTGGATAATTTAGTGTAACGATTGAATTCCCGTTATCGTATTAAATTTTAGAATATTTTAGGTATTGCGTATATCATCACTATATGTAAGACAACGACAAGAAACACATGTTACATTCATTTATTTCCGCCGTCTTCTTTAATTTATTCAAAATTCGAACCGACATTGTTTAAAATTTTAAGAAATTGTATCACGATATTGAATGATAATTAATATAAATTATTTTTTCATCCTGTTTTGAATTTCTTTAGTATGAGATCGAATATTTTCAAACTTTTATTATGGGCTTTTTCACATTTCTTTTTACTTTAAGACACTAAGATAATTGTTTTCTTTTTGTATTAAAAGTGTTATGTGAAGAATAAAATGGTAAAATGTAACAAAATTTTTAAATAATTTTAATCTAAATACTTTGGCTATTGGTTGTGGTCAGAACAAACATTTTAGAAATTTAACACGGCGGCCTTAATAATACTTCATATAAGCCAAGCCATGACCATATAAATTGATGCAAATCTGAATCCTACTGCTGCAAGCAAATATATTTATATGCGTCGATTTCCTGAAGTCCGTGGGTAAATTTATTCTGTTGGTAACACCGTGCGCGTTGGGGGAGGGCGCTAGTAGGCGGAGCGCGGTGCCCCCTCCACCGATTTTTGGCTTGACCGCGACCGCGAAGTGATTTGTGCGTATGCGCCTTCTGGAATACTCTATATTCTAAGGATGTACGCTTAATTACGCTCATTATTTTTTAGGGTCTACATTAGTTATTATATTTCATTAAAACAATTAATGATCATAAAAACAATTTCATTAAAAAAATTAACGCTGTCTGTAACATTTTTCAGTAACATTCTGTCGTTAAAATTTGATGTGGCATAATAAGATTTAATTCAGGTGTTACTTACAAAAATAATGGAATAATTTTCGCGATAGAAATGAAATTTTTATGAAGTCTTCACTAATGTATTTTATAGGATATATATGGTATTGTAGGTGATAACTGGGAGATAACTGAAAGGAAGATATGGCAATTTACTTTTAAATACAAAGCATATTTACCAAAAAAAGTCACTTGGTTTATTAGTATAATAAATGGTAGTACGTTTATTGATCTTATAGTTAATTGGATGATATTTTCAAAAAATTCACTGAACCAAGTTGCAGGCACAGCTAGTCGACTTAATATTTCTTATACTATAATCATGATGGAATACATTGAATATATTCGATAAAGAGAAATTAGAAACTTCTTTTAAGAGACTTTGAACTTTGAAACTATTTTTAACTATTGATTGCAATTAACACTATAGATATAATTTGAACTTTGAAAATAAAATTCAGTAACTATTTTATGGATGTTTAAATTTTCTTATATTTTTAAAATTAAAAAAATTAAGATACCATTGTTAAAAAAAATTATTTTTATACATTATTTCCGTGACATTTTTATGTTCATTTCTTGCAATCTGGTTTGATAAAGTTTCTAGTTACAATGACGCTTTCTTAAAATACTTCTTCGTATTATTGCATCCTAATCATATCTCGCTTCCTTTCTTATTTTGTTTGCATTCATTTTTTTCATTTCACTTAATGTTTAAATAGAATTAATAGGTTCTGTTAATGAAAACTTATGTGTGAGATTCGATTTGACGAAATACTAAACAAAGCCCTAAATTTCGAAAATAATCTTAGAAATGGTTACTAACATGTGAGGTTTGTTCAACAGAGAAGAAAAATATTTTTCCATGAATGGCTTATGTTTGCTCATCTTAATAGCTTTTCAAATATTCTTCCAATGTATACCTACATTTAAAATATTAAATTTATATTTTAATATTTTAAATGTAGGTATACATTGGTCAACGAAAGACTTCGTGTGACATCTCTATTATAAACAAAATCGTTGAAATTCGAAGATCGTATCAACACCGAAACAAATATAAGGTAGTGTTAATTGCAATCAATAGTTACAATTCTAATAGTGTAGATTGAATAGTTGATATATACTGCAAACCTCATAAAAATATCCGTTCATATATATATACGTATATACATGCATACAAGTAACATACGTTTGAAGTTTGAGATCACTTTAAATGTAATGCCCATCTTTCAATCATTTTAAATACACATATTGAAAGAAATAAGTAAAATGGGACCGTTATATAAATATGCATGTGTATTAGTATTGAAATATCCTTAAATAATTTATAAATTTTTTTCTTAAAGCTATCTTTGCTTTATACTTTTATTCAATATCCATTTCAAATAATGTTTTACCAATGTCCGGCGAATCATCGCATTTCTAAAAAAGTGTTGATTTTTTTATTTTTTTTCATTTTGTTTTACTTGAAGATTTTCCAAGAGTGCCAAAAGTTTACCTTTTCCAATAAATGTTAACGAGCATTTTCAAAAATAAAAAAATAGTTTCTTGTTTACTAGTAATGATTTCTTCATTCATTACTAACAAGGGTCGTAAATAGTTTATAAAAAAGCACTATTTCTTTAAGAACACTTTTAAGTAAATGCATCATAAGTTAGAATAATCATCCCATTTTTTAAAATGTTATTAAAGTTCTTGATATTAGTAATTATTTACTTAAATAATTAATTAATAAAATGACATAAAATTCCAAATTGTTGACTAGTGGAAATCATCTATTTATTTCAAAAGCAAGAGCAGAAATTAAAAGTTATTTAACAAAATTAAAACATCAAGCGCAGGGAAAAAAAGAGAATGGAATATATAAAGTTGGTTGGAAAAAATGAAGAAGTAGCACTTTTCCATAGTACTTCTACACGATAATGTGACGGGAGACAACAATTAAAACAATTAGCGTTTTTCTTTAGCGTCTTTGGACACACACGAAAACACACACGCACACGAAAACGCACACCCAAACGCACACAAACACACACGTTATTTGCTCTTGTCCTGATTTCCAAAAATACGGATGTGAAAATGTAGATAAATACTACTGGTAACTTATTCTAGGATCGATTAGCTTCCTGTAAACATACTTGCACCGATAAAGTGCTTTAAATTGAGAACGGACATTTCTTTAAAGCTCAATTAAAATTTGCACTTCGTCATTTAATTGTTTAATGTTGTGTTAGGAAGCACTCACATTAGATATGATATTATCAAAAGGTTCTTTTCGTTCATACGATAGTAAGTGGGTTTCGAGACACTCCAAGAATAAAAGCACACCACAAAGTGTTTTCTAAACACTTGACTTTTCCTTTTAAAATTATCTCTAAATTTGGAATAACGACTGCATTTTTTATGTTTTTGTTTAAGTTGTCTCCATAAATGGTTATGTAAATCAAGACTTAATATGTCGCACAGGCCAAGAATCTTCTTATAATATATACCCTATTATCTTTGACTTTTTGGTTTAATAAAACTGCATAAATTTTAGCTTAGATTAAAAAGTAGAATATCTCTTTTAAATTACCTCAAACAAAAAACTCACAAACTTTACTTCTTTAATACACGAGTATACATATATACAAATATATATATATATATATACATATATATATATATATATATGCGTATATCTTTGTGTGTTTGTAATTTTTTGGTACATATTTCAATTAAAAACCTTCGTTCTAAATAAGCTGTGTGCAATATTTATTAGTACAATGTTTTGTGTTACGAATAAGTAACAATCGTCAGGAAAATAATAAACTTTTACAATATCTTGCAACCAATTGGTATTGTGAAAAATTATCAGTCGATATAAATATGTCCTAGTTTTAAATAGTTTACTGTAACGGCTATTGTTATTTTTGTTCTAGCTTGAACAACTCTCTACCCGCAAGATGATGTTAGAATAGTCTTCTTTATTGAACAAAAACACTTCAAAAGTATTTATGATTTTTTCTTGCTTTTTACATACAAGTCACATCACCATAAAAATTTTAAAAAATGTAAATGGAATTTTGTTTAAAAAATTAATTATCGTTGTTTAAGTTAACAGAAGAAACCTAAGTAATATTGTTAAATTAATAATCAATGATACATATGACAAAGAAAGACAGAAGAAAACTTAAAATTAAGGCTAGTCCGCAAATATCCTATTACAAAATAATTTAAAAAAACCGGTAGCTGACATAGAAGAAAAAAGTGAGTTAAATTATAACTATATATTTTTAAAAAAGTTACGTTAAAAAACAATAATAAACATGCAAATGCATATTTGTATCTCCACCTAAACTTTGGAAATAATGCATAACCTTATATCCTTAATATATGATAGTCAATAAATCGTTCAGGTACCCAAGGCACATAAGTAAACTCGGTGTACAAATATTGTAATGGAAGACCGATCAAATCCAAATACTCGGCCTTTTTGCCTCCTAGATATAATGCCAAACGAACATTTAGCACGTATCTCATCCGTTTGCAATGTTAGCTGCATTTGATAACAACCAAAATCACTTCAGTAGTAAAGTAAAAAATTGTACATATACAATCAATGTTTATTAACCATTATATATGTTTTATAACACAGAGAGGGGAGCGCGCGCGCACACACACACACACATATTTTAAGTGTTGATCATATACTAAATATATTTCATTATAAAAACTCTCTTTAATGAGCAAACTAACCATAGTATTGAAAATCTTTCGAAGCTCATAATTGTTGCATAGAACAAACAAAAATTGCTAAATTGATTGCAACTGTATTGAAAAAAGTTCAATGTTAGATAAAAAAATTAATGTTTTCATATTTCAACGGATGTATAACACATCTTCATAAAATAATGGAAAATTGCAAATAGATGTGAAAGATGATGAATATGGTGTAAAGTTACAATTTATTTAATTTAATTAAGTTAGAATTTCCAATAAATTAAAATAAAAAAGTAAATTATCCAACAAAACAATTTCACAATTTATAATGAAATTGACGATTGCAAATAATTACACTTTTTTTGCGGATAACACCAATTATAATAGTAAAAGAAACAAAAATCTCAGAGTTAATATTTGTACGCGGAAAAATCAGTTACTCTGTGCATATCCTTCATAATATACCTCCCACAATCTTCGATGTTATGTGAATCGTTCCTAAAATTTTTAAATATTTTTATTTCATATTTACTGTCTCTGTAAATAACTCAATAATTTTTATAGGTATAAATACATTGCCTGTAACAATATACTGCCTCATTCGATTCAATGACTATCCCAAGTTGCAGTTTTCGAATGTATAGTGAATCCACAGAAGCGATGAATCTGTGTGTGCATTTTCACACTTCAAGAAAAAAACCCAAATATTAAAAAGCTTCATCATAATCATACAGAGCGTTAAAGTATAGAAGGAGAAAAAATAAAATGATATCCATATATATATATATAAATTATGTAACGAGATAATAAAAGGTCCAATTTCTACAAAAAAACAAGAAAACTTACCATAATTATAAAGGTTGTAAAAAATGTTATATATTGAAGGCAAACCGTAAAAGAAGTCACTATAAAATAAACACGCGATCGTCACTTGTGACGAGTCACTTGTGAACGTGTGCAAGTTTATTTTATTGATTTCACTCCTTAAGTATAATAAATAAATATGTGATTTTTGACATTTATTAGATGAAGCCAAAAATGATAAATTATTAATAACTAGTTAGTTATTAAATATCAGGTACTTCCCAAATTTATAAAGTTTAAATGAAAACAAGAAAACTTACCATAATTATAAAGGTTGTAAAAAACTTTATATATTGAAGGCAAACCGTAAAAAAAGTCTCTATAAAATAAATACGCGATTGTCACTTGTGAACGTGTGCGAGTTTATTTTATTGATTTCACTCCTTAAGTATAATAAATAAATATGTGATTTTTGACATTTATTAGATGAAGACAAAAATGATAAATTATTAATAACTAGTTAGTTATTAAATATCAGGTGCCTCTCAAATTTATAAAGTTTAAATGAAACCATAAATAAAATTCTGCGTAAAGCTGCATGAGTTAAGTGGAGTAAGTGATTTTATTAGTTAGGAGAATCCTACATTTTATTCTAGGGTTTGTAATAATACAAATATTTTATTTCTACTTTAAATAGCATAATGTCTGTTTTACATCTAATAATTTTTAAATGTTCCTTCGTTAATACGTTTATCAAATTCGCATTGGACAAAATGACAATAATTATTGAAATTTGTACGGCAGCCAAAGTTTTAAAAATCTTAAATAGTTACAAAAATTGCAGGGATTGCATTTTGTCGCCTCTAGATTTATGGATTCTGGCATGACTTGATGAAAAACTCCAAGGGTATCCATCACATTAGTATTTCCTTTCAAATATATATTGTAGACAGTTACAAGGAAAAAAATAAAAATAATTGTATGCTAATAGATCTATCATTAGACCAACTGTCGAGAAGTACTATTTTTATTTACAAAATTAAGGGAGTATTTACATTTTGACGAAAAATCTGTTTTTTTGCCAAGTCTGCTTTAAATTCTGGAAATATCTAGTGCAATGATTTTGATGCGGCCAATAGATTAAACTTTCTTTTACAATTTGTTAGGTTATGTTTAGTCTCACATGTTCTTTCAATGAAGATTGATTTTCCGCTACGTCAAAATATCTCGTCACTAAAAAGAGCCAAATTTAGAAGATTTATTCTGGGCTAAACCTTAATCAGGAACGTGAAGAAAGTAGTGAAATACTCATTTCCTCTTCTTTCATTTCTTTAAATTGCAATTTGATTGGCACAATAGTAAAAGAGAAAAAGAATAATACTTATTTAGGAAAATATTCAATTTTCCATAGATTTTGTGCGTCACGGCGAAGCACCGATTCTTCATTTCGCGCTGAGATGCGCGATCGGTTGTTCCAGTCGGCTTAGAGCCGTATCACAAGCAAACTATTTGTGATTTCCGTTAAACTATTGTTATCATAATGCTCCGATTAACCATTTTAATCCAAAGTAAAAAGTATTATTTGAATAAAATATTTTATTTCATGTTGTCTGTATCCTTAAGTTTAATTTTCTCTTTAATTATTCAGGTTTACTTACAGAATTAATCAAAATAAATTTAAACCACATTATATCTAACTTTGTGAAAATTCCTGTTTTTATAACACAGCATTTATAGCTTTACTAAGAAGAGATAAGAAAGTTATAGGGCTTTAATTCATATAAAAAGTTAATCATTTAAAAAACATTAATGATTTCATGTACATTACGTATGTTCTACATACACACATTTATGCATTATGACCATATTATAAGTTTTACAGAGACGGTTAAATATACAGAATAATTTACTGAGGTTATTGATTAAAAATTACATTACATGCGGATCGAAACTGTATTTTATAGTATGATACTCGTATGTCTAGGTTTATATAGCGTTTACTAGAACTCATGCATATCCTGGAAATAATCAAGTAGAATCCGCAATTCGTTCGGTAGTGTCTGCATTCGAATGCAGCAAAATGGTTAATTCTCGGTTTAAAATGAGATATCTTAAAGCCACTCTGCACAAGTAGAAGCAGAGGTCGTTAGACCTCTGCTTGCACCGTTGCTTACGTGGAACCGTTGCAGCCTTGCAGACGCAAAAGTGTGTACTGGAACAGCATGAGCGCCGCAATAATATTGAACTCTTCAGTATCCACAATCGACAGGATGAAAAATACGGCGAGTTACCGCTGAGCATCGCGCGTAGCGGCTGTTGTGCTGCTGCCGCACGAGATGGAGTCGGGGCGTCGAATGGGAGCGCCGCACGAGGATCGTCCGCGCTTCGTACTGCTGCGACTGTGGTGAAACGACGGCGTATGTATATAGATATATATATATATATATATATATATATATATATATGTGTGTGTGTGTGTGTGTGTGTGTGTGTGAGAGAAATAATGCTGCACAAGCAGAGTTAGTAACCTTTTTGTGGATAAAATACCAAATAATTTAAAGTTCTAGCGTGTAACTTAATATCTATTTTATCATTGGTTCTAAGAAAATTTCTGTACATACCTATCATTTTAATTATTGTATTTTCTATCTACAAATAAAAGATTATTATTATTATTAGTATTATTATTAGGTATGGACAGTTTATATATGCTATAATGCTGAGGCAGTTATTTTCAAAAAATAATATTGTACGTTAACTGGTAGAGGCAGCGGCCTTGAATATTTCGGTTAATATATGACCAGTATTGACGGCTCCATATGAGGAATCAGTGTACTAAACAACTTCTCACGTACGTGTTATAAAAAATAAACTTTGCGGATGATTTAAAAGAAAATTGCTTCTTAGAGCAAAACCTCCTATAAGTTTCATTCTGGAAACAAGGAAGTTTAAACTGATTTTGTTATCGATGGTAACACCTAGTTCTTTAATTGCGTTGATCTGGATCAAATCGTAATTTCTAATTAAATATTTTTTGTATAGTTAGTATAGAAACATTCTTTTGGACTGAGTTCCTTAATATTTTTTTCATACCACCTTGGAATATTTTTTGTGTCGACTTGAATCAATTTGCAGTATCCAATAATTTTTTCTTCGTTGAAGAGCTTTAGGTCGTCGACAAACAAAACATTAATAAAATGAAGGCTCTAGGTGTGAATCTTGCAGAATACTTTTGATTAGTTAGATATGAAATTATTCAATTAACTAATACGCCTGGTACTTCTATATTTTTGTAAATTTTCAATTGCCTTTCTATGATGTAAAACTTTGAAGACCTTGTCAAAATCTCTGCATATTTATTTCAGTTGTCTTCCAGTACGAAACGTTTCCGCTAGGATGTATTTGAAAGGAATCAACTTGGTTAATATCAACCTTTTGTATAGTCAGCCATACTGCTGTAAAGTTATTGTGTGATGAACAGTTTGAAAATTGTTTCATGAATTTGCCTTTTGAAAAATTTGGCACCAGGCAACGATATTGAAATGGGCCTGCAATTGAATACGATATTTTTCCTCGTTTTGATATGAATATGTTTAATCTGAGGTTTTTATCCCCTTATACTTGGAATTATTTTGTCGTAATATATATCAGTTCTTTGTTATCACGTTACATCGAGAAATAAATACAAAAATTGCTTTTATTTCTTCCCTCATAATTCAAAGATCATATTATTTATTAGAACAAAAAACTTTAAAAATTGGTGGTATTTGATCGAAACAGCACCGGATTCCATCTTGAGATTTCAACTCGGTGAGCGGTTCGGCGGTCAACAAACGCAGCACACATCTGGATCACACTTTTTTCATTCCTAATTCATTGCTTATAATATAAAACACCCACCTAATTGTGATTTCAATAATATTACTTATTTCACGCACTTTCAGTCTTCGGTCATCTAAAACCATTTTGCGGATTTTATCGATAATTTTTGGCGTGGATGACGTTGATGGCCTTTCGATCCTAGAATCATATGATTGATCATGGTGTTGAAACACCTCTCTCCCATCTTTGAACAAAGATGTCCACTTTTGGTGATGGAATACGACGGCGCAGACTCACCTCATTTATTATCCATGTCTTCCTTGATTCGTTCCAACAAAAAATCCTAGAAAATTAATTGCGCTACTATTTGTTACCGTTCTTAAACGTATTGAATATCGTGATTTTTAAGCATACAAGATATTAAGTTTGGAGTCGGTTTGGAATTACCGGACTATTCGCATAATTAAAAAAGCAGATTTGTTAATAAATATTTTAATATTTCGAAAATTATTTTAATGGAATACTTGAAAAACTATGTCAAGGTGGGTCAATCATATCAACTCGCGAAATTTTGCTATAAATTATTATTTAATAAAACAGCTCACGGAATTTTAATACAAACTTAATGATCGTTAGTTGTCGTGGCTAGATTAGTAAACTACAATAATTCTAAAGATGTTCAATATTTTAAGGGTTAGTAACAATTGTAAACTTTTAGCCGACAATTTTTTTATTTTAATCATCAGCCGATCCGGATTAGCCCATTCAATCGACATCTTCCCACAAGAACTAGGGTGACTATACTATATATATATATATTTGGCATGAATGGCATTAACCGACAATATTTATACTTTCTAATGTATATTTAGTTCAAGAATTAACAATTTATGATGTTTTCCAGATAATTACTGATTTCACTTTTATTATGGGTATATTCTTATAGTTTAATAATAGGTGCCTCGGCGCCGAATTCAAACTTTAAACTTAAATATCTCCGCAAACAAAGGGGCTGGCGGGAGAGGAGAGATGACGTTCGCTAGATTATTGGCGCGAATTTGTTAATCACCAAGTCGCAGTGGTCTGGCGCATACCACGCTTACGCTGTAACGTATTTGTGCAAAGGTTTTTCTGTTAATGAGGTACAACAAAAGTTTGATAATCATTTTGAAATCGGACGTTTTAATGTCTGTTAATCAAGTTGAGGGTAGCGAAATTCAGAGCCTGAGCATGTGCAATAAATCATTTAAGTTGACATCGAAATAGATCTATGCAATCAATGGAAAACATTAACCGCGTCGCCGCTGTAGTCGAAGAGTATCCACGAAGGTTAATTGGAAAACATGTTGCCTCATTGAATATTCATCATTAAACTCGTCAAAGAATTTTGGCTTTAAGCTTAAAATTACATCTCTATAAAAAACATATCGTTAAAAAATCAAACTTGAAGAATACAACAAGCGGAAAATTTACTGTTAGGGAATGTTAGAGATTTTTTCAAAGGAAAACGGGACGGACAATGTTTATTTTAGCGATGAATCACACTTTATATAAATCGCCTAAATTATTTGTTATCCAACAATCCATAATAAAACGTCAGCAAAGCATTACAAAGTCGTAAAGTTATTGTATGGTGCACGATATCGTCTAAAACATCATCGGACCATTTTTCTTCGAGAATGACTGCGTTGCAACGATTACAGTGACAAGCAAGCGGTATATTGAAATTATTAACAAATGTTTTGTACCGTATCTACGAGAGTAGGAGTCAGATGTGTAGTTTCGACAACGACAGCTAGGGTCTTCAAGAACATAACTAGAGCGTTATTTCTGGGAAAAGCCATAAGTCAATTTGTAGACATAATCTGGCCACCCAGATCTCCCAACTTAACTCCATCTGACTTTTTTCTATGGAGTTATCTCAAAGCAAGAGTTTTTGATACTCTTTTTATAAAGTCGCAGCAGCTGAAGGCTAAATAACGGAGGAAGTGAGAGCCACGTCAGTCGACGTTCTGCGGCGCGTCATTGATAATTGGCGCTTATGTTTTGAGGAGTGCACTCACCGTGATGGGAGATATATTGATGGTGTAATAAAATCCGTATAAATGTACTTTAGATTACTGGAATTAAAATAATATAGAGTAATTAATTTTTTATTATTACTTAAAACTTGAATTCCGCCCTGAGAGACCTTTGGGTTTCAATCTCATTATTTCATCACTTGTGTATTTAGTTTAGTTCACAGCAAAAACAGGCTACTTGGCAGAAACTTTTAATAGTATTTCTACGTTTGAACATCAACAAAAAGTAGAGCGTTTTTCTTAAACGTTTATTTTCGAACAACAACACCAGACGGATATCGGGTATCGCAGAAATTAAATAATTAGTTTGGATTTGGATTCAGATAAAGCAATAAAAAAAGGAATGAGTAATGGAAATACGATTGTAATACAATGAATTCAATTAAAACCATCAGTAGCTCTGTCAAATGTAAGGTTGCTTTCATATAATTAGCCACGAAAATAAATGGAAATATGAATTTATTGAGAAAGATGACCAATTCTAGAAATACGAATAACGTTCAGGGAAATTTTATTAAAACTGTTTGCTTCTATAATTGGTGCACCTCGAAAATCGAGATCAGGGAAATTAAAAGACCGTTCATCGCGTTCCATTTGCGCTAAGATTATGTAAATGAGAAACTAAAGTTGATCAGAATAAAAGTTTGTCCTACAAGAATTTATATTTTCAAAATGAAATAAAATTAGTAATTGTGTAATTAAGTAATGAATTTTACTTAAAATCTTGCAACAAACCACAACATAAAACAAATGTTTTCAAAGATAAACTTTATTTTCTAAATAGTAGAGTTTGCATAGATGAATCTAAAGAGAGTTTCATCCTTTATTAGGTATTTTATGAAGAATTGGTGTAATATTCACTCGTTTAGGGATTGAAAATGACAACGCATATAAAAAGGAGTTAAAAAAAATTGGCACCGTTTTAAATACGATTCCTTTAATGAAATTTGACAATTGGTAATCTTATGTTTTGTTCACACATTCATTTAATGGCTTTGTTCACTTTTTAAATGACCTTAGATTTGGTTAAGATCGACTTTTACGGAGATCATAAGAAGGCAGGTTTCAGTCGTTTCTGATTTCCTTAGAGGTCATTGTATAAAATATTTAAATAAACCTTAAAATATTCGATTACATTGTTGTTTGTTTGTTCACTTTGTCGTTGGTCAGCAAAGTCACTAGCTACTGCTGTCTCGATGGATGTAATTTTAATAAAAAAATAACAAATAAAACTGATTACCAAAATACGCAAAACATCTATTTCTAATTTAGTTATAACATAGTATAAATCATCAAGATTAGAAGCATGGACTCTATAGTTGAGACACGCTGCTAAGCAGCATCAGTAGGTGTGAGTTTATGACTAAATAATGTCGCGTCTTGACCTGTAGCATTTTGTAAATAGGGCTTTCACCGATAAATTTAAAATTGTACAAGATATTATTGACCTTCGAATTTACTACGATTACCCTAATTATGTGCACTTTTATTTTAAGGCACTTTTATATGAATATAATATATTTTATACGTCCAGTAGCAGAATTTAAAAGAAAATACATAAAAGTGTAGTATAATTCCCTGATGGGTAATACTTAAGGATTAGGTGAATAGATACAGATTGATTAATAGATGACAAGGAAGAAAGAACAGATCTGAACAGACATAGAAACTATGAACTTTTAAATCGATTTAACTTTGTAAAAATATTTAAAGTTTCCTAATTTAGACAGGAAAGGTCAAATGGCAATCAATATGCGTACTTTTTGATTTATTTTAACTCGGCCAGTTATTGTTCGAAAACTTTTAGGAAACATTTTCTATATATAGAAAACATGTATATATGCGTATATATATATATATATATATATATATATACAAAAAAATTCTGTTGCATTTTAAAAAACCTCTTGGATGATGCTTTTTTCGATGATAAAAACGTCTTCTATTTTCGTGTTTCAATTTTACCCAGACTCTCCAAAACCTATTTCATATTCTATTTTGATCTACTATTATTATTATATCGTCGTATTGAAACGACCCCCACGGTTGTATCAATCGAACAGCTTGAAGCCGCTCATGACAAACTGGATGCCGGTACGTTATTTTGTTTACAATTTGTGATTGTATCTCGGCAAAATCGCAGACACACATCCACAAAGAACTCTAGTCAATTTATTTTCTCGGGAAATCTGGTCTAGCTATTTGCGTAACTAAACTGAGCACTAGCTGAGACGTCGATTTTAAAATAAGGAAAAACTTTGTCTTCATTTTATTTAGTTAAACGTGCCGAAATAAATCGATAAGATTGCTTTGATTTGTTATATTGACAAAGTTAAGATTGCTAATTTTCTAAATAAATATGGTTATTCAATAAACCCGAGATGTTTTAAGTACATCATGAAGAGTTTCAAAAGCTTATTAGGTTCTTCAATAAACACTATTTTACAATTTTTCTTGTTTTTAAATTATAGGAAAATTTTGTCACATACATACATACCTTGCCTATATATACACATATTATATACGTATCCTTCTATATCTAGCTTTATATATAGTATATTTTTGCTGTCACTATTATTCCACTCCATGTTTTCATGCGTTTGATACGATGACGTTATATTGAATAGACAATATTGAATATATTTGGTGTTAGTTTTGTAGAAATTTATTATTCACAATTAAATGAAACTACGTGATGTAGTATTATTTCTACTTTCTTTAAGTTCTTTACCACGACCTAGGTTTCGTTGTATTACAACATCTTCAGTTGGGCTATTAGAAAAGATTAATCTTTGATGATAGCTCACCGCTTTCTTTTTTTTGCCAACGCTTTGCATTTAGTATATTTTTTTAATATGAATTCAATACGTACCGCGCATTCTATAAAAAGAAGTACATTACAAATTTTATATTTAACTACAATAATTTTTGGTCATAACTAATGTACTAAAAAAATATAATAAAAAAAAATAAAACCTATTTAATATTTAAATAAAATAGCACAACACACAACGCACGCAAAATAACATAATTATCTTATCGTCAAATCTACATACCGGCAAATCAAGGACGCGATGCATATTGACGGCTCTACCAATCATTAAATCCTGCTTGAGTAATTTTAATGAGGTGACAAAAAAACGAATCCGAGAATAAAGTCGCCTAGGATAAGAGTACAAACTTTCATGACCTAATGAAATCGATAATGAAATAAAAGACTTTGTTGCGCTAAGATTTATTATTCACCAAATATAATTGTTTCACAAGATTATGTTGCAAAATGCAAGTGGATAGATACCTTTTATGTTGGCTAGAAACCATTGACAGTAATTAAGGAATAAGTGGTTGTTCGTGGTTTGTAGGTGCTATATTTAATGTAATATCTTTCTTTGGGAGACTACACACTGACATGTGGCTTATTTGGGAACAGTTTTTTTTTTAATAAGGGCTACCTATTAGGTTTATCATGTAATAGTTTTATCATGTAATAGAACGTGTGCAACACCAACTTCATCATTAGTTCGCTGAAGCTGCCATTAATATAGCGTTAGTTTTAGCGAACAGTCTCATTAACATAGCGTTGGCGGTATATTAATGAGACTGTCCATTGTAATTGTATTCCCCATATGACAATACCATTCCCAAACAACAACCAGTAATAAAAAAACTTTCAAGGCCTTTTACACAGTAACAAACTAAATCAAAAAATAAAAACAATAACTCTACAAATATATATCTACCTAGGTGTAACTTATTAAAAAATATGTTAAAGATAAGGAAATATAAAAGTGAGTGTGACGTATCATTTCTATGTACCTCCATAATTTATTGAAACAATAACATTAAACACTTTAATTGAAAAACACGTTTTTATTGTACGAACAAAATATATAAAACTCACCTAACGTAGCAGCTAACTGACGGGAAACTTCTACAGCCATCTGATTAATTATTTATACAACAGTGAGTACATAGTCTATCGACATTAAATGATGTCATTTTTTAGCATTGTAGGCCAAAGCGTTAAATCATTAAAAGGGTAGAGATAACAGAATATCTAAAGTGCTATAAAATGTTTAAAACAATATTATTCGATGACAAATTATTTTTCACATTGGTAATAACATTTATCCATAAAAAAAATTTACCTCGTGAAATAATTGTATGGAATAATTTTTTTAGTATTCTCATAGTAGTCGTAATGCTAATTATCATTGTAATCTCAAAATAAATGCGATTTTATTCTCTATTATTAACCAAGGTCTATGGAAAAAGGTACTTTAAGGTCGTGGTTTAAATTAGACAAACCACACTTGTGGAACCGTTACTTTCAATAGAGCTCTCGTCAATATAAACGTAGGGTCGATTCTCATTTTGTTCTCATCGCGCACAAAAATTATGCATATTGCATCTCATAACTCCTTGATCAAAATTATTTATCTAAATTTTTCCTCGTTTTGTACCAAAAATATAAACCGTAATTTCAAACAATTTCTATCTGTTTATAAATCTTTTTATACTTTTATGCAATACTAGAGGCGTGAGACCATTACCACTTGTTTTTTTATTTCGAAGTTAGTTTCATAATTTTCTTTCGCATATAAGGGAATGGCTTTAATTTTAAATTTTAGTTAATTTATAGAGCTTAAATTTTAAATTAAAATTAATTTGTCGAAGTTTTTTTTTGTACCAAATGAGATCAAACAGTTTACGTCAGAATGAAAAATGTTGTTTTAAAAATTAAGACCTAAAGAACATTTCGTTACTATATAATAGGATTTTTTAACAATTTACGAATGCAGATTTTTTTGTAATACGTATAATAAAGGTTCAATTTTCTCAACATTTTGTACCTACATTCTATTTACTTAATTTTTACTGTATCAGAGATAATAAGTAACTTTTTTTTAATGGTCAAATAACCTTTTATCTCTGTCGTATCATTTATGGTTATTTCTATACATCGTATATTATTCTATGTATGAAATACATATATAGCATGAATGACGTCATAGAGACATTGTAATGAAAACACTTAATTTTCATAATTAATGTTATTATATATTTTGATATGATAACACTGATATAAAACCAGTCATTCATTTTTTTTTCACTACACACTAATGAGTAGTGAGTAAGAATTTAAGAGTTATACCAGAAAGGTTATGAGAGCAGGCTAATGCTATATTTATACAGTAGATAGTTCTGTGTGAAGATTTCTGCTCGACATTTATAGCAATACGAATGGTTGGCGCACTTAGGAGTCATTTAGTTTTTAGTAACTGGTAGTCATTTAGTAACTGGTATACATATCAGTATTGTATTACTGCGTATATATTTTTACAAAAAATGCTGTGTAGGAAGCAACCCTGATAGTAAATAAAATGAAGGCCCCAATAACATTAACTATCCGATGTAATATGGTTAATTTGTATTTTTTTTCATTTCGTTGCAGTAAATAAGTCGATAGGTAAAATTAAAATGGCGTTGTATTGATCACAATTACTATTATAAAATTAACCATAAAAACAAATTCAAACAGATTTTTATTCTTTTAATGAACGGTGCCTTGGCTTGATTCTTTTTTAATATCTGAAAACCATGAGAATAAAATATATATTTTTTTTTGAACTGAGAAAAAAAATGGTTAATTAAAATAAAATCATAACCCAATGTCACTGAATACTGAGTTATTTAATCAAACATTAAACACCTTGGTGCCATTTTTATAGTCAACTCTCCTGTACTATTTGATGCAATAATATTAATTGCTATTAATTTAACAAATTTGCTTACTCTTTTGAATAATAATATATTGTATTTTTCGGTTATCTCCGCTTACTCGCTCGAGTCTCAATGCTGATTTCATAGAAATGTTCACGAAATTGAAAAGTTTTTGTGAAATATATAATATCTACCTAGTTTTTGTTCTTATTACGAGATCGAATTTATTCGATCGAAATTTATTAAAGCGTATTTCTATAGCATAAAATGGCGGTGGAAATGAAATGAAATTTCATTTCCAAAATGAAGATTACTCATCGTCTAAATCCCAATGTAATTACTTTTATAATATCCATAAGCATTCCTTAATATTCATCCATTTTCGTATAATAAAATATGTTAAATCTAAGCAAATAAAAAGTGTGTTATGTCCTTAAAATATTTGAAATGGTCATTTAAAAACTATTTATAGATTTTTTTTTAATTGCCCTCTTTCGAATACAAAGTATTTTATATCTAATGAAGTGAATAACTTTCTCTTTGGCATTGCCCTCAACATGTGTCAAACATTGCTTAGTTAAAACATTCATGGCATAGTTGCGGCAGTGTTTTTTACTTCACGCAACTAATTAACCAATCTTCGTATCGTCTTTCGTATCATTTTTTGAATGCATTTAATACTTGTTGATCATAAATTACAAAATTTAAAAATCGTGTGCGATTTACGCGATAAAAAATCAATATAACTATGATATACATGTATATATATCATAGTTATATTGATTTTTTTCATTAATATACCGCCAACGCTATGTTAATGAGACTGTTCGCTAAAACTAACGCTATATTAATGGCAGCTTCAGCGAATATATACATACATAAATATATATATATATATATATATATATATATTTATGTATGTATATATATATATATATATATATATATAAATAAAACTTTTGCGACGAAATATAAAAACATTTCTTTTTAACCACGATGGAACGGAGGTGGCTTGGCAAAGTCACAGAGGAAAGTTGTTAGCTTGTTTCTGTGTGCAGTCCAATGTTCCAATTACCTCCAATTCAATTTGACCAATTTAGGTACGGTTTTCTATAAAACGTTTTTGGTTCACTGGCAATGGTTTTTAGATATGTGTCATGGTGATTATTCATTAGAGGGTACCGTATTAAACATTTTGTTGCAAACGAATTTTTGCATTTACCTCCAAAATGGTTTGACCAATTTAGACATAGTTTTCTGCAAAATATTTGGGACTAATCGACGATGGTTCTCAGATAGATATTATGGTGTTAGCTCATCAGGGGGTACCACAATAAATATTTTGTTGCAAACGAATGTTCACAAATGGTTTGACCAATTGGGATACAGTCCTCTGCAAAATATTTAGAACTAATCGGTTATGGTTCTCAGATAGGTATTATGGTGTTAACTCATCAGGGGGCGCGTTCTCGCAATGTTCCCATTTAACTCTAAAATGGTTTGACCAATTTAGACACGGTTTTCTGCAAAATATTCGGGACTAATTGGCGATGGTCCGTCTGGTGTTTAAGTGTTAGCTCGCCAGGGGCATCCCCAAACATTTTGTTGCAAATGAATGCTCCCATTTTAAACCAAACCCGTTTGACCGATTTAGATACGGTTCTCGGTAAAATGTGTGTGATTTAACGGCGAAGGTTATTTGTCAGGTGTTATGTTGTTAACTCGTCAGGGGGCGCTGCAATAAACATTATTGTTTGATGTAGACTAACTACTTTGTGACCTTTCTTCGGCTTCGTCGATATATGATCTACGTACCATGTTTCTCAAGTGCGCTATTTCTTCCACTGGTATGCTATTGTGTGAATTATTGAAGAGTTTTTTTATTTAGTTCAATTATTACTAGGCTGTTTAAAGATCGTACTCTGCTAAGAGCCACATAAGCTTGTCCTTTGGTAAAATTTTTTTTAGAAGCTTAGTATTTAAAACTATAAAAGGCAAAATTAACATTTCGATTAATCCCACGACATATGCAAAAATTTTAGTTGAAAAAGTATAAAATAAAAGGCAAAACTAGAAATTTGAAAAAACCCACGACGTATGTAGTCGTCGTAATTAGAAAACGGATTAATAATTTTTTTTAAAACCCCCCGACTAAAAAAAAGGAAAAACCTATTAATATAATTACAAACCCAAGAAAATCCGTCGGGGCTGCCATTGCCATTTTCGTTCCCAATATCAATTACATTGTAGCAGTATAGAAAATCTATTTGCGCACCCAATAGTATTCCAATTAGTGACGAAATGATAAAACTGCAAAATTTTAGGCGTAGGCTTAGCATGGTAGCTGAGGGTATTTATAAATAAGAAGAACAATAATTTTATTGTTAATTGCGATTAATAATACAGATAAGGGGAACTATAATTTTATTACAATTTTTATGGAATTGCAGAATGATTCCAATTTTTTATTCAATTTACAAAACGTTGTTTTTATTATTCGTAAATTGCAATTAAAGCACACCAACTGTAATTTGAAAATTTTTTAAACATTCTATACATACCTCCAGTTTGGTTAATTCAAAAATTTATAATCAATTTATATTTAATTTTCTTAGGTGACTTTTTGCAAATATGGCCATAACTCATTGATTTTTATAATTCACTCATTTTTACATTTTTCTTTTTGATTCTCGTTTATATAAAATTAAGCTTGTGGTAAAATATAGGTGATTAAAATTCCATAGTTGCTGCGAATCTGTAAATAGACTTATCTGATCAAAAACGAACGAAAAAATATTTAAAACGCAGCTTAATTATCCAGTTCGATATATTGTATCCTTTAAATCTCTTCAATAATTTAAAGTCATGTGTAAACTTACGAATTCTTGAATAATTTATCTATATCATTTATTTTTCTGATATCACATCAGTTGTAGTTCAATTGATTTCATTAAAATTAGTTTTAAGACAATAAGTGTAATAAAAGTTTACTATGAAAATGTGCAATATATTGGTCGCTAATTAAAATTTCAAAGTTGTTTTTAGTCTCAAAATACTATTGAATAAAAATTAATGTCTTACCTTTCTTTAAATATTCACAAGAGTAGAAAATTATTATTTTCCTATTCCATAAGCCAAATCGATCAAAAATATTTAAATTAAATTCTTTCTCAAAATCTTAGTGTTCCTTCTCTGAATATATTCTCTCGATATTAATATGTACCTATGCATCATAATATCAATAAAACTCCCATAAAAATCTTATATATACATTTAAGTTTCCTGAGGGGGTAATAATAGCGTTTTACCTGGATATCATACCATTCTAACATATCTAATGAAACAAGTACAATTAATTAATATTATTTAATTATTCGTAATTAATTCGTAATTAATAAAATTATAGTTTGTTGTTAATACAATAAAATTATTTTATTTATTCACTAGACGATGCGATTGTCAATATGATATTTCAAATAACGGTGAGAATGCGGTCACGCCTGTTCTAATTGTTTTCTTCTTTGAAGTCTAGTTAGCAGACATCCACATTTAAATATATCCATTGCGATTACAGACGTAGCAAGTTCGTTTTGTAATTAATACACTCGTTGAACCCATTGATAAAAATAACATTTTTATTTATAACTTATACACTTCTTGTTGTCACATCACACGTTAATTGCAATAAGATTCGAGTATGAGGTGAATTTTTGTTTTAACCAAAAGACGTTTAAAGCTTTTAAACTGTTTCTTTTCTGAATATAGTACTATTTTATAGTGCATCTCGTACGCTTTTTCTTAATATGCTCATATTTTCACACAGGTGATTACTACCCAACTTTATATAATTCATATCTTCATATACACATATATATTTTTCCAAGCATAATGTCTTTTAATTTAACACTTTTGTATACTTTACTGAACTGAATTTGCCACTAAATTGGCGACTATGATAAGTAATTAATTTACAGGTAAGTACAAATTTATTTACAGAGACGTTGTCGATAGCATAAAAATTATAAATTCCGGCAATGTAACTTAAAACATTTAATTTTGGAATCGTTATAATGACTTTAATCTAATTTCAAAAACTCTGTTGGAAATTACATTATGGTTATGAAATTCCGTATTACATATACGGAATTTTATTACCATAAACGTAGTTTAATAATTATATATTAATATTACCTACAGAATTAATTAGCAAGAAGTTTATCTTCGAACGACTCCTCCACATTGGCGCTTATTTCCTAATTTTGTTATGTTCCTATTGTATAATTATTTTGTAATATCTGCATCCTGGTATTCAACATTATATAGAGAAATAACCCCGACCCCCCCAATATAAATATATTAAGAAATACTTAAAAATAGATGACAACCTATAAAATATTTACTGAAAAAACCGTTATTAATTTATCGTTTCTTATTGACAACCAGTTAGGATTTTTGTATTGTTTTAAGATATAATTTGAATTAATCAATACTTGTGTAAATTAAGCTCCTCAAAAAATAATAATTTTTTTAATTTTAAACATTTTGCTAAATGTAAAGGAAAAAAATTGGCCGTATGATATATTAGTCTTTGGATTTAAAGAAACGGGATTATTAACATGTGAATATAAATGTAAATGAAATAGATAATTCTTGTTTCTAATCAGTTTCCACACATCTTTACATGTCATCCCTCTAACGTGCCATGGCCAATATGGAAAAATATACATTTAAAATTAATTAATTATCACGAAATATAAGTCCATAAAAAAAAATATTATATTAAATTAATTCATTTTAATTTAACAATTTTATTTGTATCTTACAAACTTTTTGTTATCACATACCACGTTAATTGAAAAATAATATTCAAGTAGAGAGTTTAATTTTTGTTTTAACCCAAAGACGTTTCAAGCTTTGATACTTTTTCTCTTCTCAGACAAAATTGTTATATTGAAATTTTATCTTATTTAATATGTTCTTCTGTGAACTGAAATATACATAGTACTAAAACAGTTTATTAAATTGTTTAGTGTTGCTAAATGAATAATAGGCTACCGGCACCAAGATTTAAATGAAAAGTATATTTATAAAGTTTTTTGTAAAAAATGATTTATTGTTTACGTTCAATATATTAAAGTCAATAAATAAACATATACTAATGAAAATACTCCACATATGCTAGGAAAATTAGAATTTAAAACGTAAATATTTTATTGAAATTATCCCAGTAGTTTCTGATATAGTTACGAATCTATTAACTACAGCACTTAGAACTGTATTTCGTGAATAAGAGTGTTCAGTTATAAATTATTTACTATTTCACTTGTGTTTATGAAAATACTGGCATACCTACCTTCATATTTATTGCGAATGATAAAATTAATTCCTTCGATTTTCTGGTTCTTTAACTGCCATTTTCAGTTACAGTCAATAAGACGATAACTTAATAACCTGAAAAAGTCCGAGGAGAAGAAACGAATTTATACAATAGATAATTATATGAAAATACTTTGAAGTATATTTTACTAAAAACTCTACAAAAAAGTTTACGGATAAAAAATTAGTTTGAAAATTACTTGTAAGTAGCAAACATAAACTATTAAAATCCCTGATGTCATTATATTTAAAATATTTATGTTCAATTCAAACAGTGTCGATGCTTCCGTCATGGTTGGAGACAATTAAATGGTGAATATACCAGTATAATTAATAATACTTATACCAACGAATACAGAAAAAAAAAGATATAAAATACAAACTTATAGACCTTCGGATGTTATTGATTTAACCTGGTCTGGGAAAAACTTGCCTCCCGGAAGTCGTTAGCGTATCCTGAAAAAACCCAGACCCCTCGCAGCGGCTCCATATAACGATAGTTTCGTTAGGACACGGGAATTATAACGCGCATTTCTGTCTGAAAAAATAATATATCCAAATATCATTACCTTTAACCTTGTGACCGAAATTTTGTCTTCATACAATATCCTCATGTATATTAAGTTGAATATATATATATATATATATATATATATATATATATATATATATATATATATATATATATATATATATATATATATATACTCGTTTTAATAGCATAGAGTTCATAATTTTTTACGTAATAAGAACAATATTTTTGGAAGTAAAATCTAAAAGAATGATTCTCATTTTATATACTTTTATGTTGTATTGAGCAACTTTAACTTTATATTATCGATATCAGCTTTAACAGGTATCGACAAATGGTCATTTAAGATTCATAACGTGAATAAAAGTTATCTTTATTTTGTGAAAAGAAGGAGATCAGATGCCGACACATTTATGAAACGTGATACCCTGACATCATTGACTATCCTTCGTAAATTAAAAATAAAATATGTACAAAAGGTAAAAAAAACACATTCATAATATTAGTTATTGTAAATATCACTAATATTATGTGCTCGTTCACACACAAAACTAAACAGTATAAAATTCTTGTGATTAACGCGAAAAAATTACCCATGTGAAGGAGAAAAGCCCTTTGTTTTGATCGTCTGTGTAAAACTATAAGACAAAAAATGTAGTATATAAAAATTTTCCCTCTTAATTAATTTTATAATAGTTCAGTAGTGTTATTAGAACAATGAAAATATTCTAGTAATAATATGATTGATTCGTCGTTGTGATAAATTCGTCGAATTTCATTTATAGAAGAACCTAGAAATTACTAAACCAAATGACTAAAAAATAAGGTTAATATTACTTTTTAGTATTGCCATGCTCCCTACATTATAGGAAGTAACAAGATATAATTATATATTTATTCTTTTCCACATTTTTCTTATGCTGTATTTGGGTTTACACCTTTTCTAAGTTATTCTTAAATGCTAAGTTTCGGAATCACTAATTAGTGTAATTATTATATCGTTAATTATGACTCGACAAGAGATCGAGAAACAAATAAGGAACAAATAATATAGTAGAAATCACTGCGATAACGTACACTTAGAAGTTCATTCATGGAATGTCAAATGCATGGGTGAAGTCTCAAAAAGTTAATACCTACCACGATAATCATTATTTCTAGGAATTTCAAGGCAAATTAGTTGTTAATCATTGTTGCGAGGAGAAAAGGCTAATCGTAATAACATTTATTATAATAGCTAATTCAGGGAAATATATATATATATATATATATATATATATATATATATATATACATATATGTATTTAACCCTAACAAAAATGTGGAGAATTTCAAAATAATTCAGTTCTAGATGCTGTTTTTTTTTCAAAATGTGATGACTTCGCAAGCACAGGCAATTACCGAATGCAAAGTATAAGAGTCTCTCTGTGAACACAATACATTTAATATTTCCATTTATTATAAATAGAAGATCATAAAATACGTGTCTAGGGAATACTGGCATTGTATAGAAACGGTTTTCTGTTCTTACGTGGCCTTGCTCTATTTGCTAATTAAATGTAAAAAAATGTTCATGAAAAAAAAACAAATAATAAACACTAAACGGTAAGCAATTCAAGCTAAGCTCTAGCTTTCCATAAAACTGAATCGATAATTTCAAACGTTATTCCTAATCAAAATAAAAAAAAATCCTTATGGGCCTCTTCACACCCTTATACAGATTTTGAGAATTTAGAAAATCCCACATATACGTATGCATGGTAAAATGTGGGAATTTTTATATTGATAAAGTTAGTTTGTAGTGTTTTAATGAAAAGTAGTCAATATAAAACAACACTTCTCAAATATTCTATGGTTTTTTTATATTCTCCAATTCATATGACGCCGTTTGTTTGTGTCCATTGTTTTTCTTTTTAAATTTTACCGTTAAAAAATCGTAAACGCCATTTTAATGAAACATTCTATCATTTTTATTATTATTACATATATACACCATTACGTAATTTGACACTATGACAGATTAAAAAACGGCAATAAAATTTTCTACTATATTACTTTTTGTCGTGTGTTTAAACCAAATGATATGTTTCATTGCATAGATATGCTAAACACATCAAAATTAATTTGCTAACCTGATAGAGTAAGAGAAATAATTTTTGAGATAATGCGTAAATGTAATCTAATTATTTTTGTTTGGTGTATTTGAAGAATGGGAGCAAATTTTTGGAAATTTGCCTTAATAATATTTTTTTCTATTTCTGTAACAATTATTAAAATTTCAATACCTTTTATAACTTTGATCATTATTTATAAGTTTCTTAGGTTACATTTTTGCCAACCATACTCATTAAAATAAAATTGTTTTCGAAACGAAATCTCAAAATATTGGTCATTTTAAGATTTCGTAACAACTATGAACTTCTATAATTTCATCACGTCGGTCCATTCGCCCATATATCACAGTTTTATAACTTGATTATTTATTGACCAAGTGGTTAGATCTCGTAAAATGAAATGGTACAAATAAGTGTTTTTAGTTAACAGAAAGCTAACCGTGAAACTGCGACGCTGACTGCGACGCCTCTCGAAGTGTTCAAAGTTACCTTGAAATTTTCCTTTCTCTCTCTTCCTATTAAATAGACATAAAATAAATTTGTAAAAAGGGCATAAATATTGGTACACTACATCATATTATTTGTCAAATATAAGTCCCGAAATTGTGCTGTAATTTGTTCCAATTTTACAGTAACGGTGCCAAAGGACGTCATGACAGCAGCCATCCTCATCCGCACTCCTGCCGCCCGTAGTGCCTTATTACGCGAATCGGTTTAACGTTAAAAAGGGTAGCATTGACACTCATTCTTGTAAAAATACCTATATATTAAAAATTAAAAATTATTTATATAATTTTTAATATGATGCGCTTTTTTGAAGAATTTCAGTAAAGCAAGTTATTGTTTTTCACCTTTTTTACATGTAGTCACTTTCATCTAAGTTTAATAATAGATTCATTACGTGTATTTGAATATCCACGTTGTCAATTTAATCAGTTTTTCTCAATTGTTCGATAAATAATTGACAAATTTCACTACTCAATATAAAATGGAATGCGTTCAGGGTGAATTATTTTTAATTTTAATTTTCGCGCACTGCCAATATTTATCGTTTTTAAAGCATAGTGAAATCTAAAATATACATTATCACATTTATTCTCGTGGTTTCTATGATAGCATGTGGTGAAACATATGAAAAAGATTTAAAAAGTAATTGTAATGGGAGTAAAAATTATAGTACGTTATGAAATATAAGTAGAAAGAAAGTATATTATTCAATATTTGTAGTGAACACTATCTCTTTTTTTATCAGAAAACTAAAACATTTAAATATTTAACCGAGAATGAATTTCACGGGTAAGGCGCTGCTCTGTACGTTCAGTTTTAAGCACGGTTTATTCGGTTTTGGTCTGAAATCGATATTATTATTCACAATTAAATGAAACTACGTGATGTAGTATTATTTCTACTTTCTTTAATTTCTTTACCACGACCTAGGTTTCGTTGTATTACAACATCTTCAGGTGGGATATTAGCAAAGATCTTTGCTACCTGAAGATGCAGTTTCATTTAATTGTGAATAATGAATTTCTACAAAATTAACGCCTAATATATTTAATATCGATATTATAATTTTCATGAATTTATGAATTATAACATTAAATTTAGGTTTTCCGTATTATCACATATGTCAAATAACTTTTACTAAGAATCATCTAACAATCAAATTTAATTCCAATTCAAATGATATACATTTAGATTGTATACACAGGCCTGCCAGCGTCTATATAAATCTGCCTATGATTCTTGTCATCAATAGTTGATTAACAATCAGTTCATATCTTTTCAACTGCACACCATTTTTTAAATTAAATATTTATCGTTTAATAGCGTTGTAAAAATTAAGTATTAACTTACTGATACCAAAAGTCTTTTTAATGGTTATATAACAATTTTATTTTCTTCGACGTCTTCTTGGCCCTTTTCTAATATTTCGGTGTACACCTTCTTTAATCTATATATTTATCTATATCCTGTATTCATTTTGGATTAGCTACTCTTTTTATGTCATCACGCCAACGCATTTGTAGCCTTCCCGTAGGCCGTTTTTCCCCCTTAGCATCCACTCAACAACCGTCTTACAGCAGGTGAGTCATTTTTTACGGGCTGCATGCCCGGTGTAGATTTTTTTAACAAGGATTAAAACATATTTTCTGAAAATAAAACTATTGCAACGTAAAAGTTTTTTTAACTTGCGGTTTAAACTAACTTTCGTGATAATCTACCAAATAACTTAGAATAGTAAAAATGCTTTAAAATCACGGTTAATTATTTCCAATATTTCCGATTTCATCATCATTGTGGCAATAACATATGAATTTAATTGAAATATGGGAAACCGTCAGGGGTTTGACCGTAGAAATTATATGATTCTGTGCTTCTGTTGTTTTAACAATTTAGTGAATTAACTTTTCAGAATGTTTAGCGTTTTTTGAATGCCGTCATGTTTAGAATACGCTTTTTAAAACTATTATTCGTTCTAAAAAGTGTTCCCATTTTAGGATTTATGGAGACATGACCAACATAAAATTGCTATTAATAAATTAAAATTTTAGTTTATGCAAAAATAACATTAATCAAGTTTTAAAATATATTTTGGCTTTGATCGGTTTTTGCATTTCGGTGTCCAATATCTAAATGACATTTTGAGTTAGGCACGATATAATTAATTTTTGCTAAAAGTATCAAAAATATTATACAAAATTCTAAACGAACTTTTATATCAATAAGATTTCCGACGGCATTTATATAGATCTATTATATAACTAGTCATCATTTAAATTCAAGTCAATAAATATAACTAACTAGGTTATGTCTTTTGAAACAAAAATATCAACCACAAATCAGAATTTTCTTAAGTTGTTTTTGAGTTACACCTCCTCCTATACATATAGTCTCATTTTTACATTTATTTTACAATGCCTAATGAAATAATCATCCAAAATGTTATTACACGAAAAATTGTCCACTGAGATATCACATACATTTAAATCTATACTGACACACTCCATAGGCACATTTTACTCACCAATCTACGATTGATTTGTTTTGTAAAAGGTATTTACTTTAATTTCAATCTTATTGCATAGGCTATTTATGTTAAGTAGAATATAATTCATAACAAAATAAATATTAATTTTGATGTTTACTACGACAATATTGACCACAAATTAAACACACACCAAATAATATGGTTTAGAGAATATATGAATAAAGAAGAAAGAATAACTTAAAACATAGATATTATTTTGATCTGGGATTAAAAATATTTGTACGTAAGAATGAAATATCACTTATTTCTTGAGTTATTTTATTTCAAATACTTACAAACTTCAATTGTTACATTTATTTTTCCATTGCCTGGTGGATAATAGAAATAGAGAAATGAGTTCTCACAAGTTTTCGTCACCTGTATCATCGTTAAGGATAGTGTACTATCCTATTTCAAAAGTTGGTTTGGAAAATAACTTTAACGGATCCAAATCTGACGTTATGTACATTGTATATTAAATTATATAAAATGTTTTCGTGGGTTAATTTGGCTTTAATCCTTTACCTTTCTCTTTCACAACGTAATATACTCCAAAATTACTTTAATTAATTATAATATTTAGAGAAGAATATTTGATTAGACAAACTATATTTCACGTAACTAAAGTAATCCAAGTGTTCGAAGAAAAAATATTTTTTTTAGAGGGTTATCATCGCTGTTCAGTATTTTGTCACTGTGTAACGAAAATAATAATAGTAAATATTTGAAATCTCATAAGTAAAAATAGAACTCGCACTACGCCAATTCCATACACATTTAGGCAGTTATGTATTTTAGCACTATGTGAAATGTTTAATATAGTATTCACAAATATTGATATTATTTTCCATCGCGTGCATATATTATGAAGTGTATCTTTAAAAGGTGTGATAATATCGTGAATATTATTAAAACTATTTAATTTAGAATAATCGATAGAGTTTTCCGGTAAACTCAAAATAACACTATTTTTGACTTTTGCAATTTTGGAGAATAAGGCGGTCCAATATTTACTATGGACATTTTCTGCAATATCTCATGAAATTCTAAAAATAGTTTTAGAATCCTGATAACTTGTTCTAACTAATATCAAACATGATACATGAAAGTAAAGAAAACAGAAAATTTCGGTTTCTGTTTTTTATGAGTGCAGGCGATCGCCTTAATTTACAGAAAGGCTAAAACCACGTAATACTCAGGCGACTAAAACTGCAATAAACTTTTTGCATGATCTCTTGCTCGTACCAAATATTGTTGGGTCAAAAAATTCTGTTTAGTCGTAAGCAAACAGCTTAAAAATTGCAAGCAAAAATTCTAATCCAGAGTTCAATTTTCCGCTCGTTACTATGTACTTAGTTGTAATACTTACAGTCATTATTCACGTATTTTTATTTCATTAAGTAAGAAGAGACATGATGAGTATAACGTTTTAAACAAAAGATATTAGTTCAAAGAAAATTTAGCAAGGCACGTCTCTAGGCGGTAGTTAAACAAGAATACTTCACGAACTTGGCTCTGAAAATAAGGGGGCTATAAAACCACGACATCATTCTACGATTTGATAAAGCCCACTAGGAAACTATTTTAGTTTATGCCCTCACTGGAGGATTTAGACTCGGGTCACAATTGCCGTCATATGGCGAAAGGGTTGTATCGTAACTGTATATGTATATGAAATCCGGTTAGGTATTAACCGAGAACGTATCTACAAGTCGCCATATTCGTGAAGTGCGTCGTTTTTAGTATATTTCAGTTGTTATTTAATGCGTATTGCGGAGGATTGTCATGATAAAAATATCTGTTAGGTAAAGAAACAACAGATTCTTTATTATATTGCACTTAAGTAGTAATACTTCTACTAATGTTTGACTGATAACCCAGTTTGTTTGGCATCAACTTCAAAATGTTAAATAGAAAATTGTGGGTAAGCAGATAAGTACTAATCAGTTTGTACCCACTTTAGATCGTCCATCATAGAAGAGGTTTTCATAAAAAAGAGTATAATTCTTTTTGTTTTCTGTATATTTTGTTATAAAGTTATTTCACTTTATGCTTTTTAATTCGCTTCGTATTCACTGGCTATTAAAAGTAAGTTAATTCTTTTTCATAAAATTGTTATACTTTTAAATTTTCGGGATTATTTTCGGATAATAAATCAGTTATTGAAAGGTATTTACTTTAATTTAAATCTCTACATAATTAATATATAAATATTCACTCATCAGTACTAGATCGATAGAAATCTAAATGGTAATTTCCGATGTTAAATGAATATATATATATATATATATATATATATATATATATATATATATAGATATATATATATATACATATATATATATGTGTGTGTGTGTATGTATATATATATATATATATATATATATATATATATATATATATCAACGTAAATAAACGCACGAGTGTAGGTTTACATACTTACGAACGTGTCAATAATATTACTTTTTTAGCTTCACTACTTCTTTTGGTAGTAGATGCTATATACTTTGCATATACCTGTACCAACCTATGTTCTATTTACTTAATGGCTATGTATATACATATACAATAATTACCTATTTCTCTTTAAACTTCCGAAATATTTCTTTTCTTTTTATATATCTGTACATATTTACCTACTTGGTTAATTTATCACTGATGTTTAGGTACTTGTAAGTCGTAAAAGTCCAAACACCATAGGTTTACTGCTCACCTTTGAGGAGTTTTTGTCATCATATTCTGCCTTTTTAGTTAGGACTTGACCACCATTTTTAACCAAACGGTCGGTAAAGACATGTCAAATGAGCTTAAACTCAATTAATCTATTCCTAATCGTTGAGGAGTTTTCTCACTACTTTTTATTCTATTCAGAGCTTTGTCACCATTTGTGATTGAAATATTTATAAAAAGCTCAAGCAGGGCCTCAAATTTTCAATGCGGCCTTGTACTCCCATCCGTTGCGGAATTCCTCAGGATATGAACATGGTTCATCGTCAGATCCTAACCATATTGATATGGGCCTACCTGACACCTCTTCTTTTATTTCTTACCAGTTAAAAAATATTTTCAAAGTCGATTTACCAATTAAAAAGTTATTAATGAACATACTTAAATAGTAAAATAAATATATGAGTAAATACGAGTTAAATACAGACATTTTGCTAAATGAACCATAATTTGTTAAACCTTATATTAAATAAAGAACGTGATGTAGTATTATTTCTACTTTCTTTCTTTACCACGACCTAGGTTTCGTTGTATTACATCTTCATAATACTACATCACGTAGTTTCAGTTAATTGTGAATAATGAATTTCTACAAAATTAACGCCAAATATATTCAATATTTAAATAAAAAACTCACATATATTGAAGCTTTATACTATAATCCTGCAATAGGAAATTATAATAAAATAAATATTAATCAAATAATTGAAGTATAAAAACAATAAATCGTGCAAAGATAATTTCAATATTCTCTTAACATTTCTCTTAAAATGAACTTGTGAATGTTTAATTACGAAAGTAAACATTATACTTATAAACTATCGACATGAAAACATTAGGTTTTTATATTTGTTATTTCCTTAACATTATTTTTTTAAATTATTATAATTGAGTATATTTTCTAGTAACACTTATATTGAGTATTTTTATGGTCCTATAATTTTAATATTTGAAAACATTATACAACAAAGCGTTTATTGTTTAAAATATAATTTACCTTTTCTTTATTTCACAATTTTCTATGCATTACTTTACAAATGTTTTCCGAGCACGGATATTAAAAAATAAGTCTACTTAAGCAAAAAAATTATGTGGAAATATATCGTGAGAAAATCGTCACTAGATTGATAAGAATATGGAGCAACAATAATTAATAATTTAAGGATTTTATAAATTAACCGTGTCATAACACAACTCAAGACACAAATACAATCATCTTTATTTCATTATGAATAAAAGCTTTTCGTGTCAAAAAGGAAACAGTTTTCTTTTGTTTTTGTAGAAAATAATCTTCATGTGCCGATGCATTCGGTCAAAAATAAAAACATATTAGCTTTAATAGACTCCTTCTTATAAAAAAATCTAACGATTAAACTATATCTAATAAACGTCAATTACGATTTATTTTTGATATGAAATAACTGTTTATTGCGGATTATGTTGTAAAATATTATGCTTTAGGTTTACGCAGAATTTACTTTCTAAGAACCGTGTAGATAACTTGGCATACAAAAAGTAATTTATACATTTTTCATCAGGTTATTATAGTAAACACGGGAAACACTTTTTTACAAGATGAAAATACTATATATATATATATATTTGATGGTATTACTACTTCGTTCATGTTCTAGTAAAACTCGAGAAATATCTATCCGATTTAATAATTTATTTTAATGGTGGCAAGCAGATAGTAAAGAGTCCTAACGAATTTTTGCATACTTCACTAAAGAAGGGAGGCGAGCAATCTTTTACTACCAACCAGAACACCAGTCCAGCTCCGCTCGATGAGCGGCCGAGAATCGAACCGGGGTCCTCGCGAAGCGCCGACCTGTCACCGACCGTACACCGTGTGCTTAACTCAACGCACCACGTTGAACATACATGATGATACGGTGAACATGCATCACAGACGGTGATGATTTAGAAAATCAGGAAAATAATATTAATTTAGTAAATAGTCTGCTTGTTAACAAAATATGAAAAACAGAAATTGTTTTTTTTTCAAAATTTTGAAGGTCCAATAAAAAAGCATAATTTTCAAATTCTTAAATATAATTTTGACGATAAATTAATTATATTGTTTATAGCCTTAGAGAAAGTGAAAAACAATAATTATTGATCTTTTATGATTTTGTGTATTATTAATTTATTCTTTCAAATTACACCTTTTTCTAAATTCGCAATCATTCTGAGCAAATAATTATTATTACATGCAAATAGCGCTCGCACTACGTGGGTTGCGTATGTGCTTAGATATTAATAAGCGTTATTTTTTTATCACGTGAATGCATCCTCTACAGGCGTAAAAACATTAAAATTTTTAAAAACATTAGTGTCTTTAAAGTTTTTCGGTAAACTTTAGAGAAATTTGGACGGGATGGACAAGCAAGGGTTTCAATCATATAAGGATTTGTTTTGAGATTCGATACCTAAAAATCATGAAATTAGTAGAGTCCTGTTGTAAAGATACCTATTTATTTTTTAAAAATTATGTTCTGAAGACTTTGCTTTTGCTACTGTTCGCCAGTTTAATATACTTTGAAATCTCTTAACATATTGTTTAACTTTCGCTAAATCTTCAATCTTAAAATGATTAATGGGAACTTCATATTAAAATTTCTGCATTACTCAGTAATTGGGAGAATATTTCTAAAACACACTGAATATTCCTTGTGACAAATACATCAAACAATACTATCAAATGACATCAAACAATACTGTCGAAGCCACTTTCTCTGGTTTGTCACGGAAAAATAAAAATTAATTAAATGACCAAAATTGAATTATATTTTTTTAATTCTTACCTCTCGTTCTCGGTAACTACAAATAGAAAAAAACTTACTACGTGGTTCAGCTAAAATAATTTTTTTAAATCAATGTTATATATATATATATATATATATATATATTTATATATATATATATATATGTTTGTGTGTATATATATATATATTTATATATAAAAATATATGTATATATACATGTATACACACATATATACAAATACATGCTTTATTGGGACTTGAAACCAATCCTTCATGGTAAGAAAAAAAGATACTTTATTTGTTTTCATGTTGTGTATTGTATACATAATTTATATACTTAAAGGTGGTGATAGTAAATAAATCCTTAAAACGTATTTCCATTAAGGAGGATGTATGCGTGTAGTCAAATACGAGACCTGTTATAGTATCAGAATCACTACTTTTTTCAGAAATTTATCAAAGAAAATTTGGATGTTCAGCTTTATATACAATCAACTCCGCGGTAGTTCCGCTTTTCTTGTCATTTTTACAAGAAAAGCGGAACTACCGCGGAGGTTACGTGACAATTTCTTAAATTGTTTTAGTTTGTTCATACCTGGAATAGATATATGTTTATTACCTATATAAAAGTTACTCAAATTGTTTTTATAAACAATTATCGAAAATACTGATAACTCTTTTTAGCCGTAAATTAGGACGCGATGTTAAAAGTATGTTTTATAGTTTACTTAAGAAAATGATAGTTAATATAATTTTTTAATACTATCAGAGTAGTTGATTTTTTTTTCTAGAAACGGACTCGATGGAAGCGTATATCTCGTTACAAGTTTAGTGAACCTGGTGATTTGACTTTAAAGGTACGCGGTTTTATTTTGTTTTTTTAAGGGTTTAGGTCTTTTCATAGTGATTTCATGCAAAATAAACATTAGATCTTGAAGGAATAAATTTTTGGAAATTCCTAAAGGATGGTATTATGTCAACAGTTATCTTTTGTTATGTGTATATGTGTACTTTTACTGCTAAAATCTACTTTTTTTTTCGAAAATATTTTTTTTAAATAACACTTACCATATTTTTTTGGACACCCCGTTACGATATCTCCGAGGACAACGGAAATACAAAAATTGTAATATTACCAATTTTGTAAGTAAATAGCAAACATAATAAAAAAACAACATTTATATAAAGAATATTGTAAATATGTACTATCTGTCTTTGCAAATCTATATCATATAAACCCACGATATATTGCTTTGCTATGATCTGCTATTATTTTCATTTATAATTAACAGGAGAAAGACCGTTCACTTTAAACCTTTTTATCATATTCACACCTGATATTTCCTAGTTCTTGTTTTTTTTCTTTTTCGGGATCACTTCAGTGCCAGAATCAACAAATTCAGACAAAAGTACTAGTGAGATAAAAAAATAAAGCGATATTTTATTAAAGCGAAATCACTTTTGTTTTACTAATTCTTAATAAAATTTCAGTGGATATGTTTTCTCTCTGTCACTATCTAGTGCATCTAGAAAGGAAAGAGCACCTTCTTTGTTCTCGACATATTGTAACATCATGCCAAATAAATTTGTGCGGAAAGTATCCATAGAATCGTTTCGGATACGTAAACCTATAGTAATGTATAGTTATAACTATGTTTATTGTATTCTTAAATAAAAATATATTTTTTTAAATTATTATGCTTAATTCTTGGCATATTATGAATGTCAATTTAAGCTTATGTAAATGACTTGCAAAATTTGCGAATAGTGATATAAGTTAGATAACAATACTCAAACTCGTAGTATATTTCATTTTATATTTATGAACATGGAATCATAGAAGTTTATCCTAAAAAAATATCGTCGGAAAACAGGTTTTTTTAATTCTATTTAAAAAAAATACCGCGATTCCTTTTTTAAAGGAAAATTAATTTCAATGGTTGTCTTAGGCTTGGTTTGTTTGTTTTATAACGGTCGTGTTACATAGTAGTCTTATATTTTTTTTATTTCGATGCCTTACAGAAATCACATTCTTAACAAATATACGCGACACTATGACTAAATTTTTCTCTTATCATACTCGATTACTCGATTATGACTTTACCAACTAACGCAAAAAATGCGGCGCGCGGCGTGTACAAATAAAGAAACCGCCCTTCTCTTCTTTCTCATGCCCGTACCATAAAATGGTATATGCGACGAACCTTCCGTATACCATTTGGCTTAATTGTGTAGGCATGTCTCGTTACCCGATCTACGGTTTATTGATGAAGCGATAGGGATCCGTGAAAAAGCACAAATTCAATAATTATTTTTGGGCTTACGCTAACCTCCGTGTAATTAGGGACAATTACCATGAAGTGAAATTCAGTTTAAAGGTATGGAAAGAAATATGAGTACGTTGAATTTATCGAAAAACATTTTGCATTTGCGAGCGAAATGAATTACTTTGAAAAGTTTTATTAAAACATCATTAAGTATATAAGAATGCGCAAATAAGTAGATAAATTTTCAATTATTGCAGATAAGTTGATTCCATTTTTTTAAAAACGCCTTAGACAATATGGGTATCCGTATAATGGAGACCCGTATCTGTCCAGCTCGCAAAAAAAGGCTGTCGACCACAATAATTAAGTACAAGTAAGTTTGTGAGATTCAATTTTGTTATGAAATACGGATATGAAAATTTACAAAGGCTTAGACGTATTAATCTGAACGGTGTATTGTAACGGATTTCACTTCTAACAAGGATTGTAAACAGATGTTAATAAACACGTAAGATTTAAATTATTGTAAAAAAATTGAATTCCATCTTTTGAAATACGCCTTAATTAAATTACTTATTACAATAAAAACAAATTAAGAACTTAGTGATTATGTACGGGTTAAATATTAAGTACGAAGGAAGAATTGGAATCTTGTAAATAATTTAATTTTATCTTTGGAATCGTCATTTATCTACAATTAAGAAACTTTTGGTGGTAATCTTAGCAGTAGTTTTTAAATATCATTAGCTGCCGTGAAGAAGAAAAAGAAATATCTCAAGATAAGCCATAGTACTAGATTTACACCGTCATATTGTTTAACAATCCGGTATATTTATGTTTTAAGAAGATATATAAAAATGTTCAAAAATCTCATGTTGATTTCTCAGCAATCTCTTCGCACATATTCTTTCACATTTATAATATTTGTTCTGAAATAACGAGAAATAAAAAGCCAATATCATTTCTATTTCATTATTTTTACAATTGGTTAATTAATATAATTCTTTAAAAATATGTGAAAGGAAACAAATAATAATAAAAAAGTGTGCACGGTTTTCCTTTCATGAAATAAAATCCTCTGCCCCTTCTAGGATTATCAAAAAACTATTCCTCCAAGTCCCATAAAAAAATGAAGGAACCTACTTTATAAAATAGTCTCCTTATATGATTTAACATAACAATATTTTCATTATAAGTAGTAATAATGAAATTTTCATCTCTGCATACTACTTTGTTTCGTGCTCATTATTTGACTATTTAAAAGATTTAAACTTTTAGAAACCTTTCTAATTTTCTCTCTAATTAAGGTTTTTCTTTCCTCAATTACATTTTGATTGGTTTTAATTTGTTCTCATTCTACTGGCTCTATATAAATACTTTTTGCAATTTTTTTGTGCATGAATTATTTAATTTGTTAAACCGTTTCAGCGTTTGTTTCTTAATCAACAAGTTAACTTCTCATTCGCCGTTATGTTAAAAAGAACACACTATTTTGTTCAGAATCCTGAATTCGTATTTTAGGATAAAATTGGAGGCGTGTTAAGACACGTCATTACTTTTTTAAAAATTTCTTGTCAATAGCAAATATCAAAAGAAAGCTAACAAGGTATTTTTCGGAATTTTTGAAAAAATCGAACATATTGATTATGTTTATATTTAACACAAGTTTAAGTATTCATATCCATTTAGATGCAATTATGATACGGAACACTACTTTCTAACACGCGATTTGCTTTGACTTTTGCTTTTACTTTTCGCAAATGTTATCTTATTCATATAAAAATATCAAATATTCTGATTAGGACAATTTTTCTTCAAAATTTCTTTTCATCGCCTGCTTAAATAACGTCAAATTATTATGTATTTACGACACAGAAATATGCGACGAATTCATAATCGAAACTACACGTTACTAAATTTTACTTAAAATTAACAGTCCTATTTTACTATAATGTCTATTCGCAAATTACCACTATCTGCAAACTTGTCGGCTCAAAACAAATGTGTAATAAAAGGTTGAGCAGCCAACCGTACCAAGGGATAATGCTCTAGTCGCGGAGCTTTGTCTGTTGAATAAAAGCATTTAATGCCAGTTTTGTTACCAGGATCGCACGACTAGGTAAAACTTTGTTTTGAAATTATTTTAACCCTCCTAATGAGGCCGGCTAATTAGCATCCGGAAAAGCAGTACTGTACCATTTTTAAAGGTAGATTGATACAAAAAAATTTAATATTCTTCATGATTAAAACCTGTCGACAATTTAATAATCACCAAACAATAGAATTTTAATACTTAATTCAACTAGGCCTTTAATATTATCAGTTTCAGCTTGGTAATTGGTTTTATTCGTCTTTCTTTCTAAATATCGTAAAATTTATACAGCTTCGGATATATATTCGATGGTATGAATCTATAAAAAAACTATAACTGAAAATTTAGTCAATCGCTTAATTCTAAAGAAATTTTAGGAACTGCATGAAGATATATCGGTTATTTTTTTTAAGAAACGAAACGGGACAAAATGTCGAATTCGATGAAGGAAAAAACGAGCGTTGGTAATCCAACGTACCCGTGGTTTTATAGAAAAAAGACCAGTGGATTTACTAATAAGTTAGTTCTCTGATAAACAGTTCTTTGATAACTCATTTCTCTTATAATTTAAGTATATTGTTTGTTGATCAAGTCTCGAACCAACGGTGTTTATCAGTTAAGATACCGAGAATTAAACCTCTCTAAAAATATGCTCCACTGTACAACAAATACTACCATTTATTCAATATACGTAGCAAAATTGAAGAAATCAAAAACAAAATTTCAGAAGATCCAGAAGCCCACTTGAAAAGATTTTAAACTCCACAGTGGTCTTCGGTAAAGTTCGGTACTTTAAAAAGAAAAAAAAACTTGTCAAGGATAAGTATAACTCGCACCGTGAGAGTTTCGTACACATTCAGTTACTTATAAAATTTTAATGGTACATAGTATTTCTATTAAACTATTTACAAAGATCGATTTTACACAATGTAAAAATATATCTTATTACGTATTTCTAAGGCGTAAAAATTTTATTAATTTTTACATGACTATAATATGAACTATAACTTTCACAAATATAATAAATATACATCTTTGTATACAAAATTATCGTTGGAGTCGACTTAAGTCACTTGTATAGAGTTTCTATGTACTATTTACGCAATTCAACTACATGTCCTAAGTTGGTGGGTTATTACTCCTAAACTAGTAGAGCTAACTGAGTGGTGCCAATTCTATTTTTAATTTGGTTATGTATATTTATTGCGAATCGTTTTCAAATATTAAAAAATAGAGATTTAGCTGATAGATTGAGTGGGCGTATAACTGTTATAAAAATGTCAGTTTTAAAGCTTAATATTTTATAAACCCTGTATCGAAATTTCATTTCCTTCTATCGAAAAAGTGTTCACGACATACCACCAATATTTGAAATAGATATTTCAAATATTGGTGGTAAGTCAACGATACTTTACACAATGAGGTATATAAGAAAATATCACCCCTACTTGCACAAGTATGGGAGGTATACTAAAATGTTTTTAAAAGATTTTATTTTATAACTTCGCATTGTAAATAATTAGGTTAAATTTCAATTTTTCAGCAAGAATGGTCTCCTAGTAAAACGATTGTGAAATACAGACGAAGAGACAGACGGATATGGTGAATCTGTAAGGATTCTAAGTTAGAATTGGGACCCTTAGAAGATAACTCATGTGCCAGTCCGTTTGTCCATCGGTTGATCTGTCTTTCTGTTACAACCGTTTTTCTCCGAAATCCCTGGTGGAGTGAGTTTTACTCGTACGTGACTGATTAATTTTTTAATTGTTATAGATTATAAATGCATATTTATAAAGAAATAATATTTCTATAGATTATACAAGAAGGAATATACATATAGGCTGATGAGTACATACAGCCATATCTTATCAACAGCCGTCCGTAAACATATTTGGTATATCCATCACATTCCCTAAGTTTTTCATCAGTGTCAGTTTCTCTTTTTGTCTTCAGTAAAGTTAATACAAATTAATTATTCTAGAGTCAAATCTGTAATCTTTCGCTAAGATTAAAGATATATACTTTTCAAGAGGAAATTCATGAAACATGGTTATGTTTCGTTTCAATATTTGTTTGATGTAAATGTGTTCTGCATATATTACATTTGGTTTATACTTAATTATTATAATAAAATTTGAAGAATATATATTGCGGTGTTATATTTAGTTACGTATAGAATCTTCAAAACAAATTCAAAAGCAAAAATCGTAAAATAAGTTAGTCTACTAAAATAACAATTTAAATCATTCTATTACAATGACAGCCTCCAGCGTTAATTATTATACTATGTCTTACCCTTTCTTCTTCTTTAGAATTTTTTCTTATCATTATCATAGAAGTGACCAGATTGATATTGCTCTATTCAGCGCTGCAACAACATCTTATTTTCTTCTATTTTATTAAGTGTAGTACGTCAGTGTGTCTGTGTATCGAATAACTTGTAAAAATCGTGCATACATTCTTCTCTATCTTGCATTTTTGTTTCGCACTTTGGATATTTGGTGTTATTTTTTAATTTTTCCAAAATGTAATACATTCACGTATAAAAAAGTTTGCACTTTTTCTAATCTATCTTTGCAAATATCGTAAAATAATATTGCGACTATTCCATGAATTAAAGGGTTTTGTGGTCAACTACTTACGTAAACCACTAAAAAACATTTATTTTAAACATTTAATAGACATTAATTGAAAAGAAAATAAAATATAATATAATAAAATATCAATTGTAGGCATCACCACTGATAATTATATTAAGATATCACCACGTTCTTGGGACAAATGACCTCCTTCTTAAAACCACCAGTTACATTTAGAGTAACGATTTCATCTTTTCTTATCGTTTAAGTTGCTTCCGAAAATATTTGTAAACTTCAACCTTCTTGTGAAATGTAGGCATTTTGTCTCCCTTTAGTAATTTCGATTTCTCATCCAGCAACTCTATTGCATAAAACTATGTAAAACATAGTCCACGTTGGAACGAAGAATATCACCTATCCACGAGTGAAAGCATTTTTGAAATCAGGGAGTTTTTTAAATTAACTTGAAATAAAAAACTCGGATAAGTAGAGTTATTTTACTACATTGGAGTCATCTCTTCTAATCGTTGTACAAAAGGTTCATGGTATATAGAAAAACAATTACGTAAAAAGCAAGTGATGGGAAATATTAAGGCGATATATTTTGAATAAATTTAAAACCATTAAGTAAAAAAAAGCTGAAATTTTAAATCGACAAAAAATATGCATATGGCCAATTACTATTATTATTAAATTTTGTTAAAGAAGTTTATAAATTTTTTATATCTATATCAAATCAATATTCATATTAGGGCTTATAGATATTGAATTAACTCATGAATTTGGGAATGTTTGCGACGAACAAGAGATTTAAATCCGAAACTGACGTTTGTAATTATTTTATTAATTTTCTTTCAAGGTTTATGAGACATTGAGAGTAGTTCAGTGTGAAAGGTTGCGTGTGCATATATAATTGGCGTCGGTGTGGTAGAGGCGGAGGAGCACCGACGAAGCCAGTGTTATGAGAATCACATCAGAATATGCTGGTAACCTAAGTAGTTTCAGTATTCAATTATGCCATGACTTTCGGGTGGGACGTGCTGTTGTTGTGTTTGTTTGTTTGTCGTTGAACACCCGCTAGATTGTAAACTCATTAAATGGCTAAACCAACTTTAATCTCGATACCTACTCACCTGTATCGTAAGCTCCACAATTAGAATTTCTATCGAAGGCATGCTTAACTTTTTTACCTGCCTCCTCTCATTAGCGACTTGAGTAATTTTTCTTTTGAATGTGGACACAGATATTATATATTTTAAAGGACGTATAATTTACATTGTATCAGAACGCATGAGACTATTGAACAATTAATTAATGTCCTTGCTGTATTTTGGAAACTTGTAATTCATTTGTAAAATTTCTCAAGAAGTTACAGATTGGTGCGGTTTAAAAATTATGGTTCCACCCTATCCCTCGATAACGATTTGATCCTTTTAATTACTGATGATATTATTCTTAAAGGTTACGTTAAAAGATAGCACTGTGATATATTTATGGGCATATTTGGGTCATTAAACATTTTACGTAAATGTAAAATACTTAAAATGAGAATATGACAGACGTTTCATAAGCGAAAACTAATTGGTTTCGAACAATCTTATCTTTATCTGGAAACAATATATATATATATATATATATGTATATATATATATGTATATATATATATATATATATATATATATATATATACATATATGTATATATATACATATATATATATATATATATATATATATATATATATATATATATATATATATAACAGTTATATTAGGCACACAATTAATTTAATCATTCGTATTTTAGACCAAATACTCTTTGAATATTTTTGTTGAAGGAATATATTTTTCCGTTACAAATACACAATTCTAACGGCCTAACCACGAACTCCGGCGACGCGATTTCCTGCACGAACTGCGGCGCAAATGGCGAAGGAACCCACGCAACCGTGCCACGAACTCCGTATTGGCGGCGTCGACGATTATTGAAGGTCGTGGTTGCATTATATTAAAATTATGGTCGTCGGATTTAATAATATTTTTATCTCGATTGCTCTTAGTTATTTAAAGTTCTAGTAATTTCAGTTTTTCTTTCGATTTCCAAATATTCAGCACAGATATCATTCGATTTATGTCGTTTCCGGGAAGAATTTGTTATTCGCCGTTGTATGACGGGGTGCTGTGGGTAGTAGGGAGGAAGAGTCAGTGTCAGCAGTGACGGCGATAATTCTTCTGTTGCATGTTGACTCTCACCTTCTCTGAGATCCAAGAATAAATTGGATTCTCCTTCAGTTGGAATACATTCATCTTTTAAAAATCTTAGTAACTGAAAATATTTCCAGTTAGATTGAACATCAGAGGCTGGATATCCACAATGGCACGTAAGATATCCACAATGGAATGTATTTCTTTTGAGTTATTTATGATATGTATCGCTGACTTTCTTTCATTTTTTTAAGGTATTTTAATTATTTTTTACTAAATAAGCGACCGCAGCGATAACTTTGTTTTTAACACTGTCCTTAAGATATCTAAACTTATTTTTGCTGCCAATATAATAAATATTGTGCATGCGTAAACGCGTCAATATTGTGTATCGTACTTTAAATCCAAAATATTGATATTTCTTTCGTTTTTTCTACGTGAAATTCAAAATATTGAAATTTCTTTCTTTCCAATATGGCTATTATACTTAAATAACAGCCATATTAGAACGAAACAAATTTCGTTTGACTTATGGAGTCTTTCTTCTTCGTTGTTTAATTGGGCACTGTCCTAAAGTGCTACTTCTAAATTCGTCATTTGCGAACCGTTAAAACTGTCAAACTAGACTTACGAATTCAAAATATGCCTTATGTCATAGGAAATAAGTATAATATTGTGTGGTGATACGGCACCATTCGTGAGAGAGTTCGACTCGCACTTAGCTGGTTTTAATATCTTATAAGTATAGGCAATATTTACTAGCTCTATCTTTACAGATGCAAGACAGTCATTATTTCCTTAAAATAATAGTGAAACAGAATTTTAGCCATATTTTATTATTTGTTTAATGTTACTATAGTAATTTTAGCTCAATTGCATTATTATTTTGTTTCAGATATCTTGATTAAGATCATCATTACTTTTGGTTAAATTTTAATAACTCCAACAACAAAATTATTTCAAGTTCAAGATCGAAACGTAATAATCGAACTACATTTCAAACAACTATAATATGATATCAATTCAGTATTAATTTGTTACTACTCAGCTAACAGAATAACATGAGCTAAGTTATGTATATACTGTAGACTTTCATTATTTTTGGTTAAATTTTAGTAACTGCAACAACCACGTAATTTCAAGGTCAATATCGAGACGTAATAATCGAGCTATATTTCAAATAACTACTATATGATATAAGTTATATATCTACAGAAGATCCTCATTACTTTTGGTTAAATGTTGAGTAATTCCAACATCAATGTAATTTCAAGGTCAAGATCGAAACGTAATAATCGAGCTGCATTTGAAACAAATACTATATGACATCAGTTCAATATAATTTTGTTACTAATCAAATTACGGAATAACATGATATAGGTTATATATCTACTAAAAACTTCCATTAATTTTGATACATTTGAAACAAATACTATATGATAACAATTCAATATCATTTTGTTACTAATCAACTTACGGAATAACATGATGCAGTTTATATATCTACTAAAGACTCATTATTTTTGATCAAATTTTAGTAACTCCAACAACAACGTTATTTCAAGGTCTAGATCGAAACGCAATAATACTACTATATGATATCAATTTGTTACTAATCAGCTAACAGAATAACATGTGCTAAGTTATATAGCTACTGAAGACTCATTACTTTTGATTAAATTTTAGTAACTTCAACTACAATGTTAATAAAAATTTCAAGATTAATATTGAGACGCAATAATTGAACTACATTTCAAATAACTATTCTAGGATATAAGTTATATATCTACTGCAGATCTTCATTAATTTTGGTTAAATGTTGAGTAACTCCAAGAATAATATAATTTCTTGGTCAAGGTCGAAACGCAATTTCAATTCAATATCACTTTGTTACTAATCAACTTACAGAATAACACGACACAGGTTATATATCTAATAAAGACCAAACTCAAACAACCATGTAATATCAAGTACAAGTTCGATACACAATAATCAAGCTACATTTCATGCGACTACTAATCGTCAGAATAGCTTGAGCCTAGTTATTTATCTAATGAAGATTTTCATAACTTTTGATTAAATTTTCCAACAAAAACTTAATTTGCAGGTCAAGATCGAAACGCAATAATCGGCGATTAAGCCGACTATTATACGTGGATCAATACGTAATATTTTATACAATTTTTTAATACTCAAATAATAAAATAACAAGAGTCTAATTACATATATGTTTACCTAAACAAATAATACAAATACCCACATTCCTTATCATGAAAATATTGTTATATTTCATTCCACAATATTTTTGGAGTTTACTCCTTAAGAATTGATTTTCAAAATACAGCGGTATCAAGTTTTATTAGGAGAAAAAGCTGAAGTTCAGAGCATACAAAGTTCAAAGCGTTAAAAAAGTATAACCGTTATGTTCTGCTTCTCTCTTATGTTTTTAATTTACTGTAAAAATTTGATCTCGTTCATTTGTGTTTTACTTGAAGGTAATTATATTATTTTGTCTTTGCTAATAGAAATATTTTTGCCATTCAAAATCATAATCCATTTTTATACATCGGTTTTGGATCATACGTTAAATTAAACGTAAATTGAATTATTTTTATCTTCCTTTGGCTACAATTCTTTTATTTTACTAACGGTACATGCGGCAGTGGCGGCCTAAAAATTTCGTAAATCATATTTTTCTACTTAACAAATGTTTAATATTATATTCCAATGTTTTTTGTCTACCTTGCTAACTACAGCGACATAATATTTTTTTTAAATAATTAATTTAATTAAAAACAAACGCCATGAATTTTCTATAATTAGCGTAACAAATAACAGCTCAATGTATTTGGAAAAAAACAAAGTTCTAGCTACAAATTTGACGATTATGTCACGAGCCACGAAAAGAACCAAAAAATTAACTAAAAAGCCTTGCGATCTATTTACTATATATAAAATTAAAATAATGTTAAATAAATATTAATATAATAATTGCGTTTCTTAGAATAATTGATAAAAATAAACATATCATATTTCATTTATACCTTTGCTTAATTATAACTTCTGCCAGTGATACTAGTTCAAGGGTGAGATTGTTTACCACATTGTTATTATACTTATTGAACTACAAGAACAGTTAGATGGTATGGACGTTATGCTCATGTGTTTATTTAACTCCATGCAAAACAAATTTCTTTACAATACTAATTCATAATAATTATACTATGAAAAATCCAAGAAAATGCATATTAAATTCACGCGTCAAAGGTACCACTCCTATAATTTCTTCAAAATTTCATTTTTAATAAATATGACATGGACAGTTAATAGGTAAACTTCTTATAACTTAATTATGAAACAAATATGACAAATGTATTTTAAACTGAACATCTCTCAAGTAACAAGTTAAAATTATGAATGCTCCGTTCTCTTATATTTAGAATCCTATAAAGTTTTTTTAGGTTTCCGCCCTAAACCTGAAAAATATCATAAATATTATGCTACCAACATACGAATACTTCTTCTGTAACCTTTATTACTCTCTTTACTAACCTTCTCTTTATATTTAATGCTCGGAGTGTTCAAAAGGTAAGCAGTTTAGTTTTAGGTAGTTTTTCTTTATAACTTTTTTTTAACTCTCTCTCCGTATTTATAATTCATTATTATTTATGTGACAAAATTTCGGAGAGAATTTTCCTTGATTTATTTAAAAAAGTACAATCAAATTTTGAAACATATTTAACAAAGTTATGTTGATGTTATACTTGCTCTTTCTAAGGTTATCAGGGAAATATTCTTATGATTTTACTACAACAAAATAAGCGAGTTATTAGCTCTTACTTATTTTAAAAAAGAGGGCCGTGATAGACGAATGGACGGATACGTGAGTGTTACCAGAGTTCCTTTTTTTGAGGTGTGGAACTCTAAAAATTACTCATCATGTATATACACTATACACGTAAAATTCAGGAATTATTTTTTTATCAAAATATTTCATTTATTCTAGCCAAACGTCGATGAAAAAATATGTATATACTCTTTGTTTCATGCAACATCAGTGAAATCTTTATTTTATTCCGACTTATAGGATTAGTAAAAGTATAATAATTCCAAAGTCTGATTAAATATGTAACTAATATTATTGTCGTTCTCATCCATACGTTTTAATTAAGGTTTGTTATGATAAATCGTTCCCTTTAATTTTACCAAAAGTATCCAGTTTCACCAACAAATGGAGTGATTCACGAGAAAGGTTTAGGTGTTAGATAATTTTGGAAGATTTTGTGTAATTTAGTTAAATTATGATAAAAATTGAAGAATTAATCGGAAAAAGTCATGACATCTGAAAAATTCACAGGTATGGGCATCGTAAATCGTTAGAATATCGGAGATCGCATATTTTTCTTGTACGACAGTGTTATCTGTAATTATTTTTAGCGTCGATCATTTGAAATGACAATAAAGAAATCACAGGGCCAGACTCTTTGGCTTTTTTTTTTGTTGCTGGAATTGATCTCAGCGTTTAATGTTTTTCATACGACCAATTGTACATTGTCACCTGTGACATATATATATATATATATATATATATATATATAAATACATATATATATATATATATATATATATATATATATATATATATATATATATATATATATATACGTATATATATATATATATTAATTGTTTTGGTGTAATTATTTTGTAATTATTATTATAATACACTCCACTAGAATGTGTAGTTAACATTTAATAATAATAACCTTGTTTTGATGAATAAAAAGAATAAAAAGTCAACATCAGTCGTGTTTCAATATAATCTACAAGCTTTACACAACAGCCCAATAGATGCACTTACTACTTCATTACGTCACACATATAATCCGAGCATATGTTCTTAATTCTACCCCAAAGGTATATAAAATGATGTAGTTTTTATGTAAATTGACTAATTGCCATTGATTGACCAATTTACATAAAAACTACATCATATAAATGATGTAGTTTTTATGTAAATTGGTCAATCAATGACAATTAATACTAAATAAATCGGAAAAAAATTCATGTATCTGAGAATTGTTCTTTCCATCACCTACGTAGCCGGGCCAGGTCGCTAGTTATATTAATAACTAAGGACATGGAGAATAGGACAGACAGTCAAGATAAATAGTTATTGGCACCACTTTTTTCTAGCACTCACGTTTGCCTATGATTTGAAATTATTCTCGGGGGTAAGAAAGCTGGAGTGGAGTGTGAGCGACAAGCTACAATTAAATATGAGCCAATTTTCAATAATGATATATTCCCGTGCACGCTTGATGCACAATTACGAGTTAAATGGAGCGGCACTCTAAAGAGAATCCGTAGGGCATCTTGGTTTGATAATCGACAGTCATTTAACATTTCACGATCATATTATTGAAACCTGTCAGAAAACCATGGGTTGTTCGGATTTGTCATGAGACATTTTCACAATTTCCATGACAGTGTGTATATTGTAGAGATGCCACGAATATTCGGTTACTATTCGGTATTCGGCCTATTCAGCTACTTTTTTATATTCGGCATACGGCCGAATAGCATGCAGTATTGGGCCGAATACATAATACAAAATTATGGTACAAAAACACATATTATTCAAAAAGATATATTATTTCAATCACAAATGGTTAATTTTGAAACATAAATAAAATACTTTAGTACTTAAAATTAAAATTAAAAGGTAAGTTGTAATGAATGAAAACAAGTTTTGCAGCATTATATCAACGAAATAGTAAGAGCTAAATTCAATACTACGTAAATTATGACTAAAATGCGAGGATGCGAGTTTTTACTAATGTAGCAGCCGCTGCCCGATTCTTAAAGTATGAAAACATTTGTCTGGCATTGGGTCCATGATACCCCAAGTATTCTCCTCCAGTATCACATCTCTGGAGCATCTCTTTCCTTACTCTCGATTTCTCGCAACATACGGTCCAGGTCTCTGAAGCATACATAAATATTAGGAAAATAAGGGATCCTCCCAGCGTCGACTTAGGGGTTTTGGTGATATTTCGATTCTTGCTATTGCATTCGTCGTTTTACCTCATCTATACATCCGCCGCTATTTGAAATTAATGCTCCAATGTATATGTATGATTGAACAAAGTCATAGTTTGCAATGTCAATTCCGGCAAGTTGTTGTTTTAGCGGACAATAGTCATCATTTTTGTCTGGTTTTGATTGATTTTCAATTCAAACTGGGGATTGACACGCTGCACCTTAAGAAGTAGTTCTTCCGTAGTATCGGGACTAGTTTCAAACAATGTGGTGACATCAGCATAAGGTTATTTGGGGCTACAGGATAATAAACTTATCCTGTAGACACCAATCACTACACCGCCTGTACTGTCTTCGAGAGTGATGGGCATGATTAGCTTCGTGTAAACATTGAATAGAAGTGCCAATGTTATTCACACTTGGCCGACGCCTGCATTTGGATGCACGTTTTTGGGCGATGTGAGTTAAGCATCGTTTGAGAGTTTGATAAGACATTTTTTTTTTAAATCTAAATTCTAAACATGAAGATACAAATTGTATAGACTTGTTCGAAATTGTTAATGTAAGTATAAACAACTGACTTGCATTGACTATAATTTATGAAAAACTAAATTAATGCATTCCGACTAACAAGCAGACATGATTTAACACCCATTTAAAAAAGAAATAAAATTTTTACATTTACTAATTTTAAGATTTTTTTTTATTTACAGAAATATATACTTATTTACTAAAGCAAGTTTTCAAATCGCATTTTGAATAATGTGAGAAAAATATCTTAAGAATATGTCTTTATTTTAATGACTTTCATACCACAACAATCTGTCTCCATACTTAAGGATGTCACTGCGAGTTTGAGAAAGAAAACTAGCTATTAAATGAATATAGTGATCAGTGGTTAGGAGATTCTTTTAAGAACTGAGAAAATTTCAGAACAGTAATGCCCTTTTGACTAAAATTACTTAAACAGAAAGTATTAAATACCATCAAAATTCCTGTTTGTGAATAGTTTGTATTGTAAATATCAATACCCATTTATTTTCTAAAAGGAATACAACAACTGATATGTGGTTTACTCTACTCACTCCTCTTTTTTAATTTTGGAAACAACCACGGCCATGGGTTTAATAAATTTAACTTACTGAAGACTAGTATTAGAAAAGAGCTGTCAACTAAAATTGGTTTGGTTATTTGAATCCTAATTTAAAAGTGTTTCGACAGGAACTTGGCTGTTTTTCTTCTATCCTTTTTTCTGTCATTATTTAAAGTTACTTTACTAAATGACTTGTTTATAGATAACCTTCCTAAACAAAGTAACTTGTCTATGGATAATTTTGTTTAGGATAAAAATATTTTTTCATTGAAATTTCATAAAATTCAACTTCTAAGAAAAATATATTACCGCTCACAAGCCAACACAAATTGGAACAGAAAATAAGTTTTTATTTAATATTTTTTTACATTCATTCCCAAATTATTTTTAGTTTTGTTTTCAATTAATTTCAAATCTCGATTAAATTGCTACATATAGGTAATAGACCAAGCTAATAAGGTATTTTTGCATGTAAAAGTTGCTAATTGATAGTGTTAGAAATTGAAATAGAAAACATGAAAATGACCTATCGTAATTACGTAACGTGAAGAAGTATAAGCGTGAAGACCGAATACAATGAAATTTGATAAATTGTCATACCATATGACTATAATGAGAGTAACGTGGTATGAACAGTTATCAACTTTTAGACTCGAATTAAGAAATATATTAAATATTCTTTTCAACTTTGAGATCCTAGTATAAATTCAGATAATTTTCGTAAAATTATACTAATTTATAAAGAATTAAAATGTATTTATTTGTTTATTACATTTCGTAATGAATATTCTTAAAACTTAAATATCGATCCTTTAGCTACGGTAGTAATTTATAACAAAACTTCAGCTTTTCTTTAATCGATTCAGTTTTGTTAAAAGTAAAAATAGCACATTGCTTTCGTAGCATTCCTACGCAAATTGAATAACTTTTACGAACTTTCCGAATACGTTTACATAGTTTGACGAAGTGTGATTTACCAAATTTAACCACTAGGCTGATGAGCGAAGTTTTGTTTACTTATTTCATTCTTCCTCTCCACAAGGAAACGATATGATGAAATATTCGTGTCTGCTATAAATTATGGTTTCTCGCAGTGATACATTTCTGGAACAAAACTTTAAACAAGCGATTATTTGAACTTTAACGTTAATGGAAATTTTTTCGGAAACAATAAAATTTAGCAAAAGGTTTAAACTTCTGAATCCTAAACAGAGATATAAAGAACCTGACAAAGAGAAACAGGCTTAACACTTATTTTTATTTAAAATTACATAGAAATTTAAAATTGACGAAAATGTCATTTTATTTTTGCCACTAAAACTTTTTTGGATTTGTAGAAAATCGCGATTATAATTTTGTCGTGTAGATTATAACACATTTTTTTAAAAGTATGCAATATTGAGTATTTACAACTAATAATTTTTCCTTTCCCCTCTCTTTCGGAATTATTATTTGAAATAGAATGACATTTGAATAATTTTTTTTTAATATGGTTGGAATGAAAAGAGAACTACCCGTTTATATATTTAAAAGAAATACGAATCTGTTGTTCTCTACGGATTACCATCATCACAGATCACTACGATGCGAAATATATAGAATAAGTTTTTTTTTAACATAACTTCCTGCGTCCTTCCTGTTCCTGCGTTCCTTGAGACTAGAGTCCTAGTGTCATTAGCTTCAAATGTACAACATTTGGGTATTTTAGGGTATAGAAATCTATTTAGAGCAGAACGGGATAGAGCATATAATTGTTTTGGAGGTATATTTAACGATCTAGGTACTTATTTGATTTTTATGTCTCCTTTACACAGTTACGTAACGATACTTTCTTCAATTTAGCTTTTATTTGTCTTCATGATATCCTCTTTCTTTTACATTTTTTTAGAGAAGTTTCAAACTTACACTTTTGCTTCTTGCTTGAATTCTTCCGTTCATGTTTCTGTCGATAAATTTTAAAAACACCTACTCTATTCTATGAAAACAATTTTGTTAATATCTGTTAAATGAGATAAAGCGATAACTTGTCGCGCTCCTATTTTACCTAGATTTTATTTTGTTTTTAAAGCTGTATAATTATTTTCTCGTAAAGAAATTAACCATTTGACTTATAAATCTATAAATGAATAAGAAATTTGCGGTATAGTTAATATGAATTATAATGGCAATAGAGAGGGACAGGTACTTTTGGTATACTGCATCCCCTGAAACAAAATTCCGTTACGTACTGCCATTGTGTCAGGAAAAAAATATTGTAGTAGCGCTTTATCATCTCAGCACAAACAATTTTTCATTTTTTTTTAAATGATTCAGCTAATCAAAAATTAAGATGACCTCACTATTTGTCAGCGTGTGTTATATTATGTAGACGTATTGTTCGATATTATAAAAATAAAAGATATTCCAATAAAGTTATTAATTCTGTATCCAACAAATTTTCAGTCTATGAAATAGAAATATACATAGGATATGTAAAGTATAGCATATCCACATAAAATTAAAAAAAATTAAAAACAAACTTAAAATATGTAATATCGATCTACATAAGTAAAATTATCTTGATCATAGTAAATCCTTGAAAAAAAATATTTTATTTTTAATAAAACCTGAGAAAATTTAACTTATTGGTTTGGTTTCCGACCAAACCAATAAGGTGGTTGACCAACATGATCTGACCAACGTAACATATATTTTTCTTTAATGAAAACTTAGACTATATTTGTAATATGGGAAGATATACCATATTATGAAATCTTCTTTTCAAAAGATGAAGATGTCCTTTTGGGACACACGAAAAAAAAAAAAACTAAGGTTTTATTACGTCTCATCAGATTAGTTTCCATTTTTTTCTACAAGTACAACCCTAACTTTTGATAATAGTAATTTATTGTAGTAGTAAAATATTAAGGTTTATAAATTAAAATTAATTCTTAAAAAAGTCTTTACTATTTCTTAATATCATTTTTTGACTTCAATAATAAACTTTAAGTACATAATTGTTAAAGAAAACTTTCAACACACTTTAGTGTACACATTGTATTCAAGTAGAGATATTATAATCTCTTACGACCATATCTTTCTTCTTACAAGTTGCTTTCTGGTGCAAACGATAGCAAATATCTTTAGTTTTTTACATTTTGGTTAACTATAGATTTATTAGCACCAATCTAATCTATTCCACAATTAGGCATAATCTACAATTTTATTTAGTGATGAGACAGTAAATTCATAATGTATGATTATTGATGGAAGAGCTCAAAATTTTACTTTTTTTTATCTTGTTATTTAGTATACATTTTTAACGATTGGCATTTGATTATCTTATTTGGTCCTAGAAAAAATGCCTTCCTTTTATAAAAACTCATATACTTGATTACTGCGTAGAGATTATCATGAGAAAAACTCCGGTCTGTTAGAGGAAAATTAAAATATTATTTATTTATTAAAACATTATGATACCCCAGATCTAAAGGACATTATAAACAAAACACAGAAAAACAGACATCAATTAAAACAAATTATAAATAAATATAAACGTAATTATTTGTTGCCAAATCTATAACTACATTTCTAATGTGGTCATTAGAGTAAGAACAAATGTCCAGTTTGGGCAAAACCCGTCGTTACAACCCCTCGCACAAAACAGCGTTGATCCAGTAAGTGCGTGAATAAAAATAGATGATCAATATTTGAAGATCCTAAAACAATCGCCAAGGGTTTCCAATAATGGAAAAAGATCACCATCGAGATTTAGAATTTCGCAGCATCCACAGCAATGTATTTGCTAAGGAACTGCCCGCCTTCACCATTCAGCCACTAAGTACGAAAAAAATAAGTGCGTGGCTAAAAGTATATACGAAGCAAGATGTTCGCATCCGTTTTAAGCAAGCGACGATCATAGGTAATGACAAATACCAGGTGGCCGAAACATATTTTTTTTATTATCCACTTCCGTCGCTACCTAATCGTTTACTTTGAGTTTGTTGTGTTTAAATAGTAATTTTGGAATAAATACATTCTTCAAATCTGAACGGGATTTAAAGTGTGCACTCGAATTTTGGTTAAACTACTCAATTAGAGTGCGAACGTTTATCAATCAATACTAACTTATAACTTTCGAACTGTGTAATTATAATGTAAAATAACAGAGGGTATAATAAAATAATTGAGACTCTAATGTCAATTATTTTACAAAGGTATAATAAAATACTTGAGACTCTACTGTCAATCATATTTTCTTTATCAGACATATGCTCAATTAGAGTGCGAACGTTCATCAGCCAATACTAACTTATAACTTTCGAATATATGTAGTTATAATGTAAAATGACAGAGGGTATAATAAAATAATTCAGACTCTAGTGTCAATTATTTTGCAGAGGTATACTAAAATACTTGAGACTCTACTGTCAGTCATATTTTCTTGATATAATTTCAAAAATATTCTAAGTAAGTCTAACTTCCAGAATTTATTCAAGTTACGTTTTCCATTTTTTTTTCTTAGAGTTTTTTTTTTGCATTGGAGTGTATTTTCATATATTTGTCAAAATATAGTAGTAATTATAAAACTTAAATATGTATCTGTATGTCACCGTCTCCTCTCAAGATGAACGGAAACCTTAGTTACGTGTTAGTATCAAATCGTTCCTCTAGTGAAATCCTTTTGTAAGGGAAATAATATGTGTATAAAGAGTTGATAGCTTCTTTTCACTCTTATAAAAGAATTTCTTTATTAATAGTATGACTACAACAGCAATAGCGGGCTAATGAATTTATAAATTGAAATTAGGATTTTTTCAAACGCTCAAGTATGTGTTGTTTCTAATCGGCTCATAATTTATTATTTTATATAATTTATCATATTATATATATTACATATTACATAATTTATCATATTATTATATATAAATCATAATTTATTAAAATATAATTATGTAAATAGGTAAAAATCTACCTATTTACATTTAGATATGTAAATTTATGTTTTTTTTAATGAATACCATTCTTATTTTAATTCATAAAGTAAACAAAATATTTACCGACGAGGTAGGTGATCATAGTATGGTGCAAAAATATCAATGCGCAAAGAGAGTTGGTAGTCTTTATTATTCTAAACGTAAAATTATTTCATTTAAAATATAATCGACTTGATGTCATTTAATTAGACTCATAAAAACCGGGGAAGCAAGGGGTTTTATGATAAAATGATATTAGATAAGCCCGAATCATATCAGAGCCTCTGAGTTTGTATGTAAGTTTGTACGTTTGTTGATAACTATTTGTGTATGTACACTTTGTGAGCTTTCAACTGCACAGTGAAATTTGTTTAATATTGTTTGGGGATATACATAACGATATATTTTGGTTTTAAAAAAACTGTACTATTCTCAAGACAAAAGTTCCTAAATTTTATACGTATTTTCTATAAAGATAAAGGAAATATAATTTGATTCGAATCGAATAAAGTTCCGGCGCTTTGTTTTGGTACAGAGATAATTATTATTATTTTTTGTTAAAATTAGTCACACATTTTGGGGGCTTGACCAAAAAAGAAATGTTTGCATATATAATAGAATATTACTTACAGGTTTGCAAATTATTTAAAAAGCCATATTTTGGATTACATTTGAGGAGACATTATTTGTATTATTTGGTGGCTACTCAAAATAAATCTAATCAAATTTTAATTTCAATTTGATTTGAATTTTAAGTTTAAAAAAGTGCAATTTTTGTTTTGAAAAGCAAGTACAGGGAGAAAAATATGATAGGATATGAAGAACTTATGATTCATATAAGCAACTGTGTGGATAATAATGCTTTCATTTTGTTTTCTAAATTATATGGTTATCTATACCTTTATCATTTTAATACGCTCTTTTTCTCGCAAAATTGGTGTACTGTAAAATTAAATTTTGATAAAATTTTTGTGTGGTGGGTGTTCAGCAAAAACTAATAGTTTTTATAATTCGTTTAATTTTATTCATTTCCGATTGTCTATTTATGGTATACAAACCTGAGGTGAAGAATTAAAAGAACAATATACCTTTATTACTTCTCTTAAAATATTATTTAAAAGTATTGTTTCCTATCCATGCAATGATTATGGAGAGTGGTGATAGCAGTGGATGGTGATAACAGTATGTCAAAACGTAGATTATACATAACATTTTGGTATTATCAAATAACGGTACGGTGCTTATATGTCAGACTGATTTTTTCCAAACGTTGAAAACAAAACGTAGCATAAATAAATATACTGTTATTAAATATTAAGCTAACTCGCCCGTCAAGTATTCTGCAGTTGCATTGCTGTGATATCCACGGATTTTTAAAACATTAAGTGTTGATACATAAATTAATTAGAGGAGTCAATTTTTGCTTCACTACTCTTTAAAAATGTGGAATTATGTAGATATATGTTTATTTTTAATCAATTTTATTTTACATTAAAGTAAATTAAACGTTTTGTCAACTTCTTACAAGAACAAATTCTAAAATAAATGATATTTGCTTGACGAATGCATTATTATATGCATGATATCAAAATTATAATGTAAACAAATCTATTACCAAATACTAACAGTAATATTTATCTTTTTTTAAAATATGAAATTTCATATTTTCAAGCAAAGGCCACATAGATAGTTTTTTAGGTTTTTTTTTAGAAACGTAACTAATCAAATTTAATATATATATGTCTATATATATATATATATATATATATATATATATATATATATATATATATATATATGCGGTGGCGATTATGAATAATACTAATAGAAACATTCGATTATGGATATATCTCGAGACATCTTGATAATCCTCTTTAGGAATCACCAATTAGTAACTTACAAATGCAAATGATTTAATGAGAGTAAAGTTTGATAAAATGCAGTTTACCATCAGAAGAGAACTATACAGTGTCATAATAGATGAGTACACAAGATAAAAACAAATGCTTGTTTATTTTTTATTTCTATAGAAGTACTGAACGTTACTATATTATTTAGGGTCAAAAGTTAAACTATCGAATAAATACAGTTTCACAAAACGAATAATCCACAATTAAATGAAACTACGTGATGTAATATTATTTCTACTTTCTTTAATTTCTCTACCAAAATTAACGCCAAATATATTCAATATTTGAAAACGAATAATACTTGATTTTTATTTGAAATGAATTTCGGATTGAATTATAACTATTATTAGTCATTCGATTATTAGGACAAAATTTCCAATAAATTTTAATAGTTAATTCGAGTATGCAAATCATTCATGATAACTTACCATTGTTTTAAACATTTAAATAATTTTATTTTTCACCACATAAATCTATTACCTGTTATATCTTTGAAAGTATTAAAATTATTGTGAGTACGTAAAAACAAATAAAAATTAAATATTTGCTTTTTTCCGGTAACTGCCCGTAATCGCCTTGTAACGCAAATTTTGTCATAATTCTGACTCTCGCAGTTACGAAGGCAGGTAATTTTTTTTGGACTTTTTCGATTATGTTTCTTTCATAAAATCCGGAAAAAATATGGGTAGAATCGAATTTTTTATAGCACACGCTTTTACATTTATACCCCCTGCATGGAAAAAAAATTATTTAATTTGCTACTTAGAAAATTTTATGATTATTTTTGAGTGCTAACTTATATTTGGATTAATATGCTTTATAATTAGGCCAAATTTTAAGTTTTTACATCAAACTACTGAGAAAAATGGTTGTTAAAAATAGGCAAACTGATGGGAACGTGATGAACTTTATAACGGATCCGTTTTTTAATGTGAGGTACAGGATCCTAAAAACAATAAAAATGTTTTTCTCTTGTAATTTGGTATGTCTTAATTTAAATTTAAAACTTGTTATGACAGGTATAAGTAATAAAAAAGTAACAGTAAATCACAATACTGATTCTTTTTATAATTTTTATTAAACTGCTATGGTTAAATTGATATAAACACTGCCTTTTACCGTATCCTATTACCGTATTTAATGTCAAAATATTTACTTCATATTTTTAAATGAAACATTTATGCTGAAAGAAAAATGTACATATTTATAAGATTTTTGATCTATGTAAAATATCACCGAACGCGTCGTTTCTGTGATTTACTATAAAGGGTATATTGTACACAAATAACTAAAGGACAAGCTATTACGTTGCTGCGAATCAACAAATGCAGAATATTTCTTTATATGGGCACTCGGGTGTTTATTCACTTAACATATGTACGATTTTTCTGAAACTCGTGTTTAAGGACGAACTTATTTATTTAAAGCGCAAGTTGGGAACATAACATTTCGGAGTTTTGATAGTAATTTTAGTTAGATAACGTGAACACCTTTTGTACTTAATAGATCAAAAGTATCTATTATACTACAATTACTCACTGAAACGAAGCCAAGGTACATTGTGTAGCCTTGCGGCACAATTCTAGCTGTATCTTTTTCTCTTTCATGATAGATACAGAGTTTTTCTTATTATCATCTTTTAATAAATATAAACTAGCGTGACCCGTGCGAAGTCTTCGCATTATTTATTCCATTATGAAGCTCAGATGACAGATGAAACAAATATTTTACTAAAATTGACATATAGAGGAGCAAGTATCAAAAGCATTGAGCTAAAGCGCCACTTTATTTATACGTGAGTGGATTTGAAATTAAACAAAAATTTTACCGACCGTCAATCATATTGACGTTAAGCCGTTAGATGGCAGCATTGCTGCTTTATGTTTATAATTTTAATAATTAATTAATTTGCAAAAACAATAGCAATAATAAATTTTTTAGTTGTGGATGCCGGTAGAGCAAGCAATTATCTATAAAATTATATATAATTTATGTGGATTAGTTGTTTGGTTTTTTCTAAAAAGGGTGTGTAACATCTTAACCTTAGCGTATTAATATATATGATGATGATGATAATCACTCTATAGTTTACTTTACTTCTTTTTTACTTATAACAAAAATAAGGGCAGGACTAATTCTGCATAAGATAAGTAATATTTCTTGTAGGTAGTGCAACGCAAGGATCAAAATAAAATGCGTTTTGTGGAATATCTTAAATTATTGTAAAAGTAGTCATACAGTATTCTTGGTTATTAAAAAAACGTATATTAATTACCTTTCGCTTGTATTGCTTACTTAGAACCTTCATTAAAATACAGTGTCGAGTTTTCAAGGAAGTTAAAAAATCAAACCTATATATCGGCAGACTTGTGAAAGATGCGACTACAGAAGGATGAGTTAACGACACCAAACTTAAAAATTTTATTTTATAAAATATATTAACATGAATATAAAAATACCGCGCGGACATGAGATTTTATTTCCCTTTTCAAGATTTTGTCCCTGAAAATATTTATTGTGTTTCTTCTGTAGTATTTACTGCATTTTTTAAAATGCTAATATTCCATTTAAAAAAAATAATTTACAAAATTTCACAATGATTGAATTACTTTAATTTTTCTGATTGACGAAATCCTTTTTAGATTTCGAAACCGAAAGTTTTTAAGAACTTTAAATTTTCTATAACATCTACACAAGTTTTGGAATAATTAATTTAAAAATATATTAGCTATGTCGTTATGCATGGCCTTAGAAATGGTATAATGAGAAATTGTAGATATTAATTAACAATCCTGTTCCTTTTTAACAGGGCCTCTAACCTTATCTTCCCAGTTATAAAGCAAAAGAGAGAAATCTACCATTTATTCTGTTACAAGAAATTATATAGCCAAATCACCAAAAATAATATGCACTATTACATTTACAGAATACTGACCTATGGCTGGCAAAAATATTTTAAAATAACACATAGTTTTTAAATAATATTTCAGACGATACACATAAACAATTACATTTGTCTATAAGTCAGCTATTTGTATGCTTGTCAGATATAATATTAAAATTCAGTTACGTATTTTGTATCAAAGATATTTGGTACGCTTGGCTTATCTGATCAAACTTTTATTTAATCGTTTTTACTTTTTGTTGATTACTTTTTGAATGCTTTTTAAACGTGAAAAGTGGCATGGAAAATAATAAACATAAATTATACATTAACATTGAAAGATTTTCAAGAAAAATGTAATGATTTTGTTATTTAATCGGTTTCAGATTGAAAGAAAACAGGTCATAAGAGATTTTCCTTGGAGATTTTACTTTATGTGTATATATAATAAGAACAAAAACTCTCAAATTAGATAAATTGACTTCATTAGCAGTTCATTCCCCTCTTGCGTCGTCTTTTATTGCTCTCCGTCGTCTTACAAGATACTCGTAATGTGATGAAAATATGATGGTATAATTTATCCTATCTGTCGAGCCAATGTTTTAACGCGACTATAAGTAATTTGACAAATACATTTGCAATAATGTAAATAAGAACTTCTGTCAACATATACTTCAACATATACTTAAAAACCGATCATTTCGCTGCCAAGTTTTTGAAGTTTTACTTCTTTGGATGCCTTATGAAAAAATTATGACAATGAAATTTTAAAAATACAATATGAAATTAGCACGACGCAAGAAAGTGTGAAGTTGCTCACTAAACAAATATTTACGTAGTTTATTTAACAAATAAGTAGTCCACCATTTCATTTTTTTACTAGCTTTCTATTGTAAATCAATCACCTGCCGAATTGTTTTGAATTCGGTATGTATTTATTTGCTTCAAAAATTATACCTCATTTAATACTTCAAATTAATAAATTAAAATAAATTTTCAGTATATTCATTTCTTCTAATTACTAATTAAACTTTTTTCAGATCATTTTATTAAACTAAACAATTAATTATACAAATTGTTTATATTAAATTGAATGCTGAGTATTTATTAAAATATGTAAAATAATTAAATTAAATTCTAAAATTAATTCTAAAATGGGATTAAATTTTTTACTACCCTGTATGAGAAAATAATAGAATTGAATCGCGATAATTTGGAAACGGTCTGGCAGATAATTGGCTTACAGTGGATAGTCAGCAGACATTTAAAATGTTGAACCAATCTTTTGTCAAAATAGTTTGGAATAAATAAATTAAATTTCATAAGATTGCCATAGAAAGCGTCAAATGAAGTGGAAAGGTTTTCGCAACCCGATTATTGCATTATTATTTTCGTATTATTTAGTCTATTTTGTTGCAATAATTTATTTAGTTTTTGTATTATTTATATTTTAAATCCATTTTAATTTAATTTTTGACTAGCTATATTCCATCTATTGTTATAATCAGTGTTCTGTTCGGCAAGTTTTTTCTTTTGTTTATTTTTTTTATTATTCATTTTTGTGAAATCGAATCTGCTTAAGCTTTGTGAAAATGGATTTAGTTATTCCTCCTAAACCTCCAGATATTTCTAAATCACCTATTTCTAATAATGAATTTGCTTCTCCTATCTTCCCTGCTAGTTTTGTTATCGTAACGGACTTTCAACAGGTATTCAAAAGAAAAACTAAAAATTGTAAAAGAACAAATTGTAAAAAAATAAGTCTAAAAATATTCCTTCTTTCCATCCTTCTGACCCTTCCTGCACCGAAACAGAGGATACAATCCCTGTCAAGACCCCTCGCACTCTTCTTTCGGAAGCAAATTCGAAATTACTTCCTTCAACCCTGACCTCATCTCCACCCTCCCACCCTCCAAATTCTTTCGAGGGTCGTTTGTAGGTCTCTGGTGACGTTGGACCATTTATTATCCACGTTCAAAGAAAAGAACCCCAGCCTAATGCCGGATTCTCATATCATGCTGTTAAATTTGGTTCCGCTTTAAAAAATTATCATGTCGATGGCATAATTCGATGGAGTGGAACAAATTGGCAGGAACAGGATTTCGGTGGAATTTTTATCTGCTGACGCGGCCAACCGCTTTGTTAACCACTCTGCCTTCACAGGACAGAACAAATTATTCATCCCATCCTTTAATGTCAGTCGTATGGGCATTGTTCGGAATGTTCCAGTTGATTGGTCTGACGAGGAGGTTTTACATAACATAGAAGTGCTAGAAGGATGCGGTAAGGTTATTAAAGTGCGCCGCTTAAATTAAAAAAAAATTATAGGTGGCCAGCCTAAATATTGTCCGTTTGAGATGGTCATTACCTTTGATGGCCAAGTTCGTCCCCAACGCATATATATGGTTTACTCATCGATTCCAGTTTCAAAATATGAATTCCTTACAGTGCTTCAAATGTTGTAGGTTTGGACACGTTGCTGACAAATGCCCATCTTCTTAGCATTGTTTCCGATGTGGTGAACGTAACGTTGGGGGAAACTGCTCTCTTCCTCTTGATAAAGCTAAATGTATCTTTTGCAGTGGTAATAATGATCCCACTGATATAATTTGTCCAGAATTCGAAAAGCAAAAAAATCAAATTTGAAATGTCTGAAAGAGACATTTCCTATGCTGAAGCGTCCAAAATGGTCCCTTCTGCTAGAAAATCGTATGCTTCAGTTGCAGCTCACCCACCCACCCCCAACTCTTCCTACTCCAATTTCTTCCCAAAATTTGTTCTCTCTATCTCGTTCTACCAACTATTCTCGACTAGCTCTAACCAGGGCTATGATCGCTCGGCTCTAGAACAAGCCTGGGGAGACTTCCGAATTCCTCAACCTGAAAATGGTTGCGGCTTTAGCCAACAACCTGCAGCTAATACTCCTTCTTCTACGAGTATTATTCAATCCTCATGAATAAAACAATCAATTCTTTTGACCACCTTAGTCAAAATTCTGAGTTTCTCCAAGCAAATACAGTCCAACGTTGTGTCCTCTATTCTTACTTCCCTTCAATCCCTTCTTTCTAATGGCTTCGCCAATAGTGGCGAAATAGTGGCGATATTTCCAATGGAATAGTCGCAGTGTTATTTCCAACAAAACAAATCTTCGTCACCTCCTTGTCAAGTATTCTCCATTCGTGGCTGTCACCTCGGAGACTTGGCTGAAGCCTGGATTCCATTTTAGGATCCAAGGCTATGTCTGTCTCCGAGATGATAGAGTAGATGGCAAGGGCGTATCCGTACTATTACTTGACAAATCCCTTCCTTTCTCCCAGATTTCTCTTGACTGCCGCAGTTGTCAATTCATCGTTGTTGCTGCGAGAGTTAAAGATATCACCAGCCTCTCTATATTTGTCCCCCTTCCAACATGTTCCGTAGCATTAGAACTACGGAATATTTTAACTTCAGTTCCTGGCCAATATATTAATCTGGGAGATTTAAATGCTCGTCAACCGTCTTGGGGTTCCACCGGAAGCAACCCCGTTTGTAGAACGCCGGGACGATTTTGGCATGTGTTTACTGAACGGTGGTTCTCCAACACGAATTCCTGTCCCATTTCTGAAACCCGAGCTTAGTAGATGTCTCTCTTTGCTCCTCTTCCTTGGCATCCTTAGTTTCCTGGAATATTCTATCTGAGTCTTATGGAAGCGACCATTTCCCCATTTTGATTTCTTTCCCTCGTTTAAATTTAAATATTGAAAAAATTTCCCTTCTTCAAAAATAGAACCTACATAGGGCAGATTGGGTGGGATTCCGTACTTTCCTTAGTGTCGAAGTGGAATCCCTCCTTCTAGTGGACTTAGATAGTATTGACTCTTGCTATGACCAATTTGTAAGGGTTATAAATCTATCCGCTCGGAATTTTATCCCACATAAAAGATTTAACCACCACTACAGATCCTCTCCGTCCTGGTGGGATGGAGACTGTTCTGCAGCGGTTAAAGCCCGTAAAGAGGCTGAAGCGATATGTAAATCTAATATGTCGGAAGCAAACTTCCTCTTGTTTCGAAAGACCCAAGCACAGACTAAACGAATTCTCCTTAAAAAAAGAGGGAAGGCTAAAGAAATTCCATGACTCGTTTCTGGATAACATCTGACTGGCAGAGGGCGTGGGAAAGATCATCCCAGATTACGGGTGTGTGATATTTCCGATCTTTTATACCCACAAAACCTTGGTTCTCAACATTTACTTCCCTTTCTATTCCTATCCATTTGGCTAGACTGCGGGTCAGAGAATCTCCACTTTGCCATTGTGGGTTTGGAGAAAGCCATCTAAATAATTTCATTTTTTCATGTTCATTGCATAACAGATTTCCTGGGTTTATTTACAAATTATTAAAATATAAAATTCAGTTGCCCATCAACATACGATCACTTTTATTTATTGCCAACAAGTACATTTTAGAATTAATCATTCAGTTTATAAGAAAGAACGATATCAAAATATAGAATGTTTCATATTTATATTCTTGTTTATTTTTGTTTTTTTGTTTCTTTGCATATTTGTATATACTTATTTTGTACTCTTTGTATGTTCTAACCTCATTTTCTTCTTTTTGTTTAATTGTGGCCAACTTTTTATTTAATTTTTGTTATATTGTATAGTTTATTCTTTTCTTAACAAGCAACAATGACATATATCCGAAATATAATCCGAAATATAATAAAATATAATAGTTAGTGTTGCTTAGCCTTTTTTTCCACACTTGACATTGGCAAAGGTTCTCTCTGTAGAGAACGAAAGCTGTATAATCAAAGATAAAGATAAATTTCACAATTAAATATAACTACGTGATGTAGTATTATTTCTACTTATTATTTAAATTCTTCACCACGACCTTGGGTAATTAGCACAGATAATCCACCTGAAGAAGTTGTAATACAACGAAACCTAGATCGTGGTAAAGAATTTGCAAAGAGTAGAAATAATACTACATAACGTAGTTCCATCTAATTGTGAATAATGCATTTCTACTAAAGTAACGTCAAATATATTCAATAAACTAAATTTAAAATTGATTTTGAAATTAACTTTAATTATTTTAAAATCCGTAGGTTTGCAGGTTGCAGAATGCAAAATGGAAAATGGCAAGAAAATTGTTTAAATAGTAATTTACTTTACCCCAAATCAAAACATGAACGACATAATTTATTTTCTAAAACGATTAGTATGGCCGTACACAATAGTCGGAGGAGAATATCTTGGCAGAGGAGAAAATAAGTTACCTTGGTTAGTAAGTTGGTTCTAAACAGAGATTTTAGCATCAATTTTTCCCGAGAAAATGCTGGTCCACTTATTAATTTCTTCAAAAATAAGTAAATTTAGTATTAGTAATTAACTATCAGCAATTATCCTAAGATTTGAAAAACATGATGTGGTACCATCTTTGTGCTGCATTTACGCGATATCTTGACGCCGTCAGTACTACAGTATTAATATTGTATTTTAGTTACCATAAACCACATATAACTTATGTACCAATTCAGTCAATACTGGAAGAAACAATGACAGTGGATACAATTTAGATATTATATGTATTTATTTCTATTTGTAATATTTTTGTCCTATACTTTTTAAAAAATATTTAGTAGACGTTTACGTCTATAATTTTTTTAGATTATTTAATTATTAAATGATAATGATTGCAGTTCTAGATAATAAGATCAAATTTATACTACTTTGTGGGAAAAAATTAAATTAAATTTTTAAAATTTAGCTACTTCTTATATTCAGACTGCATTTATAATCACGCTTCAGTCCTTTTATTATTTTATTTCCATTAATGATTTGCTTTCTAAATAAAGTTTTCCTTGTATAATGCCAAAGAACTATAATTTCTAACACGCATACATAAGTATACGCAAAACTTTTCAAAAATAATAAGTTATCATAATATCCCATTTCCTACATCTTCGTATTAATAGATCAATTCTACAGCCAAGACACTTGTCGTTCTTGGCTTCAGGAAACTTTGAATCAATCTGAAAATATTTTAATGAGGTGTTTTTGTTTTTTTTTTAAACCGATAATGAAATGAAAATTTAGGTTTCTACTTATTTTGTAAATTAAAATTTCCCTATAAAGGTAATAGCAATGTTCAGATTAGTCCATATGTTGAGGAGTAGCAATATTTAGATTGGTCCATATGTTTTGTATGTAGTCCGTGTGTGTATATATATATATATATATATATATATATATATATATATATATATATATATATATATAGTTTCAAGAGGTTTTACAGTGAATAAGTAGGCCTTGGCCATAAACCGTACAGGCCTCGCATAAATTTAGAAAGTCGTTTACCAAATTATTCTAAATAATGCAGAATTATTATATCGGCATATTTCCAATGACGATTCATTTAAACTACCCTTAAAGTCTTTATATGAAATTTAAATATATGTATTTAAAAAAACTTGGACAAGACAAAGTATCGATATTTCAATAGAAGAAATTGTCAAAAGGACAAACATCCTCGCCACGATTACAATGATGGCTTGGGAAGAGGGCACTTTCTGTAAATAAAACAATGATACATACCATATGTTTGTGTATTAATTTTAATAACTATATAATTATTTAAAAATAAGCTGATTCCGAATATCTCTACTAATATTACAATTGTTATAAATAATGCTAGATGTGTCTACGACTTCATTCGCGTAAAATTCGGGATAAGAAAAGTTATTAGAATTTTTCTCTCTCATATGTTGGTCTTGGGTATAAATTACTACCTTACCAAATTTCATCAAAATCTGTTCAGTAGATTTTGCGTCTTTGACGAACAAATTAACATACATACAGAAAATGTTTGCTAAATCAATCATTCTTTTAAAAGATGAATCACTCTGTTACAATTTTATTATATGTATACCTAGATACTTTATATATGTATTTTCTGAGAAACATACATAGACACTAAAGGAAATGTATGTAACGTGACTAAATTAAACTAGCCAATTTTCAGAAAAATACAACTAGATTATTCACAATTAAATGAAACTACGTGATGTAGTATTATTTCTACTATCTTTAATTTCTTTACCACGACCTAGGTTTCGTTGTATTACAACATCTTCAGGTGGGATAGTAATACAAGTAGTAATACAACGAAACCTAGGTTGTGGTAAAGAAATTAAAGATAGTAGAAATAATACTACATCACGTAGTTTCATTTAATTGTGAATAATGAATTTCTACAAAATTAACGCCAAATATATTCAATATTCAACAACTAGATTATTTTATAAATCAAAACGATTACTCTTTTCAGAAATACTTAAATATATTTTAATGGTATCATGGCTTCGAGTTTCTAAAATTTTCACCAAATCATCCAAAACTAAAAGCAATTGAAAATATTTAGAGAATATTCGAAAAGATTAGAGAAAAAGACTATGAAAATATTATCAAAAATATTTTACGTAGTATTGATTTCCTTATTTAACCATACTTACATACTTACTTCCTTGTTGTGCAAATTTTTGTATTATTTTGCATGGATTCGTTATGTTTTTACCAAGTTTCGTAACGAAATCGTGGCGACTAGTTGCACGATATCGGACACAAAAAATATATGAAATTATGTAGCATGCCTAATAACGGTGGAAACATTGTGTCTAATACTAAAAACCGAATAGTTGATAATCTCATAGTGCTTTTAGAAATATTAAGACATTATTTATCGGTTATCTAGCGTAGATTAAAATAAATCGCAAAAGTTGCAATATTGTCGCAATGGTTACCACAATATGGCTGAATTTAAATAGAATCCATTCACATTAACTGAATCGTTGTTAAATTGATGAAACCGAATTGCTGAATTTAAATGGAATACGGTTGTATCAACTAAATCGGTAATCAAGACATTTAGAAGAAAAATGATATTTTTATAAAATTTTAAAGAAAAGCGAACAAAGTTCACACAAGTGTTTAGTCTCGTTACGTTGCACTTATATATATATATATATATATATATATATATATATATATATATGTATATATATATCTATATATATATATCTATATATATATATATATAGTGAGCGAATATATATATATATATATATATATATTCGCACACAAGCATATAACACTTATGTATTACGGAAAGACGATAGATGAATGAAGGGGAAATTTATTGAAGGTGTTTATTTAATTGGATTACGTCACCCAACTTTATATGTTTACTGGAAAATAATTTTGTAAAATTTAGGCTCAAATTTAATTCATATAAATCTTTTCTCTTCAATTCACAGCCGGTCATCGAACGGATTATTAGGGATTGAAAATACCATTTGATATTCCTTCATCAAAAACTTTAGTGGCCTTATTTCGTCATAGTCTTGAAATATCCTGTAATTGAAATCTCTTCGAAGATAATTTTTTATTAAATTTATTTTTCATAAAAAGCTTTAAAGTTTAACTTTCGGTAGTGGTAAGTAATTTAATGAAAAACTTAAAATGTATTACATTATCTGAAATAAATTGGAAACGTTATAATCCCTTTCACTTTCCAGCAAACTTGCTTAAACTGATTACTATTATTACCTACTTGTTAATTTTGTGGGTTTTGTAACGTTTAAATTTCAAGAAAATTTGTTTATATTAAGTAATTCGTTGAATATTCGCCTTCTGTCGTCATTAGCCACTTATTTGTTATATCAAGTACTAGCTTTTAATATAACTTTATACCTTCAACACAGAGATGATATATAATCTACAAGTAAAAACAGACAAGTATTTTAGTGTTTGATTACAACGATACGTTGCTACTTTTTCAATTAAAGAAAAACGTGTAGTTTTCATTACCTTCTTTATTACATCAATCTAAATGACAGCTGTCAGTATTGTAATTTACGTTCCAGATAAAAGTACATACTTGTGAATAAGTGTAACATTGAAGGTATTTTTGAAAAAATACTGGAACGTGCTACTTAGGCTTTTTGAACTCAAGAAAAAATATCTTACCATTTTTGTTTATATCTGTTCCTACCTGTTCGTTTGTTTGATTATCACTCAATAACTATTTGACCAATTTAGGTGGAACTTTTACTATAACAATTTTTTTGGTTCAATATAAAATTTAGGCCTTTTCTTTTCTCGATAAAATGTTTTCTAAGGAATATTTTGGGCTTTTTTAATTACCGTCATGTACGTTTGTGTGAAGATCACATAAAAAGTCCTAAACTTATTTCAATTAAAATTTTAGCAACATAATGCTTATGACAAAGATTAAGTTCTTAACTACTTTTGGCTAATTATTCCGAAATCTTAAATTTCAATTATTAGCACTCAGACCAATAAAAATGGTCACAACAAAGAAAGTGAATAGAAATTGTAGAAAGTATTGGAACTATTCTGCTTAAAGTTCAAGCTAAATTATAAGATACTATTATACTGGTCGACTGTTCTTTTGAGACGTAAATATCATTCGAGCTAATATTTAAGTTAATTTGGGGTATATTTAGAGATATTCTGCCCTTAGAAAGGAAAAGTAAGGGAGGAGAAATAATTATTCCAACATCTTAAAAAATGTATTTTCCCCGCATACTTTTTAAGAATACAAATTTTAGGTTTGATTAGGTAAGTTTTAGTTTAGGTTAATTGACCTAGCTATTAGGTTAAGTTTTAATAGTTGTGTTTGTGTTTGTGTTTTAATAGTTGAGTTAGGTTAGATTATGTTGCGTTACGTAACCGATCGTAACGCAATATAATCTAACCTAACTGGATCGTTGGATTATTTTTGAATTAGTCTAAGTTAGATTGGATTAGGTAGACTTATTTCAGATTAAGTTAGGTTAGGTTGAGTTTTATTGAGTTATAATAGAATAAATTGTGTTAGGTAAGTTTGGGTTACATTAAGTTAAGGTAGGTTACATTTACATTGCTGTCGAGCATAGTTTTATTATTATGTACAGTATTTTCACGAGCACAGTGTGGGAATTTAAGACGAGCACAGCGTGAGAATTTAAGATGTACAGGTAATAAAACACGTTGGTCTCCTCCTTTTTCCCTCCCGAGTCCTGCCATTAAAATCTGGTATTATATTTGAAAATTTTATTGTTATTTTTATACGGAGCAACGGTATTTTTGAGATTGAAACATTCAAACTGATAGTGATATCTCAAAACCGAACACCGTCTACGTCTTCACAATTCGGTGATCCGGTGAATTTATAATTATTTACTTGTTTTTCTACTTTCAGTTTTTTTGACATAGTCGTATTTAGTCTTTTATAGATTTATTTTTATTCCACCCTTTTTGGTAGTTTAAGATAAAGTTGTCCGATGCAAGTCGCGCAGGTTTCGTAACTCTTGTAACGAATTATAGTCATGCGGTTCTCTAACGGTTTTTTTCTGGTCGAGGTCATTGATATACAATTTTTTCAATGTTTTCACTCGTCTGAGGGTAACATAAATTAGCCTCTTAACAAAAATTTGTTTGTCTACCACTGCTCGTCCTAAATTGTATTCTTACAATTTGTGTACGATCACCGCCCAACAAAGAACTAGAGACAGCATTTTTCTAATAATTTTACCACTTCCTTTTAAGCCATCAAATTCAACTAATGCCGGCTCCATTTTAATGGACATCGTCACGTCTGATTGTGGTATCGCCGAGTTTGATGGAACAACTTTAGGCTCGAGCTGTTTAATGCGCAGGGCAGGCTAATTATAAAAGTCACTAGTGCAATTATTCTAATTAATTTGTGTGATTATTTTTATACACGTAGTTCGAAACTGGATGCACCAGGAATTTTGTATTTTTAATGTTGGCTACTTTTTTATGTTTATGTGTGAGAAATCTCATTAATATTATTAAATACTTATCGAATGTTTTTTTGCATATTGTGTCGAAAATAATTTTTTTGCATGTGCACCAAAATGTTCTTTGTCTCTCAAAACCTAGACCCTCTTATAATAAGACAGATTGACATCTCATCAGTTTCAGTAGTTTTTGGGCTACGAAAAACATCCCTACGTAGATATATACATCATACATAGAGTATTAAATTCATTACGCATTCTTTGCTATGCTTTCGTTGGAAAAAATATATATGAGGAAAGCCATGAACACAATCTAGTTGATCGATATTTTAGATTTAGAGACGCTTTAGATTGAACTTAACTTTGAATTTGTGTATTCTTGAGTTTAAAATGAATTACGTTGTGATTAAACGAATTAACCTGTTAGCTGAACCCATTGTGCTGACAGTACTAAAAACAATAGAGCTGCATTATGACAAAATGTAACAAGCCATGATGCTTATCAATTAAAGGACAATATAATATTTCACCTGCAAAAGCCATACATTTTTTTTAATTGAAAAACTGAATATTTGCAAGTTTTGGAATCTTTTAAACGTAAGACTTTCATTATCTGACAAAGTTAATGTCTTTTTTTTTCTAATTTAGTTCTAAACTCCAAAACTGGAAAATAGTTAACTGCTCGATGGAGATCCCACCTGGCTTCATTTTCACTCCAGCTTTAAATTAAATATTTAAAGCTGGAGTGAAAATGAAACCAGGTGGCATCTCATTAAGTATTATATACTGTATCTTAAGCATCCTTTTCCATAGCTGCCATACATTGTGAAGTTGCTGACTATGTTACGCCGTATGGAATATTTTAGAAGAATATGGATATAACATATGCCATATTGCATTAATCAGGAACTGTAACACAAATAATTCAAAACCTACTTTTATTTCTTACAATAAATGTCTATCTTTTGACATTATATAATTATTACTATATAATATATCCCAATGACAGTTGAGAAAATGATTTGTTTCTTTCCATTTTATCTTCAAAGGGCATCTGAGATTGACGATATCTCTCGTATTTGTCTATGCAATGAAAATGATATTTCCAAAATATAATGTTATCTTCAGCAGTATAAAATTTAATGGTTGAAGCACATTTTTTCAGCATGTTATTTCTTTTTTAATGTTTCGGGTGAGCAAAGTACCGAAAACTTCATAATGTTGAGAGTGCTTTGCGTGAATTTAAATTCCGATTAAAAAAATTTCAAATAATTCGAGTTGGAGATGTAACATGAAATTGAAGTCTTCGTCTTGAATTGCACTTTTTTCTGATATTAAAATAAATATTAAACATATGAGTGGTTTGGGAAATTTATATTATAGCTGCCCTAAAATTCTTGATGAAAAATGAATATTTTTAACTTTTATGATCTTGAATTAATTAACTTGCTTTTATAAATTGCATCAACAATTTCAATAGATACAGGTACTCATACACTTCATCTGCTTTTATTCACCAAAATTAATATTTTCCAAATACGTAATACTTTGTTCATTGCCCTTTGATTTTCATATATATTTTCACTTTTCTAGGCATACATTTAACAAAATTTTGCATTTAATATAACTTTTAAAAAATTGTTTCTTTTCTCTTTTTGATTTGAAAAATTTTTAATTTATTTCTTAAGTAAAATAATATCATAATTTCTTAAATATAGTAAATACATAATTACAGCAGTAAAATATTTTTAAACTGGTGTAATTAGTACATAACAAAGTTTTTCGATTCATAAATAATTTCGGGAAGAGTATTTCAATTAATATTAATATTTTAATTAGTATTTATTTAATTATATGCGAAAATTATCGAAGGTTAAAACTTTAATGCTGAATTGACATTGTTCATATTGGCTATTTTTAACAAGCTTGTTTAACAGCCATATATGTAACTTTATCAATATACCCATCTGTTGATAATCATATACTGACATTTTTCTGACATTTTTACAGTGATTACAAACTTAATTATTTAGGTTCATTTTTAATCGTAATACATTGTGTTCTCTAGTTGAATGGTAATCGAACTAAATTATTTGATTAAATTTATTCATTTGATTAAGTTTATTCAAGTACACTTATTCAATCAATTATTTTGTATTCGATTCACTCACTTTAATATTAGATAAATTTACCGTTGCTGCTCAAATAACATATTCAGTGCAAAAATCATAACTAACAAGGCCAAAATACATGATTTTTTTTTATGAATAATTAAGTAATTAAACGATTAGGCGAGATTTAAATTTCGAATGATTTCTGTTTTCTCAAATAGTCGTCTACTATCCATGTCCATTACAAAATTTGCAATATTTTTCAACTCTATGCTTGATCAAATTCTATATAATATTTTTGGTCAATATTGTTAGTATGCTGATTTTTCCAAATGAATAACCCAAACCCAATTGAAACAATATATTTTGAAGAACTGAGATTTATTTCCGGCAAAAATGAAATTCTACGAAGTATCTATTTGATGTATTTTCCTTCAGATTAAAACTGATCAAATTATGGTTCATTGACCTGGAATTTATCGTGGATAATATATAATGTATGAACGTAACGAGTACCAAAAAGTAATATCAAATTGTTATTATTTTAAAACTTATTTTGTGAACAAAATTTAAATACCTTAGTTATACTGACGTAATATTTATATTATATTTTACGATGTGGATCGATTGTAATAAAATTAGAAATAAAACACTGATTTCTATCAAGGCTTGGTACCTATTTCATCAAGAAAAATAGAGATTTTAATAATAAAATGTTTTATTAAATGAAATATATCCAGTTTTTAGACTGCAAAATCAATCATAGATTTCTGCAGTAGTTCATTTATATTCGAAGAACACCTTTTATTGCAACCAACTTTAATTTTTTTCAGAATTATTTGTTTATTTAAGTTTTGTTTTAATACTGAATAAATATGTAAAATATTGTTTTTAAAATAAGCATAGTCTATATGGAATGCAAAAGAAAAATCGACTTTTACTACGAATATGAAAAATCTACAATGAACTATATTTATGTGAAGTAACAGAAACTTTACAAATATGAAGGAAAAGGATATTAAAGTAGAAACTAATATCATCATAAGGATGTAACAATAAATTGACGGTTCGACCATGACAGTATTTTTATCATATTTCACTAAGTACATGCATATATATATACACAAATATATATATGTACATATATATATATATATATATATATATATGTATATATATATATATATATATATATATATTTATATATATACACATCGGAGCATCGACGGGCTCACGTACGATTTCAGATGGGTACCATGTTTTGGCTCATACTTGTGGGCGGAGAAACACGTACGATTGCTATGATATAGTCTTTAATTATTAAACTTAAATTATAATACTACAAGATACAAGTTACTAATTATAACACAAGTTAAACAGTTTGAAAAAAGTATTTTGTAGGCACTTCTAAATTAAGTATAACTGACGATGGCGGAGACGGGTAAATGAATCCGTTGGCCAAAGAAATCCTTGCGCGGTGCCAGGTAAAGATTCCCGCATTCTTCATTTCATTCCTCTGCTCCGCACCCCCTCGACATATCCCTTTCACATGGTCCGACGGCTACGTTCGGTGATAAAAACGATCACCCCCGTTTCCGGTTCTTTGTTAAAGCAGATATAATATTTGATAAACAATTGATGTACGCAGAAATGCGCTTTTATTGCATTGGCACAGGGCGTCGACATATATATGTATATATGTATATATATATATATATATATATATATATATATATATATATATATATTCATATATCTATATATTAATACGTGAAGCAAAAACTTTGGACCCCTTTTTACGAAAATTGCGCGGACGGAGGAGTATGAAATTTGGCATACTTATAGTTTATATGTAGGAGAAGTGCAGAACGCTTAATATTTTTCAATAATAATGCTTATAAAGTACATTAAATCATTAAATAAAACATTACACACTACCATGCATTTGACACACACATGTATATACATACAATTGACATATGAGTAGTCTATAGTTTTATTTTTCCGCTGGCTTTCCATTGTAGTTTATCTGCCAGACAGTTCGTAAGATATTGTGCTTCAACTTTGTTATTTTCTCATATATAATTGTAAAAAAATTTATCTTTTATCTAGAATTACAGTTGTTATCATTTAATGTAACATTATTAATAATAATCGTAATATTAATACGTGAGGCAAAAACGTTGTACCTCTTTTACGAAAATTACGCGGACGGAGGAGTATGAAATTTGGCACAATTAAAGTTTGTATGGAGGAGTACGGAAAGCTAAAATTTGTATATAATAATGCATTAGAAACACATTAAATTAATAAAGAAAACATTACACATACTACCATGCGTTTGACACACACACACACACACATGCACACATATTGACATATGAGTTGTTCATAATTTTATTTTTCCGCTGGCTTTCCATTGTAGTTTATCTGCCAGACAGTTTCTAAATTATTGTGCTTTAACTTTGTTATTTTCCCATATATAGTATTAAAAAATTTGACCTTTTATCTGAAATTAGAGTTATTACGATTTAATAAAATATTATTCAATTTTCTAAAGGTTAATAATAACCAAAATATTAATATGCGAAGCAAAACCTTTATACTCCTTTTTACGAAAATTACGCGTCCGGAGGAGTATGAAATTTAGCACAGTTAAAGTTTATATGGAGAAGAGTGTTGAAAGCTAATATTTTTACATAGAAAGAGATATATCGATTTTTATTAGAAATACATGCGTTTGATACACACACATATGTACTATTTTGTTTATGGTTGAAATCTATGGTCAAACTGAGATTAATATTATTTGTCCTTAGTCTTACTGAATGTCAAAAATAATCATAATTATGATAATATCATATTCATAGTTTGTTTCGCATACACATATTAATAGACCAAACGCAAATTTAAATAATATTAATAGGTTACAAATGAAGAAGTAATTTTTAGAGATACATATAAATGTGCAAATGTAATTCCAAGACTTTTTCATAGTTATGATTTTGGATTAATGGATTTACAATGCAGGTTTTGTAATGCAAAACGTTTTGAATCTGAAGTGACTTTAAGTGACAAGAAGAAGACTTTAAGTGAATTTATTTAATGTTGTCATAAGTGTAAAGCAATATTACCGCCCTTAAGTCAAAATGAATATTTTAAATAATTGTATTATGGACTTATTTCAAATGAACCTTCAATCAAAAGTAAGGCAAAAAATTATTTTGAAAACATTCGCAAATATAATTCATCATTTGCTATGGTTAGCTCAGAAGCTAAAATTTGCGGGGCAGTTACAAGTGGAGTGTATCATTTCAAAAACATGATGTTTTTATCACAGATCAGGTTCAATAAATACGGCATATAGCCGCTCATCATGTTGTGCGCAATTCGATTTTTATGATGTCGACACTATCAATTATATATTATCAATTATAGATTACAACAACATTTTAATCAAACATGCAATAACAATATAATACGCAAAATATCTCTTGAATTGGAACGCAGTAATCCTTTGGTTCGGTCATTCATTGCAATGAAACATCATTGTCAAAGAGTTGAAAATACAAAAAAAAAGAAATTTGTATGCCCATTAAAGTAAATCATGATTTAAATCAACGCCATTTCAATGATGCAGTTTAAACTGATGTAGCAGTAATATTTAGTACAGTTGATGGTGAGCCACCTTTGAACGAAATATGATTTCATTTTCAAAAGTTAATAGTATCATCAAAAATATCTCAATTTTAAATTCATCATTAGACCCTTGAGCACATCCATTACTTTTTCTAAATGGTGATACTGGGTGGCATATAAATATTACTCATAACGTACCAACTATATCTAATTCAAGAGCACCCAGAAAAAAATTAGCCATGCTTCAGTATGCAGCCTATCGACTTGGGATTAGGAAGATTTCAGCATGTAGCACCATTCACAAAAAAATATTTCTTCACTGGATAGTTGATATGTATGTGAGAATAGAGGGCTCAAGATTACATTGCATTCGACAAAATCAAACAATTCTTAGATCTGAAGTTTACGACAATTTAACAGACTACTTAGAATTGAACATGAATGCCAAGAATGTTGGTCGTAGAGTAATTTTACCATCTTCATTCAATGAATCTCCAAGAAATATGTATCAGAATTATTTAGATGCAATGTCAATTGTACAACATTTCGGAAAACCGTCTTTATTTATTACAATGACTTGCAATCCAAGTTGGCCAGAAATAGTTAATAACATTGGTGTAGGTGAAGCTGCTAATTTTAGACCTGATATTATTGTGCGTGTATTCAAGTCAAAGTTGAAAGCATTCATAGAGGGCCTTATACAAAATAATATCTTTGGTAAAGTTGAAGCACTCATTTATACAATTGAATTTTAAAACGAGGATTGCCTCATGCTCCCATTTTACTCACTTTAAATGAGCAAGATAAAATTGTTAATGCTATAGATATTGTTAAAGTTGTATCTGCGGAGATTCCTCACATTGAAACACATCCAACATTACATCAATATATTGTAAAAGATGTGATGCATGGTCCATGCGGAGAACTTAATCCTAATTCTGTATGTATGAGAGATGGAAAGTGTATAAAAGAGTATCCAAAACGATTTAATGAAACTACATGTGAATCGTTAAATGGGTATCCATTATACAGAAGACGTGATAATGGTATTAATGCAGAAGTTCGTGGTAGTTGCCTTGACAATCGGTATGTTGTACCATACAATCCATATTTACTTGCTAAATTTAATTGCCATATAAATGTTGAAGTATGTACTACAGTCAAAAGTGTCAAATACATTTATAAATATGTGTATAAAGGCTATAACAGTACATCTGTTGAACTAGAGTCTGGTTGAAATGAACAAGGTCAAAATATAGAAATTAATGAAGTTACCAATTTTTTAATTGGTCGTTATGTCCGATCAACAGAAGCCATATACTTCCGAGAAGGGCAAGAACGTCAAGTAATTGATAATGAAAGACAAACAAAATTATTAGCATTTTTGAGTTGAATCGATCAGATCCATCAGCACGAGAGTATAAATATACTGAAATTCCTATGCATTATGTGTGGGAAGATTCCCGAAATAAATAGAAGAAGAGAAGCCGGGGAGGTGATAAAATCATAACAAGGATATATGTAGTGTCACCAAAAGATATCGAACTTTTTCACTTACGATTTCTTTTATTACATGTCTGTGGTCCGAAATCATTCAAGGATGTTAGAACATACAATGAATTTTTATACCCTTCTTTTGTTGAAGCGTGCCATACTTGCGGAATAGCTTCAAATGATAATGAATGGCGGGAATGTTTAAATGAATCAAAAGAATTACATTCACCAAAACAAATGGGGAATTTATTTGGTTACATTTGTGCAATAAATGTGCCAGCTAATGCATTAGCGTTATGGAATGAATATAAAATATATCTTAGTGAAGATTTTCTAAGACTTTACAACGAAGAAGTATCCTTTAATAGAGCTCAATTAGAAATTGATGATATTTTGAATGTTCATAATTTGTCCTGTCAAATTCTTGGTGTACCAGTTCCCACATACTCGCAGAGAATAGAAGAAGAAAATACTATTGATATAATAGAACAAGAGATGCTGTTTTGTGAGTATTATGAAAGTGCAAATATAGAACAGCGTAATCTCATTGATCAAGTTATTCGTGACATTTTGTATCATGATACTTGGAGGTAGGACTTTACATAATGCGTTTAAATTGCCTATAGCTACGGTAGTTTCATAAATTCATCATCATTGATAATTATTTATGAAGTTTCTATGTGTTCTTTGCAAGTGTTGAAAATCATAAATAGATTATTGGGTGATCTATGTGATGAAAATGATAAACATGGAGTGTTTGGAGGAAAAACTATACTTCTGTACGGTGATTTTCGGCAAATCTTACCAGTAATCCCACATGGATCACGTGGAACTTTAATTGAAAATTGTGTTACAAGTTGGCATGAATTTCCTAATTTTCATTAAGTTACATTTACTCGAAATATGAGAGCTTTACCAAATAAAATAGAATTTGTAGAATTCTTGAAAAAAATTGGTAATGATAAGGCCCCACAATTCCCTCAGTTAAGTAAAAATGTTATTGAAATACCTCATCAATTAATAAGAGATAAAAACAATATTATTGATGAGGTGTATGGAAATATTTCCAATAACATACTTTCAGAAAATATATTGAACTTTGTTATTTTAGCACCTACAAATGACGATTGTACTTTGATTAATACTGATATACTTAATCAAATTCCTGGTGAACAGCGAACATATCATAGCTATGATAAAATAATTTGTGATAATGACAATGACATCAACAACTATCCGGTAGAGTTTTTAAATTCTTTGTCTATTAGTGGTTTACCACCGCATAAGTTAGTATTGAAAGTTAATTGCATAGTTTTATTGATCATAAACTTAAATACTAAGGACGCATTAGTCAATGGAACGAGAATGCGCATCAAATTGATGCATCGAAATTTATTGCGAAGTTTTAACTGGGACCGCACGCAGTAAGAGAATTTTGATTCCACGTATAAATTTAACGTACTCTAGAACTATTTTACCGTTTAAGTTTCAAAGAACAAAATTTCCCATAATACCTGCATTTGCGATGACAATAAATAAATCTCAAGGACAAACATTCCAATAGGTTGGAATTTTATTGAATCGGCCAGTTTTCACACTTCGGCAATTGTATGTCGCAGCAAGTAGAGTCCGTTCATTCGATGGTTTAAGGTTTTATATTTCCGAATATAACGGTCAAGGACGTTTAGCAAACGATGAAAGAGTTTTTACAAAAAAAATTGTTTTCAGAGAAGTTTTAAATCGTTAATTATATTACCGCAATATGCGATAAAAAATGCTATTCAATGGAGAGCATTTTTTACCACATAATTTTTTTATTTCGCATCATCTTACAGCATGTCCGGTTTCAATAAGTTTTTTTAAAATAGGTATTTTTTATTTTTCTCCTTTTTGAATTCCATATAATTTATTTTTTTTTAAATAGGAAAATAACAGCGTTGGCGAAATCTGTAGTTATAGTAGTATATAAACTTTGACAATAGAACCTTAATAATGTTTGGGCATTATATTTTAATAATTTATATTAAATAACTTACAATTTAAATTTATTATGGTCGAATTTCGACCACTGGGCGACCACTAGTACATATAAATACACACACACACACACACACATATATATATATATATATATATATATATATATATATATATATATAAAGTAGATATATAGTTTAGAAAAGTGATATATACAAAGTATATATTCATGAGAGTTGCAATTGTGATTGTAACTGTTTACTAGAGAACCACGTCTTATGCAACTAAACCTAATTATTTTCACTAAAGTAATAATGTATTCAGATTAAAATAAACTATCTTCTCCAGATTTAGAAGATGGTGGTGACTGAAGTACATTTACCACAAGTCCAAATGTGCAGCCGATATACAGATATATTTGTAAGTTTTTATATATATGTACATGTAGGATTGAGAACGCATGGAATTAATCAATTTTGAGTAATGCGTGACGTAGTTTAGAAATGATTGTTCTGAAAGGAATATGGATATTTATTATTTCGCTTCTCTTTAAACAACATTGAACTATCTAATATTAATGGCGAAATAATATTTTATTCTCTATTACAATTTGAAAGGTCCGAAGTACGTGATAGGAAGTGCAGTCTGTACTCCGGTCAATTCACTTCTATAGAAATGTAGTGAGTCATTTCTGCTCTGAATTCACCCACAGCCTTATAGTATTAAAATATATAGTGTAGATATTACAGAAATTATAAATGTTAATTACACCCAGGTAATTAACATTTGGTAGATAGAATGGTAACACACGCGTGTGTGTGCGCGTGCGTGCAGAAGGGCGCGCTCGCGCGGATAAACTTTTGTGCGATCACTTTTGCGTGCATGTGAGGAACGAAAGGAGAATAATTTAACTGAAATCCGTTCGAATAATATCCCGTGTAAATAAAAGTGAATTAAATACCCTTAAATAATTTTATGTATTCAAAATAGGTAATAATTGAGGCCATGTTTAGCGTGAACACTTTCGGACAATGACAATCGGTACGTGTCAAATCTATACTCAAATAATTTAAAGATTTTTCTCAGCACAGCCACTCACAACATTCATTTCGCGATATATTAAAATATTTAAATTTCAGTCGAAAAGATACTATAAGCATTTAATCCAGTACAGTTTAATACGATATTTTCTAGAACTAGCTTTTGTCGGCAGTTTTGACTGCGTGATGTTATAGAAATATTAGTTTTCATTTAAAAGAAAAAAGCGTAGATCTCAATCACGTCATTTACATAATTACGTGATTACTGTTATTTTGAATATAATTTACCAGATCTGACTTTTAAAATTTGCAGTGGTACTGTGCGACGTGCCGCCCATTTTAGGCTCTGATAATCTAAACTAAAATGATGTGATTTACTCCACGACATATTAAATGAAACATCCTCCCAATTTGGAAAATTAAATTAGCAGCAACGCATTCAGTTTTTTGAAACAAGGTTTTGGCATATATACTCACTCATTTGCTCTAATTTATGGTAGCGTAGTTATAAGAGTATATAGCCTATTTTTAATGTGGGATATATAATACAAATTTGTAAAATTTTATTGGAATTCAAAGGAAAAAATAAGCAGAAATGGTTCCTCTTTAATCACATTAGAGATAATTTTATATAATCTATATCTTAATTCAGGGCGTACCTTGTGTATGTGCAAAATCTAAATAAAATTAATAGAGTCGTAAGTTAATAGAGTCGTAGTTAAGCGCGGAAGATGGACAATAAAATCAAGTAAAAGGAATAAGTCACTCTTATTTTATTAAAAGGAATAATTTGTTATTATTTGTAGCGCACTATGTAAAGCGCTCACACCTGATAAAAGTGTTTCGGGTTCAATTCCCAGCAAGGTGTTTGAACATTCGTAAATTATAATATCTAGTCGTGAATTATTTATAACACTTGGCTGGGATGTTATCTTAAGCAGACGATGTGGTTCGCAATCCATCACGTTTAGTCTCACAAAAGTAATGCGCTTGTTAAAATGATGGCTTTTATAATGGCATATTTTTTTATAATAAACTTTGCTCGCAGCTTACCCAAAAATAAATGTTTTTATTTCTCAAATTAATATTATATGAATGAAAATGCTTAATATTTCAGTTAGATTTCGAGAAAAAACTCCCCACGTTTTTACACTCAAATATTACAATCTATAACAAACGTGGTTTACACTAAAATTCTTCCGAAAAAGATAGAGAAATCAGATTCGATAAATATTTTTTTAGAGCACTATTTATAAAAGCGTGTCTGTTTTTAAACTATTCATTTATTCTTATGAAAGGATGGTTGTTATGTTTGTTATTTTAAATTTGCCAATAAAAATATACCTCCCGTCACTAGAAAATTGATACAAGCACGCGGTTAGTCCCTGAATATAATCACATGTTAGAAAAATGTTGCATTCATTTCTCAATAAATAATTATGTTCTTATTTACTTAATGATGGTATTATTTATAAAACTCATTGTAAAATTAGATCAATTTTTGTCGTATTTAGTATAATGTGATTCATAACGTGTGAAAATAACTAACGAACTTGAAATTCCTTTGGATTATGTTTAATAATTAATATGTAAAAGTTTAAAATATTTTATAGTCATATTTTTTGTCCCTATAATGTCATAATTAATGTATTTCTCATTCCACCAAGGAGCTTATTTTAACGTAATTTATTTCGAAACGGATAAATGTCTAATACAGTAAGAACGCCAGCAGTAACGATTAAATAATAAATAATATACCGCTTATTTATCCAAAAAACACTTAAAAATTCAAGCCAACTTTTAAATTTTAAACTTATTTTAAAACTAAACATTATTTCAATGTAAGTTTATTCAAACAGAAAGACATTACAAAATATACCATTGGACACCATCCCATATTATTATGTGTTTAAAATTAAATGTAGTTGATGGCCGAGTACTTATAGCTAGCTGCTTTCAATGTAATACGAATGGAAAACAATAATATCCACGAGTATAATGGCAATAATTACTATTGCAAAAATATATCTTGTAAAATTGGGTAACTCGCGAATTCCGCTAGAATTTGAAAACTTAGTGTCAGCATTACCGATTAACTAAACTTTTTGTTTTACCGTCTTGAATACCCTGTGCTTTGCTGCCACCTTTTGTCAAGTGAAGCCCATGTAGTGAACAAAACGATACATCTGCAAATTTAATTAGGAATGAGTAACCAAGCTAAAAATGTTTAATTGCGTAAAACCATAACGCAAAAAAATAATTCCTGAAACCGCTTTCCGGTTTATGCCCGCTTTATGGGCTGATCAGCGAGATATTTCCACAGTGAAGTCCTTATCGCATACAAAATTTAAAAGAAATTTGAAGGCTGTCTAGTTAGGATTTTATTTTGAAAAGGAAGACCACTTATCCCTCTATTTCCCTGAAAGAAAAGAAATAAAATTAAAAATTTAATTTCTGAGAGAATGCTAAATAAAACTTGAAATCAGTACTTTTTAAGGAAATTTGTTACTTCTTAATAATGAATGCCTGTAAACTGGGAATAGTACAAAGGTAGTCAGATCTGAAAATAATACATATATATATATATTTTTTTTTTATAATTTATAATCTCCTGATAAGACATATAGGTATCGCTCCATGTTGCGGTTAATTCTAAAACAAAATAAAAACACTTGTAAAATATATGTGTTCTTACGATGGACCTTAAAATAAAACTTTTTAAAACTTTATAGAATTGATAATACTAAATTAAATAAAATCAGTCAATATTAAAGGTATTTCTCAATAAGAAATCAATTATTTCGATTTTTAAAATGCCAATGGCACAAGGAGATATTAATGATAAAGTCAAAAAGTAGTATTTCACACACTTTAACAACATATGAAGTTGCTACATTTTTATTACATCATGTAGGATGTGTTTTCTATAAAAAAGACATTGTATTTAATGCATCGAGATTTTATTACGAAAATAAATTTAAAATGTCAAAACTAAAGATGTCCACCGCGTGTGGCCTGCAAACGCTTTAATTGCATCAAAATTACCTTCGACGAACAAGTTGTCTTCTTTTATTTATTTTCTTCTTTGCAATATAATTTAATAAACAAAGATGGCACTCCTTACTGTACTCAGCTATTTTGTGCGTTATGTGATAAGTATGAGAAAAAAGAGAGGATATGAGGAATTATAGAGAAAGGGAAAGAAAATTGACAAATCATAATTGCTAAAATAATGTGACATTACCTCTCTTTTAAATATTATAGGACGCAACCTGTTAGAAAGAGACAACAACAAATCGTAAGAACTTATTTACCGTAAACGACACTAACCACAATGCGTGCTCATTTAATAATTGGTCACCATTTTATTACTTTTTCATTGGTTCCTGGATACCTTGAACGAAAATGATTAAGAAAGAAATATTTTTGACTCCTTATTTATATTAAATACATATAAATATGAAATAAAGGGGTATTGTGCCTATAGGTGGATGAATTCGGATGCCAATAAATCGCTCGGGTTATCTATTTAAGTAATACTCGGCTTTCTTATAATATTCATACGAAATACTATTTTAATACGTATTAACCTTTTAAGTTAATAAATAACATGCTAATATCTTGTTATACATTTATTCAGCTATATTGAATAGTCCAATTATATAAGATACAACAAAATGTTTACGTTCTGAAATAAAATTAGTACATAATAAACTTTGTATGTACTTTTATTTTAAGAGCCCCAGGGATATGACGCTATCCATAAAATCAATTTCGTGAACTGTGTAATATATCATGGATATTCAATTAAATGCTATCAAACTGATGTGCTTTTTCGATTACCTAAATTAGACTTTTAACGCAATACACATACGAATACATACACTTTACTAGTATCTCATTTATAAATTTGGTAGTTCTGTAGATTGTTGGCGGATATTAATTTTGCGTATTTATATTGTTACATTTATTTATATATGAGAACTGATTACTTGGAACATTTTACTCTTGAAGATGTTAAGTTGCTTAATATTTTCTTTTTGTCAAGATTCGAAAAAATAAGAGCGATGTTTACTTTGAACAGAAGCTTTTAAAAAAGGAGCGGTTCCAACATTTTCTAGCAATTCCACTATATTTGCAGAATGTTAGTACTTTTTTCATAATACTTTACTTTACCAAAAAACTTGATGAATATCTAATTATATCTAATCATAATAAAGGTAAAGTTTAAGGGAAGATAGTGCTTATTTCAAACGTTATTTAAAATATTAAATTTTAAAAACAATGACAGTATAAATTAAAAGTAAAACCTGCAGGACAATTTAAAACAAAGAACAGCAACAATTGGTAAAACTATAGTATTTACCATCTGCAGGTCGACTAATATAAAAGTTCCTGAAAGTTTTAAAAACAATATTAGTGGCAGTTCTCTTTAATGTGAACTAAGAAAAAAGAAAGAATGCAGTTGTATTATTGTACACAAAAATAAATGCTTTTGTTCTATCTTCATTTGTACTAATTTTGCGTAGTTAACAGTAGAGAATATCGCGACCGCTAGCAAAATCTTTGTTAATACAAGCGATGAATTAACTGATAACATTTTATCATTGCTTTATGAATGACCACCAATATATTTTACCGTGTTGGGTTATCGATCACGTTTAAAATCTAACCTTTATTGGTTTATTCATGGCCCCAATTAACCTAACACAATATTTACCCATGTAAAATAGTAGAACCCTAATTACCCATGTAAATGTAGAACCCATGTAAAATATTACCAAATTTATCGCTTTTTTCCAGACAATTCTATACATTTTTAAAACTTGGCAACTGTCACATTATAATCAAGTGTTTTCAGGACCTTCAAGTTCTTTACAATACTTAATACTTGAACTGAGGTGTAAACGTCTATGTAAAAAGTTACAAATTATGATATCATGATTGAGGAGTTTAAAAACAAGCATTATTTAAATAATGAATCGTGCATGTTAATAGATCAATGCACAGGTTTTAAAGCTTTTTTGCGACAGTAAATTGGACAGAATAAGTGAAAAATTACCGAAATAATGCTCCCTCGAGTTAGGAACCTTAGCTTTCATTTTAGTTTTTTTATCACCTAGATCTAATTCACTCATATGCACAACTTACGAAGGCCTTATTGTAACTGGTATCAACAAGTTACTGGTAACAACATATTGATGCGATAGTTATTGTAAATGTTTCTTTTTTTTCATTGGCTACCGAATAACTTGTATAAATGAGGCAATGAAACTTCCAGTTAGTTATGTTTTTACACATCATTTAAAGGCCAAAAATTTTAATACATAAATTAAATGGCCAAACAAAACGATGATTGGTGGAGGCTGCCGAACGTTGGGAAAGGAATATACTGTCAAAACTGTAACCTTAAATATTGATGGGAATAATTGCTTATGCATATATAGTAGAATTACTTGGCGGTAAATTATAACCGGAAAATTTAATTTCCCATCATATTTTTAAAAATAATACAAATATTTGTGTGATCCTTTTCAAACATTAAACTTATTAAAAATTAATTTCTTAAAAAAACATACAGACCATAATAATGGTAAAATTAATAATACATAAATCGAACTTTGGTTTTCTTTACAGGAAAGTGAGATTTTACATATGGGGACTGAAATAAAATGCACTTACATTAATTTCCTTCGTCAAAAAGTGAAAGTCAGTTTTTCAGTGTTGCTGAAATTGGAATGTTTCTATTTCAAAATTTTCAACTCGTAGGACTTTGATCATAATAGTATCCAACAATTTAATCAGACAAAAAGTTTTTATTGCGGGAACTAATCGACTAAAACACCCTCAGATCGACGTTACTTTTTAAAAATAAATAAATTCCGGTATCGCTTTCCTTTTTATTACATTTAAAAATATATATTCATTACAATTAGTTTGAAAGTAAATTTCAATATAAGTTTACGTTGTAATAAATGTATTTTTAAAATCAATATCGTCAGATTATGTAAACATGCCGTTATGTGACAGAACACAACCGCAACCTAAACAGAGATTGTAATGCAATTTTTTCGATTCACTAGGAATGGGCGTGCTTACTTTGTTTTGATCCACTACAATATAGTTATTTGGAAGCAATGTCCGTAGAACTTCCTTTGTATGAACGTATTATTTTACTATCAGAGCCAAAGTAGGTAGAATACGGGTTATATCGTTTATTTCTCATCCACTCTTCTTTTAGATATTTTGGTTATTTGTGTCGAAAGCAAACTGTCAAAATTTTCACGTCGTTTTGTTTATCTATTTATGTTTGACTTTTTACTAATTTTACACATATTTCATCAACTACAAGATTAACGACACATGTCTTAAAGTATTTATAAATCCGCATATAAAATTGGGAAAATAAAATTTACAACAGGAGCGGTACATCCCGACCTCCTTCGGTCGCATTTTCGGTGTCCTAGTCTTGGTTTCGCGGTTATTTTTATGTTGTCAAATATCTGTGCAGATTTCTATAAAAATTTTATTAAATATTTACATGAATTTTAACAACATTTTATTAACGTTTCTCAGCCTAAAGTATTAAAATATTCTTATAGAATTTAATATGGGGTTGCACATAGTATATTTTTTACTATTTAACCCGACGTATTTATCCTGTCCTTCAGTTCATTTACAACCTCATTTCGAGCAAATTTTGGAGAAAGAGATTCAGATTTTTCAAATTAGGGGAAAAATAATAGATATTAGACCGAAAAAATACTTCATGATGAAATTCTCTATACAAATTCACACATAATGCGTGATTTTAAATTTAATTAATACAAATGCGGTATTTATAAAATACGTAGAATTACCAATATTCGGAGCCTTTATCCTCAATAAACTTATTTAAATTTGTGGTTAATGTAGATAACTATAATCAATTATATAAAAAAAGTTTTATATGCTCACCATTAAAATACAGAATACGTGATAGAGAAGACATGAACTAAAACATAAAACGTATACATTCACCTCCTTTGATTGATTTTATTGTACTTATTTAGTTTTACGGGGTAAATTTAAATGAATATTTATATTATAACACTGACGTTATAACGTTGTATAAAAGATTAAACGGTTTATAATTAGGTCGTTGGCTCGCTAGTATGTATAAGGGTTTATTTGGATACTGAATAAATTAATATAAAAAATAAATGGAAATGGTAAATGAATATATCTGTCACTCAAAGTCGTGACAGAGGTAATGGAAACATATATATATATATATATATATATATATATATATATATATATATATAAACCCATCAAAAACATTTCCGTAAAAAAGGGTCAAGTTCCTTTTTCAAAACTGCGACGTGCAAAGTGTTACGATAGAAGTAATTAATATCTTATAGACCTTTTCCTAGAGAAGTATGGGTGAATGTGTGAGAGTTCGGAATGTGTTAGATATATATAATATTTTATCTCTCCGTCATTGAACTTGAAAGCGATAAATAATTATATGATAAGGTCTGCAAATCACCAAAAACTCTCTTTATGTAACTATAGTTGTCAAAGCGATAAGTAACTGAAAATGATTATTAGTAAAACCATTTTTAATAAAAAATATAATTTTCGCTTAAAACCATTTTTTTATTGTTGATAAAAGCCCCTACTTCGTATGTAAATTTATAGGATATGTCATTATATTTAAGGTGGTCTGTTCAATGATTCTAGACTTATTGACCATCTCGACCTTAACATCTCGATCTTAACAGGTACCAGTTCATGCACGAAGCCAAGGTTATATTTAATGGTAGCCTTCTCCTACTAATTGATTTAATCTACATAGATTGCAACGGCATTTGTAAAACCCACTAAATAACAAGAAAATTGATGTACGTTAAGAAAAGAATTATAAATAATAATATAAAATATGTTCACGCTCTTTCTTATGTTTACAAATTTATGCCTAAGGAGATGATTTTTTTAAATTCCAAAAAAAATATTCTGGTTTGGAATAAATGTGTATTTCTATGTTAATTTCTGTGACCTATATACCTGACGATTTTCATGCACACGTAGTAGGTTTCTACAGATATGTACTTATATTGAAACAACAGATGCCTCGACTGCTCATCCAATTTCACGGAGATGAATCGGATAGTTGAGGTCCAAGCCAAATAAATATACACTCTTTTTCGTATTTATTAGCATAATTTTCTCGAAACGTAACTGTTGTTTCAATACTTTTACTAAGTCATAGAAACTAATTACGTATATTTGAATCCAAAAAGGTACACTAACATGAAATCAGATATATTATATCAATGTCAAATCACTAATATTGTATTTGTTTCTAAGAAATAATTTCCAGAATTTTGATTGCCTTCTTCCCCTGCATCTTCTGCCTTATTTAGTATTCTAAACACTAGAAATGTTTGTTCATTTCAAATTTCTAGTTAATCTGTAAATGACCTACAGGTTTTAATAATATTCCAGTGAGCGATTGAATAAGCTACGCCATTTATTTTTTCTGTTAAATAGGTATATCGGAAATTAGTATAGATACAAATTTTAAATATAGGATATATTATAATCGGCATTTACCTTGCTTGTTCATTTGCTAATATACTGAGTCACCTTTCTCTGGAGCTTAGTTATAATGTAGCAAAGCAGCTACAACACAATGGGTGATGCACTGCTATGGATCCAGATAATAAAATAATTATAACTAAGTGACAATAAATTATATAACTATTCTCAACTAAAAATTTGTGTAGGCGATTACACAAATTTATAGTTATATAAAAAATGTTAGTTATAATTATTAAACTTATTTCGTTACTTAAGTAAACATTTTCCGGCAAGAATCAAACACGAGCTCATATTTCGGGCATCATTTTTGAGTATTTCCTCTTTTTTTATTGTTTATAAAATATATTGTTTAAGAGTTTTTTATATACCGCTTAAAAGGTATTAAGATGTATATAGTGTAGAAATATGTAAAGATGAATTTGCAAAATACTTCCTAAGATGCTTTTGGTTGAAATTCTAATGTAAAATACCATAACTTGATATTATTTAATTTACATTATTATTTATGGACTGATATCCATAAATGATATTCATATTTCTTTGCTTGATTATCACCATAGCATTCTTCGTTTATTAGTTTTTACTTTCTAATATAGAGTAATCTAGAAGATGCATACGTACGTATCTCTTGTCGGCCGCCTGAAGCAAAAAAATCGTCTCCCCCTCAACCGTGTTCCTTCTACTAGCACCCCATCCTAAGCACATAGTGTTACCAGCAGAATAAATTTGCCCACCAACTCTGGAAAATCATCACATATAAATATATGTGTTTGCGGCAATACGATACACATTTGAATCGATTTATGTGGTGCATTGTTTAGTTTATATTAGGCATTATGGCCTCCATGTTATATATCTAAAATTTCCTACCACAACCAACAGCCTAAGAATTTGGCTTAAAATTATTAAACACTTTATTGCATTTTACCATTTTAATAATTAAAATGAGTGTTAAAATATATTGTAATCTACAAACTTACGTTGGTACTTTTGATAATAATTTTTTGTTTTTTTTTTGTTAACATAAGAAGAAAACTATAAATAGTGTCATAAAGTAAAAAGAGAGATTGAAAAGGTTTCTATAAAAATTTAAAAATAATCGGTCCCGTACTAAAGAAATTCAAACTGGGAAGAAACTATTTTTTATATTAATTAACATTCAATGTTGTGATGAAATTTCTACTTATTTTAACCATTATTCGTTTGCATTTTCAGCAAATTAAAGACGGCAAAAATTAATGAATATAACATTTGTTTCTTTCACGCGTCTCTGTAATCCTAAATACAATGATTATATATGCAACAGATAAAATATTCTAAAATTGATTACGATAACGGAAATTTTAAATATTACACCAAATTCCCCAACGATATCTCCCAAATCCCTATTTTTTATTGAATTAAATTTTACATTTTTCTATATCAAGCAATTAAGATGTTTTAATTCGGGTAAACAATTTTTAAGAGATGACAACACCAACGAAAGTGGCGCGCTTCTGTTAATAATAATTTACTTCGATTCTTTAAAATTGTATAGTTAAATGAAAATTTAATTAAGTAATTGTATTTACTGATGTAAATACTATTACATAATTTCATTTTCAATTAACAAAGTAATCGTCATTTGTTTCTTTTACAGTCCAGTGATATTTTTTCACTTGAGAATGGCATAGGCCGGCATTTGAAGCGATATTGTCATATATAAACTACATGAACGCTCAGAGCTGTGTCTTAAATTGCACTTACAGCCAAGTTATGATACTATGCATTTTATGCGTAGTTTTTTGGATACACCGTCGCGCGTGTTCTCACCTTCCGGAATACTCATTATTCTAAGTACATAACTTTGTTAACTTATTCGATTCGCGGGATAATATTTAAAATACTACAAAAACCTCAAAGGCAATCAAGTCGTTTGCGTTTTATATTACACATTCCTAGTGTCAATTCCATTGCATTGACCCTTAATTTTATTTTGTCACAATTATTTCTGTTTTTTTTATATTTTCAGATAACGTCATATCGAATTACAAAGGGGGGGGGGGTGAGGTTACACTTTTATTATTTTCTTTTCTTTTTAATACACGAGCATATCGTTACTCTTCCTCCAAATTCAAGTAAAGTAGAATATTTTCCCCATTTTAATAAATTTAAACTAAGCATCATCCACAAATTATGAAGTTCGTTTTTCCGTTATTTAAATAATGAAATTGCATGATACGGGAAATATTTCAAAATCTATTAATTCCGTTCGTCACTCAATATACAAAGTATAGTTGTTTTTCGTATATCGACTATGTGGTGAGCATTTGAAATTTTTATGGCAAACATAAGAGGAATCAACAAAGTCAGCCGAGTGCATGTAGGAAGACGCCCAATGTAGATTTCCGTAGTTGTTGAAATTGATGATGCAAGTTAAGGGAAAACCATAAATGTTTAATTTATTATCACATGCTAGTCAGTACACAGAATTGAAAAATTAGGGAATAGAGTGGCTAGTTGGGTAGTCATTATTATTTTGGAGTGTAATATTTAAAAAACATAGCTGAAACGAACAATTTAAAAACGTTCCACATTGTTATAAAATATTAATCTATAGCTATTATATCCATTATGTTAAGTAAATAAATCATATCTGCTTTCTTAGAATGGGGAGGTAGATTCAATTTTTTTAAATATTTCCCTACATATTGATTGGAATTCCCATGTAATGGTTTTACTTGGAATTCCATTTCAGGTACATATTTTTAATCTGTAGGATCTAATAGATGAATGAACAAACGTACGAACACGTCGAAATTATAAAATATATTTCCGTTATATTTTTGTGTATTCAAAGTGTTTTATATCATAAAATGGAATCTACCATTGGTAAAACTAGATTTAATTTATAAATAGTCTTCCGTAAAATCTTCAAAATCTCCCCTAAAATAAATAAGAGTCATCGAATATTATATTCATGAAACTTCCTTTGCAACTCTCTAAGCATCGTCACTGTATTAACTTTCATTTAAGGATGACTCAGCAATAACGAGAATCTTGCTTGTAATACCTTGCGTCAGTATTCTCGGTTATATCTAACTTATATGAAAAGATTCTTTTGGATACTATATTTTACATGAAGGGTTCCAAATTAAATTACAACGACCTTAATATTATATAAAGAAATAAATACGTGTGCTTCGTAATAATCAACTTTATCTATGAAGGGTACGCCAACACCATAATTGTTGGCTGACGTTGGAAATTCCTGTTATTGAGGGTGAATCAAAAAGTAGAATCCCATTCGGTCTTGTATTAAAATTTTCTCACCTACAAAATAATTGGTATATTTATAAATACTGAGTTTAGTATAAATAAATATGCGAGTACGTACATAAATCAGCAAGTTATGCGCGTTAAGAGTTCTGTTATTAAATGCAAAACAATATAACGTTATCTATTTTTGTAGTGAATTACAATTTATAATCAATTACCACGTATATACTCAAAAATAAATCAGTACTATTTTCTAAATCGATCTATAATAACTTAAAATTTTTTTTATACAGTGAGGATACTCACTGTATAAACAAATTTTAAAATTATTGAAAATCTGTTGTTCATCCAAACCTTCTTTTTCTTTGTTAGTCACATTTTTAGTAGTAACTCAATGATTTTATGTCAAATATCACATGTTACATCCTTATGAAACGTATGAAAGATGTAGTTTGAGCTAAGGGGTATACGAATTTAATTAAATTTTATTACATTTTCGTATGTTGAATAACACTGATAGATTTAGTTATAATTATGAAAATTATCGCGTTTATATTATTGAAAATCGAGTATAACATAAATGCTAACATATGCCTTTTCCTAAAAATAATGGCATATCATTCTAATTCATAATCAAATGACAATTTGGCCTTGTCTCACTTGCTCACATAGTGCAAATGTGACAAGAACAACTAAATAAGGTTATCTCATAATCAAAGATATCTCCATGGCTCCGTGTCATAAGTGAAATTATTTTAATCAATACCTAATGTTTTTTTGTAAAATTTAAATGTGTATGCAATAATATTTTTTATTGCTAATAACATATTATTATTTTAATAGCTAAACATTTATAGGAACTAGGTGTTCATTATATTTCAATTCCATCAGAAGTGTAGATCTGTTATATTATTAAAATTCAGAACATTTTTTTCTAGGTACAAATATTTAATTTTTTTTCTATCTGAAATTACAACAATACATCCATTTCCTGAATTATCTCATCACCCTCTTGAATTTGAAGCCCTTGAATAACCCTTATATATTTTCATTGTTGTCCTTTATTTGACTCAATTAATTGAAGCAACTTCGAGGTAAGTTTGATGATAGTGTGTTGACTCATCTTATTAAAGTTTGCATCATCTAGCCACACAATGGGACAAATTTTCTTTAGTTAAGACCTGATTTTGTCCACTCTAGGCAAATTTCTTGTTTTGTTGGAGAGCCAGGGCTTCTTCTTTGCCTGCAGCCTGAGAGCTAATGCACCTTTTAATAGCTTCAGAGAGCCCAGTAGCTAGCGCAAAAGAACCCTAAGACATTTTTTCAATTTATTTTGTTGGGCGTCAATTTTTTCAAATAATTTTCTAGCAATTGACATACTACAAACATTTACAGTTATTGAAATTACCAATTAATTCGAATATAATTTTTTTTAAAAGAAAACTGCCCAGTTTCACTGAGTTCACTTTTGTTGGCGTTATTATGAAAGAGTAGGGAAAGAAACAACTTTGAGTAAAATAAAAATAGCATAGACAGTTTATCCACAATATGAGAAAAATGCCAAAATGGATGTATTTTTTTCATTAGGACAATAAATTATTTATTTTTGCTGACCAAATCTGATGACTTTCTACGACTTTTATCTTTTAAAAACTAGCTGCTAAAAGACTGAATAACGGTTAGTAACAGAGATCTTTTGAATATGGTTCTAATCAACAGGTAGTTAATACCGTACGTAAACGCATTGATTACTGGTTTCATAACCCTCGTTTTGGGTTTATTGCAACCGGGTAATAATGTATTTCGTTCAACGTAAACTTAAGAAACAATATTGTGAGCAAACATCCATAGTCTAACATGGAATGCTTATAATTTCGTGAAGTCCCTGTGTGCCTCCGTCCATTTTTCGCACCCTCATAGTTTCTGTTCATATATTTTATAGATAGACTTGGTTGCATGAATTTTGGCCGATATATGCTACAAAGAAAGATCTCAAACATGTACTAAAAATATAATATTTCTAAGGTTACAAAGAAGAGAAATATCAATGGAGAAGTTTTTTAAACGAAGCTTTTTTTTTATTAAAAAGGATTAAATTAACAAAATATTAAGCTTCAAAGTCGTTTGAAATGTGTTTCTTTCCTTACATATCTCCAAAACAAAACTGAAAATTTGCTAAAAAATTACAAAAATAGGAGTTAATGAGTCTGAGTATCGTCTGAGCTTATAACCTTCACAAGAAATTCTTTTGGAGTATAAAAATTTGGGAAACATGAAACCACTTGCATTTGCCATAATAAGGCAGATATAAATGATTAGATAACCGAGTTTGTAAGATATAAGTATATATATATATATATATATATATATATATATATATATATATATATATATATACTTATATATATATATATATATATATATATATATATAACAATTCGGCTTAAATTTGAACATATACATCTGTCGTGTAAAAACGATGTAATGCAGTATATCACTGATATACAACAAATATAAAATATGTATTAGATTTTAATAATTATATCGGTACATCTATTCCGGCCACGTTATATTAATTTCCTATTTTATTTAGTTTTTTCCGAATACAAATATTCATACTAAAATTTCTTTTTTAATCTTACTACAGTTATATCGGGAACAAATAAACAAAGGATATCTTATAGACTGAAAAATATATCCCATTCCTACGCCTCCTCAAAAAAGTATTCTTTAATTAAATCCTTAATCTTTAGCTTTTCTATATTTTTTAGGTTAAGATCCTTTTACATTTCAAGAAATTTAACAGAGAGTTAAAATTTAGCTTTGATTCTTCTATAACTATACATATGCACTCCGTTTAATTAACTTCGTTTTAATTAAGTTCGATGTTAACTTGGGCCGACTTCAGAAAACTTTAAGGTTTAAGGCAAAAACAAGAATTTAAAGATGCTCACTTATCTACTTACTTTATTACTAAGAAAAGTTCTTTGGGAATCAGTAAATTTTAACTCGGGTACATGGGTAAGTAACAAATGAGAAAACTTTTAAAATAGTTTTAATGCTTTTAATTAGATGGATAATTTTAGAAAAGTGTTCTAATTTTCGCTTTAAAAATTACTTCCAAGGCATATATATTTTTCATTATTTATTTCAAACTTCTTAGCGATTAAATGATGGAATACCTATATGCAGTAATTGGAAATATAATTTTCGACGAAAACAGTTTTCTGTCCCTATAATGGCGTGTAAAATTTTATAAATTAATCTTTTTAACGCATGATAGGATTTAAGTTGATTCAGAGCATACAAGAAAGAATATTTTCTTACTTGATTTGAACGAAAAATTAAAACAAACCTCAAATGCACAAAATAAAGAGAGATACAGAGATGAGAAGAAATTAAAAATTCGAAATATCTGATGATGAATGAATATTAATTATGTTGCATAGATGAACATTCTTTGAAGTAACCATTCCAATTTACTACCTGGCATTGCGGTCTAATATTTTTTAAATTTTTTTTGTAAGAAATATTTGTTGTTGTTACCAAAATCTAAAATTCAAAATATTATCTACCTCAGTTTAGATTTTACTACCTGCATTTATACTTTTAATTTTCTTTATTCATTCTTAGAATGGGCGTTACATCTTTTTTTAACAACCCGGTATAGTTTTCTAAAAAATACTGTCGTTTGATAATATCAGTAAGAAAAGTGTAACACAAAGCAAATTCCGATTTAGCGAAAGTTATCTAAACTATTTAGATTAGAGTATTATAGTCAATCAATGATTTTACATTAATACGATAACAAAAGGTTAAATAGATGTTTAATTGTTTTTTAAAAGTATAACAATACAATTATCGTATTTATATTATGATAATAATGATATGTGTCGATCGTATTAAATGTATATCGAAATAAATTATTAAGTTAGTTATTAGATTCAAGTTTCCTTCCAATATCAGGTACTATTCTCTTGCAGCATCAGCAACGGTACAGGCGAGACGAATCTGCGTGCTTTGGAAGTATGATGAATCCGAGAATATGGGGTTACCCTCCACGCCTCTCCCACCATCACTTGTTGATCGAATTTAATAAGCGTCAGAGTTACACTTAGATGCAATATGTTTTTCGAATAAAAATCTACGAATTTTTAATTTTGTCTCCAAGAAATTGTAAGCAATCATTTAATGGTCTACGTTATTCCATTTGCTTAAAAGATTTTGTCATAAGCCTGGGTATAAATAATTACAAAACTCAGTAGAATTGCTACTTTTAACACGTTCAAGAAAGATAACTGTTATAAACAACATTAAAAATAACCGGTCTTACTATGTATAATCCTCACACATATTGACAATAGATATACATATATTGACAATAGAGTAATTCTTTACCGAGTGAACCGATTTGCATGATTTTTTTTTACTTGAAAGACAATACTTTAGGGGTGGTCCCATGTAAATATGATGATGATCTGATTATGAAGTCCGGAAATTAACGATGGAATTCTTAAAAAAATGGCAGTAAATCAACTATTTTTCAATATTTTTGCTATGGGTAATTGATACTTTGCAAAATAACGACACCTCTTACTAGATCAGGGCCTGACTATGAGTTACGAACAATGGAGCTCCTTAACTCATGTTAGTAAATCGACGGTAGTTGTTATTTGCAAAATAACTAAACCGTCGACCAGGTCAGGGTCTGATGATGAGTTCTGGAGTTGAAAAATGGAACAAAAGATGGTAGCAAATCAACCGTTATTTAAGATATTTACTACTGATAGATTTTACTTTACAAAACAACTGCACAATTCATTAGGCCAGGGTCTGATAATTAGTTCCGAAGATGAATAATGAAACTCCTTAACCGATGGTAGTAAATCAATCGTGATTCCATGTATTTGATACCAATTAGTTGTTACTTTAGTTTTTACTTTGCAAAATTTATTATTCGATTTCAGATATCATCTCATCGATGGCTAACAGTTAACAACAAATGAATTAAAATTAATAGCCACCACTGGGGCTATTAATTTTAATTCATTTCTGTGTGTTGTTGGTAACCAACTTTGGACAAAGAAAAAATGATCTATATATTAGCTTTTGCAAATGACTTTTAATAATTATACAATATTCTAAGATAGATAATAATTAAATATTAGTTATAGTGTGATTGTTAATATTATTATTCACTAAAACCTCTAAAATAAAATATATTTTAAGAAGCAGACTTCAAAAAAGTAGGTGCTAAAAAGTAAAAAAATATTAACTCAAAATAAGTGAATATTTAGTTACAAAAAATAGCTGAGTTATATATTTTTGAAGTCGATGCCATTACCACCGATCAATTTAAACAAATATAAAGTTAAATATTACAACTACTCCCCTTGGGAATTTATTCCGTATTGTGAGTACATTAGAAATTAATATAGCTGCACTGGTAAGCTCTCGGACCAAGGTCGGAGAGTAAAAGAATTATTTACCACGATTTGTATCTGCGAGCAGTGGTTAGGTGATATAACCCTCATTGATATCTACTAACGCTATTACACTAATTTATTTCATCCCACTATCAGTATTATTGTCTAAATATATACACTGGGTTGAAGCCGTTATTTATCAACGTAAATTTACCAACACTAGTCGTATACGAACGTTGGCGTCAAATTTGAGTATTTTAGACGAGTATTGTAGGACGAACGAGATCTTATATTATTTCGTTTAATACGACGATATATAGATCTTTATGTAGTGGGCTAGTATGAATTACGCGACGATTAATTATAAATCTTAAGTGAGAAGTTTTTCAAAGACTTGGACTAGCCTTGAATGAGTACCATTAATTGAATATATTTTAGGCTAAAGTATTGAGAAAAAAACGTTGGGAATACCTTCGTATGGTATTGTGCTTTTTAGCTGCTTAAAATAAAGTTTAAAAACTATATATCATGAATAAAACTATAACGATAAAAAAGTGTTACAAAAGAAAAATTAAATCATTTGTTTGTTAAGCGTAATTTGAGCGTAAGTATTGCGCAAATGTACCTGTTCAAATATTAACTTATTGGAAACCTTGGAAGTGACGACAATTAAAAGGGTAGAATCGTTTTTCATTAATTAATTTTTGCAGATTTTATGGTAATAATTTTTCTTCGCCAATCTTACTTATATTTTTAGGATCAACTCATTTAAAGGGGATATAGATTTCATTAATGTTTTATTATCAGTACATTTTATATTTTATAAAGAATACTTAAATTTTGCTTGCAAAACAGGGAAAAGTTAATTTAAAGGAAATAATGTGCTATTAATGTATTTAGAGAAATTAGTTTTGTTGTTTAAGCTATATTACATATTTTATTTTAGAGTATAAAATTTTAATATTAATTAATATTACTGTTAAAAACGGGTTCTTAATGAAATACAGAAATTAAATTTATGAAAAAAATACAATTGTTTCTTTTAAATGTTTGATATTTTTCTAACTTAATGGCTACAAAATTACTAATCTTAAAATGCATTTCAAATCCGTAAGTAATGGAAAATATTTTTAATGTTTATATGAATTTTATCGAAATATCAGAGTATAACTTTTGCGTCTGTCGGATATATAGAAGGTAGTACGGCTGCTGTCTTATGTTCTCAATCATATGTAATTGTTTGAGTGGAAACATTCATTTAAAAAGTAAAAATAGAACAACACTCCATATTAAAGTTTGGACGTTTTTGCGAAAGCTGTAGTTCATCGTAAAACAGTCAGAAGTTTTAATAATTTTCTTAACTTTCATACTAGGAAAAAACTGTATGAATACTGAAAATATGTTTACAATTACCTTAGTGGTGAATATAAATAAGTTGGATACTAAAATTTAATTCGCATATAATTAATGAAAAAGCAATGGTAATTAATTGCAGTATGCATATCGATAACCGTTCGGTATTTTTAAATGATTTGTTAACACGAATGAAAAGCGTACCTAGGAATGTAATAAGATACGTAAGCTTGAGATAATATAATAAAATAAACGCGAGTTCAGTTTGTGCTAGCGCCACATTTTTATTATTAAAGTAAATTTTATATTATTAAATTATCGGACAAAAATGTATTTCACGCTACTGTTTAGCATGTATCACTTACATTTATACGGCATGACAAAACATGAGATTCTGATATGTATGCTTTAAAATACTTAAAATTATTTGCTTTTATGTAAAGGAATTTATAATTTTCTTTTTGAAATTACTTTTTATTTCGTATCTGTAAGAAACGTACTACATATCATCGGCGCTCGAACCAACGTCGATAAAATAATTAATAAGTCCAAAAATGTTGATTTTACTGTAAAAACATTTGTTGTATAGACAAAGAAACAATGTAGTTACAATATATCGACGCATTTATAAGGCACAAGTTATGATTTTTTTAAATACGAGCGAAAAAATAATGAAAACAAGAAAATCAACATTTCCCTGTCTCTGTAAGAAAAAAAGAGTGACAAAAGAGTTCTTATCGGTAAGATAGATACTGATGTATGATCAGATTCCATAAATACAGCATTATTTCAAAGAAATCTGAGAAACAAAAAACTATATTTATTATCGATTTCCATTTTCAATTTTTATTTCATTTGTTGAAAAATATTTTTCATATCTATAAAAAAAAATTTTACCGTCAGCTTTAATTTGAATTAAAGCTACCCCAGGTTTATTGAAGTAAAAAAAAACCTGTAATATTTCTACCAGTAAACACGTAATTAAATTTAACGATACGATATTATGATTATAAGAATAAATTGCAATATTACTTAAACTAATTTGTTAATAAAATTGAACAGAAAATACCGCATCGAAATATAATAAAAAGTATCATAATTACGTTGCTTAATTTATTACTTTGCTAAAAGATGCATGACACTATGGGTAGAATAGACATTCGGTTCGAAATAATCGGCTTGTTTTTTATAGAAAGCTACGCACCAAAGTAATGATTGTTTCCGGTTCAATACGACTCGCTTGTTTATTCGGCGTGTTTAATGTTATTTCAGTTGTTAGTAACCCATTTTAAGAGGTGTCATTGTAAGATAATTCTTAATTCCGAAAGTATTTTTGTGTTAGTTTTATATATAAGCTAAACTCTTATATAATTAAACTGTAATCAACTGCAGCGATATAAAGTGGTAAAATATGTTGTTTATTACAATTATTTTTTTGGGTCTAAATACGAAAGGAGGAATTTTAATTTACTTACCTGAATTAAAAGTTCTAAAGTAGAATATGTTTGCTACCGCTTGACTTAGTCCATTTCTCCAAATGTTGTTAATTGACTAAGTTAGAATTTTAGTATTTTATTTAAAATTGTGGATATGCCTATTTCTAGATTAAATAGAGATGCATATTCTTCGTTAATATACATATGGATATTTCTCAATTATCTGTAATAATTGAGTCTCAAGTGATATTTGGACATAAAAGAAATAAATTTCAATTTACTATCCTACTCTTTTTGCCACATTATTTTCAACGAAGACGACATGTCACGAGTATCATCTAGTCGCCATATCAGATAAAGCGTCAAATTTGTATATATTATCTAAGCCTTCAGACAGAACATATTTTTATACATCACATTTTTTATTTCCACACTATATATATATATATATATATATATATATATATATATATAATATTTAATCCATACTTTTTATAAAACAAAACATTTCAGTACCAATTCTTACAACTGAATTTAAAAAAATGGCATTGAATACTAATTATAAACATAGATCAGGTATTTTATTGTATAGAAATTAGTTATCCGCCCCGGCTTAGCCCGGTTAAAAGAGATCGCTATTGCGTTTATTTGGCTCTTCTACGTAAGGATTATTTACGCTTATAACTAAGATTTATTTAAGGATTATAACGCTGAAATAGGTGTTTATTTATTTATATCTGTAAGCTCAAATTTTCATGTCTCTGCTTCAACTCATACAATCTTCTACAACTATTTTTCCGTATTTAGGGTTTTAATTCCGAATTTTTTTTAATAAGCACCTAGAAACTAAGTAAATTATACGTGTCAAATTTTAAGTTACTTAGATCTTATTTTATTTAGATTCTGATTTATTATTTAGATTTATTAATCCTTGTGAATCATTTTTATTATTTCCGGGTAAAATCAAGCAGACAATATAAATCTAACATTGAACCTGATATAATTACTTTTGTGTACATTCGGACAGACAGATTTTGATAAAATTTGGTATGGTAATAGTTTATAATTAAGAGTAATAATATTTAAGAGAAAATTGTTTTATCCCTTTTTCCGAATTTTACGCGAGTGAAGCTGGGGGGCACAGTTAGTGCAGAATGAATTTGTTCCTATAATGATTAGATATACCCAGTGGTTGCGATGCTTAATAAAGAAACTTCGAAAAAAACGAAAAAGAAACTTCAGCGAAATGATTATACATATATATATATATATATATATATATATATATATATATATATATATATATATATATATATATATATATATATGGGTAAATAGTATAGACATAAATACCAACATTTTGATCATTGACTTCAATTTCATTTGGTATTTCGAATTGTTAATATAAATAAATATTCATTAACAAAAAAAGAACTTTCGAAATGGTATTTATCGTTTAAATTTTTTATTTAATTTAACAGACTTAAATCATTTTATTATTTTTGCCGGATAAAAGGAAAACAATTTTATTCTACGACCGGTTGTGTATCATCTATCTACGATGCAATCTATATATTAGGTAAGAGAAATTTTTTGTGTACGTAACTTTACAGTCACATACCTCTGCAGAGAACCTTAATAATATTTAATAATAAATACATATCTCAGAATTTCAGTAAGGAATAAATTTCGTAGATACTGTTAAAACTATTTAACCAATCGTCATGTTTGTTCATTCTTATTGTATAGATATATATATATATATATATATATATATATATATATATATATATATATATACATATGTATATATATATATATATATATATATATATGTATAATTTTGTATCGCATCGTATTGATTGATATGGATAAATGGCGCATTTAAGAACAGGCGTGAAATGAAATGCACATTCTCATATAGCTGTTCTATTTTCATTTAACTGGCAGACGAAGAAATAATTTAAGTATTCATTTATACCTTTATAACTCAATCTAAGATATAATTACATTTCGAGTACACTTCCTGTGGATCACCTCCGGTTATAACCTCTAAACTTTTTATCAGAAAACGATGAAAAACAGAGAAAATTTGATTTATGATGAAAAATTACTGAAAAATTGACGAAAAACTACTGTAAAATTTAATTTGATTAGGTTTAAGGCAGTTTTGCACAATAAACTATCGAAAACAGAGTTGAAAAATTATGTTTCTTTTTAAAGAATATAACGTTTAGTATTGATTTTATGTAATATACACACACAAATTTGCACGTCAAGAAATCGATGCCCCGGTTCCAAAATTTATATTGACAATAAAGTACATTGTTGACAAATTACGGTTTGATATCATTACCAAAACAATAATAAGCTATTAAAAAATACCCAAAAAAGAAACACACAAAGAACCTGCGTAAAATGCGCATCCAGTTTTCTGTTAATTTGTCGTATAATGAAAAAAATGAATCCTGCAAAATAATAAACATACACAGCCCTAAACTTTTGTACATTGGTTGATTTCAGTTATTCAAATCAGTCAATTCCTGATATAGAAAAGTGTTCGATGAAGTCAGTCATTGGTATAGAAAATTATATAATTCTATGAATTTTTAATACATGATAACTTACGAATCTGGTACGCCAATTACGGCAGGTGTATAACATAAAGGGAAAGAAATGATCATGGAGATGCTCGTGATTAAATAACCGAATGTACATTTCTAAACTGGACGTGGCGGCACGGCACCGGCACAGCGACGGCAACCTCACACCGTAGACGTAAGAATTTTATCAACCCAACACAACACACCGTCACCGTGGTGTGTTGGGTCGATCACAAGGCATACGGTCTTTGACGACGCGGCGCACGGCCTGGACCCGGGTTCGATTCCCGGTTGTTCGTCGAGCGGGACTGGATTAGTGTTATGGTTGGCTGTAATAGATTGCTCTAATAGTAGTAGTATAATAAATAAATGAAATAAATTTTATATACGACGGTGCGGCGCCTGTTTGTCGCTTTTGATCATATTTTTAAGAAACTAGAGAAATTACCGTGCAAGTTGAACATTTTGGAGCAATTGTGTACAATCTGTCGGAACAAGACTTCGTCTCGCGATAAAATAAATGTTATAGCCGTTACATTTAAGGGGGAAATTAACAGAAAATATTTAGAATGTTGATATTGCAGAAAAAAATTGACCGATTGACAGATCTGGAAAAGTTTTGTATTTAAGTGACGTGCAAAAATTTCGTATTTAAGTGACATTTTTAAATACGTTAATTACAATAATATAATAGAAACCGTGGTAATTAATTCATGTTATAACGTAACGCTTTCATTGCTACCGTACCAGGGCCGGTACCTTATCGTTGCTGTCTAGTGTGAAAACGCCTAAAACTGCTAATCTCAATCAAAATATGACAATAATCGGCCATACTCAGTGCAATAAAAAAGTTTTGACAAGGCAAGAAATTTAATTCTCAAGAATTAGCAATAAGTAACAAGAACTCGAAAAGTTCCCAAAACTTTTGCAGAGACAACATAAATACTAATAAAAATAGTAAAAATACATTGATAAATTAGAATTGACTTTCGTTCGAATTTGCTGCTGGTAAACCAAAATGTATCCATTATTATCGAAATACGTCTTACTATAATGATACCGATATTTTGTTAGAGTCAAAGAGGTTCCTTTTTTGCCTGTACAAATAATATACCTTTTTCATTGTAAATGTCGAAATATATGGGTTATTATAAAATGATAACATTCTATACTAAAATGTAAGATTTATGTATCTAAGTTATTATTATCCATGATGTTAAATACGCCAAGATGAAGCAATAAAAAAATAACAAATGCTCAAATAAACGGGGCCGAAATTTAAGGTCAGTTAGATTAATTTGTAGCATCGAATTTCCCTTTTGAAATATGCGACTTTCTATGTTGAAAAAATTATGTAATTTTTCTTTTACGCGGGTCCTGGTTGAAATTATTTCCCAAAATACGATAGCTCATGGTACCATTCAAAATCAAGTCGCAAGGAACTCTGAATAAGACACATAATAAAGAGTTCTATTAATTGGAGTACGTTTATCCCTTAACATGCCAGTATAAAATATTTATGTATCATCCACTGAACTTTCTTTTATCGATGTTCTACAACACAGTTTATTAAAGTAATTAGCTCGAATACGTTTCATGTAAAGTCAGCTTATATGATACGCTTAATATATTGATTTGGAGGCAAAAATACTATATTTATCTAACTGTATCATTCTAAATCTAACTGATTATTTCCTTTCAGCTCTTCTTAATCGTTTCCTCTTATATTTTTAGACTACCAAACAATTCAATGTGAATCTAGTTGAAAGTGGCAAAAAGTTTCGACATTTAAAAAAAAAAAATTTTGAAGGAATATCAGCGATGGATAGCTAACCTTATATTAAATCCGTGATTGGTATTACCCAGTACATGGTCAGCTGCACACAGTCAAATCTTTGTTAAATGAACTGGGGAGAGAATAAAAATGAAATTAGAAATTACTGAAAGGGAGAATAAATTTATAAAGAAAAATATGGAAACCAATTTATTGATTTTATAATAAGATTTTCGAGAGAATAATTTCAAATTTTATGATCATTTTAAAAATTCCTGAAGGCAAATCATCTTGCAAAGAAATATAAAAACAAAAATCTGTAGTATTTTTTCTAGGCAACCTACAAACAAATTAGGACTTGTTATTAGGGACTGAAACCATGACTACTCCAGAAGTATACTTTCTGGAGTGTTGATGTTTCGGGATAGGTATTTTAAAATGTCAAAGTAATTGAATTTAACTGTAACAAAAGGCGATCTGTGACTGTGTATATAGGGTTTGTACTCCAGTTCTAAATTCTCAGTTATGGCATTGTGGGAATATTGTCTGTCCTACTTGGGGGACTTGAGATTTTGCTATTTTTAAATTTGTATTTTAGGCCTCAAGTCGAGAATTCATCATTAAACTCCGGGTTCTTATTCCTCAGTCCTCCTACTGGGGAAGTACAGTCTGCTTAAATCGTAAGATATAAATATCTTAAGTTTTTAAATTAAGCTTGTGAGGCTCAAGCAGATGATATTGCGGTCTGATATTGCGGTGGTACTCCCTGTTTTGTGTATGATATCTCATTTTTCTGGTATTAGTCAACCAATTTGAGTGAATGTTTTTTTTAATGACCCCAGTATAGTATCATGAAAATTGAGCACGGAAATTGAAGACCTCTACTGTAATTAATTTTCAATAATATGGGTTTAAATAAAATATAATAATAAAGTATCCATAGTTGTGACATGACTACGGGCGGCATGAATTTTCCCTTTAACAAAATTAGAATATATAGAACCGTAGGTAGTGACATGAACTTTTCAATAAAGAGGAATAAACTCATTAAGTTTGAACTTTTTTCATTTGTCTTGGCACAGGAAAGAAAGTGGCAAGCCAAATAATTAGGCAAGTTCATCTAAGGGTATAAAGTAACAAACGTTTTGTTTAATCAGTGGACAAGTAAATACTGGTGACGTTAACAAATATCTGTTTCGTTTTCAATAAATAACATTGAATTTATCGTAAATTCGTAACATTATGGGTAACATAGAATATCCTTGGTACAAAAAAAATAAAAAACATAACATTTTTCCAATAAAACTGAACCAATTTCTATTTACTACTGAATAAGCAGCGTACTGAAAGTACATAATCATGAAAATACGAGTGATCAGTTGGAACTTTTGCGATAAAATATCATTTCTGAAATGAAGAACATATTTCTGGCGTAAGTGGGTGTGCATGTCAGCATATTGCAAATTTATTTATATTAGAAAAACGGCATAGTACTTCCATTATTTTATACTTCTCAGTGCATTTATTATTTAGTGGTTATTTTATAAAAATCATAGAATGCCAATACATATAAAGGTTCAAAGCCAACGTTGTCTACTAATGAGTAGTACGAAGTTTCTTATCCATTCACCGTTAATCAAGTAGTAAATAGCCGTAAATATTCTATTCGAAAAGACTATATGACTATAAAATGTTAATTTTTTGTTATTTTCCAAATTCATTAACTTTACCATAAAATCAAGATAATATTTTTTGTAAGTAACTGTAATGAACGTGTTTTATTTTTCGTTTTTCATACAAAATTTGTAAACAAACTAATCAAAGTAGGCAATAATTGATAGAGTATTATTTTCGCGTGAGTAATATGGGCAAAGAAGAATTTTTAAAAATACGGGCCATTAAACTATCTTTAAAATGTTACAGTAGTTTAAAATAAGCATATTCGTGGATTTGTTATGGTCAAAATGATAAAAAAATACTGAACCCTAATAATAAACTTCTTTTGTAAATTTAATTATAATATTTGTTAACAATTTAAAATAAAAGATATTTAATGTTTCAAATGTCAAATTTATACTCCCATTTCTCTATTTTATTTAATTTATCAATGTACGATTACTTTTAAAAAACATGATAATAGAGAGAACAATAATTTATAAAAGGATAAAATGTCATAAAATATAAACCGAAATAAATCAACAGCTCAATAATACAGTTAATATAATATAGTGTGAAAATAACAAAGTATTCAAAACCAAATGTGATTAATTTTCTTCTGAGAGATAAACTCGATATTAATAAGGTAACTAAAAAATGAATTTTTTAAAAATTAATACTTGAAATTATGAAATTATTTTTCTGATATATCTGATATTTAAGTAATTAATGTATTTATTGCGTAAGATTAATATAGTGTTTAAGCAAAATAAAAAAACATGAAAGTAAAACTATTTCTTTCATTAAAACCTTCATACACGTGTTAAAACATAAACATTTCATTTCAAATCCCAATTCCCAATAAAACATAAAATCAAATATTTTTTTTATAGAAATCGACATTATATTTTTATAATATCTATTAATTGTTACTTTTTTCAATTGTTTAGATGCACGTGTTTACAGCAATATTTTGCAGCAGCAAGCCTGGTATGTAAATAACTATATGTTTTAAAAATAAAGTGAAAAGGCTAAAAAAATTTAAATAGTTTGTAATATGGGAAGACGTTTAATTTAGCTTTTGATATTTCATTAACTTAGGTCCACTTACCAGTAATAATAGTTTGTTTGCATTTTTCTTGGTATATCTGTCTACGGTTTCATGACCACATGATGCTACAAATGAATGTTATAGTCGGTAAATAATTATCAGCGTATAAGATCACATTATTGGTCGAATAATGAAAATGCAAATATAGGACAATAAAGTTGTCCTTACAATATTAATTCGCAGTAAATGTTGATTCATTCGGGCTATATTTTGCGGTGTCATTTTATGCAGTTGTATATTCTACGGCTTGTGAATAACCAATAGCTGAAGAATATTTTCATTAATTATTGTGTAAACAATTACGTAAAAGAAAAAACTGAGATCACTTCTGACTTCATAAAAGTACTCATGTATTACATCACTAATAATATGTTAAACTATCAAAATTATTTGTTTACGAAATAGCAATTATAAATAATGAGAATATTCATCTAACTTTTTTGAACATATTAAATAATTAATCCATAATTTGTTTAGAAATGTTAAATTACATATTCTAATGGTATCCATATGAAAAATAAAAACAAAAAAAAATTTAGTAATAACAATTCTATCGGATATTTAGGAATTTTAATTAGGTAAAGTCTAATTGTATGTATGCCATAAAGGAAAATTGAATACGAAAATAGCTACTCTTATTTCATGCTCCAAATACTAGGACATGTAAATGATGTAATAACATGGCAATAGTTTCGTTTCTGAACAGTGCGTGTCTCGAAAATTTTACTTACATTCACAAAGTAGTTGAGAAATTTGTTTTATATTATATATTCTCTCTCAATATATAGTTTTTGTTACTACCAAATAGTTAAGGCAAGTTTTGCAAGCATATGATTGTTCTCCAAAAAGCAAAACGGATGTTTACGAATAGAAAATAATTAAAATTTAGTATTTACTGATTTCTCCACGATTTTGGAATTTTAGGAGATTTCTTGAAGACGCTTGTATCCAAAGTGCCACATTCATTTGCGCGAGTAGATTTTTTTGGGACCAAATGCACATACAAAGGGGAATATGAAGAAATTATTGGGAATACGAAGAACTTATTGGGAATACTTTAGAAATTATCGGGAATACGAAGAAATATAAATATAATATTCAAATATTAATATGCTAAATTTACGTAATGCTTCCGATTTTACAACTCAAATTAAAATATACATTCACGGGTCTACTTGTAACAGAATAGTTAAGTAACAGTAAAATCATATAACGGTGCTAATGATTCCAACATAGTTTAATTTTTCAACTTAAGGAATAAATCAATCGCGGTATAATTTTATTTTTCTCTGTTGCCTTCTTTAATTTTTTTCTTTTCTTTCTTTTTACCGTCGACGAACATTATCCGTGGTCTTTTTTGTTTTAATTTTTATTTTTATATACAAAATATATTTTTTTATTATTAATTTTACGTATAAAGATTTTACTACATTATTATAAAAAAATGTGTTATGTTATATAGCTTTTGTCTTATGTTTTTAGTAAAATACCTATGTCAATTAATTTCATAAATATTTTATAAAAAGCATCTATTAACCAAGTATTTGCAAAAATTATAAATTAGAATTAAAATTTTATTTATGATGAAATTGTAATAAACAATGTGTTAGCATGAACTCCTTGATTTTGCAACAGTTTAGCTTGTATCAGCTAGTCGTTAGCTAAACGTTTCAGGCGGAACTCCGTTAGAAAATACCTGAAATTTTTGTCCTAAATGTTTATTTAAGATTAAAATTATTTTAGTTTTTAACTAGCTATGCCCGCGATTTTGTTAGTATACGTACCAATCGAAAGTATCATTAAGTTAACCCAAGATTAATACTCCTAAAAACAAGAATTATAAAATAAACTTCATTCTAATTATAACATATATTTTTTTAATTACAATATATTTTTAATATGCTAAAAAGTATATGTTATATTTTATAAATACAACATATATATATTTTTAGTTACAATAATTTTTTTTTAATTAGCCAAATGCGCCAAAATATGGCATATGCATTAACCCACAACCAAAATGATTCACTAGTGATATCTCATCTATTATATCTTCGTTATCAAAATTCCTTTAACTATCCTTGCATGATGTTTGAATACCAAAGTTTAATTTTTTTTTAATATCCTTTATTGGATATGCATGATCCAATCTTAATATACAATTAATTAATTATCATTGATGAAATGTACTTGATTTTATTTTCAAGTAAGCCGTGTACGGGTTTACTGTACCAACCTTCAGCTCGCAGATAAATGAAATATGATTATGGAGTTAATTCATGAGGTTTAACACGTTTTAAACTTCTCAGTTTATGGGTAATATCCAAAATTCGAATAGGTTCTACGTTAGTGTGATTGAGGATTCGTTTTTTTTTGTTTAATAGCATATTATTGGATAAATTCGTTAATCCATTTTATATCTAAGTGATGTGAATTTCTTAATTCGTTACATAGCGATATGCATTGGTAATTATACGCAAGAACTTGTTTTGGGTTTGTTGGATTGCATTACGATTTGACTGTTTGGTACATCCCCAAAACTGGATACCATACATCCAAATCGAATGGTAAATTAATTGCTTATAGTAGAGGTTAAGCTTGGAAAGATAACCAACCAATCACAATATTTGTCGTTGTTTCAACTTGATTTTATCAGCTTTTACTTTAACATGATGTTTCCAATTAAGCCTACTATTCAGATGGAGTTCAAAATATTTTACTGTATCTGCTTGCGGGACTTAAATTTCGTTAAGTAAGTGTAGATTGCTGTTTGTCCGTCGCAATGCAAATGTGACATGAATGGATATAGACTCGATGAGTTTAATTTTCCAATCAACGGTCCATCTGTTGATTTTATGAAGTACTTACTGTGAATTTTTGGTGGCTTGCCTTTACGTGTCTGCAGTTGCCATTACTACCGTATCGTTAGCAAAGGTGACTACAAAGGTTTTATCTGTAGTGGGAATATCAGCGGTATACAGGAAAATAGAAAAGACGTCCTAAGACACTTCCTTGCGGTACACCTGCCTACCTGGTACCGGTAGCAATTTGCTTATTTTATAAACGATACCTTCGTGCCATACTCTGTCAAAAGCCTGTGATACGTCTAGGAAAACTGCAGGGCAATATTTTCTTTCCTCTGATGTCTTTTCGACTATAGTTACCACTCTATTGACTTGTAATATTCACTATTGATTAAAGTCGTTTCAGCATTAATTTCTTAAAGATATTGCGGGTAACAGTGGTATTGGTCTGTACGATATTATCTGTTCGGCTTTATTAAGTTTTTTTAACATGGTTACTTGCGCTGTTTTGAAGCATTTCGGAGCATGTTGTAACCGAAAACAAGTGTTATATAAGTACGTTAGAATAATAATACCTTGGGTGATAATTCCTTAAATAGACTAGGAGATATTTCTTAAATTCCAAGTGCTTTTTAGGGTCTAAATTTCTATCTATTTCTTGTGCTACTTCTATGAGAGTTACTGGTTTGATTGCTATTACTGATTGATACATTGGGGTTGAATCAATGCTAGTTTGAATATCATGGGGTTAGAATACTAATGCTAGGAGTTGAGCAAAGGCTTCAGCTTTCTATTCATTTCTTCTTATCCACTGACCGTGTGCATACTTGATGGTCCAAGCGGTCGTTTGAATCTACGAATTGCTTTCCATAGTGAATAGTCTTTGTCCGCGTCAGGACCCAGTCCGCTCAGGTAGATATCGATGCAATTCTGCCTATAATCTTTAATTAACCTGTTAACTCGATTGCTCACCTGATTAAAACTCCTTTAGTCAACCGGATTACTGGGTCTATGCCATATACGTCTTGCTTTTTGCCTCTCCTTGATTAGAGCTCTAATATCGGCAGGAAAATTTACTTCTTACTGCTGTCAGACGTAAATATTCAATAAGTTTCTGTGCCTGTTGCTCCAGGTCATTAATAGTGCAGAATCTTGCTTTTATATCGATTAGGTTGTCAAGGTAATAGTTCCCAAACACTTATTTGTGAAATTCTGTTTTAATTTTTTCTTAATTATTTTTGCACTCAGAGGTTAGATCATCCTCGCCTTTTACTTCGATGTAATTGGATGCAATTCCACGTGAGTTAAAGAATTTGTCAGATCAGGAATTTTATTGCTATCTGTAGGCTAATATGTTGGAGTACGTGACAAATGGAATTCGCATATTGTTTCATTAATGGCAGCTAACATTTCATTCCCTTTGCCCGGAGTGATTAGTCGAGATCGAGCAATAAATTTGACGTTAAAACCGCCTCCAATATGTTTATGTTTAATAATAGCTATGTTTTTAGTGTTCATGATAACTTCTAGTACTAGGTCTCGTTGGATAAGCCCATTTGCGTTCCGTGTTATAATTCGTAGGAACTGGTTATTCATTTCCAGTTTTTCATTACTTTTTGGTTGACGACCTTTGGGTTTCCTCCAATTTTTCCACTGTTTTGGCTAACTGGCTAATACCTAGTTTAATTTCAGCCTGAGCAATTTAAAATGGATTGAGCGATTTCATAATGTCAGCGATGGTAGACTCGTTAGATGCAGCTTGCTTCGTATAATAATTACTTGGATTATTTGTATTTTTTATGGTTTGAGCGTAAGACATTTTTGAAATTAATGGTTCACCTTTTTCAGACAGTATTATATTCTCGGTTTGCATTCTTTGAACTTCAGAAGTTTTCTTTCGTTGTAAAGCTTTCAATTTCTTTTGATACCCTGGAGAACCTTTGTAGTTTACTGGTTGTCCACTTTTATTATATGGCACACGTATTACTATACTGTCGCGTTTTTTTTGCACTGTGTAGTGTGATGATAGCCAGCACATTTTACGCATTTTGGTTATCTCTGACAAAATTTGTTGGTATATCCCCCTTGCTGGCAATTTGTGCATCGTGTAATACCTTTTACCTTTTTAAGTGGTTCAGTGATCACCTTGCAATGCGGCAAGAATTATTGTTTTCTTTTGTATGATATCTAAATAGAATAATGGAAAATGTCTATCTTTTTTCACCGTCATTCGTTGTCTTTTTCTGAATATTTTGGACATTAGGAACATAATGTTCTAGTTTATTGATTGCAAATTTTATATCACTAATACCTGTAGATGACAGCAATCATCTTATGACAAATCTTTACAATCTCTCACTTTTCAATTGAAAAGTGTGGAATTCAAATTTATGAAAGGAACTGTTTTGTCTGTCTGTTTCTTCCTTTATTTTGGTTTGGAGATAATTTTTAATTGTTCTATAATCGTTTTCGTTTTCGTTATTCGATATAGCCTTGAATTGTATTGAATTTTTAATTAATTTTAGAACCTCTTGTCTGAGTCAATTAAATTCTCCAACATTTCCCACATTAATTGGTGGAAGCATTTGAATTTTTGCTTCTTTTATTTTATTATTTTCTAGTTTGATGGAATTATCATTTTTTTCTTTTTTGATGATTTCTCCGGTGACACACTTTCTTCATGATACCGTTTTTTCTTATTGTTTTTCTTGCATCGAACTTCAGTGAATTCTTTTTCCAATTATTCTTCTTCCGTGAAATATTATGGTGCTTCGGATAAACAATCACTTATATTAGACACTGTTGATTGTGGAGATGGCGAAGTATTAATATGCATTTCAACTGCGTTAACTTTTTGCTTTAACTCATTTATTTTTACATATTATTGTTGACACAAAACCAATTATTGTCGGTATGCGGCCACTCATTGTTCATATGAAGTCATGTTGTTCATGCTGATATATTTTCATAATTATAGAAAATAAAATGAGTGCGTTGCCTGGTCTCGAATCTGATGCGCTTCCATCGTGGGTTTGTGCATTACACGCTGAGTTACAAGTGTGGTGTGCGAAGTGGTAAATAGCGGCCTGCAGAGCGCCGCATGAATATAAATAAACAAAAAGGATTTTTGTAAACAAAGTAATTATTGACTTCACACTTCGTAGTAATTCTAAAACACATACTTTTTTGTCACTCTTTCGTTCATAATGTCACTATGTTGTACGCTGATATTTATATTTTTGAGCGTTATTTAAGTAATAATTATGCACTATTTACATTTTATTAAGTTTATGTAAATTTTATAATCACATTTTGTCCATTTCACTAATAATATTAGTTTGTCGGAAGTATATATTAAATTGAATAGGAGCTAATCAAGTCACGTCCGTATCCACTGACGAAAAAAGCAAAACTTTAAAATAATAATGTTTTTTGTTCTATTACTTACATTATGTATTCCCAACTATTTGGTCAAATTTATACAGCCAGTTCGAGGAAACGTGGTAAAAATACGACGAATACATGAAATATCGACAAATGTTGTATGCGGAAAATGATTTGCAATGATTTTTGTCTTCATGCGTCTGCCCGCATTTGAGTTGTTTACTCAAACACCTACTCTTCTCGCATCATCCTTCATATCTGACTCTGCTAATTTCTACAATGTATGCCCGGATAGAAAATTTCATTGAACGATTTGAAATAAATTTTGGTATACATATCTACACTATAGCACTCTTCTTATGCACTTATTTTCTGTTATTTTAATGCAATTTTAAAATAATAAATTTGCGTATCTTCTCATGCAGTAAATGTTTTGCGATGAAATGAAAACTAAATATTACTTCTAGTTAATCCGTATATCATCTGAAAACACTATTCGTATGTATATAGGTTCAGTAGCTTTACGTGATGCGCGTATAATTATCTACAAATACAATTGTTTTTTGTGCTTTGTTACTTTTGTTATATTCCATTAAATATTTTTTTCTTAAGTACCTTTAATATACAAACTGGCCAATTCTACAGATTTATTATACCCAAGTGTAGATAATATGTTACAACCCAATTTGTACACCCAAATACCTATCAGCCTACCAAATTTACCAGCCTACCAAATTTACCAGCCTACCAAATTTATCCAATTACAAATATTGACATGAGACTTATATTTTAAAGAAATTGAGAAAAAATTAATGTATGTTAACTACATACATAATCGAAATATGTTATATGTGACAGACAACCAACAACGATGTCAGCCCTTTTCCGTTTACCCTCATTGATATTGCTTACTTAAATACCGACTCTTTCCGCACCATTCCACGTCCGTACCACTCTACATTCGCCAATATATGACCGGCTGGAAAATTTAATTACGCGGTTTAAATTCTACATAATGCCAACTATTGACTTACATAGAAATATTATGCGTTTGTGCAATTACTACGCATACAGTAAATAGGAACTTCTTTATTGTATAATATATATTGATTTTTGAAAATGTTAAATTCGCATATTTTCTTATTGAGCCCACCGAATTCATTAAAATATAAACTTGGCATTATTTTAAGTCAACCCTTATATTATCCACAAAATCTATTTGAATTGAATCAATAGTTTTTATGTAATGTGTGTTCAAGCAAACAAATAAACAGACATTCCAAAAACGATATTTTTGTGTTATATAACTTCTATTGTGTAACCTTTAACCATTTTTCTTAAATATTTCATTGTATAAACATGCCAATTCTATAGTTTTATTTTATATATGTTGTGTTATTTCGGGTTATGTTGGGTTATGTTAAATTGGTTGGATTATGTTGCGTTGAGATTGATTATATTTGATTGGGTTTTATTGAGTTGTGGCTGGATTGGGTTAAATTATGTTGCATTGTGTTAGATTGCATTCGGTTAATTTGGGTTGAGTATTGTTTGTTTTGATTTGGTTGAGTTACGTTGGGTTTTATTAAACAGGGTTAGATTGGGTAATGTTTGTTTCTATTGGGTTGCGTTGCGTTATGTTGATTTACGTTGGATTATATTGGTTATTTGGGTTATGTCAATTCATTTTAGATTGCGTTGGATTATATAAGGTTATAATGAGTTTGATTTGATTATGTCGGGTTGAGTTTGACTATATTCGGTGGGTTGGGCTATATTGGGTTAAGTTAAATTGAGGTAGATTAAGTTAGATTATGTTGAGTTGCTACCCAACTCAACATCATCTAGGTTATGTTAGCTTATATCATGTTGTGTTTGGTTGTATTGGGATGGGTTACGTTGGGTAATGTTGGATTGGGTTATTTTGGCTTATGTTGAGTTTGGCTGGACTATGTCGTACTGAGTTCAGTAATGTTAAGTTATAATGGATTATGTTGGGGATTGTTAGGTTAGGTTGACTTTTGTCACGTAATTTTTGTTTTTTTTAATTATTTTGGGTCGCTTTATATCGTGTTGGATTATGTTGCATTGGGTTATGTTGGGTTATATTTAGTTTTGTTGGATTAAGTTGGTATGTTGGGTTAGATTGGGTAATGTCGGGTTATTTTGGATTGGGTTATTTTAGGTTATGTTTAGTTGGGTTCATTTGTATTGGGTACTGTTGTGTTGAGTTTGGTTATGTGAGGCAATATGTTAAAGTTGAGTTATTTTGGGTCATGTTTGTTAGGGTTGGCTTCTCTTGGATTAGCTTATGTTGGGTTGGATTGGGATATGCTGGATTGAGTCATTGGTGTTGAGTTGGATTATGTTAGATTAGGTTGTCACTTTGGGTTTGGTCATATTGTGTTGGGTTGGGTTGGATTATGTTGGGTTGAGTTAAGATAGGGTATGTTGGGTTTGGTTAGGTTACATCTGCTTGCTCTCATATTACTTATTCCTGCACACTTTCCCTCTGCTAACGTACATTTCGCCATTTCGCAATTCTTACTTTATACCTACCTACAGTTTGCGATAAATCTTTTTACATCTTAACTAAGGCTCTAAAATGATTACGCCCTGAAATCTAAACAGGTTTTGAAACTGAAATGGGGAATGTTTTTCACGCTTTTTATTACATCTGTTACATTACTTAGACAGAAGAGAGAGATAAGAAATAAAACGATATTCATGGATGAAATACCCATAACACAAAGAGCCAATCCGAAATATTTAGGATGGACTCCCGATCCTGAATTGCTTCAAAAATGTTGTACTAAAACTTATATGGCACAGACTGGGGTGAGAATTTCAAAACTCTGAGGATCACTTATACTTACCTTAGTCAGACGGCACTTGGTATATGCGACTCCTATCTGGGCTAATATATCTAGCTCAACCTTCTAAATTCTAGTGGCATTCGAACAAGAGCAATAAAATTATTAGTATTGCAGTTTTATAGGATATGTTCTAGAAAATAATTAAATTTTTTTTTATTACAATCTTGTGAGACAGCCAGTGCAGATACATTTAATCACGTCGATTTATAAATAGATGGCATTATGCATCACTTGTCTGCAGACTGAGTGGTGAGTTTGTGCCTAAGCCCTTAATTGATCTTGGTATGGTGTTTTTAATAACAAGATGAGATACGGAAATATTTTTTTTAATTAGGATCGTTTTATTCTATCTAGGAGACCGTAGAAGCTGGTTTGGTATACTAACTTTTTCAAACCTGTATTTTGTTTCGTAGTGGTTGCACACTGTGAGAACATAATAAAAACTGTAAAAATGAGTTTCATAAAGTATATATTATACACAAATAAATATCTATCAAAGGTTTAGTTGAATTTTGAAATTGCTTTCCAAGCAAAATATGTTTTTATTCAACATGTATTTCATTCATTCAAGTAGAAGAAAAGTATATCATTTAATATAATTTTAAGCCTTACAATTTTTTCTCCATCTTATTCGCTCAATGTAACATAGGTTCAGGCAACTTGACTATTACATTATAATATGACTAGCGTACTTTCAGGCGAATTTAGCAGAAATACATAACCTTCAGATACCCGTTTCTCGACAATTTCTGAGCGAATTGAGAAAACATGTCTCAAACCCGATTATAACACGTCGTAATTCCTCACGAGACATGGTGGCTTTCACGCGATTTTATATCGATTTGCCTTACGCACGATACGATAATTCAATGAGACGCAGAACATGAAACACGTAGTGGAATAGAATCATGCGGCTCTTTAAGATGTGATAAATTTAGTCACGAAGTTTTGGTAAAGAATGGATCGATCTTTGAGTCAATTGAAGCGGTCGCATGAAGCGTCCTTGAAAGAATGAAGATCCTAAATGGCTTACTATGTAGGGACAGTATTTAATTCTCTCGGATGGAAGCATTGGATGGTAGTAGCGGGATATTATAAGGGGATTTTTGAAAGTTCTCATTTTTGTATCAGGGGGAATGTTATTGGTATCTGGAGGTGCCCTGAAACAACCCGGGTGGTCAAGGCGGGGAATATTTCGAGATACCAAATCCAAAACCGCTTGAAGTTATGTAGATATATACATATATATATATATATATATATATATATATATATATATATATATATATATATATATATGGGATGTAAAGAAATTTGTTGATGCTCTAGGAATTCAATTATTGAATCAAGTTGCCAATACTTTAAAACTACAGCCGGTTCAAAGGTATACAAATTATACAATAATAAAAATAACTTTTCGAACACTGTAATATTCTGACTGTAAAATTCTGTCTGAAATATTTTGCCATTGCTTATAAGATAAAAGGAAAAGGTCTTACATTCGAACCTATGTACGATGATATTCATGAAAAAAAACAGCATCACTTAATTTTTAAAAATATTTTTTTAGTGACCGTACATTTGATTCTAAATTTTAGTGAATCCATTAATGGAAATAATGCTGAAAAATGTTTAATAATTTTTTTATTTTACAGCGTGCATGTTAAAATTAAATAAGAGATATCTGCTCCTTTTTTGTTCTTAAACTTAGTTTTTAAGGAAGTTCTATTCTCATTTTGTTATTATTTAGTTACGTGTGCATTAGCATAAAACAGATTTTCCACCAATTCAGGTGATAAATTTATGATACAAGTTCCTAAGTAAGCTTCTCAAGCATATACGAAATCATTAATCCAGCGTCGGATACCCGCAACGTTCTTCTGAAATATTTCTCCTTAAACTAACCCTTTAATTACTAAAATTTGCCCTTATCCCCAACACATTTATACTATTGTCAAATCCTTATCAAAAGTATTATTAGGCATATATAAAATATTACTCAACCTGATTCTTGTCACTTTAAGCTCAACGTGGTTAATACATGTAACGATACTCTCTTAAACAGTAGGATAAGATAAATTGGTTAGAATTAATATTAAGTTTGAAAGTACACGTGAACAAAGTCGTAGGCAAAGCTACAATCTCTAACAATGTAAACAAATTACTTTCTCATCAGAGTTAAATACTTTTGAGCTGTGGTGTCCATCGTTTTCTAATGGCATGCATTTTAAAGGTAGTGATGATTCCTGCACCAAACGTGTAGCTAAAATATATTCTATTATTGCCGTTGTAATCCAGGTATCTACATAAAACTTTTTTTATATCTAGATTCACTTTTCACTACCGCCCATTATCCGTCCGTGTGTGTCGAATCAAGTAAGTGAATAAACTGTGAGTTACGAATCTTAATGAACAAATTGAAGTAAAAAATATTTTGCAAGCAAAGTATAAAAATACTAATATAAAAAATACCTGCGTACGTGTAATGTGTGTGTGTGTCGTAGTGTATAACGAATATTTTTTTAACTTTAAAAATACAAATAAAATTATTTGAAAATTATTCTTCCAAATATATAAATGAGAGAATTAAAAATAATTCTGTAATGACATTAAATATTGGTCCTTACATGTAGGTTTTCATTTCGTAAAATTTATATTCGTAATAAATCTTACCAATTGTATACATTACAAGTGTGGGTGACAGAATATTGTATAACGCCACTAAGCTCCCTTTTCATTACGGTAACTTACTTGTACTAACGGAACGGAACGACGCTCGTGGAACCGCGTGACAACGTGTTGGATAATAATTAATTGCGGACGTGACCATATATGAATTCTCTAAGGTATTACCCTATTGGTTTTGACCTACACTTATGTTCCACAAGGTTGAAAATTACTCAGTATTGTCGATATATGACTGAGTAATTGATAAATAGGTTTGATTTTGGAAAATAACAGGCAGTTTCAATAAAAAAAAAATTTTTGTATCGAAATATTCAATAAGAAACTTATTTTTAAAAGTTTCATGATTTACTTCCTTAATTTGAAAGATCGAGAAATTTAAGACTTGAACTTTTTTTTTAAAACATACAAATTAAAGTTTTCACAATAATATTAATTCTTTTATGAGATATCATTTAACTTTAAAAATTTATAATTGGCAGTAAGAATATAAAAATTAACGCTTTATTTTTCCTTAAAACAGTTGTTTTGGAGTGCGATTAGTTATTACTCTATCGCTGAGAATATACTAATATAATGGTAACATAATTATTCAAACTAAATGTAAACATTTTCCACACCATATGTGTTGTATTTTTGTTCACTTTTTCCGACATAGATATAAATGGAGCAACTTGATTGAATTTAACGACCATTTTTATAAACTACCATATTCAGAACACTAAAAGAATATAAAAAAAACTTACGTACATCAGATCCACTCATAAATTGATCAAAAGCATTCGTCAAAAATAACTTCTGCATCGTCAGTGGAAACGAATTTGGCTAACGCGTGATTAGGAAATAATTAGGCCACTTTGTGAGATTTTCATTATCTCGTATACAGTTACTCAAAACTTTTGGGCTATGACAATACATGTACAAAACTTAACCAGAATTTTAATCCTTGTTTCTAATTAAAAATTAACATATTTGTTACGTTTTCTTCCATTGGTATCCTACCGATGGAATAAGTAAGATGGTGATTATATTTACACGGTCAGTTTGATATAGATATATTTTATTGTATTTCTCTAAAAATTATATAGACATATTTTATTGTATTTCTTTAGATACTACGTGAGAGCAAAGAAACCTACTCTCCTGTAAATTGCTGCTCAAGTTTTTTGCTTGTCGGCCAGTCAATAGTTAACGTTTTTTTTATAGATTATAATTTTTATTTACGAAAGAGAATAAACTTAAAAAATATACAAAATTTAATCCTCTGCTTTATTAGACCTCGAATTTTATGTTCGTGTATATTATATTATATCTCTAAATCTCAAATATGCTAAAACAAAATTCTAATTAACTCTAATTTAGCACAACTTATTATTTATCACAATGCGACACTTCTAATGAAAATGAGCATAAAGAAACTGCAAGAAAAAGTTAGAATTAGCATAGCTCCCATAGTTATTAACCGCTCAGTGATTCCAATTCATTTAAAATGAAACATGTGAGTAACGCTTTTACACGCCCACATGATTTTTTTTATATTTTGTTTTTTTTAGATAATATTATTATAATATTCTCGATTTACGTCAAAAAGGTTTCAATTTTTGAGCGATTGCTATACTTTTTAGGGTTTCATATTTCAAAAGGAAAAAATAACCCTTATAGGACAATTTTGTTTACCGTCTGTCTGTCTGTCTGTCTGTCTGTCAAGACCCCTTTTCTCAAGAACGCTTGAATGTATCAAATTGAAATTAATATCAAATACTTAGGTATACGGTACCTTGGAGCTGTAAAAAATCAAGCTTCTAATTCGACGTAATCAAATTATGCCTGATATTTTGGTACTCGCAAATAAATAAAAATATTTAGGGTACTTATTGTTGACACAGAACTATAAAATTTGGCAAAAACCAAGGTCTTACAGCAAAAGTAAAGGATAATATCCAAAAATTGTTAATTTGTAGTTACATTTTCAAATATGGCCGATATTTTTAGGCCTATGAAATATATGTTAGGCAATATATTTATCTTTTATGTTAGGCAATATATTTGATTCATTCCATATCTCGTAGGCTACATTTTTCGTTAATGGTTGTGTAGTCATGATACAAACAAAGAGAACAATATTCTTTCATATAGTATAGTTTTGTGAATCATAATTAAGATACTTTAAAAACCCACAAAATACTTCGAAAGTTTGGTCGATAATCCAGCATCAAGACTGAAAAGAACCACCAAATATTTTTGTCGTTAATTGTAATAATGTGAAGTAATATTTTTGTTAAGAGTTTAGTTTTGAATGCCTAATCTAAATTTTAAATTACGCTACAATAATAATTGATAATAATTTCTAAATTAAATTAATAGAAAAAGCAGAAGCATAGGCTAATAATATTTGTTCCTTAGCAAACAAATTTTACACATTCAGTTAGTAATGGGTACCAATCTTGAAAAAAATTGTAGGTTGAGATATTTAAGAAATGTTACATCTTGTATTGCCCCATTTTGTAATTATGGAACTTCTTGATTTATTCAATTAGTATCGCGTATACAGAATCAAGTTACATGGTACGTTAAACAAGTCCAAATTTTATGAGTTTAATGAAAGTGAAAGATGAAAGATAAAAGGGTAATTTTTTTAATTCTAGAATATCCTTCTTTTTCTAAATATTTTGTTTATTTATTATACTTTATTGAGATTCACCTAATCTTAAAATATTAACCCATGACCAGCTACTAATAATAATAATATCTGCCTATTGCATACTGTATTTATATTTTATTACTTGGACAAAATTAAAAAATTTGCCATTTATTTATTTTTTTCCCATTTTTATTTCCTTATATTTATTTTTTTATCTTTTTTTAAATTTTAATGCAGTCAGACAATTTTAACAAAGTATTGCTCGTGAGAGAACAAGTAATTAGTGGATCCAGCGCAGCTATTGGTGATATTATTGTTAACAAACAGTCATAAAAAATAAAGCAAAAAAATGAATCACACAACATTAAATAAATGAAACTAAATAGGAATTCAGTTAAAAAAAACTAAAAAAGGAATTTAAACTAAATCAAATTAATATAAATTTAAAGAAATTTAATCAAATCTAATGAAGCAAAAATAAGCAAAATACCATTGAAATGAATCAAATAATATTAAATTAATCAAATCGAATCAAAAACAGTGTCTAAAATAGTAACAAATTACCATTAAATGATGTGATAACTTGAATAAGTGAAATAGTAGCAATATGACATAGTGAATGAAATAATTTCTAATTTAATTCATTGTAAGTTGAAGAATACTATTTAATTGGTGAGACATTTTTTTATAAAATTAACCAGTGTAAACAGCGAGTGAGGAACTAAAGATATCAACCATAAAATGAAGCAAATTCACGGTGCGACAATTTTATTCTCGGGTTTGAATTATTTTGTATTTGTGCAACATAGAGGGATATAAAAAATGCAGGAAAGATGTCTTCAACTGTTTTGCGTAGAATATTCAACTTTATATATTGGAGTACAGGGTAACTATCGATCTATTTATCACTTTAGGAAAGAAAGTGTATGCTAATATTTGCCTGCGTTGAGCTAAAGAGAGCATTTTAAAATATTATTAGCATTCTTCATTAAGAGATGACGTAAATATCTCTTGAATTTGCTCGATTCCTTCAAAGTATGTAGATTTTTATGGATTCCAAATGATACTATCATATTCAAATAGATGTTTGAGCAAAGAGTTGTATAATGATGTGAAAGTTTGCAAATTTTTTAAATCTTTACTTGCACATATGACAAAACCTAAAATTCTAGAGGACTTATTTGTTATGCCAAGTAAGTTTCAAAACTTAACCTTTCTTAAATGAGGACCCCGATCCTTTGACATACTCCTGTGTAAATATTTTATTTTCACTCCGTGGATAAACTAGTGACTGCCTGATATTCACCACATTAGAATTTACGAATAAGCATTATTTATTTTTAATGCAGCAACCTGCTGAACAATTCAGATAACACCAAAAATTTAAAGAATCACAATTTTTCGCTATATTTTTACGGATTTTGAAGTATGTTGAAAAATGGAGAGTGGAGCTGCCTTACAAATGTTCCAAAAAATAACGGACATAGGTGTGAACCCAGAAGACGTTATGCGTTCCTAAGAATTATAGCCTTGCTGAAGTCGATATACATAGCAACGTTCAATACTAATGCGGTATTTGGATCGATTTTAGTATCTTAAGAATCTATTGATATTTCGTTCGAATACAACGAGCTAAAGAAGAAAGCAAATAGATGGTCAATAGACGTCCATTGGTACATTTGAGCAAGAAATCAAAGGGTTTGAGAAGAAACACAGTTTTTATTATTTCGTATGAGAATTGAGAATGACTAGAAATATTCAGTACTGGAAATTTGTGTTCGATGTCATTATTATAATTATTGTAGCATTCTTTTCTCAGTAATGAGTTTTTTAATACTTGAATAATGTTAGATTTGGCACTATGCCTTTTTAAATTTAGACTAAGAAACGTATTCAGCTAGTATCTTGGACAAAAGGTTGTAGATATTTGTTTTCTATTGAAATATGTAAAACTTTTTAATTATTCAAACTAAAATATTGCGTATGGAAATTTATTATCAGTAAAAATCATTACTACAGAAACAACACAATATATATTTATTTCTTGTTTTATCTATTTCTCACTAAATGTAAGTGAAGTGCTTTATATTTCCAACTCTCTATCTGTCCTTCTTGACGATTTTTATTTATCATTGTTTTCTTTTTTTTTAAACTCTCTAATGTACTTTGATACGTTTGCCGCTTATTCAAAGTTGAGTAAGTTAATAGATATGAAAAACCAGGGATATGTTTTGGAAAGTATAATAATAAAATTAAATCCGTAAATATGCAACAAATAAAATAATAATAATAATGAATTGCATTAAATAGCCGCTGGAGTTTCATTATAAAAATTGTAAAATAATTTGAAAACTGATTAAGTAGCAATGTGAGTTCAAAATCAAAATTTCTTTTAAAAATCATGGTACTCTTTATATAGTTGATAGTTCATCAGAATTAATGAATCAGTATTCTCCAATTTAAAGTGTCTATGACGCTACTAACTATTTAACAACTCCGTATAAGTAGTAATGGACAACTTGATATCTCTTATATTGGTTGGCAATTTATAAACCCGCCATCCTTGTACACAAATTTCATATTTTTAAATATATTCAATAAAATCAAACGTTAATTATATAAGCACCGTCGGTATCTAACACTTGTCACCAACTTGTAGGTAGAGCTAAAATTCCATCCTTGAAGAAATCTTTGAGCCTTTGACTGAAAAACCGGTGAAGTTCGATTTATGATATGACTTTCGTTCTTAAATTTTCTATCGCGTAAATTATTAGACAGAGAGCAAAAAGATGGTAATTAGATGGCGAAAGTTTTGGAGAGTATGATAGGCGAAGAGAGCTATCCAAGAGAAAGTATTTTTTTACGCGTTACTTTTGCTTTGTGGTTTCGAGCATTGTCACATAAAAAATAAACTTTGCCTTGATTTGATGGAAGTTTAGCGGTGATTTTACTCAATTATTCACAATAAATCTTAGCTCTAATTGTACTGTTAGCTGAAAGAATTCCTAATGAATAACTCAATGAATAACTCCATTTATAGCCCACCATGCATTCATATTCGGTCGAAAAAAGTGGCTGGTTTATGTTACCAAGTTAATAATTAAAACTAAGCTTTGACATACATATGTTAGATAGTAAGCAGTAATTAAATAGTTAAATATTACTAAGTTTGTTTTTTTAATAAAATGTAATTAATTTTATTTATTTATTTACTTTTTTGTTGAATAGTCATCTGGAAAATTTGTTACTATAATGTTATTATATCTTAAGGTCAGTCAGAATTTCAGCGTGTTTATTAATTTATAGTTCAGGCAGATAGCAAAACATGATAAGAAATATAAATTTTTGTGAAAAAAAATTACAAAAATAATCTGATTGGAGGATTTGGTAGGAAAATAAAAGATATTTGTTTTCTGGACGATTACTTTATCACGAAAACGTTCGCCAAATTATCGAAGGTACCTATGGCTTTACGTGATGTCAGGGTAAGAACGTTAGTTCCGTATGAAGTACAATATTTGAAGATGAGACGTGATGTAACCTATATTATTTGAATATATGCATACAAAATGTACCCCAATTTCTCACAATTGATGTTTGAAAATTTGATCAAGAAAAGTTATACATAATATCAATCAATAATTTGGCATAGTTTATACTATTGTTTCACCGTCTCAAGACCTCTGCAAAGCAAGATACGTTACTTTTATTTTGATAATGGATTTGTAACAAAATACGGTGGTATCCATATCCTTTATATTTCAGTTAGATCATTTCCTTACTAATTAAAATGGATCTTTAAATCATCTACGTCATAATTCCTACATATTTCCTTCTTACTCTTTATATTATTAAGTTGAAAATTAATAAATAAAATTATATTTTATGCAATATATATCTTATAAGAAATTTCCATATATACTACTCGTGATCGGGTTTTCACTGTATTAAGTGTATTCTTATCCTTTAGTACACTGCTTAGATTCTGTTTTGTTCCGTGTATCTTTGGTGTTGTAAATGAACTATTACATAAAATTGTTTTACTTTTTTGATATATATTTATATATGTATTGCGAATTCGAATCTATTAACTTTGGTATTGTCAGTAAAAATGTGGCTAAATGAAGCGAAATGTTTTAATTCTGATAAAGATGGCTGCATAATTAAATTACGACCACAAAAACTTATCTCTCGTTATTATAGTAATTCACCTCGATAAACGTGATAAATGGCACAAAAACATATTTAAAACACATTAAACTAGCATGTTTCTATTATAACACACTAAGGATTAATAACTAGACTATATGAAGCAAACTAATATTGTCATTTTATCGTATGAATGATATATTTAAGCTTACAAACATGATTTTATAACTCGTTTGCTATCAGCAAAATTTTGTTACGATTTTTAAATAAAAACATTAAATTAATCTTAATGATTCCTGTACTATCAACAATTATTTTTTAAGCTTTTACGTCGGGATCTGTAAGTTAAACCGGTGGTGCTTAGGTCGCAGCACGCGCCGCTGTTGGCGCTAACTAAAGCGTACAAAACTTGCTCAACGGATGCGTTGCCGTTTTTGGCGTGTCTTTTACCTGCTAACCTCGCGACCGCTAAATGCGCGGTTTACTTCGTTTTGGCACATAGAAAGAGTTAAAATACGGGTCCGTTACATTTTGATTTTTTGGCGGAGAAATCTCTCATTTGTAGAAAGAAATTCCAGGGATCGTTTGTGTTCGCTGTCAGTCTAGGTGGTATTCCTCCAATTTCAAGGGGGAAATATTTAGGTCAGTTTTTCTCATTGTGTGGGAGCGGTTTTGCAAGAACTGGCTCGTAAGTGCCACTCCTCACAGTTTTTAAACGGGACATGGCGCATTCCGCGCTAGTTTGTTTGAATTTGCCCTCAAAGATAGCCCGGCGTATCCTTGATCCAGTGGTTTCCAAAATGCTGCGCATGGATCACATACTATTACGCTGTAAAGAGTTTTATTAGAGAGCATTCTCTATAATATTAGAGCTGAATAACGCGAAACTTTAGGCGCCTTTAGCCATCGTGATTTGGTTGAGAAAGGATCGATCTTTGAGTTATTTAGAGCGATCGCAAAGTGCATTCTCGAAAAGATGGAGATACTACATGACTCATTGTGAAGGAGCTGTCTTTAGCCCAATTGGATGGAACTCCTCTATCGTAGACACGGGATACTATTAGGGAACATTCGAAGTTTCCCTCTGTTGTATGAGGGGAGATGTTATTGGTCCCAAAAGGGGTTCTAACACAACCAGGATGAAACAGCGGAAATATCTATGAGACTCAGATAAAAATATATACTCTATAAAACAAGAGGAATGCGTATTTTATACCTTAACTGCAACATTTGTTTGAGCGACTGAATTCTAAAGTCATTATTTAAATAATTGAATATTTTATCGAAAATATTTTAGCTTTACTATCGGAAAAAGGTTAAAATGTATTTATTTAGTTCTAAAGCTGAATAAATAAGAAACGAATAAACTACATGACTTGAATATGTAATAAAAGGAAGGAAAATCACATAAAACAAGGGGTGAAAAAAATTTGTGTCACGTCGCTAATAAAAGAACCGTGGAAGTAAATATCAAATAAATTATAATACTAGCCTATACGAACTAACATCGTAAGAAAAAATTACCTTATAGCCAATACGTGTAAGTGAAACTATGATACTTGTAAATGACACAGCTCATGTTACTCTTTGTCTAAAACTTTCATTACAAAATATTGGGAACAAGGTATATTAGTGAGGTCAATAGTTTGTAAAATCTAGCATTTCCCATTAAATATCATAAGATCCAATATTTTGTATAATTGCGTCTCTTATTCCTAAAAACTTTAATTGGAAATTTACCAAATATTTTAATATTGTTCAATACAGAAATAACTAAATTATAAAAAAAAAAATGAATTTATTGCAAATAAGTTGATTTGTCACTAATCCGGTGCTTTATAACAAATATCAAGAAGCATTGCATTAGAATTTAGGGTTCTGTATGTCATGTTTTTCATCATTATTAGATCAATAACCATAGTGGTTATTGACCATAATTACCAAAATTATGCTTTTATGCCAATATAATATAAAGAAGATAATCAAAATACTAATACGTAGTGCATATTATATACTTTAAATAATATTTAATTGCTCAATATTAGTCTGACAAGAAAAACATAAAATATTTTAAATAGAAAAATCTTCTGTTATATTTGTATTTGCAATTTACAAGAATTTGGTGAAAAGGGAAATATATTTAGTTCAAGTTAACGTTTTTTAGTCCGAAAATTTACGATCAATGACTTTTCGTTTTCATGTTTGTTAAACTGACTACTTTTATTTAGCAGAACGTATTTAATTCAATCTTTAAATAATTACTGATTTTGATTGATGATATAGAGCTTTGCTGCCTGAAAGATGATTGCTATAATGAAGGAAATTTAGATGTAAAGTATTTTACCTCAATAAAAGAAACAAAAAACTGCAGTGCTTTTCAAGGTTAAATTAAAATGTGAAAGGGAATATTTTGTTACATTTAAAATTAAAACGTACATGTTTTATTATGTCAAGCTTTTATTTTAATTCATTAGAAACAATGGAATAATTAATAAGCTGAAAAACATGTCTGGCCAAAATTCTATAAAAAAAAATTAAACACACCACAAAATAACAATTTATCTAAATAGACGTTACTTTATTGGCCAAACTCAGGAAAAAAAAGGGTAGATATTGGTCGTAAGTATATTTAAAAGAACCATTTTGGGCTTCTCTTGACAAGACTATAATTTTCAATGCATTTTACTTACAGATTTGTAAGTTTTTTTTATTAAAAGCAATCAACCTAGAATCTAAAATTTAATAAATATAGTTCAAATAGTTTTTGAGATATTGGCGTCAAAAAAACGCTACTTTAATGATGACTAATATTTTAAAAATAAGGACCACTTCCATAACGTCGTGTGTGTTGAAGATAAACTTAAATCTTATTTTACCGGAGAACAGAAAAGAGTAATTAAACAAAAATTTGGCCAACAGTGTTATTTATACAAAAATATAAAAGATATTAAAAACGAAACGAGTATCGCATAAAAGAAAATAAAAATAAATTAACATAAACTTTACGTACATGGAGTTTTGCATAATTTATTAATGTCCCTTAAAACATAAATTTAAACGAATGTGACAAGTCCGGTATCTAGAAAAAGTAGGTTTGCTGGTTCCCTTGATTAAAAAATCTCGGACAAAGTATATGCCATATTCTGTTAAAGTTCTTTTAATCTTACAGAAAAACAACATTGTTAAAAATTTAAAAAAAACATTACTTGCTTATCTTAAATCTATAGTTTGATAGGGCATATAATATATGAAACATAAGTATATATACTATATGTATATATACTAGCGGTTCGTCCTCATTTCAAATGTATACAAATAAATTAAAGCAAATCGGGATTTTTGATACATTGCTCTATTTTCTTGGGAATTTAAAAGTGCTTCTCTGTATACTGACTACAACGTGAAACGACAATATACATTTATTTAAGGGGTAAGCGTTATCTGCGTAAACCTAGACTATGTAACTGAAAGTGTGGCCTTGAGGTCGAGTCAACATAGTCATGGCATTGATCCTATATTATTTTATTATTTACCTTTATTATTTAAATTTTATTCCTCGTTTTTAATGACGTTCAATTCTGACGAGTTTTAGGAATTATTTACGAATGGTTATGATTACGATTATGAAGCCTATTTGATTTAGCCACACACAAAATTAATAAGTGGATAGTGTTACTCCAAAAACACTTTTAGTTATGCGGGAGCTATCCTTCTCACGTGACTATGGTACTTAACTGTAATTGATTTTAAAGTATAATTTAAAAATAAACATAAACTATTTTTACACGTTTCGATTTAGAAACACATAAACTTTTTAAGTGTGTATCGTCACCCTAAAGAAAATACGCCGAATTTTTTTTGTTTTTAAATTGTACAAGAGCTATTTTACTCACTTTAACGATCATTTCCTTTTCGAACAAAAAAACTTTCATGTACCATACATGTAGTTGAAGCGGACTTATTGCCACTAAAATAGTTTCTTCCATCAATCAGTTTAAAAATTTATACATGACAAAAAAAAGGAAAACGCTTAGCTAAAAAGTAAATAATTAGACCTGAGTAGCAATGGTGCGTTAGAAGGTATGAATTTTTTAGACAACTTTTAAAAACTTATGTGGACGGTTTTGTGATCCAAGGAATTCCGTAACTTTATAGCTTAAATTCATAATCTATCTTTAGTCTTCAAAAATATTGCACTAATGTGTTGTAAAATTCAAAGGATATACACATATTTGCATCATTGTAGCTTCATAATAAACTTAAGACTTGCTGAAATAATTTCCAGGACATTTTCGCCAATATATTCTTGAACACATACAATGATATAGATGGTGCAGTAACACGTTTCGATTTCAAAGAACTTTACAGGAGAGGTAAAGTTAGACGAAGTTTGTGGAAAGTTAAAATGAGAGCGCTACCTTCTCTAATATTTGATGACTCTAAGAAATATATTGCTTGTTTGTATCATAAAAATAGCGTTTTATATTTTCTGTATGAAATTCAAAGATGTTTCAGGTCCTAATTACTTAGATAGCAATAATTAAAGTATAAACAAATAAACATGAAACATTTATGTTGAAATATAAAACAATAATATGTTAAAAGGAAGGTAAACGGAATATATAAAAAATCATGCGTAAAGTTTTTTTTTAAATTTCATTTACATAACGTATATCTTACAATAGGAAAAATAATAATTCAAAGCCTTGTTTTTTATTACATGGTTTGTACAATAAGGCTCATAAAACCATAAATATGATATAAAACAGACTTTTCTAAGAAGTTCGAATTAAAGTGTGTACCGTATTTTTTCTTTGATTATGTTCATTACTATCTATGGTACATGTGATGTAGCTGGAAAGAAGTTTTATAATATGTTAAGGAGTGCATATAAATTTTATGTTTTAAATATATATTGCGTTATAAAATAAGGTAATTCCTCTATTTATAACCTCAGTATAGGCCTATTAAGTTACCTTATTATTTTAAACATTTTATTTAAATAAATTGAGATATCAATGATCAGAAATTATTGTCAGAAAACTAAGGTTTAAAAAAAAACGGAAGAAACTCATTTTACAGGTGGTCCAAAAGTCCGTTAATATTTCATACGATGATAGAAAAAGTAGTTATATGAAAGAAAAAAATGTTTATTTATTCTGTGCGATCCTTAATTTTCTTGACACTGCTGCAACCTGGAGCGGAAATTTCAATGACCGACTGACAAGTGTTTCGGGAAATGTTTTGCATGTCCTCGCGAATATGAGCCTTTATTTCTTCAAGAGTAGCTGGAATGCTGTTAAAGACTTTACTTTTAAGGTAAAAATCCATAGGAAAAAATCCATTGGGGATAAGTCCGGGTTACGAGGTGGCCAGTTAATGTCACTTTTTGACCGAAAATTTCGCGAACTGCACTTTAAGAGTCATTGGAAGTATGGCATGTTGCCCTATCTTGCTGAAACCACGATAGTTGATTGAAACCATCAAAATCCTGAAGCGCTGAAGCAAATAAAGTTCTGTAGCATGGCAATATAATGCTCTGTATTCACTGTAACAGCGTTTCCTCTTTGATCTTCATAAAAATATGGACCAATAATGCCTCTTCCTGACAAAGCTACCCATATGGTAACCTTGGGTGAATGCAGGGGTTTTTGATGCTTCAATTTCAGATTAGTGTCACTCCGATATCTGCAGTTCCGTCTGTTTACATGTCTATTTAGGTGAAAGTGGGTTTCGCCAGAAAAAGAATGTTTAAAAAAGGTTTATCTATTGTTGAACCAGTTTCTTAAAAGTTCGAAACAAAATTGGAAATTGAAGCTAAATTCTGACGACGTAAAAATTCGATTATCTAAATTATTCTTTCCAAAACTGCCATCCACCTCTTTTTTGTGTCCAATTTCAGCTTAATTAACAAAGTCTAGTACTCACTCTTCCATTCAGTATTTTTCGATCAAGATAATTTCTCATTAATAATACGTTTCCGAAACTCTTTTTGCATCTTTCTAAATTTGATTATAAATGTCTCCAGTGTTTGAATCTCATCTGAGCATGGCAAGCAGTGATATTATCATTGACAAATTTAAAGTGAAAATAAAAACATAATCACCGAATGTTGAATAGACAAACGAATCTCGATAAATAATTAACTATTTTCATGTCTATCTGAAAGATACTTACAATTATAATCTGAGTGTAAAATTCTGTTAATAATTATTTAGACCAGAGAATATAAAAATATTAGTTCCGATTAAATTTCAGACGAGGATGTTGATTCTGCTGCAGACAAGGCTCTGATATGGGTGGTACCTTAAAACGCTGGTGTCTAAAGCGGGTGTATCTTCTAATACGCCTATCTACGTATTAGAAGATGGTGTGTTGATAGTCGAATATGTACCTGAAAGAGAAAATACCCTGTATTGATATGTACTTAAATATCATGATCTAAATTTAACATCGTTCTAAATATTATTTCTAGCTGCTCTGTATGAAAAAAAAAATATATATATATACATATACATAATATATATATATATATATTTATATATATATATACATATATATATATATATATATATATATATATATATAGAGAGAGAGAGAGAGAGAGAGGGATAGATAGAACAGATCGTATCCTTAGATGTAAAATTGAAAGCCTTAAAGTAAGTGTGCAAAAGATTTAATAACAGCAAACCGTCTGAAGATTTTGAAATGAAGTATCAACTAAAAAGTTAATAAAACTTTCGAAGAGGGGTTATCATAAATTTACGAAAATTAAACTAACGGTTCGGAAAACAAATTACAATTAGTCCAGTGAGCTTTTTTATATTTTCTTCTTTCTCCGCTTTCCTTTTTACTTTCAACTAATTTTAATTTGGCACAAGAATAGGTAAATAAATATTTCACATCAGGTAGTATAACTGGACTAGAAGAGTGTATTTACTGAATTAATTTAAAAAAATATTAACGAAGAAAGTAGTCAAACCAATGCCTAAAGTTAAACAAAATTTTTGGATATAATATTTTAAACCACGAGGGACACTGAGTCACACACGCCAATTTTTTTTAAACCGAGATTTGCATGTTATGTGTCATATTATACATGTTGCTCTATTTCTCTGTGTCAGAAAATACCATTTTTTGTTAATTATTATTTTCAAAACGGTACTTAGATTTAGGCAGTCAATTCGTATTTAGAATCCCGCACCCGGATGCCCCACACCCCTTGCAACCTGAGTTAAGACAGCCCTGTCTCGCCCATTTTTTTTTAATGTACACATACATCTTTATTGCATTTACCTTTACAAGTCTGTATGAGTACAATAATTTTTTCTGTATTATTGGCAAATGGCCACAGTGAATAAAATTATAATGAGCGTTAAACCTTTTTGAAATCTAATCCACTGTTCCTTCTTGTTCCATATTTGTAGTACTATTGTACGTAACATATTAGTTCAGAATATTCACTGAAATTATAAATGTTATCAATTATTTGGTTTCTTGTCTATAATTAAGTTTTTAACACATTTTAAACGGCATCCACTTTTAATGGATATTTCATCTTTTGTGATTTTCCTGAGCAAGACATGTGTTCGCTAAAGTTACAAGAAGCTTCCTTATGATATCTAAGCTCTCTAATTTATTGTCGTTTTTCGTTTTCATTTAACTTCTTTCATATGCATTCATTTTACCATGTAATATTGATGGCGACATAGTGGATCATCCACTGCGTTCTAAAGGATTTGACCATAACGATGTATTACTTGATATAGCCTTGTTGAAAATATCGCTATCATTATCTAAACAAACAAAAGTTGTAAAGAAGTCTAGCATAGGCGTTTTCTAATTTGCAAGTTCCGGATTAGTTAACAACTGTCGTGATGAATAACAATTGAGCTAAATGAGCAATCTTAGGTTGCCTACTTTATCTTCTATGGAAATATGAGAATTTTATTAAGGTTTATTAAATTATAATTTCGTAATTGGTATTAACCACATATTACCCTTAATGGCTACCCTTATTTTTAATGAAAATATTATCGTTTTGATACTTAGTAACTTAGTAACTTACTTTCAATCACATTTATAATATGATTTAATCCGTTTTGTAAAAGTAAATAAGATGATAATGTTAATTATGGAACAAGATGTAAATAAAATAAGTCTATACGGTTGTATGATCTGACAACATTTTATTAAATCCTATAACCTAAACAAATTCTCAAAATTTATAACTTTGAGTTAAAATGTAGCATAGATTATTTCCCTAAATAACTTTCAGCAGAGAGATTTTTTTTGATAATTTCACAAAATCTTCATCGAAGTCAGAGCATTCACAAGATTTTCTCAATTTTTCCACCAATTAACGTTCTGTACTAAATTTATGTCAACATGTATTTGTAATTGTAAATTCTTTGACCAATTGTTAAAGGTATTTAAAGAAAAAAGCAAAGGCAAAATTTTGAAAAAGCCACGGCGGCTTTCAATTACAATGCATTATAGTTGAAAGAAGATTAAATATTTTTTTTAAAACCCCCGACTAAAAGAAATTAAGAACCTATATTATAATTAGAAATCCGAAAAAATCTGTGGGTTGCCATTGCCATTTCCGTTCCCAATATCAAAAGTGTGAAAAGCTATTTGCGCACCTGAGAGAATTTCAATTAGTTACGAACTAATAAAACTGCAAAATTTTAGGCAGAGGCAGGGCATGGCAACCTCAACAGATTTCTTTGCGATTGTGGTAGTATTAATAGGTTCTTACTTTCTTTTATTCGGAGAGTTTTCAAAAAAAATATTTAATCGCTTTTCAATTGTAATGACTACATACGTCGTCACTTTTTCAAAAATGTTATATTTGTTTTTTATTTTATACTTTTTCCGTTAAAAGCTTCTAATTTAATATAAATAACATTTGTCTAAAAATCATTGCCGTTTAGTCGCAAATATTTTGTAGAAAACCGTGTCTAAATTAGTGAAACCGTTTGGGAAATAAACAGGAACATTCGTTTGCAATAAAATATTCATTGCGGTGCCTCTTAGAGAGTAGTCACCATAAAACTATCAAAGGACTATTACCAATGAATCACAAATATTTTGTAAAAAACCGTATCTAAATTGCTTAAACCGTTTTAAAGATAAATGGGAACATTGGATTGCACACACAAACAAACAAACAACCAACCTATCACTCTAAATGCATATACTTCCTCCGTTCCGTCGTGGGTAATAAGAGATATTATTTTCCGCAATGAAACGTAAATAGAGGCTCGTTGTCCACGTGTGATTAAATAAATTTAATAAATTTGATAATAAACTGTCTGCTTTTAGTATAGAAATATAATTGTCACTTAATAGAAAGCGATATATTAATGAAATAAAATGTATTGTGTTGTGTGCGAATAATTTCTCCATCGCACAGCAACAATTAATCAATTATTTAGCTGCCTTAATGTGCAACGTACGATCGTTATTTTGGCAATGCCCACTACTAATTCCGATCTGCTGTAACATTCATACCAATTAACAAATTTCATATCAATATATTAATAAACAAACAGGGAACTCAGAATATAATCGATAACGCAATAGAATACACAATACACCGATAATCCAATGATTCCCAGTAAATGACGTTCGCTTGACATAGATCGAATAGCGCCGAGCAGTGCGCTATTTCAAACAGCGTATATAGTTGCGAGTTTAATTGTTCTTTTCTATCTACATTTAAAATGATAAAATACTCTAATACTTATACCCGTGTACCACGATGTACGCTTTGATTTTCGCAGATGTAATAAATTTTGGGGAATATTTTTTTTGTACTTGTGCATGTGGACATAAAAATCGATTTATATATTTAATAAAGTAAAAATCGACTTTTCAACACATTTGTTAGAACGTAGGAGCCGTCAATATGTATGTACATATCACATATAATCCACCAAAGTTTTCTTTGAAAATACTCTATTTCCTTTATTTTTATTGACCCCCCCCTCCTGTATACTCTCATCAATGTAATACTCTCATCATTTTAATGAAAATATAAATTACGTTAATGTAACAATCAATTAAAATTTTATTAACGTAAATTACAAATAATACGTAATTTATTGTAAAAATTACAAAATTTATTGTCATTATGAGTTTGTTGCAAACTACCCATCTCTCTTTGCCCTGACAACAATCTTACGAATGTTCATTTCCCGAAATGAAGCCCACGATGGTAGGGGCCTCAAAATATTTACTAATGAAGATTACTTTATGTATATAAATCACCAATACAATACAAGATTGTATTGGTGATTTACATACACAAAGTCATCTTGTAATCAAGACAAGATTACAAAAGTGTCATCAAAAATGTTACATGATGTAAGTTATGTTTGTGTTACATTCATTTTATTTGTGACATGTTCTATCATCGTTTGCCTCATCAACACATCACAGCAACAAATATTATATATAAAACATTAAAACTAAAAAACTGCTTACTAAAAAAGTAAAAAACAAAAAGAGGTGTTTTACTGAAACTGATTGAAAATTTAATCTCACACAAAGGTCACAAATTAGAATTTAGTAGCATATTACATATCTTAAAATATAATGAAATGAAAAACAACTAAATGAAAAATCGCGACTCTCGCAACCGACAATATAGGATTTTCCGAGTAACGTATGTACGTTAGGGAAAGGTGAAGTTTTGCGATTATGTCAATAGAAGTAATATTGGTTGCCGAAATTCGAAATGAGCAATAGCAAGTCTGCCTGATATATAAATTTATTTTTCAGACTTTTAATTTTATTTTATTTAGAACCAGAAATATTTTTTTCCACGTTTATTAAAATGACAATAATTTTTTTTTGTTTTACTTTATATAACACCGCAAATTTGATTCTGGGGAAAGTCACATGAGATAAGTATTCGATGATGCATATATTATTTAGTTTTTTAGAGTTCTGCTGACTTCACAGTCACTCTCTTTCGTAGTCTGCATGTCGGACCTATTGTCGAAATGGTAGTGAACGACGTTATTTGGGCAACAACATGCAATAAATGATGGGCACAATGTAACTGATAATTGTCATAATTAAATATTTATATTGATATGTACATATATATATATGTATATATATATATATATATATATATATATATATATGTGTGTGTGTGTATATAATATACATACATGGTATAATTATTTAGGCGTACTTAATATTTTTTGTAGAAAAAATCAAATGAATATTGCATGTTTACATATGCTTTACATCATGAAAATGCTGCATAAAACTGCTATGGTAAATGAATTACTTAGAGATAGATACTTTATTGAAAATTTTGAACGTGTTTTGATGTGTTTGAGCGAAATAACAGAATCCAGAACGAAATGTTGTGGCAACGCTGACAGCATTCACCCCTCCGCATGTCACACTCTTATAACTTTTAAGCGACACAAAATAGAAATTTGAATGTTACACAATTTATTTCAAACCACCATATTAATTAAAGAGTACCCAAAATATGTTTTCACAATTTTAAATAGCATACTTACAAATATATGTAGGAAAACATGAAAATAAATATATTCACTTTCTAAAAGTATTGAATAGACTAAAAATAAATTGTAATTACGGGTTTCTAAAAACTTACCTATAGTTTACCGAACATCGATAGCGAATAACCATGGAGAATTTTACGTTGTGTTTGTAAAATATATGCTCGGCAATATACCTGCATAGTAAATAATATACATATCAATTGTAAATAACTTAATATATATTCCATGTACCCTAAAGATTTCAACTTTTAAGTACACCTTAAGGAAACCCCCGCAATGCGAGGTTTATCCGTCCTTATCAAGTTTACTAATTATGCAACGATCCTCTATAACATCGTTAAATACAGTGTAAACCAGTAATTTAGTTTCTTCTTTATTATAAAGTAAAATACGTAACTTAAAAAAATTAGACTGAACTCTACGTCACCTTAAATAAAATATGTGAAGAAAACTGTACTTTTCGTAGTGAGCAAACATTATAACCTTCCTGTTAAGTCTTGTATGTTAATTGTTACCATATTTTGTCCTTATTTTTCACTTATCGTTACATTAAATATTTCAATTAAAGTGTGATAAAGAAATGAATTAATTTAATAGTGAGACATTTTAAATTGATTTAATGAAACTAAGTTGGTAAAACATTACTTCATATAAATTATCTTATTATTTTAAATGGGAAAAGGTAGTGTGTGGGTTCTACACCTCTCCTCCTCTCCTACTCCTCCACACCAATGGAAAGAGCTCTTTAAGCAAATATGTGATTTGCAGTTGTTATGCTTTTCCGAGTTATAACCATTTAAAAAACCTATTATTTATTAGTTTACTGTTTATATGTTATTAAATATTTTCCTACAAGGGAATTATATTTGATTACAAAAAAGTCAGGGTAGCAAGTAGTGGCAACCTCAAAGTAGTATCACATAATATATTCAGTAATATACATGATTACGGCAAAAAATAATTTTTTTTCGTTAACAAAACGTTACTGTTCTGTGATATTCATATACCCATAGCTTATAAGTTTTTTTAAGATAATACAAGCTTTTATGTTTAAAATAAATTAACTTATTGCTATCTAATCTTAGCACGTTAATCCGTCATTGGTAACAATAACATTAATGCAATGAAAAGAATAATGCCTACAATATTTAAAGACCACACTACTGATATGATGTGGGCGCAACTACCAATAGTAAATCTTTCGGTTACACAAGAATAATAACACTATAAAAGTTTTCGCTTTACCTTGATAAATTTAAATAATTCTTTCATTACCCAGATAATTACTAGTACCTCGTACATTGAAAAAAGCGAAGATTCCATTTTTTCCTGCAATCAAATCTAGCTAACTATACACGATATAATCTTAACGTAACCAACATCATCTCTTACTAAATCAATTATCTCTTACTAAATCAATTGCGGAGAATTGTCTACGATTTGCGTATATACGCTCAAAGATTTTTTTCTTCTTAGATTATTTTCTTCAAATGAATTGAATAGTTGAAAATGATAAACTGTTGTAAAGTTTATATTTTCCTTCATTGCTTCAAAGCTATAGATCCAAGAAAGTAGATTTACATCACGGTAACATTTTTAAAATTATCTATCACATGACGAAGGGACGATTAAAATTGTTTTCGTTTAAAGCGGCCATTCAACAATTTCTAACACACGTCGACATACTTTAATTAAAAGTAATTTGTTAGCATGGATGAGTCTTGTTTCTGTTCTTGGTACAAAGAAAGTCTCCATTAAATATAAATACATGGTTTTTTATAAGTAAAATATATTTTATAACAAAATTGAACTGATTTTATATAACTACCGAATTAAGAGACGCATTAAAAGGTATAAAATAATGAAAATACGAGTACCAGTTCGAACTTTTGCGGTACAATATCGTTTCCGAATGTAAATTAATTTACAAAACACTGATATTCTGCTAGTGATTTTAGAAATTAGTGCCAAGTCGATATTTCTCTCCTTTCTACAACTCACAAGTATTTTCACACAGATGAGTGCTATAAATTCACTTGACACCAATTCCAAAACTTTCTAGCAGTATTTTGTTCCTACAAAATACAATGGTTAGACGTCTTAGGTACTCTTATAAATTTAGAAATCTGTGATATTAAATAGTCATCAGGTATTTGGACTTATTGTTCCTGATATGATAAGGGTCTTGTTAGTGTAAAATGATGAAGGTTCGACAGATGGCAGTAGTGCTACTAGTCACCGCTTAGAACTAAATACTTGGATTGGAACACAGCTTGCACGGCTGAGTTTTATTTTATATATTTTACATAGTAATATCACAAGATTAAGTGAATGTTATTGATTTTAATTATTATTCTAATTCATAACTGAGAGCCGAGGCGTTTTTGCCTTCCTTTAGTGAAATACGCCTCAATTTTATAGCTTAAATTTGCCTCTATTTTCAATACCTATTATTTTTTTACAGATTAACTATGGGGAGACGCTATAAAAGGAAGACCTCCAGAGGATCGTGGTGTGACCGAAGCTCTAGAGAAAGCTATGTTGAAAGTCATTAATAAAGAATTAGGTTTCAACCAAGCTAGCAGGGAGTATGGAAGCCGAATTCTAAGAAGACATCTTAAATCGGGAAAAAGAAAACACCCATTGGTAGTCTTGCTCAGAGCTGGGGACGGAATATGAAAGAAATTTGTCAGAAATATTCAAGCTCTTGAGTTATATTTCTGAAAAAATTTGTTTTCTCCCAATAAAGACCACGTTCAAAGCATGGTCTTCTGTATAGCTAAAAAAATAATTTGGAACGTCGTTTTTTTGAAAGAAAAACAAAGAACTGGTGATGATCGGTTCTATGCATTTATGCGCCGTAATAAAGAAATAGTATTACGAAAGTCCGAAAGTTTATCTCTAGCTCGCGCAAAGAAATAAACCGCATAGACATTGAAAATTACTTTAATATATTGAAAGATATCCTGATTAAAAATGATTTGATGGAAAGCCGGTAGAATCTTGGTTACCAAAAGTGCCAAAGAAGTTTACACCGTAATAAGTGCTGAAAAGCGTTATTGCCTATTGTAGTGCGTAAGGAGAATTTTTATCTCCCATTTTTATTCTTAAAGAAAAAAAATAAAAGATCTGAATTTTCCGAAGGGCTACCGCCTGGATCTGACATATATATCTATCAAAGTTATAATATATTAACAGCAACTTATTCTACGAGTGGTTTACAGAGCATTGTGTCTAAGAAAGGTACATAAAAAGGGATGTTGTATTTGGACGGTCATGATTCACACAGCAATTCGATTGATTTTCTTAAGGCAGCTGCTGCAAATGATGTTATACTCCTTTACTTCTCTAGCTATATTACAAGTGTTTTGCAGCCGTTAGATCGAGCATTTTTAAACCCTTCAAGACATATTTCAATTAAGAAAAAATATGTGGATGGCAAAATCCATGAAAAGAAAACTGACCGACAATATGTTGCTCAGTTAATTGGAAACGCTTGGTGCAAGGCTACCATTATATCTAGAAGTATATCGGCAATGTGATGCACGGGGGTAACCCATTTAACCTTTCGATTATTTCTTTTGCATAAACGCCTCTAATAACGAACTCTCAGAAAGTTGTTCATCAAATAGATCAGAAAGTACAATAGCAATAACATCAACGAGTGGTTCCTTTTTCAAAGAAACTGCAGCAACAACTTCTTCTGACAGTCAAGAGCTAAAGTTTCATTGAAGCTTTCAGTAGAAAGATGAATGAGGGATTCATTCGCCTTTCTACTGAAAGCTTCAATGAAATACTGGTACCGTCGGTCATTAGCCCTGAGCCTTTAAACATCAATCTAAATACCAGATCAGAAACATCTGTCAACATACCTGATTCCAGACCTGGATCGTCAATTAGTAGCCCTAATCAAGAGTCGCCTTTCAACAGTGCTTCTCCAGATTTTTCGGATTATATATATATATATATATATATATATATATATATATATATATATATATATAAGTCGGTAGCAGAAAAGAAAGAAATGGCTTCAAAGGTGTTAAAAGACATTTGACTCATCCCTGTAACTCCCCAGTATCAGGCCACAAACAGAAAACAAAAGACTATTTACGTCGCATAAATTCACAACCAAGAAGGTTAGACTCATCGAGAAGAAATTAATACCTAAAAAAAATATACCAAGGAAAAGGAGAATATCGGAAAACTCGTTGGAAGAACTATTAAAAATAAAAAAGGCGGCTTCTGTAGTCTTTTGAATTCCAAGAAAAAGACATAGAAATAGATTCATCTAGAGAACAGATTGATATCGAAGAAAATGCTTTTGATGAAGGCTTGGAAGATCATAATATGACGTAGAAACAAGCAGACTGGATACAGTTTGGAAGATGCTTGAAATGGCTTCATGAAGATTATACGATGTATAAAGATTTGTGTAACAAGTGTGGCCGGTATAAAGTGTGGCAGCAGAAGAAATGACACGTTTCAAAAGTTTGGCGATGGTTATTCTTGTATTTATGTTTTTTTTGTTATAAGGCATTTGGGCAAGAAGAAAAGAATTGTATTAACAAATAAATGATGGCCATAAAATATTTTTCAATCTCGACAAAAATTGAGATAAAAAAGGTATATGTTTGAATTATATTTCTCAAAAATATGCATCGCTAACCATGGTTTACACTTAACTCAAAAAATATATGATAAAATTGGGATTTATTGGTAACTAAGTTTATAAATATGCACAATTTACAAACTCATCATTTACGAGATCATCTAGGCATGTTTAATAAGGATGCCATAAAAAATATGAAAAACCTAGATGTAATTATTTTTTTTCCATTCTTTTTTATAAATTTATATATATAGTACTTGCTACATTCGCCATTACCAGTTTTGTCGGTAGTAATTTGATCAGGTTGGCTACGAGAATGTTGTACTAATCTTTTCAGAACGGACAGTACGAAACATGAATTAACTTAAAGAATATATAATGGTCGCGGAATTTTATATTACTGCATCAAAACGGTTTTGATGGTTCTTTTGTTTATTTAGCTACTTAGTTCATAGAATATCGCTGAGCTAACTGGGATTCGTATCGTGTCGTAACGTATTAAATATTAGTAAGTACTTTGGTTTTTTGTCTAACCTTGAATTTTAACTATATACTGTATTCTAATAATTAGTTTGAATGTTTACCTAGTATAGCATGGAATAATTTTTTTTAATTACAAATATTAAATACAGTGACGTAGCCTCAGATTCCAAATGCACATTCGTACGCTGTAGTTGGTTTTTCATAGAATAAATAGGTATTTTTTTTAAGAGGGTGACTTCTAGACGCCTGTCTGATTTAAACATATCAAACGAGGAAACAGAACCACGACTTTATGTTCTTAGTTTCCTAGGAGAAGATACACCTGGTTAAGATGAGTGTAGTGACAATGACTAAGTATCCCATTAGCTCAGTCACGACGGGAAAATCAGGAGAACATGTCAGCTACAGTTAAAAACACAATCGAAAGCCACAGTGAACAGCAAAAAAATCCTTGCCTACAAGTTAAAGAATTGAAGATTCCATTACAATATCTTGATGAATATTTTTAGGACGAATTAATTGATAATCTCACCGAGTACACCAATTTATATCACTTACGTCAAAGTGGAGTCATTCTAAATATAAACATTTAAAAGCTGCATAAGTTGATCGGCGTATTGCTGTTAATTGACTGCATTCCGTATCCTCGTATTCAAATGTATTGGCGTACTAAAGTAAGAACAGAAACAATTTTCAATCATATACCAAGAGGTCGCTTTTTTCAATTAAGATACAACATGTATGTCATAGACTTAGATGAGGCATCTTCTGGAAATGCTAATCCAATTTGGAAAGTACAGCCGATGCTTGTCGCTATCAAGAACGCTTGTAGGTCAATTTATAGAGTTCCTAGCAACTCTTCAATATATAAATTATTCACTTCACGGGTAAGTTTAAACTGCAAGTTCTGGTTAGAAATAAACATAGGCACAAGAATGATTATACTCAATCGATAACGAAAGGCTTGAAGCAAGACATACAAATGAAGCAGGGCGACATAGTATAATTTGCTTCCGAAGGAGTCGCACTAGTATAATGGAAGGGTAATAGATGTGTACTCATAGCGTCTAATTGTACTAGTATCAGACCTCATAAATTTATAGAAGGAACAAAACAAAATTGTATGTTTAAGTGACGGCTGGAGTAGACGTCTTAGATGAACACTACGCATATAGGACCTACCAAAATACAAAGAAATGGACGGTAGAATTACTAAATCATTTCTTCAAAAAAAAAAGAAAGTCAAGTCAATAAAAAGAAGTCAAAAACTACTGTGGTTTATCGATCTTGTTGTCGGTCTTATGAATTACTCTAAAGTTACTTCCAAGAACCAATAGATGAAGAGCAACTTTCCTCATTTTTATAGATGCTTTTGAGGAGGTAACATCCGGCAATATCGAAATGCTTTGATATACGATGTGATCAATCTGTCCACTTCCCTATTTTTGATAATCTATCAAGGTGTAGAAAATATATTGTAGAAAGCTGTTCCTTCTCCACCAGAGACGATACCAAAAATGTGATGTATTTTCGTGTAACCTAAGAAAAATACTATTAGTCTACTACCCAAAGTGATAAAGCAAAAAAAAGGGCAAGATGCTCTTTGGTGCATCACAGAGGTCTCCCTCCGTAGTATGTAATTTATAGATCTAGAAACGTGTAACAACGGAAAATTTTTTCCACGAAAGAAGCGGAAGCGTGAAAAAGCCTTAATTATTTTACCACATCTCACAATTAACGACTAATCGATACCTTTTTCTTTTATGATTAAAAATAATATAATACGCATTGATCAACCTTCCATTTGGCATCCTCGCATAATTGAGTTATTAGGAAGATTTCCTTTACAGTATATCCTTCAAAACGTCTTAAGAAATATTTTCCACTTCGGTAAGAAAATGCACATATGTCAAATACTACCTTAACTTATTTAAGATTACGGAGACGTGTATTACTGAGTTTAATCGAACGACTTCAAATACTGTATTCAATTCTTTTTTCACCTTCAAAATCAAAGCTGTAGTTGCAATTCAAATGACTGAAGATTGGTGATCAGAAAAGTCTACATTTGATTTTTCCACATTATTTGTAACAATTTTTTTGTACATTATTCTTCACAGTATTTTCACTTTTACGTATATATAATTTATGTTCCAACACTTGTCAAATCATAAAGTTGACTTACGTTCTAACGATAAAAAGATGATTATTTACGGTTTGCGCAAGAAATTATTGATTCAATTAAATATAAAAATGCAAAGTACGTTTAAAATGACTGTGTACTTCCCCTGAAATTTCTTTTATTTAACATAGTCTACATCCTATATTTTCTTTATCCTTCGTTATCTTCCCTCCATTTCTTATTATTGATGCATCACTTACCTTGTTTTACTTCATTTTATATTATAAGTCTGTGATATATATCTATGCATGAATGTGTTATTTTTTTTAATGAGTCTCGTCCGTATCAAACCTTAAATTCTGTCATTTCTGTCACTTAATAAATTATTTTCTGTTGAATCTACTTTATGAATTATGTAAGATTATTTTCTATAAATTTAACAATTTTTCCTGTTAGGAATAAGAGCACACATTTAATCATAAAGCGAACGTTTTCGACATTTGTAAAAAATATGTGTTCACATGTAAAATATTTATATGTTGAAAATATCGGTAAGTATTTCTTGTAATAAGAAAAATCTTTTGGTACATCAAGTGAAAGACCCTTACAATGTAGAGACACTTTACATAGAATGTCTAAATAACTATTTATAGATACAGGTGTACAGAAGTTAGGTAAGTTGTGTTGGAATATAGATAGAAATTCTTAAACTCATTTATTACCTACATTAAAAACCAACTTATTAATTTTATTTAATATTCCAATTATGTTCGTTTTTATTCAATTTAATTAAAACTTTTTAATAAAAAGGGCTATGTTAACCTAATACAAGCATAATATTTGTAAAGCAAAACTGAGACAGTAAATTACCAATTATTAAAAAATTAACAATAGAAGTAACTGATCGTGTTCTGATATGATGCTCCATTATCTTTACTTATTCCAAATTGTGGAAAAATAAATAGGTTGTAAGATGTTAAGCTACATTAGTGTTAGATTTTATTTAGTTAATAATTATCAATTATGACTACCAATGGATCGGCGCTTATGTAAGATTTTAATAATTTAAATCATTGAACTTAATTAACTTCGAATATTTAAATCAATGTAAAATTTAATATATTTTCGTCATCAATGCGTCACACACAAACTATTTAAAATTTTAAATAATATCTATTACAAAATCTATTCAATAATATCTTAAAAGGATTTAAATTATCTATAGAAAATTTAAATCTTTTAAGATATTGTTGAAGAGATTTTGTAATAGATATTATTTAAAATTTATAACTAAAAGCAAGCGGAATAAAGGATATTCAATTCATGAAACGATATGATATCAGAATGTAATTGTATAGTTTAACTTTACAACACTTTGTCATCGATTTTGTTATTGTAATATAACCTCAAAATCTAGAGGTTTGATTACAAGGCATACGGTCTTTGACGGCGCGGCGCATCACGAGGACTCGGGTTCGATCCCGGCCGCTCATTGAGCGGGGCTGGACTGGTGTTCTGGTAGGCTGTAAAAGATTGTTTTCGTAGCAATAAATCCGCCATATGTACCAATCGGACACATTAAAGTATATAAATAAAAAAAAATTATATATATATATATATATATATATATATATATATATATATATATATATATATATATATATATATAAATAGAACGGCAGATTAAAACCGGCGATTTTAAGACAAATATATTCTTAAGACTTACATCATATAGACACACAATATTTAATACTATAAAATCAGATAAATATGAAACACAAACGTTCATCACGTTAAGAAAAAAGAAATCTTTTACCAAGACCATAGAATAAATAGAATATATTGTCATAGATATAGCCAAAAGCACATTGAGAAAAATAGGATCATTAAATCAAGAAAATTAAGGATTAAGGATTCAAGAAAATTAAGGAGAAATTTCGCAGTGTTTACATAAAAACTTTTATGAAATGTGTAGCGTTTCTTCAAGGCATCGTTTTTTATCAAATTTTGTAAGATCATATCGCCGAAGCGATCAAGCTTATCGTACGCCATTACAAATTTATTCGTTGAAAGATGATATCAGAAATAGAGCAATATCCGAAATGAATGAAATACTCATAAGGAATAGAAAATTTGTCAAAACTAAATAACTTTATATTGGTTTATAAAATATATATAATTTGGAATATTTTTTGACTTCTACATTAATATACTTATTACTAAATTTTCGCTGAGTAAGCTTAAAGTGATAGCACAAAACTATCGTATGTAACCGACTAACTTAATTGGCAGCCCCATTACGTTCTCCGCGAAAGTCATCATATCGTAGCGCTTCCTTGATTTGATTCACTCGTCTCCTCTTCACGTTTACTCATCTATGACACCTAATTTTCCGCTAATGACGAATTAAATTTAATAAAATACATTCGAAAAGAAAACTGTCAAAATAACCGAGCTATATTATTTTTATGCTTTTTATGTTATAATTATAATTATGAAATATGACAAAGAATGGAGAGGATCTACGTATATTTAATTATTTATATTTCCTCTTTTTAATATAGGTTTCAATTAAAACCGGCATTCATTATATAATGTTTTGGAGAACGAAAAGTAATACCATAATTATTTGTTCTAATATGTTTAATGGTTTTTGACTACTTCAATTTTATAACTAGAATTAATTTGTATCATATTTTTCCGAGTCAGATATGATGAAGACATGAAGAAATAACATATATTCCTTTTTGTAAATGAATGATTGAATAATCACTAAGGAAAGATGCCAGCTGCAAACGATTGCCGATTTTTTAAATGATATATATTCGTGCAGCGAAAGATATCGGTTAAAAATAATAGAAGTACATTAAAGTACTTAACAATATACATAAATTTGTACATACGTGTACATATATATATATATATATATATATATATATATATATATATATACCTATATATACATATATATACATATATATATATATATATATATATATATATATATATATATATGTGTGTGTGTGTGTTTATGTATGTGAACTTTCAATGTGTACCTCTTAATCTTAATTTATTCCATGACTATAATGAAAATAGTAATAAAACCCTAATGTATATTGGCGTGTTAAAGTTATTTATTTATTTCTTCATAAAAAATCATTTAATTAAAATTAATTTTCTGTTCCATTTTGTTGTCGTCGTTAATAAGACAGACTTGAAAATAACAATTAATAAATAGTCTGTCACTACTTGCAAATTTTTTGCCTTGTCAAAATATCAGACCAGATCTGAACGATTTTTTGTCAGGAAATCAATGGAAGGTATAGGGTTGACACAGCGTTTCACTTTTAATTATGTTTAGGTGAGTTTAAAATATGTAAGTTCAGCTAGCACACCTTTGTAATAATTGTTGTATAATTTTCGTTGGTAATTTAAAAAAAAAGAAATAAATTGCTATCTGATGCTTCTTTTGAACTCAATCCCTTTAGCGATCGGATTGGTATATTATAAAGGTGAAGTCACTATATTTATACTGTATGGAAAGAAACGAATTATTTTTATAAAACTTTGAAATGCCTTTTACGTTGCGGTTCCATTACTGTCATTACAAAATCGTTTCATCGCCGTAATGGAATCGTTTCAGATTTTTTTTACATTTTTTATTAGATTTCTAATTTTTTCGCTAAATATATTAAAACCTGTTGTCCAAATAAGTGTACCGCATGTTTCACAATTATACACTTCTAGTTAGTTTAGCAGCGCGTATTTGTGATAAAGTTGAGTTTTGTACGGCTTCCTTCGAAGTTTCACTTTGTTCAATTCAGGGCAATATTGGTGATTGGTTTGTGTGATTTATCGAGAAACGTGATAAATTTGAAATTAGCACGTAACAATTCTAACTAAAAAAATTAATTAATTAAACAAATATATATATATATATATATATATATATATATATATATATATATAAATATGTAAATAAATAAATGTGGGTATGTATATGGTACATTAGGTTGGCTAGTAAGTTTTTAGCCACAAATTCGGGAATTTTCTAGAAAGATTCTCGAAATTTCTAGTAGGTAATCTACAAGGTATAAATAGGCCAAAGTGCAGTCAGTTGGCAATAATCGGCGTCGAAGCTTTAAGTGGAATACATAAAAGGTAATGGATTTAAATCTACGTCAATTACGGTTTCTGTTACTTTACGAATTTCGTCTGGGTCACAATACAAAGACTGCCACAAATAATAATTATATGTCATGTGATGGGCGAGTCCACGATGTCTTACGTGACGGCAAAGATTTGATTCAGAAAGTTCAGGAATGAGGACTACGATCTTAAGGTCGAACCCCGTACCGGACGTCCTGTTGAATTAGACGTCCAACAATTATGACGCCTAATTGAAGAGGATTCTCGACTAACGACACGCCAATTGGCAGATGAGCTACACTGCAGCCATGGCACCATAGGAATACATTTGCACCCAATGGGAATACTTTCAAAATACGGTATGTGGAAACCCCCGAATTATCATGTCGACAGTAATTGAACTGAAGCGTAACTTCAACTGGCTAAATCAGTTAGTAACTGGCGATGAGAAGATTTCTGATTTGCGTGTATGGTTAACGTATGTAACCCACATACGTTAACCATACACGCAAATCTGAAATAAATATAAAAAGGAGATGCCCAACTGCTAGTGGAATGTCAAGGGGATGTTCATTGGGAGTTGCTTCGAAAGCGATCTACAATTAATGCAGATATTTAGTCTGAACAATTGTACCGGTTAGCTAACAAATTGAAAAGTCAACAGGATCGAGTTTATTTTCTAACCATTTACGTGAAAAAAATTCCACATTAAAGAAGACCTCCAAAACGACTTCTCACATTTTTTTGTAATCACAGTCACCGGAATTTTACAAGAAAGGCGTATTGCTACTGCTAATTAGATGGCGACAAGTAGTAGATAATAACGATATACAGTTAAATTAAATTTAGTGTAACTTTTATTTTATTAATGAAAACTGCTGACAGCAATTTGGAATTAAAAACTTATTAGCAAACCCAATATATATATATATATATATATATATATATATATATATATGTGTGTGTGTGTGTGTATATTTACAAACAAATAAATATTAAAATTTATGCTTATTTTATTGTGTAAATTAAGTAATTTGCTTTATGGTATGAGTAAAATAAACTTATTGAAGCCTATCACTTAACAAAATTAAAAAACTGTTAGGGTCACCGAGCCTTACTAAATTGTTTTTAAGATTTTAGGTTCATAAGCATGTAGATTCATTTTTACGCATAAAATGTCACAAAAACTTTGAAAATGTGAACTATTGGTTACCACTTTAATCTTTAATTTTTTCTTTTCAAAAAACTATCTATATTGCAACCATGTTTGAACTAGTATTTGAGAAATCTTGTGAAATTCAAAGTAGACTTATTAGTGCTAAAGAACGGTTGTACAATGCAGATAAGTATAATTAAAATTTATAAACCATATGGTTATCGTTGGGATATTCAAATATTTCTAATAGCAAGTTTGAAATATGGTCATCATTAGTAATGTAAGTTAAACGATTTTATGTATATATTTAATGTGAATTGAAGTATTATATAGAAATTGTTTGTTTAAAATATACTACAAATGAATATAGACTTTTAGATACATACGCAGTTAGAAAAAAATAAAGGAAATGAATTAAATATAATACATCCTGTTACTCATATAACATTGAGTGACTGAGAATAAATTTGTTCCTTTTAAACTATTATCATGCGTCTCATAGAGTATTTATACTGGAAAGTTTTGAATAAACTTAAATATATTCCAACAATAGTTATGTCTATGACTACAATATTAAAGAAATTTGAAAAAAAATTAATGTAAAAAACAAGGTAGGAAGTTTTCACAGGTGCCTTCATGGTATGTCCAAATCAATTAGCGGATGTTATATTAGTTATTTTAAGATTTTTTACGCATAATATAATCAAGTAACGAAATTCATATATTTAAATCAGTCATAAAAATCAAGCAAAGTGAAAAAAAATTACTTTTATTCATGGCTAAGTAACCTTTCTAAAGGCAATAAAAGGTTAAAAAGTTGTTAAATAAATGTTTCCTTTTTCGACTTTATGCATATTATTGAAGTCCATTTTTTTATTTTTTATCAATTTTTGATTAATTTGTTATAAATATTTGAATTGATATATGACTAAAATGGCGATGATTCACAGTTTAAAATATTAGTTAAATATAATCAATATTAATTACATTTTCTTCAGAATTTTACGTATAAAAAATGGAAATATGCAGATAAAGTAAGTCTATTTTTATTTAACACAATTGTAAATTATTATTTAATGGACAAGGAAGTAATTGATTTTTTTTACATCTTTACTACTTCCATTATTTTCTCCGACAGTAAAAATATTCTTAGCTTAGGTCCATTGCTTAGGATTACATCATAACGGGTTACGTTTCTATATATTTCGGTATGCACGCAAATATATATTACACAAGGTGCATGGCAATTTTTTTGGGAATAATGTATAATCAACAGGCTTGCACTAAGCAAGCGTATTGATTATTAAACCTCACGAAGCTTTATTGAATTCTTATACACATACAATCCGTATTTATGCAAATATAACTGAAAATGAAGCTTGAGTAGCCAAATACCTATCGCGATATTAGAATGATATCCTAATTTAATAAAGAAAACTAACATAATTTTACTCATTTATTCGTAATTTATCACGCAGACCATGAAGATATATTTTTAGTTATTCAGTAAGTTACAGTGAGAATAGATTTTCATTTTCATTAACCAGTCTTTCTACTGCTTGTTATGGTTCTTGTTTATTGCATATTTTTTAAAGTAAACATTGCCACACTGAGTATGTCGTTATCAGAGTTCCAAATATTTACAATTGTGCCTGGTGCTGTTCAATTGCATTGACATATGATGGGTATAGAAAAGCTGTGGCTGCTTGCACACAAATTTTATTCATTCATGAAACTACATGATGTAGTATTATTTCTACTTTATTTAAATTCTTTAACACCACTTAGGTTTTGTTGCATTACAACATCTTCAGGTGGACAATTAGCAAAGATTGACTCTTACAAGTTTTTAAGTTAATGAATTGATGGTGCGGTGTAATTTTTATTATATTTTCGAAAGTTATAAAATATACAAATATTTTAGTGAGGGAAATAAATTAAACTGATGTTACTCTATGAGGTTGTACAATGCAAATGTGCCGGTGTATGTAATAAAATTAGTTTAAGTCAGTGGTTAATGTCACAGACGTAACGCTGTGACTTTAACCACTGACAAAATCAGTAAAGTAAATAATCAGTATTATGAATCCTTTCAATAAGGAATAAAAAATCGTTAATTCTTAGAATCTTTGCTAATTGCCTAATCAAAATCTAGATCATGGTAAATAATTTAAGTAAAGTAGAAATAATACTATATCACGTAGTTTCATTTAATAGTAAATAATGAATTTCTACTAAATTGATGCGAAATATATTCATACAAACTTGTCAAGTATGTACAAATAACGTATCTATGTACAAATAACCTAAATATGACAATAGATAATGTATATATTTAAAAAAAATTTACATTATCTTCCATTCAATATTCGGCAATATTAAACCTTAAACTACTTGGAATTTTATATCGTTTCAATAATTTCATATTAGCAGTTAAATTTACCTCAAGAAAATATACATCTTTCGGAACCTAAAATAAATTTATTCAGTGTAAATAAAAAAGTAATTAAAGCATCGAGAGGTGACTGCCTTGTAAAATTACTATTACTCGTATTATTAAAGGCGAATTTTCAATATCGTGTTTTTGGTTGTTGGGTGACTGAGCTTTTTCAATAATTCACTTAATAATATTTAAAATTAATTCAAAATTGAGAGCTTTTCAGCAGAATAAAATTGTTATTATTTATTGAATGTTAATAACTACATCAAATTTCCTATCATTTATTTTTTATTAAAATATAATATTGTAAATATATCCTTTCAAAAACCTGGTGCTTAAAGTATGTTAATAGGGGTCTTAAAACTTATTCTATTGTAATTAATATGCTTTATTTTGACGTTATCTCATTTTCTTATTACGTATTTTCCTAATTTAAAATCAATATCTTGAACAAATTATAAGTGAGTATCAATTTAATAAAAAACTTATTTTTCAGTAATTATGAACTCAATTTATTACACACCAACAAGAACAAGAATAAAATACAACATAAACAAGAATGTACATTTTATTTATTCATAAAAATCAATAACATCAACAATAAGCACTCAAAAATCAATAGCACCAGCAAAATACATTTTCTTTTGGCAAGTCGAAATGATGCTACGATAATCTATTTACTGCTTAATTAATAATATTATCTTCATTTACACAATAAGTTAAGACCGACCTCGTGGCTTATAAACGAATTAATGTATACGGCTGACTCATGTTACTCTGCAAACAAATATACTCGAGCGTTGTAACCAACATTATGTAAGTTTATCAAGGAACGTCACCTTGCATAAATGAACATGTTTACAAAGTTTGAAGCGTAGTTAGTTTTGTGGTTGCGATATGTTCACTGCCACTATTCCATAATCGTTATTGGGTATAAAGATTAAAGCAATATTTTATTTCACTTAATAAATTAGGGATTTTAGTTTAATAACTGTCGTTTAAAATTTAGTTACATTTTGTGAATATATGTTACAAATAATGAATTGTTTGTAACAATACGTGCAACTTGTAATTACATATTGTAATAAGAAGACTTGATAGCTGAAAATTGTAACATTCGCAAATATTTCTCTGAGTTCATCTCTTCAACAATATACAAATCCTATGTGTTGTTATATGATTCATAAATAAATTTATAGTGGATGCGATTTATAGTGGGCTTAATAATAACGGTGATTATTTAAAAGTACAGGAGTTCAAATTTTACTCTGAAAAATGGTATCAGAATTTTTTTAAATTACATTTACTTGTACATTTACTTGTAAGTAAATACATTTACTTGTAAGTAAATATAACTGTACTTGTAAATTTACCACTAATCCAGAGATAATCTTGTTTTTATTGCTCGGAAATGGATGGAAATTATAATTCTTTTATTTTTAATATAACTTACCGGTCCACGTTGGATTTCAATTTTTACTTTCGGATTTCTGTTCGTGGTAGTAACACGGGTATGGTTCTGAATTAAATTCATTCATCGTGTTGAATATTTTTTAGCCTATTATCTTTTATTGACTGAGTACTTAGCATAGGGTTTCATATGGTATCATTAATATATGTCAGTATGATTATATTATTGCACAAAAATATATCTATTCATATCGTCTGCGTTTATTAAGCCACCTTTTTTCATATAATGTTAATGTAATATGACCATGACCAGCTCATATTTTAATATGTAAACGTGGATAAACAAACAAAATTTCACTATGTTTGCCCAAACCAGTATATCCCCAGTGAAAACGTTAGCTCTAAAATACTTAATTTAAATGCTCTCTTTAAGTCATTTTACTTTCCACCACTGTTTTAGAGAAATGGAATAAATCAACAACGAATGTGTTGATGTCACCGAAGATATTATAAAGTGTGTTTTTTTGCCGAAAAGTTCATTTGTGCTTTGATTACATAAAAAAGGTGGCAAATCCACAGGGCACCACTAAAATCACCGCTCTTAAAATAGAAGGTATGAAATAATTGTTTTGACACGATGCATATTGTTTCAAATGTCGGCCCCGTTTGTTAATTTTATTCGTCCTTTTGATTTTATCGGGTCTTCTAAATATTTATGAGAAAACAATTGAAGTATTTCACAATGGACAATATCATGGATATCGATCGTTAGAACAAATAAAGTTATTATAGTGACGATTATCATAATATAAAATTTCACTTCTTTTAAAATGAAATTGATAAATTAGCCAGTTCGTTTTAAATACACCGTCGCGGTGATGTAGTTATTAAAATATATTATCCATTTATATACATTACACAATTTTTTTTTCTGTCGGTCATAAGTACTAATTGTTTTACTTTTTCCTGTCTTAATTTGGTAACGAAAAGAAGCACTAAATGTCAAAAATATTACTAATATTTTCTTTAGTTACATATATTAATTTGTTTCAACTTATTTACGATATGTAACTATAAATATTGTATATTTTTTTAAAATTTTATATATTTATTGACAAACAAATGATTAACAAAACTGGATATTCGAAATCATTAAAGTGTCGTAATATTTTGATTAGAAATTTTTGGTGAAATACTATACAACGAATATGTTAAAATCGATTTACCATCTTAGAAACTGTTTCAAATATATAGATGTAAACATAAAGCAGATATTTTTTATAACTCTAAAGATTTCAGATTTATAGAGGATTTATTATCTGAAGACAATTTCAATAATAATTTATTATGAAAATGCATAATATTTACGACATAAAATAATAAAAGCCGGTTGTTTACTGTTATAGGAGTATGTATAGATAATTTTAAACTACTTTACCTACTTGTCCATATTATTACTCTTTCTCCCTTGGATAAAGACAGGTAGTATAAGTAGAGGCCTAGTAGAGTTTACTTGACTAAAGGAAATTATAACTTTTTTAGTAAATTATAGATTTAATTTTGGATGGATCAATGGATCCTTTATTCAATTAATTATTTTAGATCACTTACACGAAAAGCAAGGCAAATTACTCGATGCAATTATTTTAGAGTACCTACTTATTCTAAAAGCAATGGGACTAACTCGATACAAGATATTATTCACTGTAAGATGTGATACATATAGAGTCTCTTCATTTTTATTAAATGTCATGAAATTTGATCACTCAGCCTACTAAAGAGCTGTTGAAGAAAATATTATTTAAATTTTTTTAGTTTAACAAAATTATTTATTCTGTTAGTTAAACTAAATTAAAATACAAATTACTTACAATTTATAACCTTGGAACGACAATCGCTTACATTTTAATTTAACAACTAAGTTTATTAATTATTAAGTAATATTTTGCAGACTTTATAAAATCAAGTATAACAATTGCCTAACATTTGTATGTATATGGTATATATGAATATCCATCTTTTTACTTGTATATAAAGAAAATAACTCTTTGTCTTTTTACTAAAAAACCTTCACATATTATTATAATTAAGAAGCGCAAAAATTTACATTAAAAAAGTTGGATATCATTAACAGTCTCCTGTGATGTCTCCGGTGAAATATTGTACTAAAACTTGGACAGTGATTAGCTTATGATTTCCGTTGACGTTGATATTATTAAATATATATATATATATATATATATATATATATATATATATATATATATATATATACACACACATATATATATATATATATATGTACATAATTCAACATAATTATATTATATGTGATAAATATTTAACAGGTTAGCGTTTACATTTTTGACGAAAAACCTTATTATTTATTGAAATTTACGTTATTCTAACAAATAGTACAATTCCAATTTCCTTTACGTCTTGTATGCCGCGGCGAAGCACCGATTCGTCAACGTGCGCGAGCTCGTGTACGTACGAGGATGCGTGCGCGTGTATATGCATGTGCGCCCGTGCGCAAGGAAACACGATATCTTTAATAATAAGTACGTTTTATGATTTTTAATAATTAGTAACCTCGTCTCATATTCACGCATTCATATGATGCTTATATTCGCTTTTTATTTTGTTTCAAATATGATTAAAGATTTACTTTTACGGAGATTACGAGAAGTCAGGTATTAGTAGCTGTTCTCTAAAAGAATTTTGCCTGCGATTATCGTCTTTGATGTTGTAGGTGATTCAATACAATCAATGCCGTCATTGGCTGCCGGTGCTTTGATAAAGCCGCATGAGGAAGTTCATTGTATATAGCCGTTGTTACTTACTGTTCACAATATAAAATAAATAAAACTGATTTTTAAAAAAAAAACAATTTAAAACATATATTTTCATTTTAGGTATAATATAATATGATTAAGATTAGGCACATGTGTTTCAACTTGTAGCACGTCACTACGCTTGTATCATTCAGTTTACGTCTAGTAAATATTTATTTTCGAGTTGCGGATTTTTTAAATACGTCCTCAACCATTTAAAAAAAAATATGTTTCCGTTTTAGTCCCAAAAAATTATTTTTGGTATAATATTACTAATAATTCTTGCTATTTCTAACTATAACATAAAATATGTCAGATATATTCACAAAAGGCGTTTTCTAAAATCACTAAACCACTACAGCGATAAGCCGTCTTTTAGACATAATCTATATTGCTATTTTCATTAAACGAAGTTACACTTTCGACTTACAAATATACAACGTGAACCATCCTGGAAAGGCAATTTTAACCATTTGTAATCTATGTAAAGACATTGATTACAAATATTACCTTACGGTACGATTTGGTGAATTTATATTCACAAATAGGTACAGTAACACTAGAGCTCGAGCACACTTCCTCGAGTATCTTTTTAAATATATTTTCAATATATTATTAACCCTGCCATAGTCCGAACGGCCGGTCCCGGCCAAAATAAAAATTTACACAGTTAGTCCCAAAGTCCAAGACCGCCCAAATCACGACCATGGCGCGCGCCGGAATTTCGGATGGTGTTTATGAAATAAATATGATGGAATACGTTTTGCTATCTGTGTTATTCGATACTTTGATATCTGTGTTATACGATACTTTTTTGATTGACTCAGACTAAACAGCTTGGCATTGTTATTATTAAATTATGCGCGTCTATACAGATTTCACATCAGTTGACCGCCATTCGGAAATTGTACCTCGTTGTTCGAAAAAATTAAGATGGATAGTTTTTGCATATTACAAAAACTTTATACTGTTATATATTAGAATATTCGGAATTTATTTTGAATTGTGACTATTTTACTTTGTTTTTTTAAATATCTAACAAATATTGCGATTTGAATACTTTGAATTCGGGGACATGAATTCGACAAGGTGGTAGTATTAATTTGTCATTTTGGTATTTTGCGTTACTCTTTTACAATTTGACAATTTTTAGACCATTTTTTCATCATTAAGAAATTTTCATAAACTTTTCGAAAATGTACGGTTGTAAATAGATTCCATTGAAGTAATTTTCTCAATCAGTTGATAATTAAATTTCGGCGATGCAGATGTCGCGATTTTCATTTGTTCCATCTGCATCGATTCGCAAATTAGCGTTCGGACTCTAGAGGGGTTCATTTAACTAAAACCTCTACCATACATAAAAGTTTCTAATTTTTGCACGAATTTTAGGGTATTAGGTTCTTTTTCATATGAATTTACAACTATATCTATTTTTTTATTTTAATTAAATTATACTTGATAAATCTTCTTACTTAGTGAATTTAATAAATTCTAATTTCTGTTCGCAATATGTTCTGTTCTTGATTTACAGGTAAGTTGCAAGTTTGAAGGCAAAATACTAAATAATAGCCATAATTTATTATATTTAAAGTAGTCAAGTTTATATTCAATATAAATGTATGTAGTTTCACCATTCTGAGTTTTGAAACTGATAGTATTTACTAAGGTTAATGTTTACTATAAGCAGCACTACAATCATATTATTTCATTATTATGATAAAATTTAAATTCTGCTACAGAATATTGCAGTAATCATCTCCTGTCTCTATAAAATATTTTAGAGTACTTAAAATTTATTATTTCCTTTTCACGTGTTATGAAACGTTTCTTCAATCGGGTTACATTTATTTTTTTTTTAATTTTGTTACTTTTTATTTTTCTAATTTATGTCATTTTGGTATTTTGCGTTACTCTTTTACAACACAGTGAAAATTTTTCATGTAAATAATTTACCACATAAAATTTTTTTTTAACTTAATAACTTAAATCCATCTGATATCTAATACTCTGGTTCGATTTTTAAGTAATCAGTTTTTATATGTCGGGATAATAAAATAGTTTTGCATTTTAATTCTATCTTTGCCTTTTAACAGGAGTAATAATGGTTGAAAATAACTAGTTTTAAGTTTTATGTGGAAAATCCACAGATAAATTCTGCTCCCATATAAATTTGGATTGTAAAAATATTAACGTTTCTTCCAGTTTTCTTGCGGCTATTTCCTTTTTCCTATTCTCTGTCTTAAATATCTTTACGCTCATATCACTGTGTACTTTACTTATTTTTTTTTTTAATTTTATCCAGATCTCCATACATTATAAATTCGCATCATATAAAACTCACTTCACTTCAATCCCTAAATCTTTCTAAAAATGTCATTCAGAATGTTTCTAATTTTAATATTTGAAAATGTATGTAACAAAAGAAATGTTTTCCAGAAAAAAGTTTAATAATTAATAACCATTCTGTAGTACATTACATAGTACATAGTACATTTTTAGGATATGTCTTTATGAAACCTTAAATATGTCAATATGTTTCATTTTCATGTAGCTATTACAAAATTTTAGATAAATAATTTCATTTAAGGTAAAATCGTTCAAGCTAAAATCGACAGAAATCGTCTTGCAATCGTAATTCATTAAAAGAAAGAGCGTCACGTGTGGGTAATTCCACATAGTAAAGCGCTCATAACTTATCTTTTATTAACTTTAGTTTCTCTCGCCTTAAATGCACTAACATTGGTCTGTATTCCACGTAAACCTCGAAAAAGACGTTAGTATCTAAAATTTATGTTACAGTATGAAATTCGCGTATATTCAATATGCATGAATGTAATTAAGATTGTACTGCGTGGATAAATTCTAGAATAAAGAGAAATTATATAAAGTCATTTATGGTCTTTGTTTTTTGTTGCTTACTACTTTGGGTTAAAACATTACTTTTGTTTAATATCAAATATTGCTAACTGAGCTATGGACATTTTATTGCTGTAAAAAAGTACCTAAAAAAGTGCCTATTGTCTCTCGTACTTTTTGGCTCTATTCCATATTTAATCAGATTAAAATTTAAAATATTTCTTTCTGTCTAAATTTGAAAGTTATTTTATTGTTTACTTTATGAACATCTTTCCCATTTAATTACTATATTTGACCGACAGAGATTAATTCAGTGTTATTAAATTTGCCACACGAAAATGTACCTTATTTTTGCATCACATGTACACTAAAAATCGATCATTTGAATTTATAAAGCAAGAAGAAGCAAGGATTAGTAAAACATTCCAATGTAATTTTTGATAAGACAAACTTTAATAAGACAACTTTGAAATTGTTAGTTTTTTGCTTTAGCAAAATAGTAAAAAAATTTTAATTCAAGGTGACCTAAAAGGCTTAGTGGAATGTTTCCATGCAGACTTTATAAAATTTAACAGACCACGAATAAAATGTTTATGTAATAACCGATTAAAACTTTGTTGCGTAATTTTGCCGTTTACGTTCAATTTTGTGCAAAAAACAAGAAAGTTCTTTTGGTCACCCCTTTGATTAAACTTATCCTGAAAATATTTTTAATTGTTTAAAAACTTTAAAACCTCTGGTTCTCTCTACTTTTTTTAGACTAAATAATTTATTTTGTTTAATATGTTTGGTATCTATTCATATATCAAACACATTAAAAATAGATTTACTAGGTCGACGTTGCGTATTTCGACTAACAGAAAGTTTTTAATCGAGTGGGCTATATCTTGTGAAACTACCTTAGCAAAGCTGAAGCTTTCTCTCTTGTGTTACGTTTCTTCTCTTTATTTCTTGTGGACAGGAAGCAATATGATCCAGTAAACAATTCGGTATGCAGTTTCTACTTTACGAGATCGGGTGTCAGTGCGGGTTTGAATCTAAGGCCTTTATTATTTATTCATTAACTTGGTCAATTGTATCGCTAACACGGTTATAAATACACACTCTCTTTTATTCACAGATGACTTGAAGATTTTTCAATTATTAGAAACCAAAATTGATTGAATTACGGTCGCATTTCGACCACTGGGTGACCACTAGTTTTAATAAATATTGGTCAGCTATGAAGTATGCTACTTTGACCATTAACAATATATTTTATCAGTGAAGCAATTCGTGTTTATTATAAAATTAAATATCTGGCTAAATACTAATTAATATAAATATCAAGTAATAAGTTCTTATAAAATTTATGTTTAATCCACGGCTACCCAAAATAATATTTTCTTTAGGTTTAGCAAAACTTTTTTGGAGAATTTCAATCACATTTAAATAGTGACACTTTTAAAGATTTGAAGGCAACCTCAAAGCAAGTGATATTTAACACTGAAATGCTTCTATTTCCTAAAAATGTTTAATTGCAATGTTATAATTTTCCATAACATACTGATACAAAAATTGTTTCAATTTTACAAAAATCATGTCGTAATTTGTTTAAAATATATTTGTCACAGACAACTTTTGATTACAAAACATCAGTTCTTTTGTTGGGAAAAACGTTCCAATTAAGTAACATGTTTCATGTACTAAGAATAGATGAGCAAAGCATGCGAGCGAGAATATATACTTTATGACAATAATGCGAGTGGAAAAGAGGTGAAAATAGGTCAACAAATAAAACTATTTTGACAGATAAAAGTGTCCAATAGTTTCTTGTTCCGATAGCGTATCGACGTATTTTAGTATTTCTTGTATATTCAATTAATTGTTCCACAATATTATTTTAGAATAAGCGATGATTTCTTGTTCAGTATTGAACTGTGAAGTGACATTTGTGAATAATCTAAATAAAGAGAATTTTACAGGTAAATGCGATGCACGTACTTTTTATCACTTATTTTCAGCTAAATTATCATATAACTAGACTTGGCTAAATATGCATATAATATTAAATAAATTCTATTGTACGTTTCATTATGTGTTTTTAATTTTATGTATATTATTACCAACTCTCTTATCCGTAAAAAATTATATATTACGGATTGACATATAGGGAATGGCATTATTTTATCGACAAGTCACAACGATATTTTTTTGTAGAGAAAATAAACGTAGATTGCAATAGAAATTTTTAGTAAATGAAATAAAACGAAAAAAAATTATTATTATTATTTTCAATGTAAGCGCTTAGTAATATATGTGACACAAGACCATATGGAAATATTTGTTTAGTACCGTACATTCTAGGGATGGTTTTAATAATAACTCAACGTTCAGACAATTTACGTCTGCGTAGAAAAGGTTACTTTGTCATGCAGAGTTAAAATTGAGTAAAAATGGAAACTGCTTGCAAATTGAACAAATACTATTCTATTCACCGCAAAACGCATTAACATTTCAATATTACATTATAAATGTTTAAAGGAATTTCTATTGAGCGATCATTTTCTGGATTCGCGGTTAAAAAAAATGTGTATATACAAGTTTATATATATATATATATATATATATATATATATATATATATATATATATGTGTGTGTACATTGTGAAGTTTGTATAGATTCTTTGGTACAATCACGATGTACTGCCCTTTATTTTTATATTATCGAAACAACATCGTTAGTGAAAAGCCATCACTAAAACTCAAACTTACTTACAATTACGCACACAAGGGCAATTTAATTTCGGTGTTCAAAAGTCATGTCTATTGTGTTCGTCTGTTCGTAGAAGTGTCTATGAATTTATTAAATAACTTTGATGTATTATACTTCTTTCAATGTATAATTTTTCTCCGCTTTAAATTATTTATTCTAATCTGTGAAAAACTTTATCAAGCGGCATTAACACTCTGGTAAGAAAGCAAGTTGCCCTGGTGAAATAAAGCTTTTTTTTATATGTAAATTGATATTTGACATTCTATTCAGTAAGTCAACATGGGGTTATGGGTGATAAGCGTAGTGATTTTAATTTGTCGCCTTTCTGTTTACAAGACTTATAGTTGTCCCTATATATGTTACAAGAGTGTTTTGCAAATGATTATGTAGATATGATACTTTTTCTCTGGATTTTTTAATAATGTTTATTCTCTTATCCTATTATCTCTGTTCTACTATAAATAAAGAAGCATTTCCATAATTTCGAATTTCTCTACAAATTTTTCGAGTTATGAAAATATAGAAGTATCGCTGTCTGCATTGTCTGATTAATAAAAAAATATCCTGATTAAAAAAATTACCCTCAATATAAAAATATGCCATAACTGATCGTCTAGTTCTTAATATCGTAATACCCAAAGTTCCAATTTAATTCATGGAATTTGGTTTAATTTTACATAAATTAGTATAGAAAAATTCATTTCAATTAATTTTTTTATTAGAATACACCATATATAACTCATTTCAAATATTTAATGGATAAGGCAAGTTTTAGTTGTGAAAATTAGGCAGTTTGGATTGAAGCAATTTTGAAAGAAATTAAACGGATACTGAACATGACAGTATTGAAAAATCCTCGAAATAATCCTTTGAAACAATTCTCGTCTTGTAAATCTAAAAATTAAATATAAAGAGCCAGTCTAGAGACAAACTAATAACAATAGTTTATATGTACCATTGAATAGTTGTCGACTTAATATATAATTTTATTTTTTTGTATCAGACGAACGTTATTATTTGTCTACTTCTCTTAAAACTTCATTGGTGAACCAATATTTACAAATTGTTATATCATGTGTCGTATTTAGTTTTGTATAGACAGTTTTTCACCGTTCGTGATTAATTGAAACACGCAAGACTCAAAGAATCAATATGGTATTTACGCGAGTCTGTGGCATGTCTCAAAATCGAAAATTAGTACCAATATATTACGTAACATAATAAATGTAAAAATAAGTATATATAAATATAAAAGTAAGTATATTCAAAATATCTTAAACTTTCAAAATATATTTTGGAAGGTCAATATTTGGCTATTTTTTCCTATTGGCCCGATATGAAATAAACGGAAGCGAGAGTGATATTTTGAATTAAAGTTTTAAGTAAATTTTTAATCTTCAAATTACACTAAAAATATAAAAAATTATTATTTTTGAAATTACATCATTTCGTTTAAAATTAGTTCTCAATCTATATATCAAAATCAATACATAGCCATATCTCTAAATACATTCATTTTATTAGATTTAGAAATAGTTATATCCGCTAAACCTAATTATGAGAATATGGAACCAATTTATGTAATAATACCACCTTTTCGCATAATATAAGTTTATTTCTTAATATATTAATTATAGGGTTCAAAATCTGCCAAATCTGCTTGACTCCAATGCTAAAACACTGTCTAATTTTTGTTCCTCTTAAGGCCATAACGTATTATGCGGTAAGTTATTTTTCGCCAGTCACTCATAAAGAAGATTTATATCAATTTTAGGATAAAAATCATATTTGTCTGTTAAGATATTAACTTTTAATGATATAAATGGTTTTTAATTAGATCCAATATGTTTCAGATTTTAATATTTTGAATACTCAAATCCACTAAGCAACCTTAAATTTTTCACAAATATTATTAAAAAAGTCTTAATTACTTTTAAATAATTTTGAGTGAAATTTGTATAATTAATTCAAAATTTTTGAGAATTACATACGAAAATTTTAAATGCGATGCCTAAAAGATTGTCAGATTTTCTTAAATATTAACTTTTGATATTCAAATATTTGTATTTATATGTGATTATTAAGTATAAGCACATAGCAGATAATAATTGAGATCAACCAGTGATATTCGATCAAATGCAATTGGCCATTTCACCACTTAGTGGCGGCCATAAGGTTAATATTAAGATGGTGAAAATCAGTTATATATCTCCTGACTACTGGGCTATTCGACATTTCTTCTCTACATTTTAAATTAAATTTCGTAATTTAACTTTTAAAATGTTTGAAAAAACTTTTGTTGTGAAATTTAATTGCGCGATTTAAGATACATGTAACGTCATCTGTTGATGTGTATAGGACATTTTACATTATTTTAATCACTGCGCATCGGGTAGCTAAGCATTTCTTTGTTGCTGTTATACTGATGCAATACATATGACTTTTTGAAAATGTCAAGTTCCTATATTTTCGGATGTGTTTCCATGTGTGTTTTTATTGTGTTGCCAAGCCAATTCCGATAAACTAAAAATTTAATATTATTTCAAGTCAACTTTCAAAAAAATTAATTTGATGTGAATTTTTACGTGATGCGAATTCAACTAAACAGACCAAATTCCATAAACAATATTTTTGTGGAATATTTCTTTCGTAAGGTACCCCTAAATTATAATTTTGTTAATATATTCACTATGCAGACAGGTTAATTCTACAGTTAAATCAAATGCATAGATTTATGTTTTATATATAAATATGTATTAATCTTAATTAACATTTTGTGCCACATACAATTTATTTCGTCTCATCTTCCTCGATTTTTTTTATTTTGCAATATATATATCAACTTTATTAAGCCCTTTCAAATAAAATTTGAAAGGGTTTGTTTCAAATTCTCTAATTTACATAAATTATGAATTAATTGAAGATTAAAACTGTAGATTAAATTTAAATATATATTTAATGGTCTAGGCAGCATTCAATGATTTTTATCAATACAGACTTAAAACTACGCATGCTTATAATTTCATATTGCCCATCCGTGATGTTACTATTTATTTACTTTATATTTTCACTTGCTATTCAATGGTTAAGTGTTTTAATTTAGTATCGTTTATTTTTGTGTATAGTGATGATATTAAAATACATAACGTTTATTTAGATATAGTCGTTTTATATGTAAAACAATTATATTTAAATAAAAATATCATATTTAAATGATAATTCACGGAGAAGAAAATATGCAAAGATTGATTGCAAGAGATTTGATAAGTGACTAATTCAATGCAATAAATATTGTCCCAATTCTCCGGCAATTTCCAGTTTGGAAAATTATTGTAAAAATTACGGTGGTAATAATTTATAGCACTGTTCCAATTATAGCTTGTTTTAACTATAATAATATACACTTTAAAATAAAAATAATATGACTGCTATATCAAATAGGTATCACGACCGATTACATATTGTAATAATTATTTTGGATTAGAGAAAACATAGTAAAGAATTAGCTGAGATTTATTTTTCATAATTTTTAATTTATTTTCAGATTAAGTAGTTCAAATGTAAGGAAAAGGACATTAAAACAAGTCCAAATGCAGTGGAAAGTAATGAAAATATAGTGTTAAAAATTTATCGAAATTGTGCCAATCTGGAGGCGGCCACAACCTTAAAAACCCACTCCGCAGAATCAACTAGGACATTAAAAGACATCGACTCCGATGAAGATGTATTAACTAATGTTAGTAGGTTTCGCTTAACCAATAAATTTGGATGCCAGCATTGTGTTTATTTTTCAATTATCAATAAATCAAAATCTTGTTATTATTGTATATAATTTTTGCTGGTTTTACTGCAGAAAATAAATAAAATGAACTAGCAAAGGTTGAGACTTTTTCTGAACTTGAAATAACCTCACCTATAATATGTACAATTATTTTCAACGTTGTTAATATTTCCATAACATCAGGAGAGATTAAAAATACCTAATCTGACGTAAATTGGATTTTCTTGCTTGATTTAGTGATTAACATACTTTTGCATTATAATTATGTATATGTGTTTATATATATACATATATATACATATATACATATATATATATACATATATATATATATATATATATATATATACATATATATATATATATATATATATAATTTAATCGGTTATTTTGTAGGTATAAGGAAATTTGGAATTAATACCAGGGCCAAAGAATTCATCTGAGATAGCGACTCGACAAGCGCTACAAATACCGAAAAGACACATTTATTTGTCATTTTTAATATTTACATAATATAAGGAGACGATGGCAAATTAAAATCTGATATAGATTGGATTTCCTTGCTTGCTTTATCAGTATATTTTATTTATCCTTCACAAAAAGAATAAAATCTCTGCTGAATTGAAGAGTAATAGCATTAAAATTACGTATATTAACTTTGCATATATTACTTTGTAGATATAATAAAATTATAGTGGAATGTGGAATTAACAAAAGGACCTTATGGGCCTTGTGGCGTTTATGGGGTCTCTGTCTCAATGCCTTCTTTAAGACAGAGACTCCATAAGCGCCACAATATTACCTGTGCATGTTGATAAACAAATTGAAAGCAAAAGAAAAACGGTAAATTTAGTTCTAATTTCTTAAAAAAAGTTTAGATATTTATTTCGTAGAAAAAATTGCTTACAGTTTTAAGACACTAAACTGCCTAACCTTACTGTTTGCTAGCTTCATTCTTTACATGCAGGAAAGTGATTTGCTGATAAAATTTATAAATATAATCATTCTTTGATATTATATTATCCAAATTGTATCTATTTCTCTAAAATCTTACGATTGATAGTCTCAAATTTTAATAGTGTTTATTGTTTTACAGAAAACTAGATGAAATCAGAAGATGGCAAAAAATATAGGCATTTGGACTACGCATGGAAAATGAAGGAGCATCAAATGTTCAAAGCGAAATACGCTATGTACCTCAAACCATATGTATTTAATTAAAATGAAAATTTAAAAGAAGATAGATCGACTTTTAAATAAAAATGGATATTAGAAACATTTCGATTTTAATTTTTTTCCCTTTATATTATATAATATGAAAATTTACATTTGTCTCTATTCATATATTTCTTTACGATTGCCATTTAAATTTCTAGTTTTTTTCACAACATATATTTACACTATTTCATCTTAATTTCGTATCGGTTTGGTGGGCTGCAAGTTTTGTAAATTAAATAATGAAAATTCATATTTGTATTATTTTTATCTTTCTATTGAAATTAAATAATGACAAGAAAATCAAATGGTTCAGATATATTTTTATGTTTAGCATAATTGAAGTAAGAATATGATTTGAAGAGAGAGAGAGAAAGAGAGAGCACAAAGCATACATTTTTAATATGCAAAATGTTTTGGGAAAATTTCAGCAACATTATTTTTAACAGAATAAACTACCTACATAATTTTACTTCTGTCTATAAATATAATTAAAAAAATATATTTTGTCAACACACTTATATTTAAATGAATTCTATAATAATGTAAGTTGATTATATATTTAATAGCAACCATTAAAATATACAAAGAAAGAATTATACAAGGTCTTCAAAATCTATAAATTTTATATTTTATATTGAAGAATTTGATGAAGAGATGTGAAGAGTTTGATGAATTTTATGAAGAAAAGTGGAACAAAATAGAGAAAAGCAAGTGTGTAAAGAAAAGCAAAACTATCGCTGATAATCAAATATGGATAGTAAGATGAGTAGTAATTCTCTCTTGCATGTTATTTAGATTGCGGGCAGGCTCATGACGTATAAATCAGGGTTGTCATCTTGAAAATGTAGATGAAATGTGATATATAGATATTGATTTTGGTGATATTAAAAGTAACAATAGTTTAGATTGTAAAATGTTTATTTTTTACCAAAGAATAAAGTACACACTTTTAGATATGAATAAGGACGAAGTAGGTAATGGAAGCTACATTACATTAATTACTTACTTCACCACACTCCCACGTTCGTAATGCAGTTAATAACTGAGGTCCGGTGGAATACTGGAACGTCTGATATAGCGATATTGCCTTCAATTAAATATAAAATATATTGAAAGGTTTCTTTCAAAAATCTATATTTCTGCTATAAGCCTTTGTCATTCAACATCTACGGGATTTTTCCTGCATTTGTGCAATTCTTCTCCTTTAGCACACAAACCACTTTTTTACCTCTTCTACTTCAATATCTTCTGTAAAATCGATATTATTATCCGAAACCATACTTTTATAAATTTAAACAAATTAAAAAAAAATAAAAAAACGACTATCGGCTCATATGACAAACGTGAAATGTCAAACTTCAAATAAGTCTTTGAGGTTAAAATCACATGTTAAACTATAGAGTACGACTATTTAGTTAACAAGGGGGATTATGTTATTAATAAGTGGGATTATGTTTCACGTGACAGGATAATGTGCAATTGGCCGTGTGAAAAACATTAAACGCTGAGATCAATTCCGGTAACATTTAAAATCTAACCCCGTGCTTTATTTACTGTCATTCCAATTGCTAGCTGCAAAAAAATCATCCGACAACACTGTCAGAAAAAAACAAATATGCTGCATATTTTAACTATTTATACATCCGGCTTACTCGAAAATTATTATCATACTTCAACAAAATTACATAAAAGCTTCATAAATAATATACCTAAATCTTTCTCTTTAATCAATATATCTATTCATATCGGTGAAAACCGCCTGAAAATCCATGTAGTAGTTTTTGGGATTATCGCGTTCAGACATACAAACAGAGGATACTTTTTTATACTATCTAGTGATTTGTCATTATTTAAATATATACTCTTTTTCTTCCAAATATACTTTTGCTTCAATTTCATATTTGGTCAAATAGGCACACGGGGTATTTTTTACTTTTGAATATATTCATGAGTATTCTCATCAAGTCCTAGTTTGGGCATACAGCCCAATTCAATGCAAATTTTACGATTTATCGTATATCTAGCTTTTTTCATGATGGAATACAGATGGACGTAATCTGGGCCACCATACCCAAACATCCTGTAACTGGATATCACGTAAATCGTACAGGGGTCCGTCGATAAATCCATTCGATTTACCCCTCGCATTTTCTAAACCTTTCCTCTATGTGTTACTTCCTCTATACAACTCCTATCAAGTTATCAAAATCACTTGTCCTGGGGTCGATTCTATAGTCTTTTAAGAGTTCGCCTATTTGGAGAATAATTTTGTACTGCTGAAATTTATTTTGGTATAAGTTTATACCCGTTATGCTTTTTCTGGTGCCACAATTTAAGTCATCATTTTACAATTATTTCCGAAACAATACTCGTCGATAAACTTACCATCGCTTCAAAATATCATTTTTGATTTGTAGTATAAAAAACAGAGATAATTTAATGCCTAAAGTATATTTTGTTACATTATTATATTGGGGTGACCTGGAATATATTTACTACTTGTCTTGCTTATTTTTTTTGTTTTATAAAACTTCAAAGGTTTTTATTTTACATTTATCTCTATGACATTGCAGCTTAATAGTCAATACCGCATATAGAATAGTTAAGAGGAATATTTATTACAATAGCACAAAACCTATTCACAAAACGTATTCAATAGCAAGAATCAAATTGTACGCCACGATTAACAATAAATAAATAAATAAATATATATATATATATATATATATATATATATATATATATATATATATATATATATAAATAGGAAATTCGACAAAAATATTCCAACGCCTCTACCACTGCTGGTAACACTTCTGTATCTCTTTGTTTGAAATGTTATCCTAGACCCTCGTTATAGTTTTTGGACATTTTCGGTTGTTTTCAAATTTTATTCCTTACCGCCATTTTGACTCATAGGAATAAAAAGAATGACTCTCTCGGGGCAATATTTCGTGAACAGGGTGACCATTATAGCATTGAAATACGTTTTGAAGTTAAAAAGTAGTTTTTCGGACCATTTATGCACAAATGTTTTTCAAGGTCAAATCTTCTTATAATATTTGGCAAACAGACTCCCGATTGATTTTTACTACGTTTACGATCATTTTCACAGATAATCGTTGACCAGATAGTAAAATTTCAAGCACTTTGCCTATGTTGATGCCTACCCATGAGGTTGTCGTCACATTTTCACCGAGTTTAACACAAAAATAAACGACATACGGTTACCCAACATTGTTTACGATAGGTATTCATTTGTTAGACCGCTACTTAATATTGAAAGTATCCACGGATTTGCTATTAGTGATGTGAAGACGAAGATCATAAACGACGTGTCTATGAAGGCCGTAGAGTTGCCACCTTTTACTAAAAAAAATCAGTCTCATTATTCTTATTGTTGTAAGTCATATACATATATACACAAATATATGTGTATGGGTGCATGCGTGAATGCGTGCGTGCGTACATGCGTGCTTACGTGCATGCGTGCGTATGTACGTTTATATTTGGTAAGTGTTTCGACAAACGGAACAATTATGTGTTATTTTAACTTTGAACTTTATATATTTTACTTTTGATTATATATTCATAGACCTTTGACCGAAATGGAGTACAAAATTCTGGTTATAGTGAGATAAAATTGATTAGTGTTAATGGTTAATGGGAATAAAAAAAGAATTGGTTAAATGTGAATTACACTCGTAACTTGGAATGTATAAATTTGTAAATTATTATGTAATAGCGATATTTTAGTAGAATTTAAAATTAATATTACATGAAAAAAAATGTATCTCAATTATAACGCAGTTATTACCCAAATATATTTCGGGAAATAGTTTCTTTGCAATGACGGTTTTATATTATATTTACATCTCCATTTCTAGACGTTGACGAGCATTTTATTTTTTTTTAATATTTATTTTCTTCCTGGGATTTCACTTTTTTAAGTTAGAAATACGTTTGTGCATAGAGTATCGGTGGAGTGTTCAAATTCAGGTTTAAAATTAAAAAAGTAATTTGTTTATTCAAAATGTACGACTCTCCTCAGTAACTTTCATAATTCTGGCAGTTGAATATCATTCGAAAAGTATATCTATTGAGTGGGTAAAAAATAAAGGGAAGCTTTGTGCTTTCTTTAATATTTGTCCGCCGAATATATAAGTCACATATAGAATCTACATATGAATCTCATTCCGTGACTCGGTCGGGTTGGTTCGATTTTGCTGATAATACGTAAAATTGATCTAACATCATTAACATCAAGAGAAATAACGGAAGACGAGAAAAATTAACGAACGTAATTCGATATTATGCTATTGCATCGGTACACTTTAGTATGCAATGCAATGAAGAAAAAATTAATTTATCGTATTTCATTACTAATCTACGTAATGAAAGTTAATAATATTTCAAAACAGAAATAATTCGAGAAAGTTAGAACATAGTAATAAATTTACGTCAAATTTTACAACACAAAGAAAAATCAAATCTCAAAACCTATAAGAAAATCATTTTTCACAATTGAATATATAATAATAATAGCTCACGATCGCTAAAAAACGTAATGTTTCGGAATCCTTATTTCAAAAGGAAATTAAAAAAACGACTTTAAAAAATATAGGTTTTAGAAAGTAAACAATAATTAACCCAAAATAGGTAACTACTTATTTCTAAAATAGTTATTTATAGCAAATAAGTAGATACCTATTTTGAGTTAATTAGTTAATTAGTTATTTTTAGTACCTCCCTTTTTTGAAGTCGGTTTTCTAAAATACATTTTATTTTAGAATTTTTAGTGATTAATGTGTTAATATTGATCATCACAATTATTTCCTTTCTTAGAGTATTGGATAATTTTTCGGGCAAAAGCTAGTATGTAGATAATTTCCTTTTTGTTTAAAATGAATTATCAACAACACATAGAAATTAAGCAAAAGTACTAGCCGCCAATGGTTAGCTGTTAGCCGTTGAGGAGTTCAGTTCTCCATATCCGAAGTCCAATATCAGATTTTGCAAAGTAATAACTAAAGTCACAACTAACCAGTAGCATAAATATTGAATCACGGTCGATTTGATACCATCCGTTGAGGAGTTACATTATTCATCTTCGGAACTTATCTTTACACACTGACCAGGTCGATAGTGCAGTAATTTTCCAAAATAAAAGGTACCAATAGTAAATATTTTGCATTAAGTTTGATTTACTACCATCTGGTAAGAAGTTATATTGTTCATCTCCAGAATGCATCATCAGACTCTTACATGATTGATAATGTAGTTATTTTGGAAAGTAACAATTACTAATAAGGTGTTAGTAGTAACAATTACTAACAAGTTTACTATCATCCGTTAAGGAGTTCCATTGTTCATCTCCAGAACTCATCATCAGACCCTGACCTGTTCGACGGTGTAGTTATTTTGCAAAGTAACAACTGCTAGTAGCAAATATCTTTAATCACGGTTGATTTACTAATATCCGTTAAGGAGTTTCATTATTAATATGCAGAACTTATCCTCAGATCCTGATCTAGTAAGTGGCGTAATTACTTTGCAAAATAACAACTACCCGTAGCAAATATTTTGAATTATAGTTGATTTATTGCCATTCATCAAGGATTTCCATCGTTCATTTCCTGATCTCATCATCATATTTATACGAGACCTCATTTTGAACTCGTTGAAGCCATGAGATATAATATGTAGAAAGTCATACCGGTAAGAATCTACCATATTTTTTTTCGATGACTGGGTTATTCGCTAACAGAAGTATGTCAAATAAAATGGAATACATTTTGACGGCCATAAAATGAAGGACACCGATGAGAGAAGGAATGGAACACAATTAAATAAAACCTGGCATTTTCTATCCTATAAAATACCATGTGATTTAGCGATTGATAATGAGAAAAATAAGAAGTTAGTAAAATTTGTTATAATGACAAGAAACAGAAAAAAGCTATCTTCGTGCTCGCAAAATGTTATAGTTTTAATATGTCAAGATATGTTTTTAAATAATTATAAATAGTTACGTATTAAAAAAAAATACTTTTTTTTAGTACGTAACTATTTTCTAATTTATTTAAATATAAACTCTTAACTGATATGGCATTCGTTCTATCTTGTCAGAATGAACTCTTCTTTTCTCTTTTTCTATATTACACAGCTTTTTTCGAGGATCTTTTCAGGCCTGCGAGCTTCGTAAATTGGTTTGATACAACTTTATACGTAGGATGCAGCTTGCTGGTTCCAGAAGTTTTGCAAAAATAGTTTTAAAAAACTGTCGTGAAAAATAACCTGACTTGCCACAAAAAAAACAAATTTTTTAATAATTTAAGTGAAGTTCTTAAAGGGTTTTACAATTTTGTAAAGCTTTTAAAGGGCTTTTTTCTCTTTCCTCTATATTAGAGTGTCATTTTTATTCTTGTTAAAGTTGATCCCAACGTAATGAGAAATTTCGCTTTGGACAAGTGAACTTGGTTGAATTTGAATTTTTCTGGCTAAACCAATTGGCTCAAGAGGAAGATGAAGACCCAAATTAAGACGGGCGGACTGCCGACAAAGTCTTTTTGACGCTCGAAACGTAACAAATTGGAAAGCCGTGGCGCCCAGAAGGAGGGCTTGGAACAGTTTGCTTGAGAAAGCCAGGGTCCACCGAGGACTATCGAGGTATTGATGATGAAATAACGTGCTTATACTGAAAATCATTTCTCGATCATAGCCTAATAATTTTGGATTTAATTTTAAATTTATATGGAAACATTATATACGCGAAGACAAATAATAATTAATTTAGAGTATTTCGAAGGAAATAATTACCCACACTAAGATGAAATTAAGAAAACATTAACCCCTTTCCTATTACTAGGAGACTCGAAAGTCAGTAATATTTATACGGATTTGAAGGAAAGCTAGAATATGTAAGCTTTAAGCAACAAGAAATTTAGTAACAAACATTCATGAAGAATTATTAAATCGGACCAACGTTTCAATGTATACATGCCGGAATATAACATTTGTCACGCTTTTTGAGTCTTTGTATTCACAAAATGCACTTATATTTAATGCAAAACATGCCGTTATATATAACGATATATTCAATATAGAAATAATTGTTAAAATGTATAAATTTTTATTCTTAAATGACCTAACTTAATAAAACCTAACCTAATGTAATAGGATAGAACATAATATAACGTAACCTAACTTAACAAAACTTAATCCAATATATTATAACTCACCATTCGTTGAGGCGGATAACTCTAATATAAACGGTGGAAAGGTGGAGCCAACCATAATCCATTACTTTTATTTCCCATCATATCCCAAAAGTGTTTTGTGTGATTTTAACAAGCACAGCAGAGAAATATTTCAGTTCAATTATATTTTCCAGATTAAATATATACTACACCTGAAGACAATTTCTGTGAGTTGTTATACATTATTTCAAAATGATCTCAAGAGTTAAATAGAGTCGCTGTAAATCGCATGAAAAAAAATTCGTACCAATTAACCGAGAGCCTGTATATTTTTTATTTGCATACTTCATGAAAAACTTGAAAATTAGTTCCTTTCACTTTATGCTCATTGTTCAATTAGTTTGTCCTCAAGATTAATGGCACAGAATGTTAAAGTAATAGTAAAATTTCGGTAACCGAATTACAAGCACATATTAAAATCATTTCACAACTCAATCATAAACATAGGTGGTGTTAGGGTACAATTTTATCTATATGTCCACAAGCATAGCTATATAACAATAATAGTTGCTAAATTATTTAGAAAACCGCAATATTTCGAGGAGATTAAGGATAATCTTACATTATTACGTAGTTTCAGTGAAAATAAAGATTTTGTTTTTGCTTATTTAATTAGCCTAAAGGTTTATTAAATTAGCAAATGCATGCCGTATAACCTTAATGAACATACCGTATAACTTTTTATAATCAGCGTTTAATGAAAGTGCGATCAAAGTTTTTGGGGCAAATTAATAATTACTAATTGGAAGTTCGGTTGCTAAATGTGGTTGACGGGTTGAGTTCAATTTAATAAGTTCGTTAAATTAATTAGTAGCTAAATTTTAATTCAATTTCCATCGTTACTAATGTTGTATATAATTTTCAATAAGAACGAAGAATAAACCATTTGTAATCTATTCTCATTTGTAATTCAGTCAATAAGAACGAAGAATAAACCGTTTGTAATCTATAAAGAACGAAATTCTAATTTTGACGATAGTTGTACGGAAAGATAATAATTTTCATCTGAGAATGTAATTGGAACCTGGGTTTTATCGATTGCTCGAATATTCATATAATTTTTTTTTAATTATATCCGTTCTCGTGATGGAAGGTCTTCATTGATCTCTTTTATTTTGTGGCCTTCAAAATACATACTACTTTGTGTAATGTATTTTACTCAGCAGAGTACTCAGCAGTGTTATTTACTTACTCATTAAAACAAGTAATGATTTTTTTTAGAATATCGAAACGGAACCAACTAGCAAGTTATAAATAATTCATAATTAGTAATTCATAATCAGTATTTCATAATAATCATTTCAAAATAGCCTGTAGCACTTTATGCCTTGTTTCAAGCGATGGAACTAATAAGAAAATCTGTCGGTCTACTGTTCTTTGGACATCATATCCACGGCCATTTCATAGGCAGTCGCCGTTTATCCACAGTTTATCCTTTATTCTTGGGAATAAATAGAAATCGAAAAATGCAAGGTGGGGACTGTATGACAAATCGATAGTTTCAGCAAATGTTGCCAAATATTCGGCCGTTCATCTGGCTGGATATGCAGAGGTGTTACCATGATGAAGGAGAATTCTATTGCGAAAGAATAGCTATCGAACTTGTTCCAAAATACACATAAAAGCATTGTTGGTATACCAAACTCTGGTATTGTTCTTTTAGTTTCCCGAAAAACCATTGAAGTATAATCCGTCCGTCTGAATAATGACACAGCTATCTTTTTTACATGATATCGTCCTTTCTTAACCTTTGTTTGTAACACTTTAGAACAAAAAATCCACTGAAAATGCCTCTTAATTTCAAGATTTTAACAGTAAATTAAGCTTTCATTATCCGTTATGCCGTCGAATACAATATTTAATTCCATCAATTTTTTCTAATACATACTTTCATTATCCGTTATGACGTCAAATACAACATTTAATTCCATCAATTTTTTCTAATATATAACATAAAAAATCAACTCGATGGTGTTTTTGAAATTCGTTCAATTAATGAGATATCCACCTAGCACTAAAATTCCTCACTTTAATATTCATACAGAATTTTCTACGTTTGTCTCATATGCCTAAATTTGCTCGAATGTGCTAAATCGTTATTTCCTTTTCAGTCTTAATAATTGAATCTATTAGCTCACATACGTACGTATATGGCCACGTACACATCCACAGACATGATTCGTGATTATGCATTAATATTTCCTTTGAAAACACCATTCATCCCCTACTCTGGCATAAACTTTTTACATTCTTAACGCAATACTTCCATTATTTTGATGAAAGTATAAAGAATAAGATGAATCCCTTAATTTTTGCGTTGAGATCCGTAGACTTAGTAACTTTTCTTTTTTTGGTGGAATTTTTACTTTTCAGATTTTAAAAGGGAACTGTATTCACATATCAAACTGTATTCATGAAAGTACTCCCCGTCTATTTCGATTTCATGGTGGCAAAGGAATGATCCGTGATCTAACTTTTTTCAGTGATAATCCTAAGCGGTATAGTTATTAACCATTTTATTGGCTAACAACCAATAAAATGGTAAATAACTAAAACGTTTCATTTAATTTGTATTTTAGTCAATTTCAAAAATTATGGAACGGCAATTTGTTATATTGCCGTTCCATAATTTTTGAAATTGACCCGATTTTATACCATAACGACGTTTATAATAAAATCATCTCTAATACATGGAAATTTATCGTAGTTTTATGTTGTCTATCTACAATAGTATTTTAATGCCAATATGTTACTATTCTTCTCAGACTTTTCGTAAATTAATCCAAGCTAATGAGACCTTTACAATTCTGGAGAAAAAATTAAATTTACTCACTAAGAAGTTAAACTGGGAAGGGAAATGAGTAAATTGATAAACACATAGGTTGATTGCAAACTTAAGAAATAATTTAACGTCATATTCACTCGAGCCTGAGGTGAAGTTCTTTTCGGAGAAAGATTTGCAATCTAAAAATTATCTGTTGCCATTACTACACATTCCTTTAAATATTTTTCAGACTCATCTATGATTTACCAAAATGGCTGAAAACGTATTTGTTCAGAGACGATATTTAAATTAACTAAATTAATCGTAGTAAGCTATCAAATATAAAAAAAATGAGATAAGTAGCATTTTAATTAAAATTATTTAAAAAAATTGAGATAAATAATTATTCAAAACAAAAGTTAACACACTACAAATCAATCTGTATGTTTTCAAACGGGCACCCTATCGAGAAATTAACAACGATCTAAGGGGCATTAATTTACCATATTGAATAGCGAAATATGATATGTAGATAGATATTTTAAGTATATCAATATGTGACAAAAGGACAATGAGGTGAACATGTCGTTGACAAAATTTTCTACTTATAGATTATTGTACGTTTCAGTAACAGATTTACTGACAAATATTCAAATATCTCAATTAAATCTCTCAAGTACGCTTTTCTTTCAAGGCTTTTAAAATTTATAGAGGACTCCTCCATTTTCAGATAATATCTCTGAAGATATTCTCTTAGATATAGATCTTAGATAAAAATTACCCATGTAAAACTTTAATAGTTTTGGCTACATTCTTTCCTTCTTAAATTGGTCATCCCGCTGAATTACTTCAAATTACATCGAAAATATCTTCCCAAGGACTGGCAAATATATTATGTAACACTAGGGAACGTAGTGGTCAAGAAAATTGAAAAATTCCTAAAGGAGTGTGAAGCGTTTGTAATATTTATCTTGCATTGAAACGTTTACAGTTTTCATGAACATGTATAGAAACCAATGTAACATTTACAATAAAAATGTTGTTTTGATGAAAAATTACATTGTTCCGTAAGTAAAAAATGGTAAGAAATTACAAATCTATCTGCTACTGTACGGCCACCGGTACCTCAGAGAAATATATATGCTGTATTCACGGAATAATTCTTTGGTTTTAATGCATGTTATGACTTTCAGCGGTAACGAGGATCTCCTCGTTACCTGGTTACTTTTATACAACAGCTGATGAAAAGTTGGAGATAAGGCTGTAATTTGCACCGTGTCATTGTTTCATATTGAAGTAGAAGAAAAGTGACATATAGATAGATAAATGTATGTATGTAGTAGAACTTTAGATACCAATAATTTTACTGAATTTTCAGAGGGTGCTGCACCATCAACTTGATTTTATGAAAAAAGTACATCATTACGGTCTTTTACTTGCTATAAAATATGTAATTACTTTTTGTGTTTTTATTTAAAATTTTCAAGCATTTTACAATCTACTTGACTTTATTTTTAAATTACACATTATAAATTATTTTTAAATTACACATTATAATTTTTTTGGAGTAGAATATGTAAGCTTATAACACTAGAGCGATTGTTTTCATTTACGATACTTAGTTTCAGTTATAATTTATTGAATACGAGTAATTTGGCTGCAATTTTATTTTATACTTAAACTCTTCACTTATAAACTCTTACAATCATAGGTACATTTGAAGTTGAAAATGAAATAGATATTTCAAAATTGAGTTTAACTGATTCTTTAAAAAAAGAAAGTGAAACTGAAGTATTGGGAGTAATGTTTATTATGAATAACTTATATGTTAGTCCTTCTGCCGTGTTATTTTTACAGAGACGAGATCAATTCCTAATTCATTTATCTCCTATGCCGCCCGTCTTTCCACTACTGTACTTAATCCGTAGCAAAATGCCAAAATGGAATTATAAGAAAATCACTCGCTTTCCGTTCGTCGCTCAATTTGTCATAGATGATTTTTTCGGCAACAGCTCAATGTAAAAATCGGTACAGAGATAGAGTATGGTAGCCCAATTATATACTGCTATATAAAGTTTAATTTCGATTAATTTTAGGTTGTAAATTGGGAAATAAAAACATTCTTTCAAGATTGCCATGCAGGGTGACAAATAAAAATATGCTGGGATTCACTTTTGAGAATTTCATTCCGCAGTATATGCAATGAATTTTTTAAAATTTGTTTTAACGTTTTACGGAAAGAACGCTTAAACAGTGCTGTCCGCAACCCATGGATAATACAGAAAAATTAAAAAAAAAATTATGAACATTGAAAATTAGATACAGTTTGAAACGGGATTAAAATATTCTAGTTCAATTCATTGTTGTAAATAATTTAATTTTTTATTTCTTTATAACTCCTGAACCAGAGAAAAATAAATTTCAACAAAAATGCTTCTCATTATGTTAGGAACGACTTTGTTCTTACATATTATATCTTATTTTTTCATTATTATTTCTTACATATTATATCTTACGTTAAAATTTTTAATTTAACTCAGTCGAAACGCTCCCCACTCAGTTTCGTTTATATAAGATGCGATACGGCATTAGTACAGTCAAGATCGATGATGAGTGCCATTTAAGCACGTAGTCCGGGTACATTACTATTAATATTTAAGTGGAGGTTGAAGGCACCGATCACTAATTTTGCTAGTATAGTATTGGCTATACTTTTTCTTTAAATTGCGTCCGTATATATGTATGTAAATAAATATTTTTTTCCGCATATGTAAAACATTAACAAAATATGAGATTGTTCGGACATGTATCGGTCTAAGATAAAATATTATAATATTATGATTCATAATACTATTCGTATCCCTCAATGTCAACGTGGATGTAATATCGAGATCTTCATCCCGGCCCTTATGATTATATAAGGATGTTAAAAGGGATATTTTGTTATTTTTGGTCTCTTGATTTACTAAGTTTGTCTAAACTTCTACGTTTAAAGATTTCGAGTTAAAAGATCAATTTGTACTTAGGGAACGTGATGGATAATGTGAACGCCGTTTCCTACTGTGTTAAAATTGTAAAGTCGAGCATGACAATTAGTAGCAGTTTTTCGGTTTTCTAGCAAGTTTTTTCAAAGAACCATTTTATTTTAATTATATGAGTAAAAAAAATTAAACCACTTATAAATATATATTAAAAATGAAGCCGGATTCCATGAGTTTATATATTAAAAATGAAGCCGCTTTCATTTTTTTCCTAATTTAAGAAAAATTTAGTTTAGTTTAATAGAAATTTGTCTCAAATGAAAAAGTTGAAGTCAAAGTGTATTTTGAGGACCTTGAAAAAATATTTTTTAAAAACTATGTCACATTCTTAGAAATATGATGGAAAATTAATTGAGATAGTGAGTGAATACGTTGACAAATAAAAATAATTTGGTAAACATATATGTTTAGTTTTATTTTCAAGCTACTAACTTTTCGACCATGATAAACCTGGTTTTTTCTTTAAAAGATAATAAACTCCTATCGATAACAGTATTATAAAAATTACAACACGTAATAAATATGAGAATTTTACTAACATATTTTTTAAAATAGTTTCTTGTTACAATATTAAGCATTTTTTCTTCACATTTTTGTAAGTAAAATTAAACTTCTTTTACTTATAAAGCAGATATGAAGACTGTTTTTACCTGTGGAACTCGAAATAAATGGGGTTTGTTGTTGTTTTCCCATGTTTGTTTTCTCTTTTTTTTTAGTAATAAAACATTGTCGGACCATTTCTTGTGTAAGTAGAATATAAAATTTTTACGGAACCTGGTGTGACAAGGAGAATGGTTCAGCAATATATACTTGCGCTTGCTACATTGAAGTTGATGGCAGAGTCATTTCAACGATAGACACTGACATTGGCATCTTAAAGTTTATAGTTCAGATAGGTCAGCGACAGACTTCGAGTATTGTGTATTGAAGTCGATGGCTCCGGTAATCTTGCGGCAATTTCTTTTACCTGGTTTGTCAAAAATAACAGTTTGTATGACTCAGCAACAATTCATTTTAGGGGCTCAGTTACGGATGGAGAAATTTGCCTTTCATAATATATTTTATACCTGGATACTTAGGCAACTTCTTTGCTTGCAGTTTCTTCCTTTTTGAAATTCTATTCTCCAATTACATAAAAATACATAATACTTTAGAGGTTTCCTCTAAAGTATTATGTATTTTTATGCTCGCATCTTGTAATTTTTTTAATATAACGCCAAAAAATAGTTATACCGATGTGAGAGATACATAACCGTACGACGACGTAACGCACCTAAAACGCAAAAAAATTACCCCTCATGTAAAAAACTAAAGCAAAGAGTTTTTCATGGAAAATAATTTAATATTTTTTCTTTATATTTTAGTTAATCATCATCTTTAATTACTAGACAACTTGTACATTATTTGATAGAAAATTATTAAGTATTATTTGATATTAGAATTAATAAAATACATGTGTGTAATCAAATTAGTTACAAATAAATAACCCATAATAAAACAGAATTAATTGTCTAGAAATGTAATGACATAAAATGTATTTAACGAAATGTACACATATAATAAAAATGTAAAATGGGCATATTTATGTGTTGAAGATATTTACGGAGAAATATTTTAGTGAGATATAATAAATTGAAAGTTTGTGAATGTTTTGGAATTTTTGCCTGTTTATGTGTATGTTAATTTGTTCGCCAATCACTCAAGAACCTCTAAAAGGGTATATATAAAAATAGTTGCATATTGTCATCGCTTCAAAGGACGTCGAATAAGAAACGATTATAGGTAATAGTCGCGAAGTTTTTCGTAAGGTGGGTGCACGAAAGTTGCGAGCTTGATTTCATATAAATATCTTCTTTTATTATATACTTCACTCCAAGACCACTATGTAGAATAAGATATAATGTTAAAAAGAAAACATATTTCCAAAATTGTGAAATGCGTTTTAAGTGCGATGTGAACATTTATTTAAAACGTATGTTTGTAATTTCATACTACTTTAATACAATACCAGTGCATGTATAATGAAGGAGTTTTGTAAAAAATAATATTTTTAGCATTGAAATTGATTGAATCGTGTATCTTTTGAGATACATGCAAAATTAAATCGTTATTTACATGAAATTAATTATAATATTAAAATAATTATTAAATTTATTTCTGATGAGTTTCCAAAAAATTCAATTTTTAATTCCGAAGTCTAACGTAAATGAATGTCTTTTCGAGAAATTTTCAGATTTTTTTCAATATCATTCTACTTATATCACTTTATTTTATATTGTTTAAATCAGTAGAAAACCATTACTTTAATCATTAGAATATGGTTTTCCGAAAACTCATAAACATAAGTTTATTGAGTAACATGTCAAACGTACAAAATGAACAGTATATCGTGGTTTTCAAGATTTAACAACAAATAAATGCAATAAATATAAAAACTACTCAATCAGTAAAATTATCATAAGTATTAATTTGTGTAAATAAAATTCGTTAATAAAGCCTTACTTCTCGAAAGAGAACATTCATTCTAATATGTGTGCGCATTTATGTATTTAAAAATGAAGTATTTACGTAAAATCGAGTTATTTATCTATTTTGCTTTGTAGTATCTCCTTATTTGTAAACATTAGGAGAGTTGCATGAAAGAATACATATTATAAATTCATATCATGTTCACCAGAAGTGTACTTTAATTAAAATGGTAAATATGCAAGCGGTCACTACGACGATGTTAGGTAGCAGTATAATTAAAAAGACGTTAGGAGGTTAAAGCTTAATATAGTGAAAGAGTAACATCTTTTCTAATTGCCATAAAAATATCATGTGTTTGACAAAAAACGTGAAAAAGTGTTTTTTTCAAGTAATAATTTCTCGTTTATCATTGCATGTTTTCACGTACGAGTATTATATATATATATATATATATATATATATATATATATATATATATATATATAAATATAAATATATATATATATATATATATATATATATATATATATATATATATATATATATATATATATATATATATATATATATATATATTGCAACGTGTAAACCGACCATTTCTTTAAAAAACTTTTCAGCTTTTTATATATAGTCGATAAAATTAATTATAGCTAGATAAATTCCTACAAGGATTCCGCCCTTGTAGAAATTTTTGGACCTTTGACTGGAAAACCGGTGAAGTTTTATTTTAATATGACTTTACTCTTTTAATTATAAACAACGCGAACTTAATCTGGAATCTATTTCAATAAGGCTCTTAAATCGTTTTAAGTATTGACTTAGAACGCTTAGAGGAGGTCGCTTTAGATGATGTTTATCGGACAGGTTAAACTTCCCTTTTTTGAATCTTTGAAAACAGTGCTTGATGTGTCGTAAGAGGGCATACCTTCACCTATTCTTGTGTATATATTAACTGATGCTTGATTGGTTTTTCGCCCTAAACGACATTCATGAGTTCTCTTAGTTCACTTCGAAATACATCCAATTTTAATTTATTCTTTATTCACCGATTACAGAGTTGCATACGGAACAGAAGTTCGAATGCGGCACTCTTTAAACGTGCGCGTGCGCGAGTGCGTGCGCGTTTGTGTGTGTGTGTGCATGTGTGTGCCTGTGCGTGCGTGTGCGGGCTTGCGAGAGCGTGTGAGCGTATGTACTCGCGTGTGTGCGTGTGTGTGTGTGTATATGTCTACTCGTACATGCAAAATTATTTACAGGTTCTGGCACCGAGATTACGAGAACGTGGGTACAAAGACTACTAATTTCCTTACATAACGACAGTGATGTGGGAAATGTTTAAATAAATCTACTTGCTATTAGATTATTATACATACAAGTTCTATTCAAAAGGGGCCTTTATTTTCAAGAAAGGTTCTTTTCACTGTTGGCTGTACTCAATAATGGAAGTATAACATGTACGCTCGTTCCATTTAATCTCTATTCGACGACATTAGAACTAAGTGCCATAGCTTTTCTCTCATTGGCCATCCAAAATTTTCATCAAAATCATTCGTTTAGAAAAAAATTATTCAACTGCTCTGGTTATCGAAATTTATTTTTCGTGAATTTCCCTTTTCTGTTTTGAATTCAAAGAGCGAAAGAAATTGTTAATAAAAATTTATCAACAATTTCTTATAAAAAACTTGCACTGCCTTGATACACTAAACTTTATGTTGTTCACCGTTTCTTGAAGTATTATTTTCTATTCACCCTAGGAGATGCGCGGAAGAGGACAAGTAAACAGTACAACCTAACAAATGAAGGTCTTCACTACTGAAAAAAGAATTCGATTACTACCACCGGAAGCACTTCCACAGGAATTTCCACATTACTTAGCTGGGGAAACTCCAGAATCAAAATAATTTCTTTAAAATATTAAAGCGTACAATACCTGCTACAAAACGACTCTTTCCGCTTCGATCAACATTAACAGAAACGAAATTGATTATGTTTTTCTATCCAAGGAAAAAATCTATGACAAAATAGGATCATTACTACCACTACCCAGCGAAGACTATAAATTTCTGCAAGTATATTTCATCGGAAATGAAGAAATATAAATTGAGCAACGATGCGCAAACATCATTGGATTGAGACGAGAAATAATTCAAGATGTACAGCGGATCTTATACAAATATAATCAACTTATTCACATATTAAAAACAGCACTAGACTAAATAGGTTTCTGATGACTATAAAATTATAATTCGAGCCGACAAGTAACCACCTGGAGAACACAAACGTCGATTTAATTCTGAGAACCTGAGATAGATGAAATCGCAATCGTAATTGTGGAAAATGAAAACACAAACCGTGATATAAGTGTAAAATGAAGAAGAGAAGGACTACAACGCATTACAGAGACACACCGTTCATATGATACCCTCCAATATCCATTAACATATCTGCACGGAGAGGACCTGAAACGGGCGTAGAAACAAGGAAGAAAGTCACTTCCGAGGAGTTCTATGTATACCGCTTAATGATCAGAGAAAATGAAACACATAATCACATTCTGAAGTATGCAAAAGTAGCAGCGGAACGGATGCTTTACATAAGACTGAACCAGAAGAAACTATGCGCGGAAGAATACATCCATCTTCGAGACACGATCATACATGACAAAAATGATCATGATCATTAACGACATTGGATTATTTGCAAATTCCCCTCATTTCATATAGGAAGTCCGAGACACAGGCGCGAATGCACTCAAGGTGGCATGATTACGTAAGAAAATATCGATGACCTGACCTCTTCATAACATTCACATGCAACTCATCGTGGCCAGAAATCGCTGCACAACTAAGACACGGACAAGCCCTCATGGATCAACACTGCAGAATAACCCGAGTTTTCTGGCAAAACAATTAAAATTTATTGAAGTTACAACAAAATACTACATCTTCGGAATCGTTAGATGCTGGATATACACAATCAAATGGCAAAAAAAGGACGCTCACATAATCTCATATGGTTATACGACAAAATGTATCCCACGGATATCTACAAAATCATCCAAGTTGAATTTCCCAATCCACAAGAAGATCCGGATCTGTACGACATAGTTTTGGAAGCCATGGTTCACGAACCATGCAGGAAATTAAACCCCAATTCGCCATGTATCAGTGATGGAAAATGTACAAAAAAATACCCAAAACCATACTTGGATGACGCACAATCCGGAGATCACAAATACAGAAGATGATCACTCAAACAAGGTGGCTTCAAAGCAAAAATATGAATACGAGGTAGAGACGAACTGGAAATAGATAACCAATAGGTAGTACCACATAACCCACTACTTTCCAAAATGATCCAAGCACCCATAAACATAGAATTCTGCAATTCAATGAAATTCGTTAAATATGTCTGCAAGTATGTGAACAAAGGCCGTGACATGGCAGTATTTCAAGTAGCCAAACACAGCATACAATAAAACAGAAACGACGAGATACTCATGTAGCAAATGCAAAGATACATCAACAGCATCGAAGCAGCGTGGCGGCTTTTCGGTTTTCCCATACAGGAACACAAACCAACTGTACAACATCTAGCAGTACATTTGAAGAATGGACAGCGAGTTTACTTCACAAAAGACACCGCCAGAAAATTGCAAGCGAAAATTGCACCTAAAAACAACATTAACAGCTTTTATCCAACTGTGCCAAACGGATTCGCGAAAATATAACTACATATCGATGTCCCTGCCTATTATACATAGAACACAACTAGAAAAATCTTTCAGCGACGAAAATAAGGAATTCCAGTAGAGGATCATACGGGAATCATTGAAGCCACTAGGCCGAGTATACACCGTACATCTGAAAAATTTTGATACGCGAAATACGGGGACCAACAAGTTTCACAGATCTCAAGATTGTTGACGGTTAGCATGCTTCTCTGTGGCTTGCTTCTCTGTACATCTGGCATAGGGCCAGACGTACAGAGAAGCTTGCTTACGCTTAGGACTACTGAAAAACTACAACCACTGCGAATTAACACTACAAGAAGCCTCACTCAAGCCTCAGCTGAACAAAATAGGGAAATACTAACAAAATGTAATCCATCGAATAAAAAAGAGCTATAGAACTTCTTCAAAGAGAGTATGAGTGATTACATACTGTACCCAAAATCAACCCAAGCTCATCCCGAACTAGCGATCGAATTCATCGACGACATCTTCAATGAAACATTCATTCACCTAGAAGATAAAGGTTTAGCAGTAAAAAAACGGACGTTAGTGAAACTTGGGGCTCCAGCACCACGACAAGATGCTTTCAGTGTGCCAAACTTCGAAATTACAAAGGAAAAAAAGCTTCAACATCCACGAACTACTTTAATACGTTGCTCACTACAAATCACTCCTCAATGACAATACAAAAAAATTAATAACGTTATCATGGACCGGATTAATAACAACAATGGGGGAATTATTTACTTGGACGCACCAGGCGACACTGGGAAAACGTTTCTAATAAATTCATTGCTGGCAGAAATACATACTAAACAACACACCGCACATGCACTGGCATCACCTGGCATTGCCGCCGCGTTTATGGAAGGGGGACGAACTGCCCATTCCGCCCTACAACTACCGTTGAATATAGCCGAAGAACGATTCCTCAATACGTAAAATCTCAAGAGCATCTGGACGGGATGAATTACTAAAACAAGCTAAAATTATCTTCTGCGGCGAATGTACAATGACACATAAAAAATCACTCCAAGCCATGGACAAAGCATTGTAAAACTTGTGAGGAAATACTGAAGTGATGGGAGGAACTAAACTCATACCCTTAAACGATTTTCGACAAACACTTCCAGTTATCCCCAAGTCAAAACCGGCAGACAAAATCGATTCAAGCTTAAAAAAATCACATCTCTTGCCACGCATACAAATATGGAGAATAACAAAAAATATGAGAGTTGACCTATCAAAGGTGAAACAACAGCACATCATGATAACAATAATATTGTGGACTGTACCAACTTTAATGTTAAAAAAAATAATTCCCGGTGAACAGAGAATATACAAATCGATCGACTCTTATCCCAACTATCATACAAATATATATATATATATATATATATATATATACATACATATATATATATATATATATATATATATATATATATATATAGGAATAAGCGTCAAAGGAATACTTTATGCTTGACTGAAAAATAGTTGATTATCGTTAAAATAAAATTTCAAAAGTGACTTTTATTTCAAAAAAATTGAAAATAATATTCATAACTATTTGTTGTCTTTTTCGTAGACATAATATTTACGCGTATTTAGCGCCGCTCTGTAAAAAAGTAATTTATACGTAGCTAGTGTTTCGTTTAAATTTATTGGTTAAATAACATAAAACGTAACTATCAAAAACTTAATAAATGGTATTATTAATGAAGTCACTAATATTGTAGTTCTGCTGATACCACTCAATCCATGATCATTTTCACGTTTGTTAAGCATTACGCAGAAAAATCATTTCAGTAACAATTATTTCACAAAACAATTTATCAATTCGATGTCCACAAAAAATTACTCCACTCATTAGGTTAAGAAGTCTTAAAGGATATCGTCAAATTGGTTTCCACTTTAGTTCTAAACACAATTGTGATCTTGTAGTATGAATAATAATATTACCCACCATTATAGCATTTATCTTAATTTTATTAAAACTGTCAGTAACCCTTTCTCGCAAAGTTTTTTCATCCGGGCATTCCGTTAAGTACATAGCGAATTTGACGCTACTTCGAAGAAAACAATCGAGTAGTGTAAAATCTGGAAATCTCGGAGGACAGGTTCACTGTTTCCTATTACGTGACGACAATATTGCTCGTCTAAATACTCACATATTCGAAAACCGAAGTGAGGGGGCGCTCCGTTGTGTTACCACCACATATTTATGACTACGCTCAAGAGCAAATTTCAAATAAATTCTTCAACTTCATCACGCAAAAAATACGAATAATTTTCTTATTTCCTTCAGTAGGAAAAACGGACATACGAGCTGATTATCTAAAATTCCCACCCATACATTTAAATTACAGTCGTGCTGGAAAGTTTCCGGCCGTTTTAAAAGTGATTTTGTATGGCCCCAGAACTGTTTATTATGCATATTAAATATTCCATGCCGCGAAAATATGCTTTCATTTTACCATAAAATACGTCGAACAAATGATGGCGAATCGTAATTCATGCGAATGAGCCACTGACAAAAAGTACGACGACGGGCGAAATCTTCTTCGGTCAGTTCTTGTGCAGCACGATGAAGAAATGGATGTTGTTCGTCTTCCCTGTGCGTACCTCCGAGCGTCTCCAATTATTTTCAGTAAGCTAAGAGATATGGCCCTCGAACTTACACTGCGAGTAGGATAGCCGGCAAATGTATTAAGCCACATGACATGTGCCACAAGCCACAGGACGTGCCAAATACATTCAGTTGTTATTTTACATGCTAATTTTAGAATATTCATTGCGTTTATTTTTAATTAAATTAATTGTTTATGAAAATACTATGTCATTGTGGTTAGTAAGGTAGAAATAAAACATTGGAATATAATACTAAACAAATGTTTAAGAGAAAAAAAATTACATTTTACAAAATTTTTAGACTGCCTTGTGGCATGTTAATAAATCAAAGGAAGTGTGGCCAAAGTAAAATAAAAATAATTCAATACACGTTCAATTTATCGTATAATTCAAAAACCGATACATAATTTTTGATTACGATTTTGACTAGTAAATTTTTTTTCTATTAGCAAAGACAAAACAAAACAAACATAAAATTATACTTTAAAAATTACAAATATATATTTTTTATTGAAATCAACGAGATAATTCCATAATTTTCCGAACTAAATGTTGGACAGTATGAATAGAGCTTCTTACAATTTTTTTACGTAACGTTCAAGGCTACATTCTGTATAGTTAATAACAAAACTTATAAAGAATTATCTTTTCTAAATCTAAGATATCACTACACAATATTAAAATTAAGAAGCGAGTACGACACAGTACAATTGATAAAAAAAATAAATAATGTAACAATACTTTGTAGCACTTGTTATTTTGTTTACGTTTTAAAAACACGGAATCTTTTCTGATTTGTTGGTATATCGTAAGAGAAATTACGTTAGCCAATCTAGTAAGGTATAATATGGTCCACGTTGAGTTAACGTGGAGTTAACCAATAACGAGCGCTAGCGCTGTGATCATACCTCGCCTCTTTTAGAAATACGATACTTTTCAAGGTGAGCGTCTCTCAGTTAGTAATTTCAGGTAGTGCCGAAAATACATGTGTATAAACGAATGCATTTTTTATTATCATTTAAGCCAGTTGAAATAAGAAATCTTTTTCTGCTTTTGATGTTGTCAAGCGTAACAAAGGGAAGTTGAATAAATTAAAAGACAGAGAGAAATAATGCCCTATCGAGTTACAGATTTGATATAGATTGATAGTATTCACTTTGGGTTGTTCTGGCAATCACAATTGAAGTACGAAAACCTTTTAATTAGTAAAATAAACTACAGAACTAAAATGTAAAAATTTGAATAGCTTCGTTTGTTATACTATTGAAATGAATTTAAAATTATTGTTTTATCGGTATTATAGTTTGCCATATATAGGCGAGAAATTAATGAGAAATTACTATTTTTACACATTTTATGATTCGGACTTTAATTTTATTTTATCTGTCGATCGACCTATGAAGAGACTACGCGATAGGATTAGTAAAATTTTAATGCGATTAAGAGAAATATTCAAATGATCGATAACGTGATTAAGTCGATATTATATTTACAATAAAACGGTTAATATGTTAAATACACGTATTTAAGACTAACCAAATATTAAGCGAAGTATTTTTTCAGTGAACATTAAGAGAATAAAATTGAATTGTAATATTTTCTCTGTGCTATATTTTATAAACTATTTAAGTCCTGTGATAAGTGATTTCCACATAACTGTAATATGAGTGAAAACATTAGCATTGCAATTTATTATGTTTTTAATGGTCATATTTCATGTCGTTTAACAAATAAATTAAATTTTATATTTAGGTACATAAGAGCGTAAGTGTAGTGAAATAACAATATCATCTTCTTGTAAGTGATCTAAATGGCGCTATTATTACTTTGATTCTCAGCCATTCGATAAACCGAATAAAAGAGAATCTATACGCAGACGTTACGTATAGCGAGTGTGAGCTTGTGTGAGTGCGTTGGTGGCTTGCCATATATATATATATATATATATATATATATATATATATATATACATATATTTATATTAATTATTGAAAATACATAAGTTTCAAACTTAACATAAGAATTCTGAAATATTTTGAAACACAAGAATATTAACACGATTTGAATTTTATATGCCTTATATTTCTTTCTTAACCTTAATTAAGCAAGTTCAAGTGCTTACGTAATCTATTGACAAATTCGATTTCCAGTTCGTCATTACATATAAATTCATACATGCATTGTAACTTATGCTAACAAATATTTACATTTCCAACTTATACATAAATAGTGCTATAACTCAAGCCTTGTCGCCAATATTGATTCCATTCAAATCACAAACACTTATAATAACGAGTTTTTTTAATCTAATCTAATCCGGATTCTCGCTTATTCGGTGATCGCTGTAATCCGGGCGGGCGGCGCGGTCGGCTCGATCGCCGCGGGGCGTTCGCGGGGAAGGCGGTAGGTGCGGGTCGTCACCCGCCAATCTGTTATCGTTGTCAGTCAATCGCCCTGTGTAAGTGTTGACAACATGGCGCCGCCACGTAAGCATTCAACATTGACATTAAAAGACAAATTGCGTATTATAGAAATGTTAGATGAAAGAGATAGCTATCCTGTCATTACTCAGAAATTTGGTGTAGGCAGATCACCTGTAGGCGATATAAAGAAGAATAAAGATAATATCTTGATATTTGTTAGCCTAAGAGAACGAGGTCCCGGTGCACGAAAAACAATGAAGAATTTCGAAAACCCCGTTTTAAAAGATGCTTTGTTTACATGGTTTTTGCAACAAAGGCTTCACCTATCTACCAGGCTATCACCACTTACAGGAACGTGCAAGGAAATATTGCAGATTCCTGTAAGTGGTGATATGATTTGTGAGAAAGTTCGTACTTTTCATTGCCAGATCACAAACTCCAATATCGGATATAATGCAAGCAGGGGATGGTTAGATAAATTTAAGAAGCGCCACACGAATAAAACGTTTAAAAATGGTGAGGGAAAACAATCAAGTGATGAAGCTGCTATCGGACCATTTCAACGAGAGTTTCAGAAAGTTATTAGAGAAGAAAATCTAACAGAGGAACATGTTTACAATGCTGACGAGTCTGGTTTATACTGGCGATTATTGCCCATCATACTTTAGCCTCTGGTAATGAGCAGTCAGCGTCCGGGAGGAAAATGATTAAGATGAGAGTCGCTTTTATGAATTGTGCAAATGCGTCTGGAACCTATAAATTTCAATTGCTTGTTGTCGCAAAGTCAATAAACCTGCGGGCATTTAAATCAACACGTCTCCCAGTTTGTTATCATGGGCATAAAAATGCCTGGCTTACCAAAGACTTGTTTCTTGAATGATTTGAAACGGAATTCGTTTCCGCGCTCTGTCCCCATCTTTAATCTGTTAATTTACCTCCTCTGGCAATGTTACTGTTGGATAATTGTCCCGGCCATCCATCAGCTGACGAACTTGTCTCTGAAGCCGACAATATTTTTGCAATGTTCCTGCCGTCTATCACCATGACGTGTATACAACCAATGGATCAGAACCTTATACAAAATATAAAGCTAAATTACCGCAAATAACTTATGATTAAATGTCTTGCATCATGTAATGAAAACCTCGTGGAGTCATTAAAATCGATGACTTTAAAGCATACAGTTTTTCTTTGGGCTAATTGCTGAAAGGATGTTAAAGCATCCCTAATTAACACATCATGGAAGAATTTACACCCTGGATTTCTCACTTACGCCCACTTGGAGCTCAATGAAGCAGAAGTTTAAAAATGGGCTGCTGATGGTGCTGGCATAGAGCTACAAAGATATCAAATAAGAAATGTAACTGACGAGAAGATTGCACGAGCGACATTGTGTGAGGTTGATGAACAAGATTGAAGAAAAAGTTGGAAATTCAGAGGCAGTGGGTGCTTTAAACACTGCTTTGAAATGGGTTGATGATAACAAATTTGATAGCATCAAAATTATGTTTCTCCGTCGATTTAGAGACCGTGCTTTTGAAATGAAGTGCGAAAACTATAAGCAGAAGACTTTTACAGACTTTTTCAAGAAGAATTAACTTTCAGTATTTTTTTAATTCATGTCAAGTGCGCAAATATCTTACATGTTTGTAATTTTTTACATGTACATTTGTATGTACGTATTCTTGTCTTGTTTGTCTTTAATTTTATAATTTAATAAATGAAACTAAAATTAAACATGTGTTTATCCCTATTAAAATATTTTATATTATAATCCGGACGCCTCGATAAGCCGCAAACGGTATTGTTTTTGCCTATCCGAATTAGCGAGGCCCTACTGTAGTCAATTACACCGGTGATTCAATCGCAATGAATTCGAGTACTACGGTACATAATACATAATTGGACATTTTTTCTTTGCTCAAAATATAAATCTTCTTATCTAGACGAGGACATAATAAAGGTAATATTTATTAAAGTGCTTGTCTTTTGGTATGTGTGAATTACTTCTTTGTTATCTTATTATCAATTATTAAATGTTCTTCAGAATTCTGAATAAATAATACAAGTGGTGAATTATTTACAACCACATTGTTTTTAATGTATTTTATCTCTTGTATTGAAGTTAGCATAACATGTGAACGAAACAGTGTTCAAATGGTGTGCTCGTATCAAATAATCGGTTTGAGTAATAACAATTTGCGTTTTCTCGACCAAAACTTAAAACAGTTAGGAGAATAGACAAAGTTTAAAAAAAACATCAGAAATCTTTACAAAAAAATATTCAGGAAAAATCTTCAAATAAAAGCGGCCATCTGGAAAGCAAAAAGTAAAAAAGTATAATTTCGTTTCCCCTTTTACCAATACTGGGAGCATTTTTCTTCTTTTAAGAAAGAATATTCCCCTTTTAAGAATTTGTTTTCAATATTTATTTTCAAAATAATAATACGGCAACTTATTGTTTTGAAATAATACTTACTGTATTAAACTATTTCTTTTGGAATCCACGTCGTTATTCCCACTTTTTGACTAAAGATAGAATTAGATTTAGTTCCGTGATAAAAAACTTGTTAATTAAAAGCACAACACACTTAAATAAATGTACACATTTAAGCGTGTATAGTAATCCCCCTAAACTATACAATACGAATATAATGTTTCATCACGTAAACATATTGCCTGGAATATCTTTCACAGTTGTATAATAAAAACTTGGCAAACTTCTCAGAAACTATAAGGTTTGGAATCATCGCTACCGTTTTCCAATAAACTTTAGGTCATGCTGTTGTTTCTATTATTTTAATCGTAGTAATTTAGTAGATTTAATATATTTTTGTGAATTTCTTGCACAATACCTCTAAAAAAATGTTTTTAATCCTTGTTCCAAATCATGTACAATAAAAAAATCGAAGTTAAAAAATATATTTTTTTTATTTACCCTTGTAAAATTGTTACACAAATATTTTTCTATGTTAATAATGGGAATTTATGCGGTTTAACACGTTTTATGACTATGCCGAACGGTTTCGTTTAAAAATTTTATAAAGAGTTTTATAAGAGAGATATTCGAGTATTAATAATAATTAGTATCAAGAATTGTTATTTGTGAAATAATTTGCAAGAGATAAACCATACCATAATTTTATATTTTTTGTTGAGGCCAATGAAAGATGTACTATGTAATGAGTTTAATATTTGCATAGTGGAAAATTAGGTTTCGATTTGTATATAGCTTAATGAAGTTTGGTCGAACATGTGTAAATACCCTATTATTTAAGGAACCTTAATATTTCCTTACATTAAAATTACATAGAAAGAAATATCTAATAATGTAGAATTATTACTAGAAGTGTTATGCAATCATTATGTGCGACATCATAATTTACTATTTCTGAAGAGATGGATAATTAAATTACTGTGAAGTGAGACAGCGGCTGGTTATTCGTAAATCAAGTAGAATTAGAGATGCCAACATTCTCTTTTCTAAGTCTCGGCAAAGTTGAAAGTTTAAACTATATAATCCTTAAACTATCAAAGTGAACTGGTTCACGTCACAACCTCCATCACTTCGTCTTGTCACCGTCTATTGCTTGGAGATCCATGAAATTTGGAAATTATTTTCATAAATAAGGGGCATCTATGTATTTTGTACCTTATATCACGAAAAAATATTAATAATGACGTTACTTTTCTTCATCAGATCGTTAATTATTTTAATGGTGGCTCGTAGTATGGTTCGTAAATTTTCTGAAAATTTTATATTACGTTTCGATATCATTTTAAAATATGAAATAATTAAATTTTGATTTAAATTTGAGTAGAAGAAATTCCGAGATTACTGAACTAACGTATGCAATAGTTTAGCTAATAAATCCATACGGTTTTCTTTGCATATAGGAAAGGAAACTAATTTTGTATTTAAATTTTTTAAAAGTTTTGTAGCTGAAGTAGCTTTTTTATTAGAAGTATTGATGTGAGATATGAACTAATGAAACGCATTTTTTATGACATCTTTACTATTTTGGAAAAGATAGCAACATTTTGTTTTGTGGTTTCTTATTCAAAACTAAACCAAATGACAAAATACATTTTCATTAGCGAATGAAAATGCATTTTGTCATTTTATTAAATTTTAAATCATTTTGAGAGCTGAATAAATATACAGGGAAAATGAGAATTGTTGACCATGTTTTTAAACGAAATCAAACCAATATTGAAATTTGTTGTTTCAAACTTCTCAGAGAAAAAATAATTTGTTTGAAATAAATACCTTGAAAGCAAGCTTTATAACTTTTTTGGAAGCAAGCAGAGTTTAGTTTCAAACTACTAATATGGAATATCATACTAATTTCAACAAGTGCGGTGTTTAACTGGACAAATAAAATCCACTACTCCACGAAAACACCTCCAATTAATGAAATGAAAACAGAAGTACTGCGATTCGTGACAAAAATATTCATGTTTTAGATATTTTTTTCGACGCAACAATGTTTATAGATGTGTGCTTAGTTTTTACATCTCCATCATTATTCATAAAATCCTTCGGTCCTACATATTTCATTTCTTTTGATTTTTTCCACTTTAAAAGCAAAAAACGTTTTTAAAATTTATATTTAAAAAATTATAACTTTTATTTCAATGAAAAATAAGACTTTTTCGGAAATAGAATTAAGAAGGCGCCCGGGAGATGGTATCAGGTAGACGGCCAATATATTTTTGTATTTATTAATCTGTATACAATTTCTCTTTTGCTCGCTAACAGATATAAACCAAGTATGGCTTAATATATGTATTGAAATTAATTATGGTAGACAACGACAAGAAAGATATAAATAAAATACGTATGATAGGATATAAACGATTCTTAAGTAAATCCGCGATGACTGTTAATGAAAAGTGAGCAATGAAAAATCTTTAATTTCGATTAGGTTTGGAGGACATTCTTCAGATACCAAACCAATGTTTAAGAAGTCTGAAATATTCACCCAATCGTTAAAGAATTTCACTCATTATTTAATATGTTATCATTTATATTTCTACAAAGAGTAGCCCTCAAATTCTTTGTAACCAAGATCTATTTCATTTTCTCTTTTTGGATCCTTTTTCCAAAAACACTTTTCCACCTTTTCATTCTCCCTATAATAATTTTTACCAAACCCGTATCATTCTTATCAAGACGAAATAATAGTCTGAATAAAAATTAGCTCTGCGGAGCTAATTTTTATTCAGACTCTTCTATTGAGTTTATTATTAAAATAAGTTCTGATTTCAAAATATATGCTTATCATTTTGAAGTAATTTTTGAACCTATATCATTTGAACAGAAACTAAATATATACTTTAATGCAGTGGCTTTATCGAGTTGTATTTTCGAAACATGAGCTATCAATGGATAAATTTTTTTTTTCATATTTTATGCTATAATATTTTCGATTAAGTAGGTTTTTTATTAGAAATATTGGTGTGAGGTATGAATCAAACAAAAATAATATAGCAAAAATTAATTTAAGGAACTTGTTAAATACGACAATAATTGGCACCACAAGGGTTTCGTACATACTTAGCCGTATGTAAATTTTTATTAACTTTTTACAGTCATAAATTGGTCAATTGATACTTATAAAGAAGTAGAACCTACTTAGATTTGAAAATTTTTCTTTTCATTTTCTTCTTCAAAATCAGTATCTTCGAGTTCGAGTTCAGATTACAGACCTGAAGTTTTCTGAGTTTTATACAATCCATTATTACAAATTGTATTTCATGGGCATAAAATAGTTGATGGTGACCAACATAATTCTTACACATTTTAAACATTACAATGATATTTAAATAATTAAATTAAATTAAATGCTCTTTAAATAATTTCATAACTACATAAACTGTCATTGAACCTTTTATCCTGCACGACTTTTTATTCTCAAGAATTTTTGTACATGCTTTGGTATACGCATTTATTTTTAAAGTTTGTATTTAACTACCTCCTTTTTCAGGTGGAGGTTTATTCATTAAAAGTAATAGTGAATCTTTGATTTTGAAATTAATTATTTTTTTTTGTTTGATCACTCTATTCAACAACTATATATCTCGATTATAGTTAAAGGAGGCTTTAGTAAATCATAGCCAGATTGTTTAAACACATATCTTTGGTCTACAGAAGTAATTTTTTTTTTTAATAGTATTCTATTTAGTGCTGCCATTCTTGTCACAGGTGCCTCCATATATAACACACTTGAATAGTAGTTGCAAGTTTAATTTTCTCTGTTGAAGGTTGATTCGTAGTATTTGTGACTTGATTCTAAGCATTTTTAGCTATAGTTAAAATACTGGACCTTCCGGAGTCTCGCTCTGGTATTTCAATAATATACTCAGCACACATGCGGGTATATAAAGCTCCGGTTAAACCACGAGGAATATTTGATCCTTTTTGCAATGTTAAGAATTAACACTTTGTGCATGGTCTTCCCTCAAGAATTGTTCCTAAATCGAAGATTGTGTGCGTGTGTTTAAAAACTCCTCAATACGGTTTTCTTTGTTGATGAACTGAACAAATAAAAAAAAATTAAATTTACTGAAAGCATATATTATATAAATATTGCATTCAATTTAATTTTTTATTTATTACTAAAACAATAGTTTAGTTTTCTGAAATCGACTTATGGTACTGCAACCTTTGCTACCTTCTACAAAATTTATTTAATTCTAAGGTAAAAAAGTTGTTGTCTATTTCACTTTATTTTATCACTATACTCTAACAAATGTAACTTCTGTATGTTTAAATTTAATATTTTGTTATTTGTACTTACAAAATTTATGAATAAAGTAAACAAGTTAATTAGTAAGTAAACAAACAAAGCTTAAATACTACTATGGTTGTATTATGTATGTAAAATTTATGATACAAACGAGCGAATAGTCCATGGATTTATAATTTCGCGATTATGACCAATAACTTCACAATCACAAATCACAACACACGATAAAAGAAAATTTGTAACAGGACTAGAGCATATTGATTGGGCTAATGTGATTATATATATATATATATATATATATATATATATATGTGTGTGTGTATATATATATATATATATATATATATATATATATATATATAATAGATTTACGTATACACACAGTATCCGACAAATTTCGGGGTAATAAATAATGATGAGCACAAGACGAATCGCGTAAAAAGTTGAAATTGGAACATATAGAGCGAAGAAGGCGTTCTTCCACTAATTCACATGTTCCAAACTATTTCCTAGTTTGGAGTACGTTTTTAATGTTTCGATTGTAGTTCTATATCGCTAAACTTTACAAAATTTAAAGTCAACTCTTTTAAAAAAATGTTAATTGAGATGTTATTTGCATGCTTAATCAACCATGCCTAATCACCAGATACCTTTAAACCTCAAGGTTGAAATGGAAGAGGAAATAAATTCAACAGGAAATAGTGTTGTGATCGTAGACGGGAGGGTAATTAATATTAACCATTTTTTTTAATCTTACGAAGAAAACTTGCACACGGAACTTTGAACTGCAATTTAAATCATATCCGAATTATTCCGGAAACTTTTGTTGAACTAATCTTTAAGTTTAATTTGATATGTCGCATGTGAAGAGAGAAATTTTAAACCCGAATGAAATGAAAGGTATTGGTAAATATATCATAAATCACGCTCCTCCATTTAGTTTTATGTCAATATGTTCCGGTTATGCTCGCCTATAAACTATTACTGCCGCTTTAACAATTCCAGCTTTATGTACAAAATTGTACGTATATGTACACGATACTGTGTGCATATGGTGGGAGAGGCCGCGGTACATTTTTTGGCAAAATTTGCCAAACGAGAAGCGGATTATGCCACATATATTGGTAATGTTAATCAACATGTAATACCAATAACCTTAGTATTCGCTGATGGTTGTTGGTCAAAAATATCATACGAATCAACAATTCCGTTTAATGTGGCGCAGCTGCTATTTTAGGGCATAAATTTGGAAAGGTTGTATATTTGCGAAAAAAAAAATATTGCCTGATTTGCGCTCGTTTTGTTAATAAGAGTGTAGAACCTCCAGAGCATTTATACCAAAAAAGCCATTCAGATTCATCTACCGTAATGGAATCTATTATACTTTTGCTTATGCATAAAAAATAAAGAGCTGATGGATATTCCAGTACATATTGTAGAAATTTGGGACCATATGGTGATTTTATTGTTGTAACAATTGAATTTGAAATCCATCTGTCACAAAATTACTGCAAGGTGTTATTAAATATTTCAACTAACACGCAACAACATAGTGAGCGATGCAAACTTGTAAAAGATCGATATTTACATTTTAAAAAGGGTATAAAATGTACAACTATACATTGAATGAGCAAAGTTTGCAATTTCACGAAAAAATTTCACAACTTGCTAAGTTATTCTGAACGGTTCACATCACGTATTTGGTAATCATGTAAATCATGCCTCTTATTTTTATTCACGAAATAGTAGAAGCGTCGATCAACTAAATTTTATAAATGCTTTGAAAATATCAGATATACTAATAAAATTAAAAGGTTTAGGCAGTAAATTATCTGGACAATCACATGGTTTTATTTATAACACAAGTAATATAGTAGAAAGATATAATTTTCAGGTTGCCAAAGTCGTAGGAAGCAAAAGAATATATTGTTCTCTTCGACGTTATTATGGCTAGAGAACTGCCGAAGGCCTAGAGTGATATTCGTCACAAAATCCAATCATTTCATGTCGCGAGTAGAGAAATTTAGATTACGCAAAATTATGAAAAATATTAAAAAGAAGAAATTTACCCCTATATATAACGATCCGACATAAGCTATGAACTTTCTCCAGAAGCAGTCAGGTTTTATGGCTAAATTGTTGTTTACAAACCTCCAGTGCCGGCAACTAGAGAATACAATTTTGCAGAGTAGTTGTGGTAACTAGTTGAGCAAACGAAGAAAACTTTTAACATCTTCGTGATTCGGGAATGTTTGTGGGAGAGGAATGACTAAACGCTGTGTGCCTCTAATCAAATCCATACTTTATTGCAAATATCTGCATAGCATTTTATCACTAAGTTATGGTAATTTAAGCCAGGAAAAAGAAACGCGACCATAATCATTGCTAGATGTATTAAAAAATCATTCGGAATGATGACAGGTAACCATGTCACTTGCATTGAAGGACGTTCATTCCACATGCTCTAATCTGATTTTACTAAGAGCTCAGAATCTGGGTATTATTTTTACAATGTAATATTTTAAAATGGTTTTTCATGTTTTTGTCTAAAAAGACTTCCGTAATAAAATTTGCCTTTTATATATATATAGCTAATTTAATTTTTTTAAAATTAGTTTAGTAAATTACGATTAAACTTACAATTATATATGTAGTCTATAAAATAAAAATGTGCATTCATTTTGATTTACAATTTACTTATAGCTATAACATTTTTGTTCATTTTGTTTTGTGGAAATAATTCCATGTTTCCTAGTGAATTTTCAAATTAGCTACGTATTCATATTCAATTTAAATTACAAATGTTTATATAATTTCATAAAAACTTTTGTAATTTGAAAAAAAAACACTACCCGCTTACCAATGAAAGCCAAGGTGAGAAACATATTAAATCTTATTTCTTTTTGTCACTTGTGTTCTTTTTTAGTTTTATAGCTGCTCTAAGTCAATTTACAACTAAATCTCTAAGTTTTCTTTCATACGTAGTTTTATCATTTTAACATTACTACGTATTTTCTAATATTATTTCATATACCTACTGCTGTATGTTTACAGTACATACGCGGACATCAAATAATAAATACACGAAAAAATGAGTTAATTTTTGTCTTTTGATACTTAAATGCATAAAAATTGTCATTTCCATAGAATTTTAAATATTTCTTTTAACAAAAGGTGTTCTATCATAGTTACTTTATAACATCCACATCATAATTATACAATTAATAATAAAGAAGAAGGCTATTAGTGTAAAGAATTCTACAACAATTTTTGGGGATTTTATTCTTATCTTATCCTATGCTTATCATACACTAATTTACCAAAACATAAAAGCATAGCACACAAAGAATCTGCAACATTTATTTTATTTCTTCATTCACGTCACTTCAGTTACGTTATGGGTGTTGCGTCAAAAAAAAACCTAAATCATATCTAAGGTTGAACCCATATGCCATAGGTATTAAGAGATTTACGAAGAAATTATAATAGAAAATTCACGCTCAGATTTACTTTAACAATCGATATAATTTAAAAAGTAGCTCAATCGATTCCATTGTGCGAGTATGTACGAGTAATGCACACTACTAAGTCAGAGCTCCGCCGGGACCAGCGCGCGCGTATGTGTTAGTGAGAAACGAAATAGTTCACCGCGTATATTCCATGATTTAAACCCTTTTCTTTCTTTAAATGACTATCCGAGCCGTGCATGAAATATCCGAGTCTAATATATATATATATATATATGTATATATATATATATATATATATAGATCACGGGGATTCACCGCAATGCAACTAGTCAGTACAAACAAACGGCTATTTTCAAAGATATCACTTTACAGCCCCTACATTTTACGCTTTTTTTTAGCATGTAATATAATAAAAATCGATATTTGATCAGTCTTTTATTTTTATTGTTAAAGTCAAGTAATTACTGAATATAACTTTGAGTTACGAATTAATAAAAAATTTCAAAATAGGCCCGTAAATACGTAATTGCGGAATTGCGTATTACGGGCCGATACGCCCATTCATGACGTTCATTAAGATAAATACCTTCAGTGTTTTTTTTTAATTAAGTCAGTATTTTTCGAAATAAAATAGAAAAGAAGCGGAAAAATCTACTTACATACGAAAATGTTGAATTAATTATCTTCAATACTGCTTCAAGGTTGGAGCAAAAAATTACATATTAAGTGTAAATTTCACGCTTCTATCTTAATTTTCTAAAGAACCGACAGACAGAAGGACGAAGAGCGAGATTACGTTGTCTCAATAGACTTTTGTGCAAAACTTCAAGGCACAGAACCCTGAAAGCACTACATGGAAACGAACTAGAGCTAAAATTATCAAAAATAAATATAATTGTGATTTATTGCAAAGGACGAAATTTTTGATGAATTTCAAAAATATTGTGGAATTAGAAATAAGCACTATAAAATTAATCGAAAATAAATATATTGAAGATTAAATACAAACGATGAACATGCCGCCATCTCAAATCTCAAAAATATTATGAAATTCGAATTCAGCACCATATGGTTGGTCGAAATAGAATATGGTGACGATTTATTATGATAAATATATGTGTTGCCTTCTAGGTTCTCATAGACATTGTGAAATTCGAGTTAAACACCTTAAAGATAATCAAAATTGAATATGGTGATGATTTATCGCGAGTTTTGAACGCCACCATCTTGTAACTTAAAAGTGTTGTGAAATTCGAATTCTGTCCCCTTCTCTTAATCGAAATCGAATATAGCAATGTTTGTTATTTCCAAAAATATATTTTTTGCCGCCTTGGAACCCAAAAACAATGTTTTGGGACTTATATACAATTGGGGTTTATAAAAATATGAAGTCAACGCCCTAAAGCTATAAGAAATCAAATATAGTAACATAACGCAAATGACAGGAGCTGCCATTTCATTGACATTATGAATTTCAAATTCAGCTTTTCCAAATTAGTCAATAATGAAAAGAATAATGACGATTATTTCACTAACAGATGCTGTTGGCTAAGAGTTTCAAAAACATATTAAAATTCAAAAGAATATCCAGCCATTATAAAAATATTACCTCCACAAGTGACACAACTTGTCAGAAGCCAAAGGATTTTGACCGAATTCTACGTGATTTGCGTTTGATAGTTCGAAATACAATCAAGGTTTTAGTCCTATCCAATAAATGTAATTTTCATTTATTTTGAGAATAATCCCTCATTACCTTACATCTTGAAAGCATTGTGAAATTTGTATTCAGTACTGTGTTCCGATGAGATGGAAATTTTCTTACACATATTAATTTTCTATGGTATTAATAAATATACGTACAAAATATACAATTTTTTAAAGACTCTTTATGATCTTAGAAATTGTTACTATCCTTTTAATTAAACTCGACGTATTTTAATAAATAAAATTTACACCTGCCATTACGATAACAATATCGCTGTGCATGGTTTAATATAATGAAATATAAATAGCGAAATATAATAACCTTGGAAATCTGTGGACGACTGAAAAACAAATGAATTCGGAGCGTGTTTATACCATAAAAATAAACGAGTCGTGAAGCCATCCGACTTTACACGTTGTTCTAGAATGTATACGTGGTTAGCCAAAGGCATTTGCCAGCGTTTTCTGTGATATTTTAAAATTGATATCTCATTAAATTCAAGATATCACTTTACAGCCCTACATTTTACGCTTCTTTTAGCATGTAATATAATAAAAATCGATACTTGATCAGTATTTTATTTTTATTGTTAAAGTCAAGTAATTACTGAATATAACTTTGAGTTACGAATTAATAAAAAATTTCAAAATAAGCCCGTAAATACGTAATTGCGGAATTGCGTATTACGGGCCGATACGCCCATTCATGACGTTCATTAAGATAAATACCTTCGTTGTTTTTTTTGACTTGAGTAGTTGTAGTAAATATATTATTCCATGTTATACTAAATATATTTTTCTAATTTTATGTTTTCGTTGTTTTACCAAAGTTTGTAGTTCCGGTTTGAGAATGTTAACGGCAAGCGATGTTGATGAAAACTGATATTACGAGTTCTTAATATTTACAGATAATTTAATAGAAATATTACTAAATCTTATATTTAATTTTTTTACTGTATGTGCATAAACGAATACCGAATCCTGATTGTGTGATTTCTACTATTATTTAACTAAATATTATAAGTTCTGTACCCTAAATAGTAAACATGAAACCCTTGTTGGACCATTTACGTGTTCATTCGTCTGCCTGTCAACCGTTTTTCTTCAAAAGGTCAAAACTATTTAACAGGATAATTTCTTAAAAAAAAAAGAGTTTATTTATATATGGCACTGACTTGTTTATTTGGCATGCACAAGCATTTTGTTTTCACTTTATGGGGTTCCACATTTGAAAAGTTTTAAGGAATCTTTTTGCCAATAAGATTTGTACAGATTATGCAAAATAATAGTCTAAGTCTTGAAATGAATTCCAATTTGAAAAAAAAATCGGTGGTGGCTCCCAAAAATATATGAGATTTGAATATCTCTTCAATTATTTTTCATTTGTCTTGTATGATTTTGCATTCCCGCTGTTTATTTTTTCATAATTCAATAACTTAATTTTTACGCTTGACTTTTTATTTTGCTGTCATCCACCTGTTATTCATTTTTTGATATTAAATATTTCATCCAATTCATTCTTCACTGGGGTATGAAGACTACTTGATGTTCGACCTTCTGGGTATAAACTATACTTGTGAAAAATTATTTGATTAAGTATATAATGCTTTGGTTTTGATCAAAATGAAGACGACCGATTGCTCTTCAAACTCTTTATGAGTTTGCCGATTTTCCGACAAGTATAAAATATACCTTTTAATCGCTAAGCGTGCATTATTATGCATTAACAACTAATATAAATTTATTTGACCTTTGATAGGCATATGAATGCTATGACGATATAAAATGAGTAACAAAGAAAACCAACCGTTAATAAAATTGTTATTTTCGGGTTACTTTTAATTAATTTTTATGGTAAAACATTTTTTTTCGTCTGTTGCTAACATTACTGCGGTTTTGAAATATAATTCGGCGTATATATTAATTTTCCCTAGAAAAGATAATATGACAATGGTAATTACACAACTAAAATTGATTAAGATTTGTCAAAATATTATAGTTTTAAAGTTATAAAATTTGAGGGTTTTATGACATAAATGTTTATAAAAAACTGAAATTTCGTTTATTTGACAAAATGATTAGTTGTCTCAAGTAAGCAAGTAAATGCTGGTTTTTTTTAATTATGTTTTAAATTGTTTAAATGATGTGTTTCTTATTAAATTATATTCGAATAATAAAGTTTAATTATGTGAGTACCATAAAGTCTAAAATTATTGTATATGTGCATGGTCCAAAATGACATTCCGGGAATAAATGGCTTATCATTATCATTGCTATTTATTGGTTGTTTATGACTATTTCTTAAAAAAACTATTTGAAAATAAAACGACTAAAAAATCTAAGTATAAAGAAAAGGCTATTGATTCGCTATCACACAAAACAAATTATGGTTTATCTTCACAAAATTCTTTTTGTTTATTTAAATTTTTGTAATTCATATTTGTAGACATGCATCAAAATTTTAAATTTCATGTGACAAAGTAGACTCTGGGACTTATTTTGACTAAAATAAAAAAATGAACAAAACATAAAATCATAGTAATTTGAAAAAAAATTATGCTGACAATATTTCAACGCACTTGCACATTCTCTTCTTGGGTTCCTACTAAAATAAAAATAATCTTACTAAAATAAAATTCAGATAACTTGGTTATCCGTCATTTTGTAAGTCTCTGGGACAAGGCTTAAGATGTCAGTTTAAATATAATATCGTATACTGAGGCCTATAATCTTACATTGCTGTAAATATTTCAAGTTTTTTGGTTGACGCAAAAAATTATTCATTGAACTTCAAAACTATAGGATAATTTCAATCGAGCTATAATCTAGAAGATCAGCAATATGGTAGATCTTATAGTACAAGTAATGGGAAACATCCAAAAATCATTGCTTTATAATTCTACATGAAATTGTAAAGTTTGTATATATGCGCTCGTGAACGATATAATAGGCAATCTTTTTTTTTCATCTATATCATTGTCTTCTTGACTAATCATTAAAACCTATATGGTATTTCCGGTGGATCTACAATCTTAAAAATCGGCATAGTGAGAGATTTTATAGCACAAGGTAAGGAAAAAATTAAAAAATTAATGATTTAAAATTCTAAGTAGAATTGCACATGTTTTATTCTCTAAGGCTCTTGCCAAAAATGCAGTATTCAATATATTTACTGTCTGGATAATTTTGATTTCGTAAATAGTTTAATAGAAAAACTATGTACGCTTAAATGTTTATAAATGCCAAAGTATGCATAAAACCCTCGTAGTGCAAGTTCACACATGCGTGCAATGTATTTTTATGACGAGTGTTTATCTCATCTAATTTTTAGAAAAAAATTAAGACACAATATGATTACTTGAAATTCTTTATGAACAGATATGTAAAAAATAAGAGTGAATAATTTTAAAAATAGTAAGTTAATTTTCGATAACATTGATTAAAAAAATGGATCTTTTAATGTGAATTAAAAAACTTATTTTGGATATTTCATGGGTAAAATAGGTAACATTTGATACACTCTACGCTTCTAATTTTGAAATATTGCAGACAATTGGTTAAAAGGTAATTTAGAGCTGCTTTTTTTTATTATAATAATGTTTTTATATTGTTGTTAGTTTAACTTATTAGTATAGCTTGCCACATATTTACATTTAAATGCCTTTTTATATTTCCACGAAAAATAAAACAAATATGATATTAAAATTTCATGAATAAAATGGATGAATATTTTGTTCTAGGAAAACTAATTTTTTAAAGATACTTGGCACGCATTTCGTAGTGCAATAAATAATGAGTAATGCTACAAATTTAAAAAGCCGAAATGAATTATTTGAGAGATTATTGTAACTTTTGGATAAAACCTGTTTTATGGATTTCAATTTAGTAATGGTTGGTCATTATGAACTTGAAACTGATATAATGTCACTAAAAAGCTGTGATTATAATAATACATAAAACAGATATGACAAATCAAATATTACCAAATAGATAATAAAGGAATGTATTTCCACATTCTAAAACTTATATCCCACGTATATGCTTATAGAGGAGTCCAAGTAGTAAATCAATTTTTTGCTTAACAGCGTCACAGTCCTTATGAGCTGTGACCATTTTACTCTGAAAGAACAAGAGAGGCGAATATGACAGAATTATAAGAGTTTCGTTTATGTTATGTTATGGGTTAGGAACCGTCACGCCTTTAAAATGTTTTCCTAAGAGATACAAAGCAAATGTGAGAAGTAGGTCAACATTTGTCGGAACCTGTAAATAATACACACACGTACATACAGCGAGTATTATGTATCAATTTAAAAAATATATATACGATAGTGAACTATCGTTTAAAAAGGGTTTACCATTTATACCCTCTTTTACCAACCTGTCTGTATCTACATGATCCGTAATATTATAATTAGGGTGTAATAATTTTACCAATGCCTGCGAATGAAAATATTTACGATCTAATTTGTTTATTGAAACAGGGATAGACGATACCAGTCTATGTTATACTTTCAATATTCAAAAAAGCTTTCTATTAAAATTTCTTATTTTCAATTTATCACGCTGTTTATTCATAAATTATATTTTCCAAATCAAATACCCAAAATGGAAATGAAGATATTCACGAAATAAATGTGTGTGGAAATAAAGTGAAGTCATATATTTATTCCGAAAATGATGCAGGAAATTCTATGATATTATACGAGGGCATCTATTTACATATTTGGAGCCTTCTCTCGAATTTGTCGCCTTTCATTATGTGTAAAATGTTTTCTCTTTGCCGGGAAATTCGGGAGAGATATATTATATCAAGTCTTGCAGAAGACAACGCTATCTGAATTTATTGTACGATGCGAATAATGATTCGCCAAGTGATTCATGTCTCTTTTAACATACTCTTGAAAAATTAATTTAATTTTCTTTTTATTGCTCTATTGACTTTAATTACTTATATCGATTAATTAAGATTTCGAGTTGCGTACGTAATTCTGTCTTAATTTACGAAAATTTTAATTATTTTTCAATATTGTATCGCATATTAAATTATATTTTAAGTTAAGATAAGAGAATTAAGCAGACATTTACTTTAAACATGTTTGAAAACCTTTTTTTTCGGATCCATGTGTTTAACGGCAAAAATGGTATTATATATTTTTATAAAAACAGTGAAATTAGGAAACGCGACGGCATGTTAAAAATCCTTCATATTCTAGATTTATCAAAATTATTGAAAGAAATCTCTCATAATTAGGTAAATTACAAATTAATATTAGCTAGTAATATATAGTAAGTAGAAATTTTTTCTTCAAGATTTTTTTCAAATTCTTATGCGTTACATTAAAAAACCTTCTTGATAAATATATGCTATTCCTTCTATATTTAAAGACTCATTTAGTCTTGTAATCCATAAAAATATGTTGTAAGTTTTAGCAACATTATTTTATTCTGAAAAATTATTTTTATAAATATTTCATATTTGTTTGTTAATTATAGACCCATTTACACTAGTACTTGACACTAAATTTAATCAAATGAGAATATTTAACTACTCCGAATTACATTATGTTACTCCGAGTTCCTAATGAGTATAGTAATTTAATTTAAAGGTATTTTATTAGAGTTATGGGACACCAGTATTTGTACGACAAATTACATTTTCTGAGAGCATCTTGTTATTCGGAGAGCACCTTTTAGATATATATGTAAATGTTATGCACGTAAACCATAAGATGTAAATCGATGTCTGCAGAATGTAACACCACTTTTCTGATTAGACAATGCTAAGGAGCAGCCACATCATTTTAGATGTTAGATGTAACAAAACTGTTGTTTTAACTATTTTTAGATTTGTCCATTCGTTTCTTTATCTATCTGCCGTTCATTACATCTTCAAGTTCAAGAATTAAAATCTTTTGTAAAAAGTATGCCGATGAACCAAATATAATAGAATCGTAGATCAGAAACGGAGATGAAATATATTAAATACGAATTTGACGTGTCGCCGTATAAATAAATTTAAACATAATCCGTCAAATACGTTTAGGGTTAGCTACTAAAATAATTTTATTTGCTGCCAAAACGATGCTATATTTGGTATATTTCCCATACACGAATCTCTATTTTGTTACATAATTATCCGACTAAATTAGGTTATTTTGGTCCTACAGCTAACAACAAGCCCTAAGGTATAAAATATTTTCTGTGATTGACTAGCTGTAGTAATACAGCTTCCCCTGGTATCAATATGTTTCCTTCATCATTCCTATACGTTAATTTATTATACATGTGTAACATTCATAGATATATTTTTTATATTTAAATAGGTTTACATATATCTAATTACTTAGAAATATCGCTATGGACATGGATGTATAAACGTAGATGGAAAAATTATTTAAATAAATATTACAGCTTACAGCTACTTTATGATTTACGCAGTTGTTAATTAATATAAGATTACAGCTACTTTAACAAGACCTTCTGATTTACGCAGTTGTTAATCTATAATAGTTAGTCAAGAGATAATGAAACGGGTCAGAATACAAAAATATAGAATAACTATACCAACAAAATCGGGACATTTTTGAAAAATAATTGGCGTAATACTTCAAAATTTAGCTTATGACAATGACGTGATTATTTAAGAGAAGCATTTCTACAGATCTGGTGATGAGTATAGACGATGAAATAAATTCGATTTAATTAGATTTGTCATTCACACCAACTTAATGTGTAAGTCACGCAACTATTTCCCAAATTTAAATATTGCCGATATTTGAGAAAATGTTAACCATGCTGACTGTATGACTGCGACAGCTGTTGTGACTATGCTTTAATAAATAAAGGCAGCCGCCTATGCATATAGTTAAAACATCATACATTATCAACTTTCAGTAGGAACTAAAAGAAGATATCGTTGTTAGATGAATTCTCAAGTTCTTTTTGACATGAAGTTATATAGGTCATGGTCGCAACTTTATATTCAATGTTTTATATGCACCGGTTATTGCGTCTCTCGGTACTATTGACAATGTCTGATAAAAACGGTTTGTTCCAAATAACTATAGTAAAACGCCTTGGGCATTCCTTAATATATTTTTTTCCTATTTTTTATTGTGTTGCAAAAATGTAATATTTGAAAGTATTACATGATTGAAACTTATGACTGTCAATATAAAAGTGTTAGATGATTGGCACTTATGATTATCAATGTTAACGTGTTACGTAACTGGGACTTATTACTATCACTGTGAAAGTGTAACGTGACTGATACTTATTACTATCACTGTGAAAGTATTACATGACTGACATTTACGACTGTCATTGTGTGAAAATGTTACATTACTGACGCTTATGACTATTAGTGTGAAAGTATTACATGACTGACAATTCTGATTACCACTGTGAAGATGTTACATGACTGATACTTACAACTACCACTGTGAATGAGTTACATGAATGATACTTATGACTTTTACTGTGAAAGTATTATATGACTGACACTTATCATACTATCGTACCGTCGTTTTAATGAATATAAGTCGTAAGTGTATATCTGTAATTTCATTTTTCTCATGTAGTACTTTCATAACACTGATAAATTTCACGTGTCAAGTCAGAATTTTACGACGTCATTTTATATCGACAATTTTATCTTAATTTAATTTCGTTTCTTTTCCTTTTTTTCTCATATAACCAATACCGTAGCACTGTGCACCTTGCAACTAACTTAATGGCATATCATCTTCATCTCTGCATATTTTTATGGATATATGCATCAAGTACAATATTTATTAACAGTTTTTGCCTGGCCTAAAAACAATTGGAGATAATAACTGTAAAACAAAATGAAGTGAAGTTAGATAATAAAACTTGAAAGTTCCCACAAGGTTGAAAAAATTAAAGAAAGAGCAAGCTAGAGAAGTGAATCTTTCAATATATTTCTATATACTTTTCTCATGACAGAAATATGTACAGGTCCATTAATAAGGGCAAATTAGATTGGAAAGGTAATATCATCAGCACTTTACGATTATTAAAACTATGGATTTCCTGTTACATGTTTCCAAACGATAATTTAAGAATACATGACGTATAAAATAATGAAATTCGTGCATCATATAAAGTTAATTTAGTTATTCTTTTGTAAATTCGATTTCAGATGTCTACCCTATCTATCGACTTACAATATTATATATTGATGCTGTTGATATTAAAGCACTAAAATGTATTCAGTAAATTAATTGTTTCAACTATCTAACAAATTTTTAAACTGTTTGACTTGTTAATTAAAAATATCTAAGTCATAAAAAACTAAAAATAAATAAATAAGTACAATAAATAAAAATTATGTACACAACAAGAAATATACTTCAGTATCAACGTTATCAGCAAAAGCCAACTTACAATCAAAACTCGGGGAAAAGATTTTAATATTCTTGTCTAAGATGGAAGATGATTGACCTTTATATTGTATGACAACATCTTCAGATGGGTAATTTGTAAAACAAATTGTCCACCTGAAGACGTGGTCATACAACGAAACTTTGGTCGTGATGAAGAATTTAAATAAAGTAGAAATAATATTACGTCATGTAGTTTCATTTAGTTTTGAAAAATTAAATTAAAATCGACTTAACTTATAAAAGAATTACTGCATTCATACGTTATAAAAGTGATCAAAAAGTTGCTAAAAAGTAAACACCAAAAATCAACATTAAAAAATGCAGCGAAAATGCTTCGAACTCAGTAAATCAAATCTAACATGGTTGAAATAGCCTATTTGTATTAACAACCTGATTCTGTGTATTTTTATTGGGATTTACAAAAACCAGAAGAAAAAATTAAATTCTTTTATGTCTTTTTTCTATATATGCAGGCTAATAAGTATTGTGGAATGTCTAAATTTGTTTAACAATAATGTATAAATGAATTTTAAAAATTAAACTTCTAAGTCCCATATTTTATGTGATTATTTATTTATTACTAGTTTTGGGCACTACTCGGCTTATGCCTATTAAAACTTTGAAAATTTTTATTTTATATGTGCGTTTTCTACTTGCATTTTCCTGAGCTTAAGGTGACTACGTTTTCTAATTGTATTCCCGTGAACTTAAGATACCGGTTGCTGTTAAGAACAACTGCAACAATTGGCCAGTGTAATTAATACCAAGAGAATAATCATTTTTGCCATTTATTATTAATAATTTCTTAGCTGGTTTTGATAAAGTAATAAAGCATCGTAATTTGTAGCATAAATGGTATGTTATTTAACGAACTTGTCAGAATATAACTTGAATTCTTTACATGAAATCAAACAAAACTTAAAAACAAATCAGTGGAACTAAAGTTATTGAAATATTTATAAATAAAAATCAGTGTAAAATTATTTACAATTAAAACGATCGACTTTTATGATAGGTGGAATTGCAAAGAAAGTATAATTTTTGGCAACTTAAGCGGTTTTAATTACATTCGATTATTCAATTGCAGTATTAAAAACATTATCCATCCAAATTGGGGTCTTTACAAGCATACTAACGAAACCTAAGTCGTGGTAAAGAACTCAAAGAAAGTAGACATAATACTACATCATGAAGTTTAATTTAATTGTCAATAATGAATTTCTACAAAATTAACGCCAAATATATTCAATATCCTATTTCTGTAATTAAAAATGTAGCATTAGACTATTTTAATTTTTTTTTCAGCTTGCTTTTCCAGTAACGGTCTACCAAAATATCGAGTCCAGCATTTATTGGGAAGATGCAATAATGATCGCATCGATGATGGCGGCTTATTGTTGATTTTTAATCTTTTTATTAGAAGTTTTATATTCAATCCTAACAGAATGTGTAACGACCTGCAAATCTCTGGACGTGTGATCAGTAGTCTCATCGCCTCTACGCTCTGATTCAGTATCGACATATTTATTTTGAGGTTCACCACGACTGCCAGATTGGCCTTTTAAAATGAACTCAAAATCTTTTTTACTTGTTATTTCTTACAACGTATCAAAAATTTGCAGAAACATTTGTAAGTCTAGTTTACAAGCTCCGTAAAGACGATTTATTTTTATGTGGTGACCTTTGTCCTAGATAAACTGCATAAATTTTAATCCTTCTGACAATTTTGTGGTATTATTTGTTTCCACCCATGCTAATAATATGCTTTCAATGTCTTGGCTAGCTCTTCAACTGAACTTTATGATTGACTATGGCGTGGCTTTCTGTGTATATTTTTTGGTTCATTCCGCATGTGACACAACTCTTCAAATATTTGAATAGTTATTTCTCGCCTACTGTCACTGTACAAAATTCGTAGAGTTGCAAATATTATGAACAAGTTCAAAAAATGGTAAACAACTTCGTCAGCCTTTAATTTTGGTGCTTAAGGTCATTATTGTATATCAAGACCACCTGCACACTGTTTGTGAGGTGGTCTTGCTATACAATAATGATCTTAAAATTAACATTTGCCTGTTAATGCATGTCGGTAAAGTTGACTCGTCATTTCAAATTAAATTCGTTGCTTTTTATAGGCTTAATATTCATCCCTTTTTTGGGATACTCATTTTTTGGCGTTGTCCACAAATATCTAAATAAATAACTACTATTACAATGATGATATTCTCATATTTGCCCTTATATTTTTTTTATTATTTTATTTCGTTCTCTATATCTAATAGACATATGAGTTCCGTGAATAACATCAAAACTTCGTTTAGGCAGGTACAGTAAATAATATGATCTATGTAATTTCTTAATAATACTACTAGTTTTTGTACATTTCCTCTCTCTCTTTTATCACGATATTCTTTCATGATCTTCAGGTATCTTGCGTGAAGTCTCTTCATTGGAGGCTTTCACTTTGATCAAGAATAAAAAATACTCCTGTGTAAAGAACTGGTGATTTTTTTCTTTCCTAAATTTAATCTTGTCAGTTTTGTTGGTTAGATCATGTTTTCATAACTTTGAAATCCTTTCCTTTAAGTCAGGGTGTACAAAATTAAACGATATCACAATAAAATTACTTTAAAAATACGTAGCATAGCTCACCGTAACGAAACCTGACGCACTTCAATCCAGTTTTAATCACAAATGACGCGTCGCCCCACATCAAGTCACTTGTAGCATTCCCTCCACTCTCGTCTACGAATCTTTGTTTATAAATTCATTAAATTTACAACGGGTGTATATAAATTAATAATAACAACCGGACAATGTTATAAACTTGTTACTTTAACTATGTAAATATAAGGTTTTTATCAATGACCTGTAATTATTAATAGTTACTACCGTAATACATGCATCGGAATAGATGCTTTGAACGTTTGTATTGACGCAACTGAATAAATGAGAACCTAAGAAAAATATAATGTATAAAATATATAAAAAATTAAAAGTATTAGTCCTATAAAAGTTTTAAACTGCTATTCAACTTAGAAACCATCATATGACCAAACGCGGTGAAGTGGCAAATATATAAGACTACGTCGTTTTTGGCTATATTGAATTGTACGACTTATGCTACTAAACTATAATGATTTATGATATTAGGTACGTCAAGACGAAATAGTAGATACAAATTTGCAAGTATATATTATGTTCAATAAATAAAGGTTGCTGAAATCAAAATACATTATAAAAGTAAGTGTGCAATGTGCGTCCTGCTAATACTCAGAAACGAGTACCGGCACGATCAAGGGAGTTATATGGTGTGGTAGATCTCAATCATCCATCCATGAAGAAGGTTCTCATTTTTACCTGAAGGGCATGCTTAAGGGCTGAAACTTTCGCACTCTAGAATTTTTTAGAATAGTCCAGAATATTCGAGAGTATTCGAGACCATTCCACAATATTCCGGAACATTCCGGAACGTTCGGGCATGTTTGGAAATAGTCTGGAACGTTAAGGAACATACCAGAGCATCCCAGGTTATTGTGAATCATTCCAGAACATTCTAGATTGTTGTGAAATTTTCTGGAACTTCGAGGACCATTCGAAGCCTTTTTTGTATGGATGTGACTACCCATTGGTAATACATATATAAAGCAAGATCCGTCGTGGGTTCGAAAGTCAATTTCTTATCAGTGAAATGCAGTGGGTGAATAAAAATAAACTGTGAAGTGTGAGTAGTCAAAGGGATACAGTGACTGCGTATAAATCGAAAATAAAGTGTGAAAGTGTTTACAGTGTATTTTAAAAAAAAATTATTTTATTTATATTTTACACAATGCCCAAAACTGAAAAGAGGTGGAAATCTTGCCAGCTCTGGTACAAACCGGCGAAAACAAATGAAAAACAAAAAAACGAAGCAGTCGAAGAGCGCGAAGCACGTTTACGTTCCCACCGAACGAGGATGACCACCGTGAGACGCAGAGAAACCGAAGAACCACGAAATGAACGAATTGAAGAATCAAAGAACTGCGACACAATCTTGTAATAAAAAACTACGAACGTAAGTCACCTATGAAAATATCACTCTACAAGAACCTCTTTCGTGCTTCTTAGTTAGCTTAGAAGTAAACAGTATAACCTAACATTCCACTACGACCCGACAAAAAAATATAGCAAACAAAAACATGTCGTAATCGGAAAAATGGATAACGTTTGCCAATTTAGCAACGAAAAAGAATTCAGTAGGGAAACACAAGGAATCTCCTGCATGTTTACTTCAAAGGATTATTTTACTATAGAAATAATCTTCAGAATATGTGAGCGGTAAAATATGAGCGATCTTAAAATATGGAAAAATTCTATTACCACCACTAGAAGTACAGGAATTTTTATATTACCTGACCGGGGAAATTTCGGAATCATAACGCTTTCTTCAAAATATAAAAGCGTACAATGCCTACTTCCAAATGACTTCATTCGGCGTCTACTACCTATGAAGACTATTAATGTCTGGAAGTATATTTCATCGGAAACGAAGAAATAGAAATTGATTAACGATGCGCAAACATCAGTGGATTAAAACTAAGGTTCTTATGCAAATACAAACGACTTATTCAAAACATCATTAGACCTAACGATTTCTGATGACTATAATGTTATAAATTCGAGTCGACAGGAGACCACCTACAGAACATGAACGTCGAATGCATCTCACACAGACGAAGTCGCCATCGTTATCGTGGACAATGAAAACACAAGCCGTGACATAATTGTAAAATGAAGAAGAGAAGGACTAAAACGCATTGCCGAGACATACCGTTCATATGATGCTCTCCAATGTCCATTAATATTTCTCCACGGAGAGGACCAATATCACTTTAATGGGAAACAAATCCAAACAAATTCAATCCCTGAAATAGGCGTAGAAACAAACAAAAAAGTCACTTCCAAGGGGTTCTATGTTTTCCGCTTAATGATCAGAGACAATGAAACATACAATCACATTCTCAGCACTCGCCGTTTATTCCAATAATTTCTGGTAGGTATGTGTTCAAAAATAGAAGCGAAATGGATGCTTTATATAAGATTGAATCAGAAGAAACTATACACGAAAGAATATATCCACCTTCGAGACACGATTATAAATGACAAAAACATTGACGACATTGGAACAATGGTAATCTTACCCTCATCTTACATAGGAGGTCCAAGATACATGCACGATTACACTCAAAATACAATTATCTATGTAAAGAAATATAGACGACCTCTTCATGTTATTCACATGCAACTTAACGTGGCCAGAAATCAAAGAACAACTAAGATACGAACGAGCCCCCCTCGACAGACAGACATAACAGCCCAAATTTCCAGACAAAAACAAATGACATTTATTGAAGTCTTCACAAAATACCACACCTTTGGAACTGTTAGATGCTGGATATATATAATGTGTATAATGACAAAAACGACGACTACCTCACTCACATAATCTCATATGGCTACACTACAGAATTCATTCCATGGGCATCGATGAAATTATCCAAGCTGAATTTCCCAATCAACTAGAAGATATGAAGCTGTACAACATAGCTTTTAAAACCATGATTCACGAACCATACAGGCCATTAAACCCCAATGTGCCATGTTTCAGTGATGAAAAATGTACAAAAAAATACCCCACTCGGATGACACTCAAACCGGATATGATGGCCATCACAAATACAGAAGACGATCACTCAAAAAAGATGGCTTCACAGAAAAATACGAATAAGGGGCAGGGACGAACTGGAAACAGATAAACAATGAGTAATTCCATATAATTCACTATTTTACAAAATGTTCCGACCACACATAAACATAGAATATTGCAGTTCAGTAAAATCCATTAAATATGTCTGCAAGTATGTGAACAAAAGCCGTGACATGGCAGTATTTCAAATATCCAAAGACAGCGAACAACAAAACAGAAACGACGACATCCTGATGTAACAAACGGGAAGATACATAAAAGTATCGAAGTAGCGTGGCAGATTTTTGGTTTTCCCATACACGAACACGAACCAACTATGCAACATCTAGCAGCACATTCAGAGAATGAACAAAGAGTTTACTTCACTAAAGATACCGCCAGAAAAAATGTAAGCAAATCACCTAAGAATACAATATTAACAGCTTTTTCCCAACTGTGCTAAACGGATCCCTTCGCGGAATCATTACTATATGTCGACGTCCCCATCTATTATACACGGAATATAACAAGAAAAATGTTTCGAGGACGAAAACAAGGGTTTTATAGTAGAGGATCATCCAGGAATCGTGAAATTAACACATACGCCGTACATCGGAACAACGCCGAATAATTATATTTTCGGATGTTACACGAAATACGGAGACCAACAAGTTTCACAGATCTCAAGACTGTTGACAGTTACCTATGTCAGACGTACAAAAAGTATGCCAACGCTTAATGATTACTGGAAAACGACAACCACTACAAGAAAACTCCCTCATAGTCTTAGCTGAAAAATCAGAAACTTATTCGCTGTAATACTAATAACATATAAGCCATCGAATCCAAAACAGCTATGGGACTCCTTCAAAGAGAGTATCATTGATGACATACTCTACCAAATCCGAGAAAATCATCCAGAACTGTGTTTTGTGTTTCATTGAAGATGTTGTTACATCTTCAATGAAACACTCGTTCACCTAGAAGATAAATGTTTAGTAATAAAAAACTAGACCTTAGTACAACATGGGATGACAGCACCGCGACAAGATGCTTTCAGTGTACTAAGCTTCAAAATTATAAAGGAAAAAAGCTACAACATCAATGAACTATATCACTACATTGCTCACAACAAACCACTCCTCAATGACAATAAAAAAAATTACGACGTTTTCATGGACTGAATCAACAATAAGACTGGCGGAATTATTTACTTGGACGCACCAGGCGGTACCGGGGAAACGTTTCTAATATATCTATTGCTGGCAAAAATAGGTGCTAAACAACACATCGCACTTGCACTGGCATCATTCGACATTACTGCCACACTTATGGAAAGAGGACGAGCTGCCCATTCTGCCCTACAACTACCGTTGAATGTAGCCGAAGAACAATTCTCAGTTTTTTTAAATCGCAAGAGTATCTGGACGGGGTGAACGTCTAAAACAAGCTTTTTCTAAAATTATTTTTTTTCTAAAATCTTTTGGAACGAATGCGTAGCAGCACATAAAAATTACTTGAAGCCATGTACAGAGCATTACAAGACTTGCGAGGAAACACTGAAGTGACAGGAGAAGCTCTATTCATATTTTCTGGAGATTTTCGACAAACACATCCAGTTATCCCCAAGTCAATACCAGCACACAAAATCAATACGTGTATAATTAAATCATATCTCTGGTCACATTTACAAATACTATAACAAAAAACATGAGAGTTGACTTATCAAAAGACAAAACGACAGCACATTTTGCTCAAAAACGTTTACAAATAGACGAAGGTACATATCCTACTGACCAAACGACCGGCCTCATTGAACTCAACAGTAATTTCTGCAACATAGCCACTACTGAGAAAGAACTCATCGACCAAATTTATCCAAGCATTGTTCACAATTTTACCGAAGGAAATTTTAGCCGAATTTTTTCCGAAGGAAATTTTAGCAACTACAAATAATATTGTCGACTATATCAACTTTAATATTCAAAAGAAAATTTCTTGCGAAGAGAGAATATACAAATCGATCGATACGATGGTAAACATTGAAGAAAGTATCAACTTCCCAAATTTTTTATCTATTTTCAAGTACCAGGAATGATATTTCACTGCCTTCGACTGGAAATTGTATCTTCGATCAAATACCTTGAAATCTCACCTCACCAAAACTATGTAATGGAACGAGGATGATCGTCAAACAGCTATCGAATAACATCACCGAAGACAAACTTATGATTAGAAAGGATAAAGGATATAGTATTTATTCCCAGAATACCACTGATCTCTACTGAACTGCCATTCTAATTTAAAAGACTGCCATTTTCAATCAAATTAGCCTACAGTTTTATAATTAACAAAGCGCAAGGATAAACTTTAAAACGTTGCGGTATCAATCTCAAAGAATCCCGCTTTTCTACGGTCAACTATAAGTAGCTTGCTTTCCAGTAGGAAATTCGAAAAATTTGTTACAAAACTAAAAAAACAAAAAATACCCAAAAAAATTATATACCCCGGATAACAAAATGAAAAATGTGGTTTATAAACAAGTATTGTAAATAGCTAGAAGATATTTTCAATAAAAAAAATTTACCTCTTATATTTTAAAGTTTGTCCTTTTATTCCAACTACCACACAATCTCATGTTAACTCCCAGAGCGAAGTCGGGTATTCCAGTTATTAGTTAATACTTTTTTCACATACGTACAAAAACATGAAATTATCGTGGTAATATCTTATTAACATAACATGGCAAAGCGATGGCATAATAAGCACATACCATATGAACAAATCTGTTCTTGTGTAATGACATATTATTACTCATTGTGATACATCTAGTGATACTATATGGAACTCTGTGATAAGTACTGAATGTAATATAATTAAACAATAATAGGATATTAAATATTAAAAAACTGGTTGAGAGTTGGTGTAGAATTAATTCTGTGGTAATTCTACCCACACAAGCCCAACTCTCAGTGAAATTAAAATTGAGGAACTTAATAATTTACCGTTGCTTTTGGGCAATAAAAATTACAATGTACAAAAAGTAAAAATCACATATACACATCTTGTAACGTGGTAAACACTGACAAATATTTATTTACATTAAATTTAAATTTATAATGTTCAATTATGGGTTGCAGGGAAATGCCGATGTCATTTTTTTAAAAGGTTTTAACTCGTGTACTTCATAATAATAATATTTATTACTAAGTTGCGACTACCTTAAATTTAATTTTATTATTGGATCATAAAACAACGCATACGATTTTATATATTGCAGAATAGATGAACTCAAAGATATTTGTTAAAATTTGAATGATTGGCTTATATCAATACTTCATTTTTAATGACTTTAAGTTACAACTCCCACATATAACACGTAAATAATATATTATTTACGGCATACATTTACAAAATATAACACGATTATAAACTTCGGTTATGGAACTAAAATCTCTAATTTAATAAGTTGACTGAAATAACATATTGCCGCAATCTTTACACCTAATATCGGTTATGGGATGATTGTAGTGAATATATAGTAGCTATTAACGAATTAAAGCTCCAAACTTCGTAAACATGTTCAAGGTGACGTTCCTTGATATACTTATATAACGGTTACAGCGCTCGGGTACGCTTTTTACTGAGTCACTATAAGTCAGTAGTGTAAATTATTCGTTCGTGGGCCTTGATTTCAGTCTTAATTTTAAGTTTAATGGAAAAATATTTCAAAATTAGGCAGTTAATAGATTTTGGTAGTGTCATTTCCACTAGCCAAAGGAAACTGTTTAGTGCTAACATTTTTGTAATAAATAGAACATGTACTCTTGTGGGTGTCGTACCGGTCTATTTTCAAATGACTTCAGTTCATAATTACTGTGAAGTAAGGCTTTACTAAATCGATATCTATATAATTTCTTCAAGTTTATTGGTTTTAAATTAGGAAAGAATGTAATATTGAATATATTTGGCGTTAATTTTGTAGAAATGCATTATTCACGATTAAATGAAACTACTTGATGTAGTATTATTTCTACTATCTTTAAGTTCTTTACCACGATCTAGGTTTTGATTCATTACAACATCTTGAGGTGGGCTATTAACAAAGATCTTTGATAATAGCCCACCTGAAGATGTTGTAATACAACGAAACTTGGGCCGTGATAAAAAACTTAAAGAAAGTAGAAATAATACTACATCACGTAGTTTCATTTAATTATGATAGAATGTAATATTAAAATAACTTAATATTCATAATATCTTCTTGTCGTTATTCTATCACTATCGTATCAACACATTGATCACAGCTCGATAAAATAAGTTTTCTCTCATTATAATATTAACTCATTAATTACAGCTCGATTCAATAAATTTCGTGGAACTTATTTATATGCATTAAGCGTCATGCTTTTAGTCGAATATAGTTGTTATATTTATATAGAAATAAACAATTTTAAATTTGATATAATAATTTTTTTCTATGTTGTTTAAAATTTTCAAGTAAATTACATTTCCCAATGGTTATTAATTTCTTCCTTCGTACGTGGTATTAAATTTTAACCATCCAATCCGGACTTAGAGAGTTTAAATTTATATTCCCATTAATATAATATAAATTGTGAATTTCAATGCGTCACCGGTGAGCTAGATATTCCGGTATTAATTGCAACGATAGAATTTCACTCTTTATTAGCTAAGCAATATAATGAAAATTTATATATTAACGTTATCGCGTGAATAAATAAACGATAGAAATATAAATTTAAACGTCTTTAAATATAAAGGTTATATTTTTTCTAAGTAGGGATTATGTGAGTAATGAAAAAAAAAAATAACAAATTATAAATATTGTAAAAAAAATAAGGTATGATCAGACATTCAACAAAAAATACCTACCCAATGCTGGCGACTAATAGAATGTAATATTAAATAAAGGATCTTTTACCACAACCTATGTAATTGTCATGTATCCTGATCTATCAAAGCATTGCATTACACAATTTATAGACAAATAATGACCATTTAAAATATAGGTGGATTTTTACACAACACAAAGCAGAAAGATTGTAATGTAAAATCAGTTAAAATTACTAAAATCAACTTTCGAAACGTTTGGATATTCTGTTCAATATAATCTAAAAATACTATGTAACACTATTTAATATTCTTCTAAAGTAGTTAATATATCATTCAAGTATTTAAAGCTAGTTCGCTGTTACTTTCCCGTTAAGTTACCTCAGTACAATGAAAATAACACACACAGCCTCTATTTTTTTGTTTAAGAAACAGTGAAAATTCCTGAAGATAGTGACTAATAAAAATTCTTAAGACGTAATATTTATTTTTCTTAACCTATTTGATAGTTCATAATTTTCAAATTAATAAAATTTAGTTGTAGTTCTTTTGCTTTATCAATAAAAATATTACTACACATATTTACATAAATAATAAAACATAATGTAAGTAGCTGAAAGTTATATATACAACATTTGGACAGCGAATATATATTTTGGGTAAAGGAATAATTTTTCAAAATTGGACTAAAAGCTTAAAATAATGTTTATTATTAATAGTTTATGTTCATATCTTCAACGATTGAGAGATTGTATGTGCATTCGTATCAGCCTACAAAGTCGAGATCACGAAATAATGCTGTTGGCCTATAATATTAAGAAGAAAAATACCGCCGTTAACTCATAAAACTATTCCATAAAATATTGCTTTTTGCAGCTATGGATATTAGATTGGTACGACCTATTTAGTATAAGTCTGTTGATATGGTCTATGTAAAGGTATTTAGTACTTGCCATTAAACGTGATTGGATTTTAAAACGATTGGGTTCACATAAATATTTTGTTTTCATAAAATAACCATCGGCACTAAAACTGACGGTTAAAATATACCCTTGAAATGCCTGCATATAATTACTTAAATGGCTTGAAATCAGAATGAAAAACCATATTTTAATATAGCCAAAAATGGCGAGGCCAGATAATTATTTTGCATATATGTATCATAATTTAAAACGTCTAGAAACAAATGAAAAAAAAAACTTTTAATTAAATTGATAATATTAATTTACATCAACCACAAAGGTATCAATGGTTACATTCGTTAACATCGAAATTATAATTCACTTACCACCCTTTTATTTTTTTTAATTTATAAAAAAATTAAAGAGTGATAGATGGATTATAATATATGAGAGACGTATTAAAAGTATATTTCAAGAGAGCACGCAACGTAAGCACAGGCTTTCACAAATGATAGCTTATACCAATAGCGTCATGTCCATCGACTCAATTTCATATATGAACGTTTGTCTAATCTTTAAAAAAAATGTTTTCATTACTAGCGAATTACTGTCATTTAATCCATTAAACCTTGATCAAACTCTTGTTGCAATGCATACATGTATTACCACATTTTATTACATGGTATATTCTTTTCTAGAGACGACGTTTCTAGATAATATTAGTCCTAGTTATAACTTGGCTCTGCGATTACACTGTTTTAGGACAATTTTGTAATCATCACCAAAGTACCACCAACGGGTGTAAATATCAATCGCTGGTCGGTATTGAAAATATTATACGAAAAAATAAAAGCAATCGTTAAAAGTAAAGCATATGTAGCAGATTTCTTTCGATTACAAGACATCCTTTAAGAGTTTGATGATTCTAAAATACGTATGGTAGATAAAAGATCGTGTAAATAAAAACAGAAATCCACTTCGCTATTCTCACTCATTTGGGAAATGTTTTAAAAATTATTATTACATATAAATGGAAAACATCTTCCACATTACACGTTTCTTAGTTTCGTAAGGTGGACGGAATTATTAAACATATGGAGACGAATAATAGTTGTTTAATTCCTTTCAAGGTGAACAGTTAAAAAATCTGTGTTATATTAAGAGAATTTCATATTTTGAAGACTAATATTATGTACAGAATAATTAAATCTGACAAAAAAACCATTTATCTCTTTTCTCTAGGTAATAAAATGTTACGTCTCGTTTATTACTTAAATGTCCTCCAAATTTCAAATATCCAGGTGTATAATTGACACTAAAAATTAATACGCCATTCAGTTGGATTTAAATATATGTAGACATAATAGAGTAAAATTTATCCAAACAGTACAAAAACATCAAATATCTTTATAAATCAAATATCTTTATAGAATAAAGATATTTGATTGTAGCTTGGAAATTTTAAGATTTTTACGTATCCTTTTTAATGTTCTCGTAGGGAATAGGGTAGAAGACGTATTTTAAATACGTGGGTCGCTCTTTTAGTTTTATATAAAATATTAGTGCAGAGTGATTATAATGAAAATATATGGGATTTAAGTTTAAAATAAAGGTAAGTCAACATAATATCGGTCGGTATACTCGTCTAAAATTCAATTCGAAATGCGGAAATCTCGTACGATTGGAATTAGTTTCTCACCAGTAAATGAATGATATCAATGAAAGCCCACATGATCACAGAGGAGGTGCTAGAAAGATATGCGACGTCGGAGTATGTTAACGATGACATGAGTATATCTGGATATCGAAGACCAGAACAATATTCGTAACGCTGGAAGAAAAAGTTACTCATCAACTTAGACATAGTTATATAACATAAATAGCCGTGTCTTCGACCTAAGCACAACCCATTTTTATTCTATGTGCACAATTCATTATTTATGTATCTAAATATACGTTTATCTGTTTCTGAACCCGTTACAATCTAGAACTCAACTTATCTTGAGTAATAATTAATTATTACTGTGAATTACTTAGTATAAACAATATTTATCAATGTACAAACTAAATTCGAAATATTTTTAGCATGTTTTTTTTAAATGAAAATTGTAATTGCACAATGTAAAACAAAGGCGATTCAAATAACGTTCATATTTTTTGTAAATGTGGTAATGAATTATATAAAGATTATATGAACAAAATTTAAAGATTTTGAACCGTTAAAATATATAGTTTTAATTCTACGTCATAAAAGAAATATACGATATAATTTTTTAACTAATAATTGTTTAGTGACTTTTTTGTCCCTTATCATTTTACAACACTGATAGTTGAAATATAAACATGAAATGGATTGTAAAAATACCTTATGTTTTATTAACTAATAATTGAAATATATATTTCACAGTTTTATATTTTTATATTTTATATTTATATTTTATATATTTCACAGTAATTTTTGTCAGACCTTCCGTTTAAGGCGGTCTAGCACATTCGTTTCAAGTGCTGTAACAACATCATTTCTAAACGTTATTTATAACATTTACATATATTTCAAGACACGACATTATTTGTACAAAATCATAAGAATTTAAATCGCCCTTAGGTGTCTTTTTTTCTATAAATTATAATTAAAAATAGCATTGAAAGTTTAAACGTCTTTATTTTGGTTTAGAGTCATTACTGCAAAGCCATATGGAAAATCATGGATAAATGTAACGGAAAATCCGCATATGCACAGTCCCGGCGAAATTATAAGGTGCAATGTTTTCTCGTTTGAAAACAGTGGGAATATGTTACCATTGAAGACATGCTGGAGTAGGAGGAATATGACGAATGTTAATTTAAAAAATAACATAAGATATGGATTGCACCGATTTATAATTTCTAACCAATTGGTTGTGAATACTTATTGAAATATAAATCGAAAAAAAAATATTTTCAGGTGACATATTCCAAAATACATTTTCACACCCCAACATTTGAAAAAAAGAATTAATTAAAATACGAGTTTCGATTTCAAGTGAGAGGAGTTTTTGGTACTGTCAAAGAACTTGCGGGTTAATAAGATTATAAAGAATCCGTGTCTTCTGATTGCCTCACTCATAAGATACCTCACATTTTCGATCGGATTAGGCTAAGAGCTGTATAGAGATTATCAAAGAAACACAAACAAGACTTACATTCGGATATACTTTGACAAATATAATTGAATGTGAAATTTGAGTTTAATTACACGGGTATTCTCGACTTTCGATAAAAAAAAAGCTATATCGATGTGTATTAAAGGCCTTAATTAGCGATATAATTTGAGAATATTTAATGAAGGTGGATAAAAAATTTAACCTAAATAATATTATAAATACAAAATTGATTATTTTTTCTTAATTGGCCTCGAATTCACACGTTACCCACTCAAATGATATCCGTGAAATTTACTCACACCATCTTGACCTTAATTTACCCCATAGGACCCCATTTGCGCGAATTGCTTAAATGAAGTCCATGTTAAAGAAATAAAAGTTCTCTTCATTTTAAAATATATTTTTTTGTTAATAAAAAATCACCATTAGGAATAGGATCGTGTACATAAGTAAAAGAAAGAATATGAGTATGTAATAATAAATCACATCAATATATCGGTCTACCGATACTTCCGCTAATCAAAAGGCTTCCGTTTTCACTGAGTTTTTTCAACCTCGTGAATTTTTAGTTACTTTCCTATTTTCAATGCTAAAATTATTTTACATTTAATCACCATTTTTAGGATTCTGTTCCCAAAAAGTCCTAACGGCATTCTACTGTTATCTGTTTATCTGTCCATTTGTCTCTCTGTTAGAGGTTCCTAACTTTTAAACGGAATAATACATAAATTTGAAATTTATATATAACATGTAGCTCCCGGGTCCAAAATAATAAAAATTACTTACGTTTTATTTCAGTGTTTCTCCCAAATATGTCAATGAATTTATTTCTGTATAAGCAAATTGGGTATCACTTAAAAGACCTCTATAAATATTTCCCTGAAAAACAATTCTGTGGACCATCAGAATAGCCATCTTTAGATTTTTTTTATTGCCATATCGGTCTCATAAACGCAATTACGTGTGAAACTATAAGTTGGCATTAATATTTGTCTTGTGCTGTATATAAACAACAAATTATAAATAGAACTAAATATAAAATATTACAAATATTATGGGAACTAAAATAAAAGCATATATATAATATAATTTTGAACAATTTACGATATTTTTCCACTCGTGATATACTATCTAGCAAAACATGCTAGGTAATATAATTTCGGAGTGAAAAATAACATTGATTTAACAATATATTAATATAACATTTAACAGAAACACCATGTACAGGTTTAAATTTTTACAATTACGTAAATGTATGCGGAGGCCTCATACTACGAATTATAAACGTACTTAATATGTTTTTCACATTTCCTACGCGAGTGGAGCTGCGAATCAAAGCTTACACTTTTGTAGGCTTTAATATAGATGAACTTGTTGCAATGAAAGTAATTTGGTATAATACAGTAAACAAACTAACATTAATTAAAATAAATGGAGAAGTTTCAAACTGCATCCACATCGTAAACTTTCATAGCGTAATCTCAGGCCAGGAGCACTTCTAGTCTTGAATCCGAAACATAGGTATAACATATGCATAGATTATTTAGCACATTACGGAAGATACCTAAAATATAATAATTATGTCGTCCATACAGATTTACTATATAGAGCCTCCTTCAACTACTAGGTACGTGATAAGATTTCTTAAAATCAAAGACACCCTTCTCTCCAAACTGAGAAATTTTATAAATTACAATTGTTTTCTGACACGAGGAATCCGCCCTGTTATAATATTCTCAAATGTTATCTTAAAAAGTATCCTCGTGCCCGTTACACGTGATCATCTTTACTCGCATCTACTCTCTTCCTTCAATCATATCATGTAAATACCTGTAATTTTTTTACATGCATTATTATTTAGTTTCGATTTTTGTATATTTTTTCGGTTTTGTTTATTCGGTTGTATTTGCAATAATTTAATCACATTAAAAACGTTTATTGATTTTTTACATAAATACCATTTCGAATTTAATGATTGTCATTTATTAAAAAATATCGGTCATTTGGAACTGAACTTGCCACTGGAACTTGCCAACTTGACCTGTTCTGAAATATGTTCTGAATGTTCTGAAATATAAAAACCGAAGGTACAACAGATACACAAGTTTCGAGGATGTTTTAATGTCACAGACGATCATCAATGATATCTGGTCCACATCTTCGTAACCGAAAAAAGGCAGTAGAAATTTTTCATGAAGATTAACTTTAGAGTTTATCAGTGTAGAATTTGGAATCGATTTAGAGAGTGTATTCCACTGAAGATATGGTAAGCACAGCTCTATCTACTTGGGTCTCTCAATTCACCACCACTTTATAAATTCCTCAGTATTTTATTAGTATTTAATAAGTGGCAAGAAGACTTTATAATATTAAATAAGTAAAGATCATACAATCTACGAAGTAAAACGTAAAAAATATGAATGAAAATTAGTAATCAAATCATTTAAGTTAGAAGATCAATTACTACATTGGATCGTTTATATTATACCCTTAATTATTTTTTTACCTCGTGTTTGTTTATGATTTATCCCTGTTTATATAACTTCATTAAAATTAAACAAACCGTTTAAATATACTAAATTATTTATTTACGCCGCTAATATATTCACAACCAGTTTTGTTTATTTAAAGTTTGTCCTAACATATCTCAAAATAACTATCACCTTATTATCGGAAGTATACACCGCCAAATAAAAGTATATGTGGTTCTGTATTAATGTAGAGCAATTACTTTTTTTCAAGGAATCTTAATTAAAAATTCCGGGATTTGTAATTGTTAAATTAAAAATTAATTAATTTGGCTAACTAGTGGTTTAATTGGAAATAGTATAGTTTCTAAAACACTTACTGCACCTTTTCTCTTTATAGGTTGTATTACCTTATACTCACCGTCATATAAATAATAACTATGATATTTTATGGGTCTGGTAAATGATATTCATGTATATTTTTCAACATTCATGTAATTTGTTATTTAATGGAAAGTTATTACTTGAAGCTTTGTTAACAATTTAAATTAATTTAACCACATTTATTTTACCAGCAGTAATTTAGATGCAGTTAATTTTACCAGTAGTAATTTAGTCCGAAATCTAAAAGTAGTTAGAAACCTTTTTAAAACTCGGTTGCCATTTATTTTCAAGCAATTTTAAATTATTGCCTTGTTCAAATGAGAGTTTTTTTTTTGTTTTAACATCCATTATTATAATTTCACGTAAAGTGACGTTAACGTATTGACGAAGATTGCAATTTTACGTAAAGTTTTAACTTCCATTATTATAATTTCACGTAAAGTGACTTTATACATTAAATATGTACATAAGTATATCACGTACATTACAAAATTGCCGCTAAACTAAAAATATATTGGTAACAATATATTTCAAAACTAAGTTTCAAATAAATAATGACTACAGCGCAAAAGAGGATCTTATTAATTCATGACACTTTTTTCAAATATTTTGAATATTTGAAATACTTAATAAATAAATAAAAATAAAAAAAAGTCTTTTGATTTCTCGCAAATAACTAAGTTTACCAAATCGATTTCTTACACAAATGTGGATATTATGTACATAGTAAATTAATTATTATACATAATAAAATTTAAGTATGCGTTATTTATATATTTGCCAGAACCCCTACACAGGTAAAGGCCTCCTCCAAAGATAACCAATCGTCTCTAGATCGGGCTAAACTAATCCAGTTTGAGCTTGCTATTCTTGTAATGTCTTCGTCCCATCTATTATAAGGCCTTCCCCTCTTCCTTTTCCCTTGAGGGCCCTTCCATGTTGTTACTTTATTCGTCCATTTCTGGTCTTGAAGGCGTGCTACATGTCCAGCCCATTTCCATTTTGCTTTGCAAGCTTGTACTAGTGCGTCAATTGCTTTGGTAGTGTGTATAATTTTTTGTAATTTCTGTAGCATACTGCGCTCTATTTCTCTGGCATGTGATTATCTTACTTTTTATATGGTTGTTGAATTTCCATGTTTGACACCCATATGTTAGGCAAGGTAAAAACTTTACTTACTAGAATTAAAAACTTTAGTTTTGAACTTAGTAGATATGTTGCTCTTGAATGTGTCCTTTGAACTCCAATACTTGTTCCATGTAGTTGTAGTGTACGGGTTACTTCCAGGTAGTCCTGTGGAATTTTATTTGTTTGCCAAGGTATGTATTTGTTTCAGTATATTTTAGAGGTTCATTCTCAACTAATATTGGTATCTTGGTGCTGTTAGTCATTAGCATGGTTGTAGAGAGGTTCATTTCCAGACCTACTTTTTTTGCTGACCTCGTTTAAGGATTCTATCATTATTTGTAGCTGAGATCTAGTTTCCGAAATTAATATGATGTCGTCTGCGAATCGCAGGTGGTTTGAATATTCGTTTTTAACCTGTATTTCATATTCTCTTCATTCCAAAGAGTTGATTATGTTGTTTTTAGTGTAGTTGTTAGTGTAGCTATAAATAGCTTTAGGGATAAGGGGTCGCCTTGTTTTACTCCTCTTTTTACGGGAACCCACGGACCATTCGTCTCTAGTTTAACTCTATTTCTACTGTTCTTATATATGTTTTTAATTACTTGTTTCTTCTATTTTTTGACATCTTCGAGTTTCCCATATGCTGTCGTGGGATATGGTAACGAAAGCCTTCTAATAATCGATGAATGCGAGATATAGCGGTCTTTGCTTTTCTTGGTACTTTTCTATAAGAAGTTCTATCGTGTGGATGTGGTCAATAGTAGAGTATCCTTTTCTGAAGCCCGCTTGTTCCACTGATTGGCTTTCTTCGATTTTTACGCTTATTCTCTCGTTAATAATTGAGGATAGAAATTTGTAGATACAGGGCAGCAAGCTAATCGGTATGATTTTTGACTTATTCTTTTGGGTCTCCTTTTTTGTAGATTAGAATAATGTTTTATTCTTACCACTGAGTGGGTGTTTCTCCAGTTGCTAGGATGAGGTTAAAGAACTTTGCTAGTGGTGAGACTAGTATGAGTGTGGCTGACTTTAGGGTTTCGTTTGTAATATTGTCAGAACCTGGGCTTTTATCTAATTTCAGTTTTTTTATTGCTTTTGTGATCCCATTCACCCATATTTGAATTACATTGTTATTCATAATTGTGTGTGAGGTACTTTGATTTAAGATACTGTTATTGTGTTCTTTGTGACTATATAGATTTTTGTAGCATTCTGTTGCTATGTTAATAATCTCGCTATTGTTTTGTAATGTTTTGCCATCTGTTTAGTCCGTCAATCCATGTTTTACTATGTCCTAATTCTTTAAAAGCCTTTTTCGTACTTCCTGTTCTATCGAGGTGTTTTTAATTGTATTGTATCTATGATTTAAATAATCTTTCTTTATATATTTGTTCACAAGCTTATAAAGTGCTGAAATATGATTTTTTGTATTTCGATTTTAATTTTTACCTTTCTCTAACTCTTGTCCCTTCTTTAGTAACTGTAATGTTTGTTCTGACAATACTTATTTTTTAGGGTTTTTACTGGTTTGTCTATTGAGTTTTCAACGTGTGTAAGCCCTTATTTATAGTTTTTATAATATTGTCGTAATATTTCTGTACAGTTGTGTCTTTTGCTGGATCTAATAAGCTTTGTGATTCGTCATATTTCAGGAATTCAAAGAAGTGTTTGGGTTGTTGTGATATTTATTTCTGCTCTTCTTTTTTAGTGTTAACAATATTGTTGCTCGCACTGGTTTGTGGTCTGAGGGGTAGTTTACATTTAACACTTCTATATTTTGGAATATGTGTGGTTGGTTAGATAATACGAAATCAATTTCGTTTTCATATTTTTCGTCTGGGGATCTCCATGTCCATTTATTTTATGACTTTTTTTTTAAAATGTGTTAAGAATTGTAAGCTTATTTTCTATTGCAAAATTAATTAGTTTTCGTCCTCTTTCATTTCTTTCGCCATACCCATTGAGTTTCATGATGAGGTTTTCTCCTTGTTTTGGTTTCCCTATTTTGGCATTAAAGTCTCCCATAAGTAGGTAGTCGTTGTGAGCAGCATCTATAGATACGCGTACAGTTATATAAAAATTGTCTATGTCTTTTTCACTAGCTTTTTAGTAGGTGCGGATACTTGTATGATGGAAATATGAGTCTCTTCTATTTTAATATTTAGTAGAACCACTTATCTGAGAACCCGGTGAATCTTTTAATGTTATTCTTGTACTTTTTCTTAATCAGGAAATCTACTCCATACATGCCGAGTATATTACCCGAGTGACAAAGTATGAAGTTTTTGTATTCTTCTATTTTTGTTCCAGAACGTCTTATTTCTGATAGACTTGTTACGTCGTGCTTGATTTCTTGTAATGCCTCGATTAGTTCAGTTAGGCGTCCATATGTTGCTAGGGAGCTGACATTGTATGTAAGTATGTAGAATTTGTTTAGAGGGTTAAGTTGAATCTTTGGAAGGTTTTGGTCGTAATCTTCCACGGGGACCAGCTGCCTTGGAAGATGTTGTTTATGTATTACTGGAATCTTTTCCTTGATTTAATTGTGGGAGTGGAGCGGTAATTGCTAAATGTTCTTGTTTTGATTGCTCTGTTTACTCGTAAAAAATTATTAGAGTTTTTCGTAGTGAAGAAATTAAGCAAGCCCGGCTTCAAAACACCTTCAGATATGCTTGATGATCTTTGTATTGACGTTTGTGCCTTATTTTTCTTGTTTACTTGGGTATCTTGGATGGGGGGGTTACTTTCAGGTGATGAGGCGAGCAGTTTTTTGTTGTCGTTTGTGATTTTTTTGTTTATTATCACTATTTTGTCGTATTTAATTATTGCAAGATTTCCTTTTTATTTTTCTTCGAGTACTTGTTTCTACCGCAGTTCCTTCCTTTTTTCCAGGACATAAGATGTATAGTCTTCTTTTAAATAGTATGGGGTGTCTTTCAGTGACTCTCTTTGTTTTAATCCTAAGGTTGAAAAAGTCACAATAATTGGTCGAGGTTTTTCTCCTTCCTTTCCTATTCTTTTTGCCTCTTGAATATATCTACAATCTAGCTTAATAGAAAGGTAACGTTCAGTAAAATTGATTAAGATTTTTTCCAAGTTTGGCTATGAAGTTTCTGTTTTCTCCAAACCAGAGAAGACAATGTCTCTTGTTCTTGCTTGTTTTTCCAAGAAATATAATCTCTTTTCTTGATTGTCCACTTTGGCTTTCAGGACATCAAATTTTTCTTCCCAAAAATTAAACTTTTCATCTAATATTTTATTTTTGTTTTGAATCACTTGGTCTGTCACCTTTTCTCCAATTTTTTAGATAGTTATTTTTTGTTCGTCGAGTTCCTTTTGAATATTTCGAAGGGCACTCAAAACTTCTTCCATTTTTACTTTTTTGTTGACTAGCAATCAATCGTATTTCTGTTTTTGTACAGGTGGTGCCGTCTTATGGTGTTTACCATTAATGTTTGACGAAGGTTGAGAAAAACGAAGACTCGGTGCCTGCTCGATAGCCGAGTTGTTTGATAATAAATCTCGTAGATATCGCTAGATGGCGCTAGTTTTCAGTTCGATTTTTGCATAAACATGATGTAAATTTAGATTAGTTTTCACTTTTTTATTTCAAATTTCCCTGCAAAATGCTTAATCGACACTTTTCGCCACTTTTCATCATCCGATTTACTCTTTCTTAGTTATTTTCTTGAAATGTTTACAAAACGATTCAGAAAAGCGTTTTTATTCACTCCCGATAATTTTCACGATTTTTCGTTACTCCTTGAGTAATTAGCCAATTCTAATAGATTATCTTGTAGAGAAGATGTACTTGCACACAATTATGACACATTTTTCAACGAATAACACTTATTTATTTTTAAAACCTAATAATGTATAGAGCCAATGTACACAGTGGCACACTAGCGCCGCCTCTCCATAAATAGTGATTAGATTTGAAATACTTAGTGTTTATTGTTCAATTTTTGTGATTAAATTTGTCATTAAAAGGACGTATGAATTATATTAATCGGCGTCTATGAAACTCAAGAAAAGAGTCGTCTATGAAACTCAAGAAAAGAGAGTTTATAGGGCAAAATGATAACGGATAAACATGAAATGTGCGGGAGTCTGTGAATTGTTTTCTATGTATATTTTATTTCACAGATAAGCTACATATGCTAGGTAGCACGTAGATCTTACTACATTTTCAATATTTGGAAAGCCATACCCTTTGTGAGATATATTTTATTTAATTGTTAAGCATTATTCTACAAAAACATGAGACAAACTTACTAAATTCGAGCCGGAAAAATTTAAGGTTTTTCGTTTTGGTACAAATATAAGTAGTACGTATCATGTTAGTATAAGACCTAAAAAGAAGTTTTGAAGATTTAGTTAAAAAATAGACTTTTCCGTTTACTTGAATATCACGTCAGATTCGTAGCCAAAAGAGCAAAACCATGCTCGTGCAGTAAAAGGCTTGTTATTTTATCCCTTTTTATTTTGCTCAAATAACTAAAACTTTAAGTTATTAATGTACGTTTTAAATTTATATATAAAATTTTCTGTATATATATTATAGGACATATTCGCCTGTATAAACGTTTTATTGAAAATTTACAACTTTTTTTTGAGTTTCGTATCATCTCTTATCAACAACTTACTGTTCGTCTATCACAACCTTTTTTTTAAATCGTTTGACGTAAAAACTATAATTTCGGTGTACTAATAACACTTATTAACCTACACATATCTTAATGGCTAAAAACACATATAGCTGGCTATAACTCTGGATTACTCTTGATTGTATCAAGGTAGTCCTTTCATCGTATCGCTTTCTATCTGCAAGATAAGAAGAAAAAAATCATAAAAGTGGAACGGAGACCACTCTTTCGCCAAGGAAATTTAATATAGTAATATAATAAGATATCGCTGTCTATACGATCGAAAGCTTTCTGGTAATCAAAACATGCAACATGTACTTGAAATCCGAGGTCAATATATGCTTTAATTAACAAAAATTCTGAAGTTAATAAAAAAGATATAACGCTATCTAATTTAGAAACAAAAATAATATAATATATTTACTAATTCTGATTAAAACTATAATCTGTGAATCCGTAATAGTCAAGGAGCTTACATGGCAAAATATCCATTACGTTTGATCTTTATTTAATACATTCAAAGTAGTTTACATTACGATAAATATTATAGCGTACAACTAATAATATAACAAATTGAGGTTATTTATTTATTTTATTTATTTATTAGTTTTTATGTATAGTACATATGGCGGACTTATTGCTACATGAGCAATCTCTTTCAGTCAACCATAACAATTTGTATTGAAATTTAGTTGGTAGACTGTAAGAGATTTTACAATGAAAATTCTTCATAGCACATTAGACAAAAGAAATTAAAAAAAATACAAAAGTAAATTAAAAAAGAAAATAAAATATTGACATGATTTGGGATGAGAAAGACAGGAAATGGCAAGGACACAAAGAAAAAGGTTTCAGGAGATGCAGGACTTTTTCACTCCATCTTTGAAAATATTTAGAGACGTGATTTTCCTGATGTCAGAATCCAGGTGATTCCAAATTTTTGCTGTTTGGACAATGAAGGATTTTTCGTAAGTGGTAGAGGTATATTTAGGAATAAGTAGGGTGAGTGAACTTTCAGAACATAGCCCAAGGCCATGAGCAGAGAAATATTTAAATTTGCCACTAATATAATTTGGGCTATGAGAATTTTTTAATATGTTAAAAAGAAGTGTTATTATGTTGAAGTTGGCGTCGATCACGGATCTTCAGCCATTTGAGAAGTGACCTGTATTCCGAAATGTGATCGTATTTTCTGAGGCCGAAGACCTACCGGATGCATAAATTTTGAAGACGTTCCAACTTGCACAAATATTCTTCATTAAGATCAGGATAGCACACGTCTCCATAATCAATTAATGGTAATAAGGCAGAATTTCGTTTTAGTCGGTAGAAAATTTTGAAGACGTTTCAAAGATTGTATCTTGATGAAAACACGTCGCCTAACATCATTTACTTGAGGCCGCCAATTAAAATTTTGATCGATAAGTAGGCCCAGGTTTTTAACCGTTGACGTGTATGGTATTATTGTAATATTTAGCATTAATTTAGGTAAACTAGGTAGGTTTACTTTAGAAGTTAGTCTTTGACTACCGATGATGATAGCTTGTGACTTACTAGGGTTAACCAAAAGACCCATTTCATGAGCCCACTGACCAATTGAAGCGAGATCTCGATTAAGGATGTCGATGATTTTTGCTGAAAATGTTTTTAACAATATCATCAATAAATACTGAGAAGAGAAGAGGGGATAGAACTCCACCTTGAATTACTTCAGCTGTAAGATCAGTCTACTCAGAATATGTATCTGACAACTTAACACATAGCCTACGTCCATGAAGACATGAACTAAACCACTCAAGTGAATATATTAAGATATTTCAAGAGGGCAAGAACAACAGAGTTGAAAGCACTACTGAAATCAAGGAGCACAAGGACAGTGACTTGTGTATTGTATATAGCCAAGCGTATAACATCAGTAACCTCAACAAGGGCAGTTGAGGTACTGTGGCCAGCTTTAAAGCCAGATTGAAGTGGATTTAGAGACTTATGAGCATGGAAGAAAGTAACGAGTTAACCATGAACAATACTTTAAAAGACTTTATATAGAAGCGGTAAATTGATAAATTGATGTTCATTGGTAAATTGATGTTCATTAGAAACGGATGAAGACGAGATACCGTTCATAGTTGCAGACTTAACAGCTGGTTCGAGTACCGTGGATGGCGTAGAAAAATGTGAATATAATTGGTCGATATCCAATCGCCAGCTCTCCGAAGTGGTAAAAGATTTTCCAATGCCTAGAGTACCAAAATTATTAGGAGAATTTCCAAATATTATTAGGAGTACAATCACGTAATGATGCAGAAATATAGTGTTTTTTTGGAATTTCGGCACATTTGCGAACATTTATTTCTAAGCACTCTAAAATTCTCCCAGCGATTTGGGCTGGAATCAGTCCTATACTTAGTTTTAGCCTGATCACGTATGGTTTTAATTTTTCTAATAGAATCGTTAGCCAAGGCCCAGTTCTCCGCTTAATTTTGACGAGTTTTAGGGGAGCCTGTTTGTCGAGCAGTTGAGTGATACAACTATTGAAAACAGAGAGTTTTTCATCAAGAGAGTGATTTATCGCAATTGTATCCCAGTTAATGGATCTGGCACGCTCAAGAAAATATGGTAGGTTAATACGACTAAAGTCACGGAAGAAGATGCTCTTTGAAGAGGCTTTAGGGTTACTTAATTTATAGCAAAATATGAAGGAGATCATGATGGGATAGACCGGGTGCTGGAAGTTGACCTTAGAAGGATACACTTTTAGGGTAGGTTACTAGGATGAGATCGAGAATCCTTTCCGTGACAATTATCGGCATGAAATGTAGCAAAAGATGGGAGAACGGTGGTTACCAGCCTTGACAATGTCAAAAAGCTTTCCGCTTCTAGTGTTAAGCTTGTATAGGCAGGTATTAAAATCACCCAAAATCAATGAATGGGAGTATAAAGGTAGTAAGATCACCGAAATACGAAACATCAGGAGTAGAATATACGACACCAAGTAGCAACTTGGCTTGAAAAAAAGTTACTTAACATAAAAGTTATGTAACATAAGATCATTTTATTCAACATTTATTGGTTTTTATTAAATAAAGTCTAGCTGTTTATACGGTTCCGTTCGGGTCAGTTCAATATTTTATAAGTATTACAGAAAAACATTTGTAAAAGTAGAAATTTTAATTACTTAATTAGCTTTTGGCAATTCTATAATAATTATTTGCATATGCGTTAATTATAGCGGAGTGACTAGCCACCCTCCATACACTCCCGAGGATACAGAATACCAGATCGGCAAGTAGGTACTGCTATTTAACTGTCCACCTCATTTTAGTAGAATGGGACGTAAAATAATGTTGAGATATGTTTTTCTGGAAGAAATAAATTGGCCTCTGTATATATATATATATATATATATATATATATATATATGTGTGTGTATATATATATATATATATATATATATATATATATATATATATACATATGATAACCTCTTTCACAATAGGTTATTGTAGAACTGATAGGTTAATGCGTTTCATTATTCAACTCTGTTCAGTTATTTCTGTCATTGATAAAATATAGTACTGATATTTGGTCTATGGTTTATATAATAAAAGATGTGCTGACGATAGACTTGTCTACATCTAAAATAATTTATGCGAAATACAACATTTACTTATTCAAAACCAGATTGTAAATTTTTCCCTAACATGAAAAAAATTCCGTAATATTAAAAAAATTATTATAATACTTTAAGAGTAAAACAAGTTTAGCTTCTATTAAGTTTATTTTAAGATTTTTATATGATAACGATATATTTCTTTATGTATTATGTTATAGTTGTTAGGCTACTGGAACAAAAACGCAGAATAATAAAGAAAATAGAAATGTATTTCTAACTTTACTTATTCTCATAATTACGAGTATATATGCACAGTGACTTGAAATGACGTGGCACAATGGTAAGTTGTGTGTAAAACCACTTCCTTTCAGTATATAAGTATCATCTGAGAAATAATTAATATTTTTTACAATAATACTATTTTATTCAACTTTTCTAATTCTCATGCAAAATGATCTAAGACAGCACTTGAAAGAAACTCAAAATAATCAATCGATAAATATTAGAAATTATAATTTTAACAATGAAAATTTCTTAATTTCCCAATGAAACATTATCGATACCGCTATTAATAAAAAGCAATCTAAAACAATTTATTTTAGGCACATACTAACGTGAACTGGCAAAATAATCTAAACATATAATATAATTGTAAAAGAGTCAATTCTGTAAATGAAAAATATTTTAAAAAGTGATTGATTTAGCACAAAGAATGATAAATAGAAGTCAGAAAATCTGTTTGTAAAATATTTGTATGTATTTTGCATGTCAATTTGTTCGTCAATCAAGATAAATCTACTGAACGGAATGTGATGAAGTTTCGAAAGATAATTGTTTTTATGCGAACGAAGTCGTAGGCACTGCTAGTAAATTCTAAAAAGGATTAAAAAATCTAGAGTAAAAAGCTAAGCTCTCTTAAGATTTCTTAACTTGAAATATCCTCAATGTAGGATTTGATTCCCATTTCTGTTGTATTTTTTGTGGGATTGTTTACACCGAAGTTTGCATTAAATTGAGAGCAATCAAAGCAATATTAGCGACTTAAATCTGCTGTGATTAAAGTTCTCTGGTTTATTTAAAGTCAAATATACTCCTAAAATATGCATTCCTTTAGTATTTCTTTCACGGCAAAACAATGCCGAAGAAAATCACATCGCGTTTAAGTAGTGATATTATAAATTGATATTTGAAAAATTATTATTCACCAACTCACTTGTAATTTGTATTATTCAAATTTTTCTTCTTAATCTCTCGTGATGAAGCATTGTATTTAAATTCGCGTTCACATAATTATATTTCTATTAATGTTCAAATCAGGTCACATATAACATCTGAAATTGTATAAAAATTAAAACTTAGTATTTGGTTTTGTTTGTGAGAGAAGACACGTTTTCAGGGGGAGGAGATTTCAATATATCGTAACCATATCTGGATAAATTTTAGAAGGAAGAAATGAGAAAGAATATTTCAATAATTTTTAGATACGGAAAACTTTATATCATTAGCATTAGTGTAGGATATTTTTCGGCATAACGTTTTCTTATATTGCGATATTGTAGTTTAAGGTTTTTATTCCAAAATATAATATATGAGTATGTATAGTGTATATGTGAGTATTAATATAAATATACATACATATATATATATATATATACACACACACACATATATATATATATATATATATATATATATATACTTTACAAGTAGTTGAATGGTATTATCCTATACAATCGCCGTTGAACTGTTAGCAACTTTACATAATAAATATATAAACGTCCATTAATTGGATTTTTTTAATAAAAAAAATGTAAAATTACTATCTCGTGAACTTTAATCACACAATAGAAACAAAAGACTATTAGCAAAGGTCGGATTCGGTACGACCGCATATCTACGGCCGTTCGCAGACAAAATGGTATACACAAAGCAAGCAAAAAAGCAAAGCATCTCAATTAACAAATCCTTTTTAACACGGTGTAATATTGTTATTGAGTCTTAAATGTAACAAAAAAAAATTATAAGATAATTTAAGGAAATTAATTAGAAATAACCAATTATGAGATAACAAAATTATATCGTATGAAATATGACAGAATAGTTTCTATCTACTCGGTAATAGACCAAATTTTCCATTAATGTGCGTACATTTCACAAATTATGGTCGCGTGTCTAGTATTGCACAGAACACGAAAATCCTCTCACGATTTTCCATCGCCACTAACATCGTACATGTTTAAATGAAGTGTTATTTATAATGCAATAACTAATAAAATCCATCTACAATCAGTATTAGTTCAATTTGTCGTTTAATACTATAACTTTTTGAATAAATTACCTTTAAAAGACGAAGTTATAGTACTTATGAGAAATTTTCATGTAATTTTGTTTTATGTTTCTGTCGCATATTTAGGTTAAAAACATAAAGGCGATATTTATTAAAGTTTAACCAAATTTTAATTAACATACCTATTAAGGTAGTTGCCGTATAAAATATGTTTTTTACGAAATTCGCTGATTTTTTTTGTTTATCATACAAATTATAAATATTTCATTAATTTTAAAATTTAATGATTATTTACCGTTTATTTTTGGTGAAAATTGCTCTCAAAAATTGTAAAATTAACGTTACAGAAAAAGTAATCATTTCACCACACATTTAATTTGATTTAAAAAACGCATAGAGCGATTTATCTAGAAGAAAAAGTAAATGTAAAATGATGTTTTATTAAAATTTGGATAAAAGGAGTAATTACCGTTTAGTTTTGGTAAAAACCGATTTCAAAGGTTGTACAATTAATATTACAGGTAAAGCAGCAATTTCACCATACTTAATTCTATTTAAAAACGCGTAGAGCGACTTGTCAAAAAACCAAATTAATGTAAATGTCTAATATTACCGGAAGTATTACGAAACATTTTTAATAAGTTGTCATTAAGACCTTTGCTTTAAGGTATTCTTAACCGTGCACAAAATGTAGCCAACGTATGTTTTATTTCTTTTAAGTTATATTGTAATATAATTAAGTATCTGTGAACATAAAGCTATCGTCATATTTTTAACAAATATACATTTTTAAATGCTATTAAATTATATTAACATTAAAATACTTATTTATTTTCTTCATATAAAATATAAATATTATAATCACAAAAAATATTTTTATGTAATCATTTTGTATTGTATATAGGGTATAAATTAACGCCAAATTTCTATATTCTTATATAATTTTCATGCGGTTAGTTATTGCTTGGTGAAAGATAGACAACCAAAAAAACACTTGTGAAACTCCGATTGTTTATTATTGAGGTTGGTTATTTTTCTCGTCTTATTTTGTTCACAATTAAACCAATAGCTAGTTTCTATGGGTAACACCTGAAGTGTGCAGTATGAAAATTCAGCGACTGCTGATAATGGACGTTGTTCTCACGATAAAGACCTTCAAAATTCGAAATGGAATACGATGGATATGAGAGCGTAGGAAAATATACAGGTTGTTAGTTGATTGGTATAGACATTTTTTTTGATTCTTCTTGAAAATGTCAATCGATAGTAGTTTATATATATATATATATATATATATATATATATATATATATATATATATATATACATATATATATATATATATATACATATACATATATATATATATATATATATATATATATATATATATATATATATATATACATATATATATATGTGTGTGTATATTATTTCACTAAAAATTTTATCTCGAATAAAATAAAAATTTTGTTAAAAACTATCTAATAGGTAGATATTAGCGAGAGGAATGAAATGAATCATTCTATTTGTATATATCCAAAAAAACAGGAAATAAAAGTATTTTCGGCGTCAATCAGAAAAAACATAGATATAATCGCAATTAATTTTCAGTTGGTACATTGCCATCCGAAGGAACCCATATGTTACCGATAGTTACTTTTGTTAGGTAGATAAAAATTTCTAAAAAATGGTAATGAATATAGTATTGAATTAACTTAGGTATCCAACACAAATATAAATGATTTTCAGTACTCGGATTAATAAGCTTATGGATAATGGATTTACTATTAGTCTTCCCAGTAATAGTCACCTATTTGGTTCATCGGTTATGATAGCCATGTTTTCGTTTTCGTACTGCTTATGATAGTAATTTTCCGGAAGACTTTATTACCTAAATATAGAGGGATGCATATGAATATGTCTATCGATTTTCACTGATTTAGATGAAATCTAATTGATTTAGTTTCAATATAACTCAAAATATTTTCTCATTTCGGTACCTTTTTCCAAGACAGGTAAATGTCCCGTAATAATAAAGTTTTCTACGTACATACGAATTCGTAATATAAGTTAGTTCAAACAAAATTTCTATTCTCTATTATTATTTAAATAAATAACATCCCAAATTTTCGATTTGCTTTCACCAATCTTCAATCAATTTGTTTCCACATGACTTTCGAATAGCTCGGCTTTATGCGAACTCATTAATTTAGCGAATTTTTCTCACTAAAGTCACTCATAAATTGTCCATTTTCGCCTATATTACGAAAAGATTTATGCGGTCATCAAACTCTTACTGACGTAACTATAGTTACTTGGCTCATTGTAAATTCTGCATGATTGATATTAATTATGAAAATCACTTCACGACACCCAGCAGTATAAGTTTCAAGAACTTAAATTAATATTTCAAGTGACATTAGCGTTGATATTGTCAAGATAAACAGATTTTCCGTGATTATTATGAATACTTGTACTATAGAGGAGAGACTTAATAAATCTCTATTTCACATATTGTGCATATAAATTCATGTCATATTTGTACTGCCATCGTCTTATGTTGTATTTAAGAATTAAAAAGCCTACCAATAATATATGACTGACATTGAATCTTTTATTAAAATATGAAAAATGTTAAAATTTAGTCGTGTTATTATTGATCATAAATTATGCAACTTGAAATATTGTTTATATAATATTTTATTAACGTTTATTTTTTTATATTATAGTATTTTTTATGTATTTATATTTTCAAATTAATATCTCTAGTTGTAGAGAGTAATTCATTTTTCTATAAGCAAATAAAGAGCCGACAATTAATATTTATCAATTAATAATACATTGAAACGAAAATTCCCTCCATGGACATTTACATTATTAATTATAATATTACAATTATGATATCATGACCAGCAGTTCGGTTGATGGTACCCGGGTATTATCGACAAATAGGTAAAATTAGATAATTATAAAATTAAATTATAATTCAGAATATCTGAATTTTAATTCTGAATGAATGTGAAATAAGGAGCAATTTACAAACCACAAATGTGTGTTACATCCACTAATCATTTCACAGCGTTAGGTGCATCGTATCAGTCCATCTCCGTTTAATATTATGGATACATTCAATATAATGACAAGTTTGTAAAATACCTAAATTTTCAGTAACTTTATTGATAATGGTAATAAAATGACTATAACATTGACTTATTATTTCTGGTTCTGTACTTTTTTGCGTTTTTATAGCGTAAACAACATGGAACGTAGTATTTACAATGTTCATAATAAAATAAAATCAATTTGGAAACAATGAAAAGCAATGAAATAATAAATAATAAATATGTGAAAATATTGAATATTAATGTCATTTTTAAATTTTTAAGTATCTGCAAATATTAGTCGCTAATCGATATATATATATATATATATATATATATATATATATATATATATGTATATATATATATATATATACACATATATATACATATATATATATATATATGTATATATATATATATATATATATATATATACGCATAGATACTTTGCATTCGGTGATTGTACTTACCTCGACTTTTCTTTGAGGGCATTGTTCTACTTTATACAGGTAATTTGATGAAATTAACACGTTAGTGCAACAGAAAATTCATACGCGAACGCACTATTAATCAATATGGTTGGTTTGAATTAAGTTATTTATTCCCTGGAAGTTACATTGAGTAAAGTATAAATCCTAAAAGGTATAAGTCCTAACCACTTTTAAAAATGATATAAGAGACGAAGGTACACATGGAAGCTACATGTTGACGTATTTATTGTGTATTTATTTTACAGTACTAAATGTGTCTTAAGATAACGGATTTAACCAATTTTCTGGGCAAGTAAATATTTATCAATTAAATCTGCGTTAAATTTCACCCAAATTTAACATTTCTTTATTTCCCTAATGTCCTCTTTATTACTAGTTTAATATTCTAATATTCAAGTTCATATATACTGACGTAAATTTCTATAAATCTAAATAAACGTCTGATTCTAAAGGATGGTTTAGAAAGTACGTTAAAGTTGAGAAGAACTATTCATATAAGTATTTTGTGAACACGGTGGAAGTTTACTTCATATACTATTTAATGTCGATCAGGATTACATCAACCTGTGTCGCACTCACACTAAAGCGTCTTCCAGGTTAGATTATAGGGCAAACTAACAAAGCTGTTACTCGTTAATTCTACTTTCAAGAAATTTGTCTACTAACATTGTAATCTAGATTGTATAGACCCTTAATATTCAATATAAATGAAAATTTATACTAGAATAATGTACCTTAATCAATTCCGACCTATCAAGTGGCTGTTAATCAAAGATACAATATTGAATGAATTTATTCATAAACGTTCGGAAACTTTCGATATAAAATATCTCCTGGTCTCATTTTGAGTGAGGAAAATCTTATTTTTCAATGAGCACAGGCGATATATAAATACATCGCTTTTCCACAATGAGTATTTTTAATCATTATGAACTCAATATGGATTTCACCATCTTTAAAATTTCTATTTTTATCCAATTTCAAATGCAAGTCCATTATGGGAAGTACATTATGTAACCGCAAGGTATTAAGGGATGACATTTTTTGATATATACAAAATTGTAAAAAAAAACTATTTTAGTGGAGTTATTGACTAAAAGTAACCCTAAATCAAACGTCGTCCTCATTCAACTAGAGTCTGAGCACTATACCGATTGAAATATAGGAGAGACTACTTTATAGTAGACGATCTATATAGCTTACTTTTTCGTCCATTCAAAAGACCGTAGATATTTAAGTAGAAAACACAGAATTAAAATAACTCATTTAAATTTTTAAAATATGGCCATATTATTCATTTATTAATGCGTACTAAATTTTGTTTTTTAATTTCACAGTTTTTGTCGCCTTAACGTTAATTTAAAATAAAGCGTAAAACAAATATTAAGTTAGATTTATGTACATCTGTAAAAACCATCAAATATCGAGTTAATATTGTATTCTAATTTGGTCTTAAATCGTTCAGCATCAAGGAAGTTATAAAGATTCGTAAAATACTAAATCTTTGTTTTTAAAGACTTTCAAGTTATCTTAAGTTAATCTTGCTAAATAACTTTCATGAAATTTAGCAAGCGGGTTGGCAAGTTATCAATAGTTACAAGTATACAAATATAATATATCGATGCAATAATGTTAAAACTTTATATTTGAATAATAGGCTCCCAAATGTCTTATAAATGAAAAATACCTCAATATACCTGACTTTTTCGAGTCTTGACTCATTCTATTTCGAGACATATTCATACTTTATGAGTTACTTCTTTATTTTTAATAGGTCATTTGTACACAATTAAATGAAACTACTTGATGTAGTATTATTTCTACTTTCTTTAAGTTCTTTACCACGACCTAGGTTTCGTTGTATTACAACATCTTCAGGTGGGCTATTAGCAAAGATCTTTGCTACATCACGTAGTTTCATTTAATTGTGAATAATGATTTTCTAAAAAATTAACGCCAAATATATTCAATATTTGAAAACAGTCGATTTGGCATACATTGGCGATATTGTACCGTCGACTCCGAATTAAATTTTGGAAGACGATACAAAGCATTTGGTTCAACAAAAGGTCATTTAATTCGGTTATTAGAACTTATCAATTATTACCTATTTTAATTTAAAGTATTATATAATTTTTATCTATTAAACGGTTTTACTCAATATAAAATTATAGTTTTAAAAAGCTGAAAAGATACACGCTTTTGCAACAATATGAATTTACAGTGAAAAATAATATTTAAAGTCAAGATTTTGGTCAAGAGCAAAAGGAAGTGGTTGATGGCAAAAAAATTACCTTTATTGTAAAAAAAATCGTATAGTGCCCTCGACTTATTTTTTTATAATGAGTTTACCTTTACAAACAGCTAGCGACAAAAATATTACAATTGATATCAAGCACCCCACTTTTTTTTACATTAAAGTAAATTTTTTGTCATCAGAATCATTTTTTCGCTCTTGATCAAAATTTTGATATTTAAAATTCTTAACTCTTTAATTCATATTGCTACAAAACCGTGCTTTTTTATTGTTTTTAAAATAACATTTAATTTTTTTAATCTTAAAACAAAATCGTCATATTTGAGATTTTGAAGTGTAAAAAAGTTTTTAATTTTTTGAATACAACTTTATTTTATTTTTAGAGTCCCGTGCCACAAAAGGAAAAAAAGGGAAGCCTTCGAAGAAGGCTTCATTATCCGTCTGTCTGTCTGAAAAACCCTTTTCTTCAGGAATGCGGTAAGGTATCAAGCTGAAGTTAATATCAAATACTTGGTCCTATGGGTTTGAAAAGAAATCAAGCTTCTAAGTCAACCCAATCAAGAAGAACCCTAAAAATACGACCATTTGTGCCTCATATTTTGGTACTCGCAATACATCAAAACTTATAGGGTACTTCTCATTGACGTGTTTGTCTTTCTCATTGTTGTTATATTTTGAAACACGCTCGACGTTTTTAAAATCAATTAAGTACATTGCGTAAAATTATATAATATTTTTAAATAGAGTAATAGGTCTCCGTATATGAACGAAGTCCTCGCAGTGCGAGTTCTACTTGTGTTCGACAGATTTTTTAAATATTGTTTTGTCATCGTTTCTTGTTACGTGTGCAAAGTTCTCAATAATTCGGACGTCTGAAAGTGGGGGGAAATTTAATTGATAAATTCCGTTACATTCATGCATACACACATATAAATGAAGTTAATAAAAACGTGTTACAAATGTATTCTGTAGCTTCAATTTCATTCTCATTGAATATTTGACGACGATCAACGAATAGATGTAAAATATTGCAGTTTTCTGAAAACTTTTGTAATTTTCAGTTTGTTTTATGGAATTAATGGTATTGCGTTAGAAAATTAAGAATTTCGCTTTGAGTAGACCCTTATACTTTTTATTGCCATCAGTATAAATTGAATGAAAATTAATCGATAGAATTCATCATGAGTTTATAGATATTTTCATGTTTTGACGAGGGTGTTAGTTCCATTTTGGAGATGTATATTCATATTTTATTCATATCATACCTATTTTAATTGCTGTTAAAACTAGTTTTATCCAATATAACCGATCAAATGTTTATAGGAACGCGCATAGGGCGAGCGTTTCGTAGTATGCAGATATAGCATCAATCGCAATTATTGATGCAAGTTAACCGAAATATGTTTAATTGAAAGATTTATTAAAACTGCTCATTTCCCTATTAATGCACTTTTTTTTCAAGCATATATATATATATATATATATATATATATATATATATTTATGTTAGAATTTTATATACGTTTTATTATGTATACATAACATAGCTATAAAAAAAAGTCTTTTAATTTCGATTTTGACTTAGAAGACTTCAAGAAAGCTTAAAGCTCTAAATACATACTGAGGCGTGAACTTCTGGTATTTCTTATTCCATATTTAAAACTATTTTATATTCGACTTACTTACTTGATGTCAAGAAACTTTGTGCTGTAATCGAGGAATGAAATGTCGAAAGATGGTTTCAAGGTGTGAAATTCCTGCATTCCATATTCCAATATTCCCAGACTCCGTATTAAAATGTTGAACTTAGTCATTGACGTACGAATCGAAACAAATATACAATTCCTTACAATGTAATAACAGATATTTCAAAAACGGGTCGTACACTTTAAGATACATAGGATTACATAAAAATACTTATCTGTGAAATATTGTTAGAATTAAAATGGTCCAGCAGATTTAATAAACAATTAGTGACTGACACAGTATGGCTTTTTGAAATATTGGTTATAAAAAATATATATAATATCCATTTGAATCGTGAGACGAAAATAGAGACGTTCCTAAAAATGGTAAGTTTTATTGATTTTAATATTCGGAATTTCTAAAAGCTGGTATTTGTCATTTGGGTTAAAACTGTAACAATGTACAGAAATATATTTTAAAGAACTTCAATCGCCTCGTTTAGCGCTTTTTGTGAGCATGTAATTAGCACTAAACGTGGTGAACGGAATTCTTTGAAAAAGTCACGGATCGATTTGTTACATACTGTCTAAGGATATGCGTCTAGAATTTGCCTACCAGTTGATCAGGTAGTGCTATAAAGTACGAATATAGGTAGTGATTACATACCGAATATAGAAATAATAAAATTAATTTATTCCCTCGTGATAGATTCCCTCGTAGATAGAAACTATTCTGTCATATTTCATACGATATAATTTTGTTATCTCATAATTGGTTATTTCTAATTAATTTCCTTAAATTATCTTATAATTTTTTTTTGTTACATTTAAGACTCAATAACAATATTACACCGTGTTAAAAAGGATTTGTTAATTGAGATGCTTTGCTTTTTTGCTTGCTTTGTGTATACCATTTTGTCTGCGAACGGCCGTAGATATGCGGTCGTACCGAATCCGACCTTTGCTAATAGTCTTTTGTTTCTATTGTGTGATTAAAGTTCACGAGATAGTAATTTTACATTTTTTTTATTAAAAAAATCCAATTAATGGACGTTTATATATTTATTATGTAAAGTTGCTAACAGTTCAACGGCGATTGTATAGGATAATACCATTCAACTACTTGTAAAGTATATATATATATATATATATATATATATATGTGTGTGTGTATATATATATATATATGTATGTATATTTATATTAATACTCACAAATACACTACACATACTCATATATTATATTTTGGAATAAAAACCTTAAACTACAATATCGCAATATAAGAAAACGTTATGCCGAAAAATATCCTACACTAATGCTAATGATATAAAGTTTTCCGTATCTAAAAATGATTGAAATATTCTTTCTCATTTCTTCCTTCTAAAATTTATCCAGATATGGTTACGATATATTGAAATCTCCTCCCCCTGAAAACGTGTCTTCTCTCACAAACAAAACCAAATACTAAGTTTTAATTTTTATACAATTTCAGATGTTATATGTGACCTGATTTGAACATTAATAGAAATATAATTATGTGAACGCGAATTTAAATACAATGCTTCATCACGAGAGATTAAGAAGAAAAATTTGAATAATACAAATTACAAGTGAGTTGGTGAATAATAATTTTTCAAATATCAATTTATAATATCACTACTTAAACGCGATGTGATTTTCTTCGGCATTGTTTTGCCGTGAAAGAAATACTAAAGGAATGCATATTTTAGGAGTATATTTGACTTTAAATAAACCAGAGAACTTTAATCACAGCAGATTTAAGTCGCTAATATTGCTTTGATTTATTGAGTTTGCTCTCAATTTAATGCAAACTTCGGTGTAAACAATCCCACAAAAAATACAACAGAAATGGGAATCAAATCCTACATTGAGGATATTTCAAGTTAAGAAACCTTAAGAGAGCTTAGCTTTTTACTCTAGATTTTTTAATCCTTTTTAGAATTTACTAGCAGTGCCTACGACTTCGTTCGCATAAAAACAATTATCTTTCGAAACTTCATCACATTCCGTTCAGTAGATTTATCTTGATTGACGAACAAATTGACATGCAAAATACATACAAATATTTTACAAACAGATTTTCTGACTTCTATTTATCATTCTTTGTGCTAAATCAATCACTTTTTAAAATATTTTTCATTTACAGAATTGACTCTTTTACAATTATATTATATGTTTAGATTATTTTGCCAGTTCACGTTAGTATGTGCCTAAAATAAATTGTTTTAGATTGCTTTTTATTAATAGCGGTATCGATAATGTTTCACTGGGAAATTAAGAAATTTTCATTGTTAAAATTATAATTTCTAATATTTATCGATTGATTATTTTGAGTTTCTTTCAAGTGCTGTCTTAGATCATTTTGCATGAGAATTAGAAAAGTTGAATAAAATAGTATTATTGTAAAAAATATTAATTATTTCTCAGATGATACTTATATACTGAAAGGAAGTGGTTTTACACACAACTTACCATTGTGCCACGTCATTTCAAGTCACTGTGCATATATACTCGTAATTATGAGAATAAGTAAAGTTAGAAATACATTTCTATTTTCTTTATTATTCTGCGTTTTTGTTCCAGTAGCCTAACAACTATAACATAATACATAAAGAAATATATCGTTATCATATAAAAATCTTAAAATAAACTTAATAGAAGCTAAACTTGTTTTACTCTTAAAGTATTATAATAATTTTTTTAATATTACGGAATTTTTTTCATGTTAGGGAAAAATTTACAATCTGGTTTTGAATAAGTAAATGTTGTATTTCGCATAAATTATTTTAGATGTAGACAAGTCTATCGTCAGCACATCTTTTATTATATAAACCATAGACCAAATATCAGTACTATATTTTATCAATGACAGAAATAACTGAACAGAGTTGAATAATGAAACGCATTAACCTATCAGTTCTACAATAACCTATTGTGAAAGAGGTTATCATATGTATATATATATATATATATATATATATATATATATATATATATACATATATATATATATATATATATATATATATATATATATATATATATATATATATATATATATACAGAGGCCAATTTATTTCTTCCAGAAAAACATATCTCAACATTATTTTACGTCCCATTCTACTAAAATGAGGTGGACAGTTAAATAGCAGTACCTACTTGCCGATCTGGTATTCTGTATCCTCGGGAGTGTATGGAGGGTGGCTAGTCACTCCGCTATAATTAACGCATATGCAAATAATTATTATAGAATTGCCAAAAGCTAATTAAGTAATTAAAATTTCTACTTTTACAAATGTTTTTCTGTAATACTTATAAAATATTGAACTGACCCGAACGGAACCGTATAAACAGCTAGACTTTATTTAATAAAAACCAATAAATGTTGAATAAAATGATCTTATGTTACATAACTTTTATGTTAAGTAACTTTTTTTCAAGCCAAGTTGCTACTTGGTGTCGTATATTCTACTCCTGATGTTTCGTATTTCGGTGATCTTACTACCTTTATACTCCCATTCATTGATTTTGGGTGATTTTAATACCTGCCTATACAAGCTTAACACTAGAAGCGGAAAGCTTTTTGACATTGTCAAGGCTGGTAACCACCGTTCTCCCATCTTTTGCTACATTTCATGCCGATAATTGTCACGGAAAGGATTCTCGATCTCATCCTAGTAACCTACCCTAAAAGTGTATCCTTCTAAGGTCAACTTCCAGCACCCGGTCTATCCCATCATGATCTCCTTCATATTTTGCTATAAATTAAGTAACCCTAAAGCCTCTTCAAAGAGCATCTTCTTCCGTGACTTTAGTCGTATTAACCTACCATATTTTCTTGAGCGTGCCAGATCCATTAACTGGGATACAATTGCGATAAATCACTCTCTTGATGAAAAACTCTCTGTTTTCAATAGTTGTATCACTCAACTGCTCGACAAACAGGCTCCCCTAAAACTCGTCAAAATTAAGCGGAGAACTGGGCCTTGGCTAACGATTCTATTAGAAAAATTAAAACCATACGTGATCAGGCTAAAACTAAGTATAGGACTGATTCCAGCCCAAATCGCTGGGAGAATTTTAGAGTGCTTAGAAATAAATGTTCGCAAATGTGCCGAAATTCCAAAAAAACACTATATTTCTGCATCATTACGTGATTGTACTCCTAATAATATTTGGAAATTCTCCTAATAATTTTGGTACTCTAGGCATTGGAAAATCTTTTACCACTTCGGAGAGCTGGCGATTGGATATCGACCAATTATATTCACATTTTTCTACGCCATCCACGGTACTCGAACCAGCTGTTAAGTCTGCAACTATGAACGGTATCTCGTCTTCATCCGTTTCTAATGAACATCAATTTACCAATGAACATCAATTTATCAATTTACCGCTTCTATATAAAGTCTTTTAACGTATTGTTCATGGTTAACTCGTTACTTTCTTCCATGCTCATAAGTCTCTAAATCCACTTCAATCTGGCTTTAAAGCTGGCCATGTGTACCTTGAGCGGCGGAGCGACGAGCTCGTAAGAATGCAGCCGACGACACATGTACGTAACGTATATGTACAATTGTAGCCTTATAATTAGGAACAACTTATGTTGGAGGCACTTTTAGGTACAGAAGTAATAATTACTTCCGTATTAAATATCTTATACTAGTTTTAACACCTTAGCTGCGAGACTCAATTTATAGAACTTAGATCCAATGCTTTATTATCATTTTAAACTTGTAACAAATTTTTCCCTGATATGCTATTTGGCTTGCAATTACATTTTTGAAAATCGACCTATATATATTTTAAGATGGCATGAATTCAATTTTCATTAATCACAATTTGAAGTTCGTGAATATAGTTTACATTCGCCACTAAATATTATCCTAATTACAAGATATCTAATTAATTCGACGAAATTGGCTGGTATCGCATCGTGGGTACAAGGCTTATCCAATGATATCGATGGTTTCATAGTGAGGGAAAATAAAATAATATCGATAAATTTATTTTGTGTGTTTCTTAGATAAAGGAATGAATGATAGTTTCTAGTGGGAATTATTGAAACATTCTAAATACATTACTTCTTCACATTCTACACAGTTAGTGTTAACTCTCTTCACTTTTTTGTCCGCTTCTCAGCTAGTCATTGTTTTTCATTCATTATACGGTGTATTATATACAATCTATGTATTTACAACACATGTACCGAAAAGAAGGCTCATTATTAATTTTCTGTACCACTTCAAACCTCTTTTCAAACAAGAATAATGTGATGCCATCTGGTCACTATAGTATACACCCTTTTTCGAGATATATTACACTTGTTGGTTTTGCATTTTTACACGTGTTGGTTTTACAATGGGTTCACCAGTAGCTCTTCGTCTTTTTCCAGTATCGATAACCTAATCTTCGTGATTTTTGTATGTAGTTATCATTAAAACAGGTCGTTTATCACACCATTTTATTATTTTACTCCTTGTTTGTTCATTTATCCAGTAATCTGCCCCTTCTTAATTGACTAGTTATGACTTTTTTAGGTAGGCCTTTTCTATTTACTCGTAATGTTCCATAAAGAATCGTACTCTTTTTTAGCAAATCTTCACCTAAATCAATGGACGTATAATAATTGTCTGCTATCAAATTCTACCCTCATGTTCGAGACCATTGATCAATTTCTGTGCCATACAGTTTGCCATTATCCGTAACATCTTTGGCAGTATATACAATAATAGCGTAAGTGTAGCCTTCAGGTGTACATAGTGTGTACAGTTTAATACCATACTTATGGGATTTATTCCTAATGTACTGCCTGAATGCTAATCTTCCTTGCTATGGAACCATTGTCTCATCTATAACTAAATATTCTTCTGGCCTTAAGACTTGCTTAATGTTATTCGAAAGCAAGACAAGTAGTTGAAGTCACTGTTTCTACTATCAGGATAAGATAAAGTAGTGGGTTTAATTTCCAAACTAGCAAGAGTTTTATAATTTAGTCGAATGCACTTTTTGTCGTTCACGGTATTTTCATTTAATATTAAGGATTTTCTACAGCAAGGCTGTCTTATAGAATCGTCGACTGGCAAAAAACTTTTGTCAAATTCATCTGTTGCTGTTTTATTTGTATTTATCAATGTATTTTGAAAGACTTGACGTTGTAGTTTAGGGGTTTCTGGTGATCTATTGGATCGAAATAATCGCTTATTTATTTTGGCGTGCATAAAAAATCACATATCACGTCATCATTTAGCGAAGTGTGCATAAAGTTGTTTATTGAAATATCGCTCAAAGAACCTATTTCGCTCCTGATTCCAGTAATTGAAACATTTTCAAGAATCAAATATCTGCAGCCAGCTGTATCTCGTCTATTCGATGAAGTTAAGGTTTTGTTTTTAATTATGTTTTCTGACGAATTTTGTCAGTATAATTTGGGCTGGAGTTCTGAATTCCCCCAAAAAGTTGGGGTTTGTAAAAGTTCTACGGGCTACAATAATTGTAGTATAGGTGAATTTTCTTTACCTGTTAAATCTTTGTAAGGACTGCTACAGTGAAGATATTTCACGTAACGTTGCGGTTGGTAAAATGTCTACGAGCTACGTTTATAGTTTTTCGTTGTCACTTATATCTTGTAAGGGCTGACTTATATAATTTGAACATAGAGATGCAATTTGTGACTGTTGTTTGGATTACAATAATGGTTGTAATGACTGTAAGGTTTCTGAAGACGTGTTTCTAAAATTCATATCATTGAAGTAGTTTTACGTTTTTTCTGTCCTTTAATAATAAAGTTCCGATCATCAGTTTGCTTATCTTCTTTTTTCCAATTTCCCACATTTTCTCTGTTTTTTAGTTATTAATTTACTATCACCAGTTTGTTCAGTTTTTTGAAGCGCTTTTTCTAATATTACCCTCGATCTAGGTGCGTACATTTTTTTGCCGCGAGACATAACGCGTGAGCACTGTACGTAGAACAGAATCGATCGCCGTAGTAACGGGTACTGATCTGTTTCCGCAGTACTATACAAGACTTTGAGATACAAGACACTTCTGGCTTGTTTTGCACTGAGTAACAATTTTTTTATCTAGTGCACATGAGTGAGATTTGTCTTGTATATTTTTGAAAGTGTAATCAATTAAGATTTTAAATTAAAAACATAAAAATATAACTGCATTTTTTTAATAGCAGTAGTTACTGTGAAATTATCGCCGCACCAGACAGAAACAGCCTGTTTTCTAACGCCGCACCACCCGCACGTCTAATATGAGTCAAAAAAAGCTTGTAACGCACTAAACGCGTTAATGACATCAAAATATTGATAATTTAGTAAGTTTTTAAATTTCATCCTAGGTAAGGAATTTCCGGAATGTTTTTATTTATTTTATAAGCGAGTGGCATGCCAAAGACACTGACCATTGAATAAATAATTTAAAAAACCTAAAAAATAGAAAGTAAAATCTAAAAAAGAGCGGTCTTTCAAGCTCCGCACTATGGACGACTACACTCACAGCTCTGTAATGTGCGCCATGTTTGATTTCAACTAACGTCGTATGATTAGTAGTACTTGTGTATTGGTATGAATTTAACGATATCTTAACCATAAAATACATACATAATCTCAAAAACATTACCCTCTTTTACGCAGGTGGGTAAAAGAGAAGTACGTTCAATTATGTAAATAGAAAAGTTATTTCCAGGTTTTGTTACCACAGTAAATATATAGAGTAAATTCCAGAAAACTATTTATGAAAGACGGGAGAAGAAACGGAAATTTTTATGATTAAGAAAAATGCGGGTGTAGCAAATCGAAGAAAATATATTAATCGAAGGCAAAATTAAAGTAAAAATAAATACCTTCTTATTATGTATATGCCTCGGTGAGAGTAAAGCAAAAACATTTATTAGAATGGAAGAGTATGGTCTTTTGATATCACTACTTATCCTGCCCGAGTAACAGGTATCGTAACGATACCCATACATGGAAAGATATACTACTTGCTGTAATATTATATTACTCACTTTCATTCAATTTAGCCAAACTGAATTAATTGTTTTTAGACTTGACAACTATACGCTTCCTCTAATCGATTTACATTTTATTAATTTTTTGAAAGCTATGTACAATTTCGTAACAATTGCTTTCAGGATAATAACTTTATATTATTTTATCACATTTTTCCTTAGAGAGCTCTTCAATCATTCTGCTTGTCATTTATTTACTGACTCAAAATTAATTCTTTTTATATAATCCCGTTTAAGAATGGTAATAGAATCAAGTTGTCATTAATCTATACATTTTATAAATTATAAAATACCTTTTATCAAATACGATTTATAAATTATATTTACTATTGCATATCTAGTATTGCATTGAACACGAAAATCCTCTCATGATTTTCTATCTCCATTAATATCGTATATGTTTAAGTCGGGTGCTTATTTATAACACAATAACTAATTAAATCCGTCTATATTCAGTATTAGTTAAATTTCTCTTCCAGTACTATAACTTTTTAGTTAAATTATCTTTAGGGAACAAAGTTATAGGGCTTGAAATAAATTTTAAGTTGGAAAAATTTGGTCGAAAGCAGAAATGGACAATAATCTCAATATCTTAAATGTAATTGCCAAATTTTTAATTGTTAAATCCTTCAAATATAATTAGTTTAGTGTTGATGTCAGATAAAAGAGTGGAATTATCAGTTGTATAGAACAATTTATAAAACATAATTATATATTACTAGGATAGTAGTCTAAAATATGTAAAATTTTGCAATTCATTTAGAACATTTCAGGTCTCCGAAGTCAAACTTTTTATTAACATCCCTAGGTGGTAATTTACTGCGTCATGATAAAAGTAAATGGTCTATCAAATCGAAGTCAAATATTTTTTCCTGGTAATGCAATCAAAGAAAGGACACAAAATATTATTCTCTCTACACTATCAGCTTATATGAATGATCACTATCACTATCAGCTTATATGAATTTGTTATAAAGCTTTCATGTCGAAGATAAAACTTCAAAATATGAATATTTTGGAGTGTGATCGTCTTATCTATTTTATCTACAAAGACGAAATAAAATATTTAAATTTAAGTAAATTGTTTTTAATCGAAATCTTACGGGTTCCTCTAAGTTTTTGGCACTGATTATAGATGTTATTGTTGTAGTAAGGCCTGTTTTAGAATTGACGAGTATTACCCGATTAATTTGATATTATTAAAGTAAAGTATGAATGCTTATAGTTATAACCATTTGTCACATTGTCACTGATAACTGCATATGACGCATGTAATAGTAAAAATAACAAGACCAAACACACGTCGATTTCGATACCCACACGCATATATAAATAAAATATTCATTTTTGCCATCGATCAAAAAATTTAAACGACTAAAATTTCAACTCATATTTTTGAAATTCCTCAAAATTATTATTTTTTATCATTTAAATCCATTTGAGAAGAATTTATTTAATTATTTTTTAAAATATATACTTCAAAAACATTAACGTCGTAGGATACGGTCATTCATTTTTAGCTTGCTAAGACATTTTGAACATTGGCAGCAAGCAGGGCTTGGCGAATTCAGACTTTATCGTCATGACGCGATCTCATCTCATACAATCACACGCCCAATTAGTCAAACTTCATTCATTATTTCGCTGATATCTTTAAAATACTTTTTAAATATCAATATCTTGTAAATTTTTACCGGCGGTGCCCTCTAAAATCTGTTCTGTATTTTCATGAACATCTGTTTTCCCATTTCGGAATATTTTTCGGGAGTGAGAAGACAGTTGACAGTTCACAAACAACTAATATAATTTTTCCATCTTTTTGATATGTATATATATAAATTTGGTTGTTGTTAAACTGTTGCCTAACATTAATTGAGACCCCGGTGTGTAGAATATATTTTTAAAAATTCAAGCCAGGCTTTGAGGTTGTAACAGACGGACGGATGACTTAAAAATAAAATTCTTTTTGGTACAAATGAAGTATAGAGTAGAAATTTTTTTTAAACCCGTTCTCTTGAGTATCATTGAATCTCAAAATGCATTTATTTACTAGTTTTAAATTTTGAGCCATATCTACAAAACATTGAACCCAAATTTACTTGCAATGTACCGTGGTGGTTGTCACTCCGAACCCCGCTCTAATTTTTAGAACAAAATATTTCAGAAAGAAAAAAAATGGAAACCTTAAAAAATCACATGTTTGTCAATCCGGCGTGGCTTATCCATCTCCCATAACCACTTTTTTCAGAAAACATTTGACTTAGAAATTTGAGATATGTCATAGAAAAGAATAAAAGATATTAACCCGTAAATATATATAAATAGATATTCACATGTCAATTTTGTAGAGACGAATTAATATAAGTGTTTAAAAATTTCGTCCATTGTTTGAGGTATCAATAGAAAGAAATATAAGTATTGTAAAATCCTTTCACTAACCGAATTCAAAAAAAGGAAGAAGTTCTCAATTCGTCAGGATCTTTTTTTATGGATGTTCAGCGATAATTCTTTACCGGATAGACCGATTTCCATGATTTGTTTTATTTAATAGTATATTAAGGGTGGTTCCATATAAACATGACCATGATCTGATCATGAAATCCGGAAATGAATGGTAGAACACCTTAACGAATGGCAGTAACTCAATTATGATTCAAGATATACACTAGAGGTAGTTGTTAATTTGCAAAATAACTACATCACTTACCAAGTCGGGGTCTGATAATAAGTTCTGGAGATAAACATTGGAATTCTTTAACGGATGTTAGTAAATCAATCGTGGTTAAGAATATTTGTTATTAGTAGTTGTTACTTTGTGAAATAATTATTCCTTTAATCAGGTTAAAGTCTAATGATGAGTTCTGGAGATGAACATTGGACTTCCGTAACGAATGGTAGTAAATCAACCGTAATTCAAGATATATACTGCATTGGTAGTTTTTCATTTGTAAAATAACTGCACCATCGACCATATCAGGGTCTGATGATGAATTTTGAAGGTGAATATTGCAACCCCTTAACAGATGGTACTAAATCAATCGTGATTCAATATATTTGCTACTATTCAGGTTTTACTTTAATGATTATTTTGCAAAATCTGATATTACATTTAAGATATGGAGAACAGATCTCTTCAATTGGTAGTTGATTGTTTGCAAAATCTGATATTGGATTTTGGATATGGAGAGTAGAACTCCTCAATGGCTACAACTAAGATAAGCGGCTATTACTATCGCTTCATTTCTGTGTATTGATAACCAACTTTAGACCAAGCGGATATTTGAATTCATATTTTTTAAAATTCCGTAAAATATACTAGCTTTTACCCGGGACTTTTAATCATCATACAATATTCTAAGAAAGATAATAGTTGAATGTTTGTTACAGTGTGATGATGATTATTACAAATCACTAAAAATTATAAAATAAATATATTTTAAAAAACCGACTTCATAAAAGTACTAATACTAAAAAGTAAAAAATAAGTAACTCAAAATAGGTACCTACTTATTCACAATAAATAACTGAGTTACTTATATCTTAGGAAACATTTGACGTATAAACTTGATGTTTGAGATAATATTAAAACTATTAACAGCATATACCTTAATGGTTACATTCAAAAATTTTCATGTAGAAATTTCATTTAAGAACACCAAGAAATTATTTTATTTTTTACATTTAATTTTCTATATTTTTGTGTGTTGTACGAAATATCATTGAAATAAGTGTCCCTATTTTTTTAGAAATTTATGCAAGAAATATTTTTAAAAATATTTACAAATATATGACTATATGACTATCTTTGAAACTGTTTAAGTCAAAAGTATGAAAAAATCACATTGTTAGAAGTATACTCAAAATATTTGAGAAGAAATATTGCGACGATTTTAAATCTCATGATTTAAAAAAAAAATTCACGATATTTTAACTCTTGTAAAAGCTATGCGTGCCAAGAAATATATTTAAGGTGAAAAATAATATTAATACGTTCAAAAAATTTAGTAGAAATACTATATATACTTAAAATGTTATGTGTTCCTGAATATACACAGAATATCCTGGTGCAAGTTCTATTCATACTTAATAGGTTTTTCAAACATAAATTTAAAAAATGCCAATCATGAATTTAAAAAATCTATGGTTATAAACGCGCATGTATTATATTAATTATATTATACATGGGCGTTTATAAAAATATATTTTTGTTTTGTAATGTACTGCACTTCACTATCACCAATGCCAAAAATCTATACATGCTCTAAAAGTAAACACTCATCATGCAAATTTCAACGGACACTTGATCCATTTATTTTTATTTAGTATCGGGGTATCCGATCAATATTTTAGTTGATTAGTGATTACATTATTTTTAATGCCTCTTTACAATATCACTAAATCATATCAAAATAGGTAATAATGATCAGTTCTAAGATAACTTTCTTGATATACTTACCTAACTAACTGATTTAATGTACCTACCTACCTAACTGCCTTAACATACCTAGCTAGCTTTTTTATCTATGTAAACGCATCTTTCATTTAGGTTTCTTCTATTACCTCTAAAATACGTTTGAGTTGGTGAGGTTCTTAAACAACTAATTTTGTTTGAATAATACGGAGTGCTTCAAAGCTACCATATCTTCTTCGTATATACATACTGGAAATCATTTTCACTAAGTCACATCTTTTCACACAATTGATATATAATAAAAATTTAATAATTAACTGAAATTTTTTTAATATACACTAAATACTTCCTTGCACACCTTTAAACAGAAAATGCATGTAATAAAATAATTTGATACAAATACATTATTACTTAAAAGTTTTGAAATTTATAACATCCGCGCTATATATGAACGGTGCGAAATGTATTTATTTTAAAAAGTTATATATTTGGAAAATCTACATTTCATCGACATTAGCTTCAATTATATTTTTTTTAATCGATTACTAGTTACTAACGTGCCCTCTGCGGTAGTTCTGATATTCTGTTTAATTGTTTTCTTAATATAAAATATATTTGATATTTCGAGAATGATTAAAATAATTAAAATCAGTCAAATTGAACTATAACTATGAATTTAAACCCCTTTAACCAAAAAAAATTGTATAAAATGTGAACTCCAAAACAGACCTTGTGAATAGTTTTTTGATCACTTAGCCTGCCCTTACTCGGAAACTTGTTTCCTTAATAATTACTTTTTCAAATTTAATTAATTTTGCAAGGAAATTTGGTAAAGATGAATTCCTAAGGATCAATTTCAGACAGATTGTGCAGTATAATTTGTAAGTTCATTCTCATATATTATTAATAGTGAAATAGGAAAGATTTAATTCTTGCTTGGAAATAATTTTCTTTCAAGAACTTATTCAAGACTTCATATCTATTAATTTAAAAATTTTGTAAATAACATTTTTAAAATAGGTCGAAATCTACATCTTCGATTGAAATCTCATTCCGAATTGTTTTCACTCTTGAATGTATTATTTCGTTGATTGTGTTTTAGTTATTTCTAAAACTACACTCTGTCTCTTAAATACTGTGAAAAAGCTTTGTTTTCCAACAGGCACAAACAATATTACATTCAAAGTCACAACGCCTTGCAAAACGCTCAGTGTTAGAACGTTACCTACGTAATAGATATACCATAATAAAATATTGTGTATATTTAAAAAAATTTAAGATATAGGGTAATCGCTTTTGTTACCAACTCTATTTTTTTTATTTTTGGCTCAGTAAATTCAGAAACAGGGAGAAGTATGTTCTATTATCACATATATTCTGAATTATCTTTTAAAATATGCAATTGAAATTTATTTCTTCATAATTTTATTCTTAATAATAAACACTTTCAAAAATTATCTCAAATAATGTATTAAATAAAAAAAAGTTGAAACCTTTTTTTTCTCTCATTCACAACAGAATAAGAAGAAATAAGTGTACAGTTACGATTTTTACAACACAAATAAATGTTTTTCAATAATGCAAGTCCAAAATCCAAGGCTTTACACCGTTAGTTGACCAGTAAATAAAGAGAGATTAAAATAAAAGAGAGTAATATAAACTCATTAAAACACGAGGTGCTGCTTAGCATAAAATTAAGTATTATTGCCAGATTTGGAAAAATTAAAGCGGAAACACCATTAATGTAAGAAAATTATAAATGCCTAGTAGATTATAAAAGTTATTAGAGTGGCTAATAAATAAAGTTGAAAATTGAAATAATCGTAAATTATACAAACCATAAGCATTAAAAACTATGTAATAACCTAGATGTCGCTAACGCACGACTCATAATATCTTGGAAACTTGTATCGTTGTCGTTAGCTACTAGTCAACTCAAAGAAATATTATATCTAGAATAATATTCACGTAAACAAGTAAAATTATATACGGTATATCATACAACAGTATTGCCTTGAACAGATTCATTTCTGGGCCAGCGTTTTTCTAATCCAACACCCGCGCCATGGCCACTGCCATGAAATGTGCGTGGCAAGTCAATTTAAAAACGCGACGATGGTATAGTAATACAAATAAACTGTAATATTAGAGAACATGGAGGTTTCAAATGAGTCTTGCAAATAATACAAACCTTTATTCAGCCTTATTCACATACGACAGAGAATTCATGACAACAATACATGAAGAATATCTTGGTACGATGCAAATAAATATTAATTTTAAAGTAATAAAGATAAATAATAATCCGGTACAAACAAATTTCATTACAATAAGCTTTAATTAATTTAGAAATACTACGAAACAGAAACCATGAATAGAATTAAGCGTAACGTTAGCAAGAATAGAAACTATTATTACAGCAAATACTACCGTAAATGGAATGAGATCCGTAGTAAAATAAATCTCTTTTCTTTCTCATAGTAAAAGAGTCGGGGTTTGAACTATGAATCGTTAACAATATCAACCACGTTTAGCAAGGAAAATGCATTTAAATTTACTATCATGTACAATTACTATACCTTACTGATTAATTTAGAAAACTTTATCCATCAACACCTTTTACTAATGATAAAAATCAATTGACATTACCAAAATACCATTATCTGATAATACCATGCGATTAGTTCATATAAAAGACACCTACATGTGCAATAATATAAAAAAAAATTAGCTAGATAAAGTTAAAATTTCCCCACAGCTTGCAACCTTTGTAACACCGAATATTTAGACATTAGTATTTCTTATAATATCAGAACTATTTATTTGGAAAACTAAAGAAAGGCCAAAACTAAAACTAAAAAACTAAAAAAATGTCAAGGATCCGCGATAAGAAGAACCACATATACAAAAGGTGTATGTGAAGAGTTTGTGATTTCTCTTTTGAGTTGCAAGGGATGAAAACCTTGCATACTGAAGCGAAAATCGGTACGAAATATTATAATAGAGAAGCATACTGTCTCATAAACAGGCATTGGAGGAAAGTGTTTTCGACACGTTCAATCATCAATCCGTACTTAGTTTTGTTTGGGCTCTAAGTAATAGAGCCTCTAATCGACATTGCGCTAATGAAGTATACAGCAGGTGAATTGGTAACACGGACGGGAAAACCTTTAAATAATGCACTATAAGTCCACGTTTTTCGAAGTTCTTTTTTGCTACATCCACCATATATCCATGAAAGGACAATCACGAATCCAATTTGAATCCCAAATCCCAACCTCATCCAGATAACGCAATGGAATGCCACTAATTGTATGTTCGTGTTTAATGGAAGTGGTGTTCGGCTTTAACTCACTATTGAACATTTGTTTGCTTGAAACCGTAAGCGGCTTGCTATGCTTCATACAGCGACTGCGCTAATGTCATGCTGCAACCGTTATTGCAAGAAAAAGTTTCAATGTCGTCCGCTAATTACAAAAAATCACTGCGCATCCAAAATAGGTTACAGGATAGTAAACAGTGGAAGTCCAAACTTCGAATCCTGCCTCACTCCCGATCATATAAAATAAGCCTCGAATGTAAAGTTACTCACTCGTAGATATTGCTTTCTATCTGCAAGGTACGAAGAGAAAATTCGGAAAAGTGGAACGGAGAACTCTGCCTCGCCAAAGCGATTTAATAAGATATCCTTGTCGATACAATCGAAAAGTTTCTTGTAGTCAAAATATGCAACATCTACTTGAAATAATTTAACCGGCGTAGATAGGATAGCGATAGGTCTGAAATTAGTTACGTATCGTATATATATATATATATATATATATATATATATATATATATAACACGGACTTTTATATATTTAAAGCAATAATTTTTTTGGATTACGTCACATATTAGACTGAAAGACGGCTTTCTGTTATGACGATTAAAATCCAGATTCAATTCAGATATTCGTACTCATTTTGTATAGTGGTCATGCTTGAACGAAAAATAAAGCTTTTGCAATATATGGATATGAAGCGAAACATTTCGTAACAAGGATTCCGAATGTATCTTTACATCTAATGTTACCAGACTAGGGAAAAAAAGTTAGCAACGCTTTTGTACCCGAACGAACCCGCATATGAGCTGAAATGGCTGGAATATTTGATTTAATATACAGTAACAAGTAAGTAGGTACATAAAAGAGGAATAACTGTAAAAAACCTACAGTTTTTAGCGTTCCGTACCTCGGAATGAAATATCAGAAACCTTCTGACAACAGTCACTTATCAGTATATTCGTCAAAAAACGGTTGTACCGTTTTTCTCAATAACTGCTTGATATATAAACTTAATATTTAGCGTATTAATAAATAATTTTAACCCACATACATTTGAATCGATAACACTGACAAATATTCGTCTGGAAATTTTAGGAAGAAAAATTAAATATTAAGTAAAAAAAAATATTCCATGTGTAGTGTGGGATATTATCTCAAAGGGCCAGTTATAAAGGTTTCAAAAATATTTTTTTCTCCTAACTTTAGCTATTATGTCTTTTTTTAAGTGAACAATTTTTTAATTGAAATTGGAAAATACTTGTTAAAATTGAAATGGCTCTTAAAAAAATGAGGAAGATAAATTTACGAAATGTATTTAATTGAAATTAAAAATGCGTTTACGTAGTCAATGTTCTCAAAATAGGTATGGCCCTGAATTCAAATTTATATATATATATATATATATATATATATATATATATATATATATATATTTAATATATCTCCAAGCGAAATCAAATCAACCATACAGAAAGGAAAGCAGGCTAGGATTATTACAATTTTGTGTGAAAATGTACCTTAGCCTAAGTTTGGGTAACATATACATGCTTCCAAAGTTGGAACTCTCATAAAACGACGGGATAGTATAGACGGGATAAATAAATACAATGTAGACAGAAAGATGAAGTTGAAAAATGCTGGCATATCAGTTCGATGACCATTGAGACCGCATCGTCGATTCGTAGTTCATATTTTCATATTCTACGCAGAACTTCTCAATATTTTAAAGAATTTAATTTAATTTTGAAATAATGTATTCAAATACAGTCGGGTAATATAAATTTAAGGATATAAATTGTAGTTATGTTTGTATCGTGTATATCCAAAAACATTTAGCTTTCTCTCATATATCTTTCAAACATTTTAAATCCATTAAACTTAAGAAAATAAAGGGCAGCAGATTTAAAGTTAAGACGTACAGTTATAACATTAATTGAATAGTGGGGAAATATATTAAAAAGGATTATTTTATGGGCTTCCTCTATTTCAAATCATTTACTCAAAAATGTTTTAATACTGCAAGTCCATACCATGAGAGCTGTGTTTTTATATAAACACGGTATAGAAAGTAGATAGCTTCTCCGTGGTGGTTGAGACAAATGTAAAAATAATACAGAATATATGAAAAAACTTACGCGATAGAAGACGCAAACAAAGCTAGTTCTGCATAATCCATATATACATATATATATATATATATATATATATATATATATATATATATACGTATATATATATATATATATATATATATATATATATATATATACACGCACAAACACAAGCGCGCGCACATGTATGTGCATGTGTATAAGGATATAAACGGACGACGATAAAATCGTAATCTTTGCTGTATATTCAATCTAGATATACAGATTTCAATTATAAACACAACGCTATACATTTAAAGCTTTTTCGTTAACACGACATGTTTGAAGGTATATGCCCAAAAAATTAGTATAATACCAATGGAATGTTAATTCTCATACCAACAAAAATTAAGAGGTAAGATAGCTTTGAAATATTGAAATTGAGCTATACATACAATAATGTTGCTCTTTCCTGTGTGATCTTCATAACTTGGGGCACAGAGTATAAAACAGCTGTAACTCAGTCAATGTATTTTATTTTTCTGCACAGTAACATCAAAAGTTTCTAGTGGCTATTTGTCCAGGAAACTCTTTATAAAATATGGAACATCTTCAGGTGAAGGTGTTGTAATACAACGAAACCTAGGTCGTGGTAAATAAATTAAAGAAAGTAGAAATAATACTACATCACGTAGTTTCATTTAATTGTGCAATAAATTTGTTCATATATGGACAGTGTGCAAAGCAAAATGAGACCAGAAGAAACCCTCAAGATATAGAGAAAGCTTAAGTATGGGTACCGTATTTACCGCATCAATAAACAATAACAAAGCCTGGTCCATAAACACCAGTGCTTTATGCACATGTTCAAATATAAATAGTTTCTGCATAATGAAACGGTTAGCCACTACAACTTTGGGGCTAGAAACAATGTTACCTATGAAGATAACCAAAGGTGGAAAAGACAAACTTATATAAGGAAAAAAAAATTCCGGTTAAGTGAGTCTTGACTATAATAATAATGGTCATTGTAATAAAATGTTGCTTAGAAGCCTAATATGTGTGTCAGAATTGACAACATACTTCTTGCCCATTATTCAAATTGTCAACAACGCTTTTTAAGAGAAAATTAAAAATGGAGGCTTTTAATCAAATGCAAACAACTTTGAATTGTAACTGCTGCAAGTCCAATCAATAAAATGTACAGGCAATATACATAGTATAATAATTATACATGTGTTGCATCCAATTAGCTTAATTAACCTTTCAATTAAGAGCCTAGCCTTTTTACTAAACGATGCCGTTCAACCAGTGGCCTGAATGACATTCAGCCAATGAACAATAGTATAATATAATATTTAATGAAAGGACTGGCAAATGCTTACGCCGTTCATAGAATAGGTTGACCATGAAATGAAAAAAAAGATGAAAAATGTGACATCGGTAATAGTTTATTGATAATTATAAACTATTTCATTGTTGCAACATAATGTTTTAAGTATCGATATAATAATATATCAAAATGTAGCAAGGAATTTGCAACAATAATATTTGCAGTCTTTAAAATGTTGCAACAATTAAAGTGTTTAAAGATCTGTCACTGAATATTGAAGCACATAGTAATAACAATAGTTAAATTAGTTATTTGTTACTTGGTAATCATGACATAAAATTATGTAATTAAGTAACAAAGCACATAATTAAAATATTATTTGTTGACGCAAGTTAAACTTTCATGACTCTTGGATCTCCAAATGACTTGGTTTTTAAAACAACCAAATCTATTATTGTGATACTGATTTACAGCAGGCTTACAACAACATCTGAGACTGGCTTGCCACAACTTCTCTCAAATAATTGGAATTTCCGAAATATTTTCGCCATAGTTTGTAATTTATTGTTAATACCATTTATAGTTCCGACATTATGAACTCCGTTTCTGATATCAACAACTTTCCCTTGAATGTTCTTCACGTACCCTTTGTGTGCGTTGTTCCTATTGATATTTACATTCTATTCAACCTTACACGTGAAACATAAAACTTTCGAACTGTGGTCCTCTTCACTCAAAATTATTCCGCATGTTGCATGCACAACATTATTCTAGGACTCACACTTGTCACAAAGGTGACATCTTTGTGGTATTTTGCACAGGCGAAGTTTGATTCTAAATTTGCAATATTCTTCATTCCACTTTTTTAATTATTATCATTATTGTTAGAGTTTTCACTGCACATAGCATTAGATCCATTTAAACCAGCTTTAGGTTCACTTCCGGATAGAGCTTTATATGGAGATCTTCCAATTATTCGATGGAATGAAGTAATCATGAAATATTGCATCAAGAAGCAACCGATAGAGCAATTTGTTGATTCGTTTTCATTTATTTAGGCTCGTAGCGTATTTATTGACATATTGGCTGCTTCTTGCAACGCTGTCTTGAGTTTGAGGATAACGGGGATTTCTGTGAACAATTTCGCATTCAGGCGATACTACACATAATTATTTTAATACATTTTCAGTAATTCACGGCCACCGTCTCATTATAAAATGTAGGGTGCTCCGAATATTAAAAACATCTTCATCCGCTCAGAAACGAGTTCAACAGCTTTTTTATTTTAAGAGGGCACTGATTTAAAAATTTGATTGCGTGATCTTTATGGTTTTAATGTCACTTAAACTCTTCATCGGGATAGGACTGAAAATCCATGAGATCAATTTATCTTCTTGATGTAAAAATCACGCGAGATAATGGATTTAATCATTATGTCTTTTCTTGGGCCGTTTCTTTTTATTTCACATATAGGGTAAAGGGACACAAATATTTTTATAGCTTTTTTTGGAATGTAGTATCTATTTTTATGTCGTAGAGTATTTTACCTCGGCCACCATGTCCGCAAGATTTATTGATTTCTAATAGGATATCAAATAATGTTCTCTATTTAAAATACGCACCGTGGGAGCAATAGGTGTGATTCTTTTAAAAATTAAATAGTCCTCATTTGCAGTTGTCATGATATTGTACTTATCCATTCAATAATAGTCCATTGCTGTCTTCCGCCGTCACACACACACACACACACACACATATGTCATGTAACTATTAGCAAGAAACATATCAGAATAACAATTGTGAATACCGTAATTTACCTTTAACTTAATCTTTGGGGGTAATCAATGCTAAACGATAAACCGAATTTTCCAAGATAATTGAGTGACTTACTGAGAGTAAGTATTGTATTGTGTTTTATAAATCAAAATTACTTAATCCTCTTTGGAAGCCAAGGGTTTACATGTGTGGATAAATAAATGAAGGAGATGACCGATGATTCAATGTTTGGGCGAATTGGTTCAAAGTGGTTTATAAATCCTTCCAGGAATGAAACAAAAATTGGAGGCCGTAATTTTTTTTAAACAGTAACAAATTTCTATTTCAAATCCGTATGACACCAGCAGGAATAAATTTAATTATACATACACAATGGCGTTAGACGTTTTTGAACATACACGATAAAAATGTATATATTAAATATATTCCTAAATTTATGTTACTGACTATCTATTGGATACATAATTACAAAAGAAAATCAAATTTTGCAAATATAGTAAAATATTAAAGTCTTTTTTTGAGAACGAGTAACAAGTATTTTTTTATGTAAATGAATATCTGCTGCTTACCTATATTCAGATAAAACGTAAAAAAAGTCACTCCCAAATAACATGTGATTTTATTGGTGCAGTTGTACAACGAAACGTCCGCTATCATCTTGCCGGTTTTCGAAAGGTAGACTGCGTGTCAAAAAGTAACAAGGAGTCATTTTGAAATTAGTCGTCGTTCTTCGACGGCTATTCCACGGGAACATTTTGGGTAAACAACACCGGTCCTTCCTAATATAATATTTATTTTAAAATTGGGATATCTGCTATAAGAAATTTCTTTCATTCCAGTGTTTCAATATTCCTTATATTAAAGGCGATGTCATTGAAGGAAATGTGAAGGTATTTAATAATATAAAAATTAGTGTTATAAACATATAATATAAATGTTAAAAAATATAATAAGGGTTGTAAAAATATTTGCCATACTCATATAATTATAATACTAAAATTTCTGTATTCACGTCACGTTTCAAGTGGATGGAAATAGCTGATAGGTACAATATACGTGTAAATTCTTTTCAATAGTTTGCAGAACCCCACGTTCTGCTTTCTTCAAAGATCCTAATATTAGATTTAAAATCTAACTTTATATTCATTTAGATTAAAGTCCTCCTTCGGAATTTCTCCTCAATTACCTTATATTTTAACAAAATACCACTTTTTATAAATAAGCGAAGTACTTTTACTCCATTCGCTGAAAAATGTGCTATAAATATGTTGCCCCCTACCTGATTTTTGAAACTATTCAACCTGAATTTATGACAAAAATAACCTACGCAAAACTTGTGGGGAACTTATAGTGATTACATTGGATCTTACACTTTTTTAAAGTATTCATGAAGGCCTAAATGTTTGAGAAACCCTTTTAGTTTGAGTTCCACTCGTGCTTGGCACAATGGCTTGATTTTCCTTTGAATCATTTCTGAAGTGTCGGCACTGTGAATAAAATATTCGTCACGGTTTCATATAGTCGTTCCATTTTCATTTCTTATATATATAATATTTTTTACCGTTAGCAACGCGTATAGCGGGCGGATGACTCCAGACTCCAGTCATCCGTTCATTGTTGAATTGGCTTATATTTAATTGAATTATTGCTTCCTTTAATTCAATTTCATGATGTATTTATATCTTATCATTCAGGTTGTTTTGATTTCTTATATCATAAGTGGGAATGATCCTCCAATTTCCGACATTGATATTTCATGCCTTAAATTCAATCAATTATTTATTAGCGAAAATGGGTCGGTCGGAATTAGTATGGTCAACCTTCAACAAGTATTCAAAGTCTAGAGCAGTTGACACTTGATGGAAGTTGACCGTGCTTGCGATCTAAATAACTGTATAGAAAATTATCGTGTATCTCGTAAAGGGAATCTCCTTATGGGTGATGGTTGTACTTGACTTGGCGAGTGGGTTACGGGCGATCGCACTTAGTCAAATTTTAAACGATAATTCAAAACCTATCTATGATTGAAAATTTATGTGGCTAAAATGTTATTTAGTGTTATGTAAAAAAACTCAAATAACTATGTCACATATTTTGAATATGCTTTTTATAGATGCAAGTTGAGATCGGCCTTGGTTACACAATATTTTGTGAACCCCGAATCCGCGCATTCGAGACAAATGCAAACTAAATGAGGAAACATTTTGTAGATTATTTTTTTATTTATATAAAATGAAAAACCAATAGTCACAATTCACAATATTCCATATAATACAGAAGTAGATAAACGAATAATGTATGTTGAAAATTTTGTAAAATATTCTTCGTTTGGTGAGATACTAATCATGGACATACGAGAAACTCAAAAACTACAATGTTATCATTAATTCCAGATGGTATGAAAATAACATTCTTTAACTCTACATTAATTTTTAATATCATAGTTCTGATCAGTATTCTGTTAAACAGCGCTCCGAATTAAAAAAGACGCAGTTAATTATTTTTTATCTGACGTATTCCGGTACACCAGTTGCAATATGAAATCGTATCGCTTGTTAAAAGGTATCCGCAGTCAGAAAGTTGAATAAACGTATTTCGTAACGACAATAGCTGAGTTCCAAGAAAAATTATTAGAAGTTAACCTATTTGTTGTACCGCCTAGTTGTGTAAACAATTGTGCTAATTGGGGCCGATATTGTGAACTGCGATCGTGTTACGTATATTTTCACTAAAAACGACTCAAACTGTAAACAACGACAGATATACACAAAAGAGTCTTTGTTTAATAAACATCCTACTCCTAAGTTGTGTGGGAACCGAATAAATATAGAGTGCAAATTAGTTCTCAATTTTTTTATTGCCACTATAGCAAAGTTCACTCATAATACAAAATATATGAAAATTCGGCTGAATAGTAACATGTAAATTTATTACCGACCGTATTATCTTTCCTTTAACGTATATATATACATACATACATATATATATATATATATATATACATGCAAACATATATCAGAAAAAGATTTTCACTATGTGAAGGGAAAGAAACCTTTCTACATTAATTTTCCTAATGTAAGTGTCGAATAAGTTGAACTGAAATAGGTTAAGTTAAACTTTTTGAGTAAGATTAATGGACATGTATTGGGAGGGATACAATCTTTAGATGGTTTTCAAATTTTATTTTAATAAATCTGAAATGAGACAGAAATAATTAGAAACAAAGATTAGACAGTTGTTCGTAAAATTTATTTTTGTTACGAATTCAACTTAACATCAATATTGAAACTATTTTTGTATGCCTATCGCGTTGTGGTTGATTGTGGGATATTGCTTTTGAAGCAATAAGTTTGCTACCATTGTACCCAGTTTTCCAATTTTAGAGCAATTTTTGAAATACGAGTTTGTAATTTTACGTAATGATAGAAAATGTGCAGCCTTTTTAGTTTCGCATTATAAAAAAAACTTAATTTACGAGATATCACTGAAAAAGTTTGACAGCGCAACTCGTTTAGTTACGTTCAAAATACAACTCTCACAGTATTAGTGCTAGTAGTATTCACAATTAAATATGAGGGGTCTAAAATGACGCTCAATATAGTAAGTGGAAAAATACGTAGAATTCTTCAATGTCATCAAATGTATTTTTTTTTGAAAACCCAGACAATCAGTTAAGCAAAAAACATTTTTTGGAAATTAATGAAGTTCTCGAGTCTCCCGATTTAGTATAAGTTACATTAGATGACAAAATATTTGTCTCATTTATTTAATTCTTAGAGAATCGATATCCACTTGAAGAGTTAGAGGATACAAGTGTCATAAAGACAAATGGTTATAAATTTAATATAAATGATAATGAAGAAAATAGAAAAATATAATAATTCAATTTGTTATCATATTAACCAAACTACTAAATACTTCATAACTTAATTTCAGAAGTCAAGCAGCGTATTTTTTGTGCTCTAAGTATGTGAGATCAAATATGATTTCGTCTTCTCATGTAACATTCAGGAGCATGGAAGGCTATGAATACAAAGATCGAGAAATTTTAAAAATCATCTCATCAAATACAAAAGAAATTCATTACTAGAAGCTATCCTCGACATATGTAAAGCAAATGAGATTCGACAATATCTATTATAAAATCTAAAGGATCAGGTAAAGGTAATAGGCAAACATGTTATGATATAAAAAACGATTAGGCTTTTAAAATATTTTTTTAATTGTGAGTATATAAGTAGCTTTATACGGATATGTCATGATCTAATTTTTTGCAAGAATACTAACTATGGACTACATATTATTGTACCAGTAGTCACAATGTACCAATTGTCAAGGAAATCATAATCCCCCGGCCTTGTGGAGGTTTTTGATAACATGACTTGGAAATATGTTCTATAAACATGCCGAGATATCGTATGGATAAAATCCTAGAGTTAAATCCCATCTAGTTCATAAATATGCACAAAGGAGTTGGGTAAGCAGAAGTAGATCATATTTGCCCGTGAACTTACAATAAAATATAATATAATGCAAAAAGTCTTTAAAATCGATACTTTACTTATTCCTTTTTACTCGAGTTCTGTTTGGATTTCATCACATTTTTTATTATGGACAAGGGTTTTAAAAATTTAAATTCACATTATGTTTAAATGTCCGTGTTGAAATGTCTAATATATTTTTATAATTGAACAATCTCATAATTTCGTCGCTTTTGTCCGTCTATCGTAATCTTAGAGTGCTGTTTATGGTTGTGCAATAAATCTGGAAAACCATAAAAAAAATTAATGTATTCCTAATAATCAAACGATACTTATATATACGATATAAAATATTAAAAAAATTAAACCTTTGATTATTACGTGAATATTAAAAATTTTTTTTAAATATTGAGGTTTATGAGATATATTTCCATGCAAATTTCAAGTTTCTACGTCGCATGGTTTCTGGGAAAATCAGATTTAAATGCAGAAAAACTTTAATATCTGACTACATCTTTCATAAGCGTGAAAACGTGATGCATATTTCACAAATTATGACAATTAGGTCGATCATCGCTATAAGTTTCTTTTAATATTTACGTGGGCTTCTAAAAGCATATTTTCAAAATTTTAATTTCAGTAGTCTTGATATTAGGAAGAGGAGGATGAGGGGAGTGGCATATTTTTGGCATTTTTTAGCATGTCTCCGAAGATATGATACCTAAAATTATGAAAAAACCTTAAAAATAATCCTTTCAAGCGATATCATATCTAAAACATATAATTTAAAAACCTTTCGAGTAATTTGACCTTCCCCACGGAAATTTCCATACCAATATTTTTGAGTGTAAGCTATTGAAATATGTGCGGGATAATATGTGTTACCACTATGCAAAATTTAAAGTTTCTACTTCAAGTGGTTTCTGGGAATAATGGCTGTAACGGACAAACGAGCAGATGCGTGAATACCTTTATATGGGTTCTGTATTTCCTTCTGAGGCATGGAACTCTAATAAAAGTAATATAGAGTAAATAACTTACAATCTTGCCAATTGTGCATTTTTTCTAGCTGCACGCAGTCGCTTTCTTGAATATCCTATTTGATGGGATATCTAAAATAGATAGTAAAAATTAGGTTTAACTAACAAGATCTCAACATTATTAATTATATCTGACAACGTAACTATTTTTTGACAAAATAAAGAAGAGGAAATGGGCATTTTACTGCTTTTATTCGTGTTTAAAATTACAGTTTAATTTTTTTTAATGAGGATTCATTTAAATTAATTCTACAGTTACAACTTTTCAGCGATTTTGGCAAAGCATGAGTTGCGTTTGCAACTCATGCTTTGCCAAAGTTCTACTACACTACTACATATTCCCAGAGTTCAGAGTAAACTTGGCCAAAAATGGAAGTTTTTCGGCAAAAACCTACTTAATTTTATAAAACATTTCCAACATTTCCATAAAGTGCAAAATTCACTGCGATAATTGACTAAAATCTCTTCAAGACGTGGAAAATAAAATTAATCTCATATCCCCGGTCCATTCATGGTGAGTTTTACTGCACGCCATCGATTTCGAACTTATCTATAGAGATGGAAAACGATGTGTCATTTATATTTACTTTCTCGATATCTTTTGACTCCTGAAGATTGAAAATAAAAAGTCGAACAAAAACAAATAAATTTTGTCGAGTTTTCTAAAAATTGGTCACCGGCTGAATAACAACGTGATATTGAAATTATGAAACGAGTTTGTAACTTAAATAGTGAAGGATTAAATAATGATATTGCTATGTATCAAATTATTTCTGACGTTCTTAAATACAGAACAAAATGAGACTAGGACACGTTGCCGTTCAATATTATCCAGGTTATTTGAATATCCATGATTAATAATATTTACGAGTCAATTGTGTACCTAGACTGAGAAGAATTCAGAAAAAATATTCGAATTTCATTGTTCCAAAATATAAGAAAATACGTTAGGAAACCCATTGAGAAATTTATGACTTGCCAATTGTCTGAATAAAAATCGGGAAAATCTCAACTTAAGCATACCGTTCATATTAACGTGAATGTTAACCTCGGCGTTAATTGCGGCATCAAAGAGTACATGATTGTTTTAATTGATGCGTTTAATAAGTAAACTGCTGGTGAAAAATTTCTGCACAAATTATTTATAACAAATACTTAAATAAAATATAAAAACTTTTTTATTTTCCCACACTCTGTGAGTACGGACATGTTTACATTGTACTGTGATCGCTCAATCTGTGTTTATGCTTACGACAAATCATAAATATGACAGATCGCTACTGGTATTACGATTTACGAAAGGTTTATATTCAATTGAAACTTGCACTATATTTTTTCTGTTTCTTTAATTGTATATAATCTGGATCAGGAAGGGGAAGCTAATCAAATCATATATGTTTATTGAATTAAAATTTATGTTCCATTTTTGAAAATTATATATATTTTTCTTTTAATGGTAATGGCCGGCAAAATATATTAATACATAAAAAAGTAATACAATTCATGCTTTCCCGCATCCAGCATTGAATGTGCTGCACGATAAAGACACCATAAGTCATATAGTAGAAAAACAATAAGTTATAAGAAAAGTCACGATAAGTTATATAGTAGAAAAACTTCAAAATATCACATTCTACTGACGCAGATGCTACAACACGTTTTCGCGAAACAGGTTCAAATCATAACAAGACTTATCGTCGAAGGCCTCGCTTTACCTCTAAATTTGAGAATCCTTCAATAGTCCATCATGTCTAAAATCGATGGAAAACTAACTACCTTGTTATTGCAAATGCGGCTCAATGAAACCATAATAAGCAAATCTCATTAACGATCATTTGCGTTAGACTAGTCTTCGGGCAACAGTTCTGTAAACCGATCCCATTTAAGATATGTACATCGAAGAAATTGAAGAAAGTGGTTTAAAATATAAAAATAGGATAGTTGAAGGTTCCAAAAACATATAGCATTGAATGATGAAATTAGGTTCGAGTTATTTGGATAAAGCCGCAGAATTTCGTGCGTCACAGATCATCCCGATTGTGTAACATGAGATTTCAAACAGGCTGAAGGATATTTTATAGTATGAGGATGTTAATCTTATAATTACGTAGAAATATTTTGTAGAACTAAGGGAGTTTTGATCAAAAAAGCTATTAATTTGTATTAAAAATCGACCCCATTACCGAAACCGACATCATATTTGAAAAGTTATTAATAGTTTTCAAATGGGAAGCAATCGATTGGTCGTGACTTTACCTTCCAACAATATAAAAATCTCAAATATAGCTTCAAACTCTGCGTTAATTATCTGGTAACCCATAAAGACCTCCAATGAATGATGAAGCGATTCCCTCAATCTCCACATCTTAATTTATTTTAACTACTGCAGCGTTAACTGAAAGGTAAAGCAAAGAAAGTGAAGGTGACTTCTGCAGAATATCTTTGGTAGACACTTTAATTATTATGGAGTAATATTAATCAATATCTTATTTAGTCAAAAAAATGATATGTTGCAAAGAAGGTTTCTGCTAAGGGAAGAGGTTTTGATAGTATAATTAAGACATCACTTTTCAAATATGAACTTCCGCAATTTTTACGATAGAAATATTATCCAGCTTCATTTGATTACAACTTGAAGGCATGCCAAAAATCAAGTAAAGCTTGTTATGAATATATTAAAAAGTATGCCGTCGACATTTGAAGCAACTGAAGACAGGACTTGGCAAGATGCCTTTGATGAAGTACAATTTGCTATTAATTGTGCAGTAAATCTGGTTACGAAGCCTAGTCCTATGGGATCGTGGGTAGATCAAGAGGAAGTTGATATTTGAAAATCAGAATATTTGAAAATCAAATCAAATAAGGCTATGTCTACTAAAGACTGCTGACAGAGATGAAGAATGATTTGACAAAACAAAAACTACAGTGCCCAAGTTTTCTGTTACATATTGTGTTTTACTAGAGAACCAAACAAAAATTGGATCCAAAATTTTGTTAAATATTTATTGTTATTGAATTGCTAATTGGAGATAAAAATTGTTTAAAAGCTCAAGATTTTGTATAACAAGCATAACTTATAAATATTGATATAAGTTTTATGTGTTTTAATGTGACAGCGGCTCTACAGCTTAGTTTGTTTGGTCGTTAATTGTACATCGGTCGTCATTCCTAACCCAGTGTAGCTAGTTGAAAACTGTGCGGTATAGTGACAAGCAGTTGATGTATGATTGTGAAAACGTTGTTACGTGAAGATCAGTATTATGTCATATCAAGGTGTCTAATGTATTAGATGATGGTGATTATATTATCACATGATGGTGACTATAGTGTCACATGAAGGTGACTGAATTGTCTTATGATAGTGGTTGTGATGTCGCGTTTCAGGGTAAGTAGGTAGCCATATGGTACCTCTGGGGTTACATTATTGTTTTAAAGAATAATTCATTAATGTCGATCTTTAAGATATTGATTTGATTAAAGTAATGTACGCGAGAAGTATTTTTAGGGGTGGAACTGTTTCTATTAGAATTTTTTGAAAATTTAATTTCGGAACCTAACAACCTGCCATCTCAGTATTCAATAGGCAGGATAACCGAGCAAAGGTATTTTCGAGAGATATATCTTTGAAGGTGACATGTAAAGGCAACTTGAACATGCAGGTGTGTCACCGCCAGGAGCTCCGTGTCAAGGCAAGAATATTAGTGCGGCCGCACGCGAGATGTTGTGAGGTAGTTTTTCACTGAATGTGTCGATGTGAGAAAAGAAAGTGTCGAAGAGGATGCGGGAGGCACGGATTAAAGCCGAACTCCGTATGATAAACATGCATTTAATTTAGGAAGCTGGAGGAGACCACATATTTATTACGGATTCGTTGTTTATTATGTTATAGCTTAGTTATATCTAGTGTAGTAGGGAATGTTTAAAACTGTTAAAATGTTTCAAACTATTTTAGCGTTCGTATATGTTTCTCTGTCTCTCTCTCTACATATATATATATATATATATATATATATATATATATATATATACATACATATATATAAACAAATATTTAGCAAAAACAATATCACAATCACATCGGTTATTTGATGGAGAACTTTTACATTTGACTCATGAATAAACATAACAAACATAACAATGCCTTCACATGACTTCGCATTGACTGTGTACTCATTTAGTATCAGATAGAAACCAAAACAGCTTTTTTTCTCTCTCTTCTAATCTGTCGATAATTTTAGTAAAACAGCACTAAACTTATCGACAGAAATTTACTCAATTGTTTTTATGTTTATCTAAACGTCCGTTTATTTCACCATGACGCAAAATCTACTCTTTAACTTGAAAAAAATGTATTTGTGTTTTAATAACATATTCCATAATGGACATAAAATTAAATTATTAACACTAACATAATAAGAATAATATACTGATTTAATAACTGATTACTAGAAATTGTCTAGACCAGTAATTCGCCTTGAAATTCAAGCTAAGATATAAGAAGTACCGATCAAGTGTACTTTCAGACGCAAACGTTGTTTTATAAAGATGACTCCGCCATATTAAGGGAAAAATTGGGCGAATGGCTACCGGCTAAAATTACATTTAAATAAAAATAAGTAAAAAAACGGGCACTTGTTTATATTTAAAACAATTTTACTACAGGGACAATGCAGTTCTTCAAAAGTATCCGTTATTATGATAATTTTACATATTGACATAGGACTAGAAGTCATAGACATAGACATAGAAATAAATATGTGCCTGATCAAAACGTTCCATAGCAGGTAACGACGTTTGTTGTTGATGTCGAATTTATGTAAATTTCTTGAACAATATTGATATACTTCGGCCCCGGTGCGTTAATTGATTTTTATGATGGAAATATGAACTCAGAAATATACTGCAATGTCGCGCGTATGGTTGTTTATTGTTCCAAGGCTTTTACAAAATACGACATAAAAATATCTTCAGATTAAATTTTATTTAATTGATAATATGAAAAAAAATTATTTGAAATTACACGAGTAAATGAGGAAACTAATTATTTCAGAATATGTTGGTAACGAAAAATAAAAAATTGCGAAAAAAAGGTATGTTATCATTACCGATCTTCTACAAATTTGTATAGTCTCAACGTAAAATATGTAGGATCATATATGTATACGACCTGAACCTAAGTATTATAGAATCTACCTTAAAACAAGTTCAAGAAGTTTTAAGTTTTTCGCATCATTACTATTTGTATATGTATGTAATTATAAAACTTCCATAAAGCATAATTTTCAGTGCAAAGTGTACAAAGTGAATTGTTTTAATATTCTCAGAATTTTCCTCTCCGCTTGAGTATTAGGTGAATACATTGTAAACCTCATTATAATAGAAACAATTTTCCGCTACGATGAAGATTAACATTAATATTAAATAAAAACTTGTCCATCTCCGACCGAACCCACCCAAAACGAACGTATTTGTTACAGGTAACGTAAACTCTGGAAGTAGGCAGCTAGTCACAAAATCTATACGAAGAACCAAATTGAAGAGTAGACGAATAAGCAGATGGGAGGATTGATTAACAATTGCGTATTTGACTACATACTTTATTTTTAAATGCACTAAATTCAGAATTTAGTATGTATTTGACGTTATTCATCATTATGTCATCATTCGTTATTCAACAATTATGTCATCATTCTTCACATTACTTTCTCGTTTACGGTTAGATATATTAAATATGTTAATTATATATATATATATATATATATATATATATATATATATATATTCTTATTTTACCCATTTCACGTTCTTCTACGGGCGCGGTAGTGCGTAGGCTAGGTAACAGCAGCAGTTCGTGTGTAAATATATTAAGTACACAGTGTGTAAAATTATATTAAGTATATAGAGCCACAATTAACATCCCTCTAATTCAGGATCTATTTAAAGTACAAGGTTAAAACATTACGTAAGCAAGTAAGGAGTATATACTGCAATGTCTTCTCTTTCTGTAATAGTTTTTATTTGATTGTAGAACTTGTCAACGAAGTTGTGTTTTGTGAAGTGTTCATGCGTACCGAATAGACTTTAACTTTATTCGAATTCCACGTAAAGAAACTATTTGAAACTTGACCGGCGTTATGATTTCAACTCTTTTCTCAGTCAATATTGTGATCTAAAACTAATTTCCCCCTTTTTTCACATCTATATTGAGTGTATTTCATATGAAAAGGAGTAATGGAACATGAATTTGGAAATAATCATTACACTGTTTGCGTTTTATTTTCTTTTCGTTGCCCTTTCTCATTCTATTCTGCATTCAGTTAATTTTTCCAAATGTTTGTAATGAAAAGTCTATTTTTCCGTGGGTAAAGGAAGATGATGTAGAGATTGTGCAGTGTGATCAGGAAGAATATTTTTTTGTGTAAATATTTTTTCGTGCAATATTATTTTTTCGTATTATAGTAATAATTTATTGTAGTTGAATAGATATTATATTTTTACCATTTGCCGGTACACCTGGAACAGAATCATATTCCAATTCTTCAAACAACTTCTATGTTCAACTTTTTTGTCGTCTGATTAAATCGCACCAATATTTTAATCGTAAAGAAGAAAAATAAATTTCTTGTAATATAACATCCTTATGCTGCACGCGTCATTATCGTGAAATTAACATAGCAGCAGTTTTCAACATAAAGAAATATTACAGTCGGCGATTGTCCCATGTACCAAATAAAATTTATGTCCTTATTATTTACTTATGGACTTACACTGCGCATTTGTGTCAAGTAGCGACGTACATAGGCCTTGAATGTAGTCTTTTGAGTCTGTTGGAAGGCAAAGCTTTTTCTCAAGATAGTATAGTTCTAGAAGTAATTAAAAGCTGCTACGAGTATATTTAACTTCGGCAATGAAATGAGATTTCAATCGAAGTTTGAGATCACGACCTATTTTAAAAACGTTATTTACACAAAATATATTCATTTAATTATAGACGCATGTCTGTATTTTTTAATAATTTCTTGAAAGAAATTTTTTAAGTATAATTTAAATATTTCCCATTTCGCTTTTGATCGAAATAGGAATTAAGTACAAAATTATACCCCATAGCCCACTTGAAATTGATCTGTCGGAGTTCAGATTCATAAAATTTGATTCAAAATTAAAGTGATAATTAATTTTTTTTTTAAAACTAGCTTTGATTTAATGTACTAAAATGAATAAAGTAAGTTAAGGTTTTTATTAAGATAATGCAATACTAAATGCCTAGGTGTACTTTTTTATCTAAGTGAACATATCTAATCAAGATAGATTTTGAGTTAGTAGATTGTAGTGATAAAAATAAACGCCTTTATCCCTGAAACTGACTTCAAATTTTACGTTCAATTATTTATTTTTAAAAAGCTTATCCTAATAGCGCCATTCACTAAACCATTTTCTACATATTTAGGCCGTAACATGATATGGGATTTCAAATATTTCAAGGTCTTTAGATAACCTTCCTGTTCTATTGATATTTATAGTTATAATGTTATTCACATCCATGTTATCTGATTACCACGGTGCATCAATCAAAGTGTTTTGTGCCAATATTTTGAACATCGTGTTCCCAAAGGTTCGAAACTGTTCAAGGACAGTTTGATTTTGATCTTGCATTTGTTTTTTGATAAAATAAATTCGTAAAGCCTTCTCAACTGTAAACTTACTAGTAAAGTCTTCACTTATTTCTCACGCAAGAATAGAAAAGTGCTCAGAAACGAAACTCCCTAATTTGAAAGAAATTCATGACATCTTTAAATTCTATACTACCTTGTCGTCTCATATTATTAAATATTTCATATAAAGATTATAAACGCCATAAACGTGTTGTTGGTACTAGTATTTCTGGCTGATCAAAGAACTTATTTCTCCTTACTGATGACAATTTCAATAAGTAGCCAAAGACGCGGTTATGGGTTCCAACAAATAATTATTGATTACTTTTAAATTGTTCGAAACGTGTATTAACCATGCACCTCATTTAATTCAGTACCACTCATATAATACCAATAAACAAGAATTCTGCTGCCATTGTGTGTTGTGGAATTTCACCTATTTTTCCAACTTTTTGAACAGGACGATTTCTTAAGCGTTCATTATTTCCGTTCAAGCATCCCGAAATATTTCTTGTCATTCATAATAAAAGTCCGTCGTCTTGGGGCGTCCGATATATTGAATTAAGACTGACGCCATTAAATTAATAATAATTTACTCTTTAATTTTTTTCGTTTTACGTTAATATAAAAGGGGTGTTTATAGAAATAATAAATCACTATCTTATGGCGTCCACCATATCGGATTTAGAGTGATATCACTTAGTATTTCCTACCAAAATCAAATGCGTGTGTAAAATTTTACCTCACTTGACGGGTGTTGATCTAAAACTCCATTGCAAGATTTTATCCAAAGATACTAAAAGGTGAAGTTAAATAAAAGCTTGTAATTAAGGGAGTTGATAAATAAACATGGTTCAGAGTAGGGACAGTTAGAGTAATCGAAAAAAACCGTTCACGAGGGCCTCGTTTTATTGTATTTATGGAGAATTTTAGAATTAATTTTTCATACAATTTTTATTTCATGATGAAAATGGGTGGCGTTTACGTGAGTGCGCAACTATAAAGAAATGAAGTAGGTACAGAATTTGAAAATAACCTAATATTAAATTGTTTCTTAAAAAAATAGTTTTTTCTTAATAAAGCTTTTCTCAACCTCCGTACCTATATAAAACAATTGTCCAATTTTTATTATTTATGAAAATTACCATAATCGCCGAAATTATCTTTGTAGATCCAAAAGTTGTTTTGAATTACTATTTTATACAGTTTTAATCCAGATATTCATAACTAAAATAAATATTTTCTAAAAAAATTTAATGTTGTTTAAAATAAGAAAAACCATAAGTTTTGAAATTATATATAACCGACACAAAACTATTCACAAGAATGTCCGAACTACTGAAGAGGTCATTAGAGTATATTACGAAAAAATAGTGATTCTATCTAGTGTTGACAAAACACGTAATTTTTCTGAATCTACAAATAAATAATCTATGAAAATAAATATAATCGGTGCCAGAGATGAAAACTACTAAACTCTTACCATTTCATTAAAAAGAATAACTTATACCATCCTTAAACTAAGCATAGCTAAACCTAGTTTATCGTGGGTTCAAGCCCATTTTAAAAATATTATTAATAAACACGGAATAACACAGGTTTAGCTATACGCGTAGCTTAAGGTGGGACAAATTGACAATTTTGCCTCGAATCAGCTCAATGGCCGATATAATACAATAAAAACGGGCGTCGCTACATATAAACGCTGCCGTCAGATGGACGTACGTGATTGACACTTTTTAACTGGTATCAACGTGTAAATCAATTATATTATTAATATTTTAATATGAATTTGAAAAGAACGTGACCTGTTAACAGGTTTGAAGAAAAAAGATAAGAAAAATTAAATTTTTCATAATGAAATTATGAATAATATATACGTTAGTAATGTTATTAAGATACACCTTTCTATTTACAGTAACTTCTGAAATGTTCTAAAATTATTTATTATTATGGTTTTGAATAAAAGTCTGGTGTCCAATATTAAACAAACAAAAATAAAAGCTTGGAAAGCCATTCATTTCAGGTAAATTCATTGAACTAATATATTTTCGTTTCAAAGATTATATCATGGGCGGTTTCTTTTGTAAACTTATTTTCCTACACTCAATAATGGCATCGAACGTTACTTTATATTATTCAGCTGAGATTTATTTTTTATATTTTTTAATTTATTTTCAGATTCAATAGTTTAAATTTCGAGAAAAGAACTTTAAAGAAAATCCAAATGTAGTGGAAAATAACGAAAACAGAGTGAAAAAAAATCACTGGCGCATAAATCTGGATTGCGGGATTTCAAAGTAGCTTCCACGGTCTTTCAAGAATTAACTGAAACATGGAATGAATTTGACTTCGATGGAGATATGTTCATTAATATTAGAAGGTTTTGCTTAATAATTAAGTTTACAGGCCAGCATTATGTTTACATTTAACTGTCAATAAATTAAAGTCTTTTTATTGTCTAAATGTAATAAAGTGTTTTTATTGTTTAAGTGTTATAAACAAAAAAAACAAGCAAATTTCGACGTTTTGTCTGATCTTGAAAAGTATAGGTATATCATATACAATTACATGCAGTTTTGTTAATATTTGTATATTATCGGGAGAGAACAAAACAATCTGACATAGACTGAATTCTCCTCCTTGTCTTATTAACATACCTTAGCACTTTAATCCTAAAAGGACTCTTTGGCTGAAAGGATAGATCAGTCACTAGCGACCAAACTCGACGAAACAGGCGACTCGTCGATCTATGTAGCCCTCTACCGGGAATAGGCGTCACCCTAGGTAGTGACCGTATTATCGTCCTATACTCGTGGGAACAAAAATGAGTGATCCAACCAATAATAAACATAATATTAATAAAAATGAAAACTGCACCAAGATTAATAAAAACCAACCACAGCAGATAAGCCATAATGTAATATTTGAAAGTCGACCTAGAACACATTCTCTGGGTAACTATCCAATCACAACCTACCCAAAACAAAGTACTGACCAAGAACCAAGTACAAATAAGGAAGATGACTGGAAGGAAGTCACCGGTAAGAAAAGACCTCACTCAAGCCTTGAAAATGTTGGAACACAAAAACAAACAAAACTGGATACATACTGGGTATCTCAAACTCAACCGATACCAACAACAAATGGTTTTACTCAACTAGCAGAAGAAGAAACCCAAGTAGACAACTCCCCTACTGTAGAAAAGACAACAAAACCACCTCCAATATTTGTTGACAAAGTGGGTAATGTCCGACCTCTACTTAACATGCTTAATGAACGTGCTCCAAATATGTACGCTTTGAAGGTCCTCCACAATGATCAAGTCAAAATCCAGACCAAATCTGCCGATACATACAGAATTATCGTCAAACAATTAGAACAAAAACAGACTGAGTTTTTTCCTTATAAGCCTAAACAGGATCGAGCGTTCAAAGCTGTGCTCAAAACTATGCATCTATCTACTAACCCTGATGACATCAAAGAAGCATTAAATGATATGGACTACAGCTGCATAAACGTTTGGAATATCAAACAAAGAACCACAAAGAAGCCATTGCCCATGTTCATTATTGAATTATTACCGAATGACAACAACAAGCGGATATATAAAGTTAAAAGCCTAATCTTTTAAAGATACCATACACTGCGTATGGTATCTTTTGAACCTCCACGACCAAAACGGGAAATCCCACAGTGTGCGAAATGTCAACAATATGGACATACCAAAGCTTATTGTCGCCGACAACCTAAGTGTATCAAAATGCGCTGGTGACCACCTCTCCATTGACTGCCCAAGGAAAACTAGGTCCGACCAAGTCAAGTGTATATTCAGCGATGGTAACCATCCTGCAAATTACAAAGGCTTTGGAATCGAGAGCTTCAAAATCTGAAATTCCCAAAAGCACCAGATCGTAGATTCAGGAATAAAAATCAGTTTGATAAAACAGAAAGTCATGAACAAGAAACACTAACGGCTCATAAAGAGAACTCTCAGAATACCATACGACAAACATATAGAGACGTATTAACCAAAGGACATCAACTTCCACAAAATAGCGACATACGTACAAATGATATGCATGAAATAATGGACTTATTGAAACAAGTGATGCAGCAATTGACTACATTGACAAACCAGCACTCACGACGAATCTCTCAAAATAGATTCCACTTGCGGTACGAGAATACATTTATGATGTATTTGGCACTCTTTGGTTGGAATTCTGTCCATGGTGTCTACTCGCAGCCCGAGCTGATACCCGTATACTTTTATTTGTGTTCGGGGATAAAGCGTTAAACATTAGAAGTGTAAAGTGTAGATGAGCTAAAACACGAGATTTTTATTGCATTTTATACAGAGAAACCGACAGAGTGATACTAATACGTGTAAAATAAAAGATTCAGTGACGTGCTCATTTGTGCATGGAGCATATAGCGTGGCATTTTGAACTGTAAAAATATCGATAGGTGAGGTGTACCTTTTTGTACAAACGTCGTTAAATCGTTGTAAATGACGAATCTGTTAAGTACGTTGATTCAAGTTTTTTAATATCTTGTAAATAAGTTGATGCAAATTTAGATATGCTGGAATTACTGTATGTTAAATTTAAAATAAAAACTAATTATTAATTACTCATTTCCTCGAAATGAAAACAAATAGAAAATGACAAGAGGTTCAGGAAAAAGTCCTAACATTATTAATCACGATTCGAACTACTTAATTGCAATTTTATGGAAAAAAGTTAGCTTTACGACCTAGAATTAATGTGATTTAAGATCAGCTGATTTGTTAACAAATAAAATCGCGTGCATCTACTATCTACGCACCGACGGCCCACGCTTCTCGTACACTGCATTGCGCTGCCGCCCTTCGCCCTGACCCTTGCCCTCCGCCGGGACGAATAATAAATGCACTCATACCAAACAATAGCCACACGCGCATTATGTGGTATGTACAGTGTGTTTAATTGTTTATTGATCGTAATATATCGTTTCAAAATATAATTTAATTAGCTTTTTTCATAACTTTAACACTGCGAATGGATAGAATTCATGACACAAGTCAACTTTAGTTCTAGGTGTAAAACGAATAAATAGTCACCGTGTATATATATATATATATATATATATACATATATATATATATATATATATATATATATATATATATATATATATATATATATATGTTATAATATCAACAGAGTCGTGGTAGTTAACAAACAATTTAATTTCTATTTCATTACTTTGATTTTAGTTGTAACTTTACACCATCGAAATTATTAATCGCAATACTAAGGGCAATGTGAGCCCCTGGACTGTCACGGCGGCTCTTTATAAAGATGTCTTCCTGCATTAGTATTGGGTATTACATTGTTGCTTGCAGTGGTACCACACGGAATTGTGTTTTATTTTATTAGTGTTATCTTTTATATAATTTAAATATTCAGTATCAAAAATGGAACAAATTGTAGAAAATTTTGAACTTGGTTAAGCTGCGTGTTTTGATATTGTTGCACACTTAACTGTTTGGCGTGTACGACTCATCACCTAGTATTGGTAGGTAAAGATATTTTGCCTTCTAAGGAAGGATATTTTGATTTTTCTCTTTAAGAAAAACGATTGATTGGTAAAGTTCTGTAGTATCTTCATGAAGAATAGGTATTTTGTGGGAGTGAGTATTGTTAACGATTCATAGCCCTCAACACTGAGCTATATAATACGAGAAAGAGTCGAATTTTATTTTTGCCTGTGATAATTGTTGCCATTGTCATTTATTATGTCTCGTAATATTTTTAATTTAGTCATACTAATTTAAGAGGATAGTCGCTTGAAATCAGTAATACCTCTGTACAAAATTATTAATTAATTTTTTCTTTTAACATTACTATTTATTTGCTCGATTGTGTGTGAAAAATGTAAATAATATTATTATTAAAGTTTATATTACTGCAAGTTTCGTCTGAAACCTCCAAAATTACTTAATATTTCCCCAGTAATATTATTACAGCGTGGATAATTGCTATGTGACTTTTGATCCGTCGCTGCCATTATCCTTATATACATTTCATCCGTCGCTGTCATTATCCTTATATACATATTATTACAGTTTCCTATGCATATCGGCGTTTCTACTAAAGGAGCTGAGGTCACCTTAGGCTGCATTTACATTCTCGTACCCACGCCGTGTCTTTAAATTGGCTTACCAAGGATATCTCACTGTCAGTAGTTAAATGTAGGGGTGTTGGCTTTTAAATAACGCTAACCCAGCGATAGGTCCTTTTGCGACAATTATTTTCTGTGATGTCCCATGTCTAATGTAATTTATATACATGAGTAATATTCCGTACTACAATATTTCTTTACGTTAAAGTGAATTTATAAATAAAGGCAATGGTATATGCTTCTAATTTCTTGTGAGTTGTTTGTTAGCGACGCCTTTATTGTTATTCAAATACTGATGATTCGTATAATTAAGATAGTATGGACTATATATAACTGGAATCCAGTTATCCATGGATTCCAGTTATACGTTAATCCAGTTAAAAGTAGATAGAATCGAATTTTTTAAATTTTATTTCCTTCATTCTTTTATAACCATACAAAATTTAAATATAAAAATAGACTTAGCAGTAATTATTCTAATGACAATATGAACTTTTGGACCTTACGGTGGCTCCTTTTGAAGCCGTTTTTTGTTGGATCAACATGTATAAATATATATATGTATGTATATATATATATATATATATATATATATATATATACCAACATTGGAACACTTTTTGTATTGAAGATCTTAACTATTTTTATATAATTTTTTTGATTTCCTTATAAAATTAAATTTAATGTCACACAATTTTAAACTAATTACGACGCACTTTGTACCGCCTTATGTCAATATGTAAAATAGTAAAAGAACGGTTATTTTTAATGAATTGCGTTACCTCCATAGTAAAATTGTTTTAAATATTAAAAAATGCCCGTTTGTTACTTATTTTCATTTAAATTTAATTTTCTAATAATGTAGCGAAGTCTTTATAATAAAATAACCTTTGCATCTGAAAGTACACTTGAACGGTACATCTTATATCTCACTTGAACTTTATGTCAAATTGCTGTACTAGTCTAGACAATTTCTAGTAATTGGTTATTAAACGTTTGTCCTGTTCTTACTCTGTGAATGTTAATAATTTAGTTTTATGACCCTTATGGAAAATTCGATTAAAATAAACATAACTTTACATTTTAGTAGATTTTCCATGATATGATACTTTGCTGTTGCTGAGAACTCTGAATTTTTTTAAGGAGCCCTAAATATAGACTGATTATCAGGTAAGTAGGGTTGATTAGCAATTTCGTATTTGACTATGTACTTTAATTTGGAATGAACTAAATTCAAAATATTAGTATGAATTTGTCGTTGATGTCATCATTCTTCACATTACTTTCTCATTTATGGTTAGATATACTAAATACGTTATTTATATAATCAGTACAATTTTATCCTTTTTTCTTCAAATTTATATTTTCAACACTTTTACCTTATTTTACAAACCGAACCCAATTCAATCTTTCTCTTAATTATATTTGTTATAGAGCTGCATAGATTTTATTGTATTATTATAAGTAGACTTTTTTGTTTTATAAGAGACATGTTGTATACACGCATGTTAACACAAATTTATTATTTCATTCATTCTGCGTTATTTTACGCGCTTGGTAGTGCGCAGGCAGGCTATCGATAGCAATTCGCACTCCGTGTATAAATATATTATACTAAGTATATCGAGCCACAAATAACATCCCACTAATTCAAAATTTGTTTAGAGTACAAGGTTAAAACATTACGTACGCAAGTAAGTAGTATATACTATAATGCCTCCTCGTTCTCTATTAGTTTATACTTGATTGTTAAACTATTTAACCCCAAATACGAAAATTATGCTTTGTGCTTAAAAATGTTTATGCGTACTATTTGGACTTCGACTTCATTCGAATTCCATCTAAACTACCTGGAACTTGACGGTTATGCTGATCTCAACTTTTTTCTCAGTAATATGACAATATAAAATGAATTTAATCCCTTCTTCCATATGTATGTTTTTGATTGTATTTTATATGAAAAGTAGTAGCGGAACAATGAATTTGAAAATAATTTGTCCACTGTTTGCGTTTTATTGTTATTTCTCATTTCATACTTAGTTCATTTTTAAATATTTGTAATTAAAAATCTATTTTTCTGTCGGTAAGTAAATATGGTACACAGACTGTGCAATACGATCGGCAATAATATGTTTTTCCTGTATAATAGTTTCTTGTACTTGAATAGATATTATATTTTTACCATGCACCGCTGCATCTGGAACAGAATTGCATTCTAATTCTTCAAACTACTACCATGTTCAACTTTTAGTCGTCTGATCGATTCGCGCTAATGTTTTGATCATAAAGAAGAAAAATAATTTTCTTGGAATATATCATCATTTTGCGGCATGCATAATTATCATGAAATTTGTAATATAGCAGCAATTTTCAACGCAAAGAGATTTTGTAGCCAATGATTGTTCCATACATCAAACAAAAAATATATCCTTGTTATTTACTTATGTTCTTAGACTGCGCATTTGTGTCAAGTGGCGTAGCATACAGACTTTGAATTTAATTGTTTGATTCTGTTGGAATGCAAAGCTTTTTCTCAAACATTCAACTTACTTGGAACAGAGTATCTAATGGACAGAGTATAGTGCTGGAACTAAAACACGATTGAATAATATTATAAGTATATTCAACTATGGCAATTAATAAGAACAATTTCAAATGACATTTCAATCGAAGTTTGAGATTACGACTTATTTTAAAAATGTTATTTACAAAATATTTTAAATTAATTACAGACACGCAGTCTTAAAAAATGTCTTGATTAAATATTTTTTTCAGTTATAATTTAAATTTTCCCGATTTTGCTTTTGATAGAAATATTAATGAAGTTCAAAATTATACTATATAAACCACCTGAAATTGATCTTTCAGAATTTTATTCAAAACTAAAGTAAGGACCAAAAATATGTTTTAAAGATGGTTTAATTTAAGCTATGTACTAAAATTAATAAAGTGATTCATATTTTTATTAAGTTAATTCTATGCCAAATGCCAGGTGTATTACGTAGTGTACTTATCTAAGTGGACATATCTATCAAGATAGGTATTTCGAATTAGTAGATTTTAGTGACAAAAATAAACGTATTTACTATTTTTATTTCTGAAACTAATTTGAAATGTTATGTTCAGTTATTTGTTTAAAAAAAAGCTTATCCTGCGTAAAATGTTCTTAAAAGTATGTACTAAATAATATCATTAGACAGTGATTGCTTGTTACTGTACTCGTCAAAGTACTTCTTTCCTTTACAATTCTTTGCAATACATGTTGTAATAATGATGAATAAAAAATGGTGATTCAAAATAATATTGATAAAACACATAATTTTTCTGAATCTACAAATATACCTATGAAAATAAATACAATCGGTATTATAGATGAAAACTACTAAACCTTTACGGGGATTATTAATAAAAATATGTTATACTATGCTTAAACCATCCGTAAACTAAACATGGTTAAATCTAGTCTCTCGTGGGTTTAAGCCCGTTTTAAGAATATTATTAATAAACACGGAATATCGGTAGTTTAGCTATACACTTTTTAAGCCTAGCTTTATGTAGGTTAATTTGGCAATCATGCCTCGAATTAGCACACTGGTCAACATAATGAAGTAAAAATAGGCGTCGCTACATATAAACGCTGCTGTCAGATTGACGTACGGGATTGGTAATTTCTTGACGATATCAACGTGTAAACCATTATATTATTAAAAAAATTAATACGAATTAAAAGAGAACAATAAATAACTTAGTTTCCTTTTAAAAGTTATATCATGGGCAGTTTCATTTGTGAACATATTTTCCTACACTTAACAATGACATTAGATTTGAAAATAGCCCCCATGGTCTTTGAAGATTTAATTCTGATATAAAATGAGTTTGACTTCGATGGAGATGTGTTAATTAATCTTATTAGGTCTTGCTTTATCATTAAATTTTGAGGCCAGTAAAATATTTATTGTTTGACTGTCAATAAATTAAAACCTTTTTATTGTTATTATATTGATGCTGGTTTTTTGGCGGAAAATAAACAAAATGAACAAACAAATGTAGAGGTTTTGTATGATTTTGAAAAAAGTATAGGTACAACGTATACACATACTTACAGCATTATTAATATATGTATAATATCGCGGGAGAATAAAATACTCCAATCCGACCTAAATTTTATTGCTCGCTTCATTAATACACCTTTGTCTTATAAACTTTAAAAAGAATAAATTTAATGGCAAATTAATAGCGTTATCATTACATATATTATCGCTACTTACGTTTTCCTACAGGTACAACGAAATGTGAAATTAATATAAGTCCATCAACCTCATCTGAGACAATGACTCCACAAGCGCCATAAATGTCCCTTTATATGTTGAAAAACAAGCCTTCAGTTTTAAGACACTGAACTGCCTAATTTTTTTTGTTTGATAGCTTCATTCTTCACATACAGTAAAGTGATTTGTTGTTGTAATTTATAATCATTTTTGATATAATATATAACTTTTATCCATTTTCCTATAAACTTATAAATGACACAGTTTTAAATCTGGATTTAATAAAAATTATTGACTGGACAAATAACATTATTTATTGTTTTACAAAGAACCGGATGGAATTATAAGATGAAAATATCTGATTTAGCTAAAAAATAAAGGCTAAAGATTATAATTATAATAGCTAAAATTTATATTACGCACAGAAAATGAAGGGGGCATCAAATATTCAAAGTGGAATACGCCGTTGATGTCAATGAATACATAATTAAAATGAAAATAAAAAATTAGAAAATTTAAGAAAAGTTGAAAATAAAAATGAATATTATAATAATTTTAGTTTTATATTTTCCTCCTTTTATTTTATAAAACGTTTCATTTCCCGTTTTATCCATTTATTAGTATTATTTAAATGTTTATATTTTCTTTATAACATATATTTACACTACTTGATCTTACTTTGATGTCGGTTTGGTAAGCTTAAGTAAGTTTCTAAATGATAAGAAAACCAAATATTTCATATTTTTTTTTATGTTCAATATACCAAAAACAATAACATTGATTACGATCAATGCTCCATAAAACAGACGTTCGCTGTATACGAAAGAAACCTGAGAGGATAAATATTTTTAGCTAAACTGATGTGTGCATAATTTTCTTCGCTTTTTTTCCACCATGCCAAAAGATTGAGATTGTGATATCATAATTTTTCGTTTAAATAACTTTGTAACTCTTTGGAATCGGGCTTGTAGGAATTTGTTCGGACATTGTCGGCTACTTAAAGGAAGCAATCTCTTTATAGTAGATCCAAAACGTTTCAGAACCTTAAGGTAAGTTCGTAATATTTGACAATGGTGGTCTTTCTTCTCATTGTCACTGCCACTGATTTCCAACGCATTGCTCATGAATTGTTCAATGAATTTGAATTGTTCTCTCAAGAATTGTATTTTTAATAATTCAAATTTTTCTGGACAGAAAATTTCAATCGAAATCGCGGGTCTAACAATGTTGTCAGCGCATATATATATATATATATATATATATATATATATATATATATATATATATATATACATATATATATATATATATGTATATATATATATATTATATATATATATATATATATATATTATATATATATATATATATGCTTCCGAATCTGTGTCTGAGTTCCGTCTCTAAATATGTCTCAGTTCGGCTATGTCTGGGAAAACTTACTGGATATGTCATATTTTAAAAAGAGTACATGTTACCATGTAATGTAACTTAAATAATTGAAGAAAATGTGAAGTTGGTGTAATCTTTTTTATCTCTTCAAAGCGTTATAATAAGATTATAATCTCGTTCAAAACTAGCCATTGACGCTCTTTTACATTGCGAAGATATGTTCGTTCACAATTTTTCACATCACAGTTTTCGAAAATATATAATGACACGACTCTTTTTTGTTCTTAAAAGCGCGAATAATATGTAAAACGTATTATTTAATCTAGTACTCACATCTTGTATAAGTTTACGTTTTAGTAAATTTAGCTCACTCTGAATCTGAATCACTTTTCTTGAACCTGAATTGAATGGCTAAACCGAATAACAATTCTTTTTGCCAATTTTAAAGCTCAAGTGACGTTTTCATAGATTTTTTTAATTATTTATTACTACATGTAATGTATAAATAAAATACCCTTTTCAAATGTCTGGGATCTCATTAACTGTTTTTACTATGTTTAGTCTATTATCTCTAACTATCTCATGAATGACCGAACCAGTTTGCCACACATTTATCATATCTTCCAGAAAAATTGGCATACTGACTGCTCTATACTATCCAGTAAAATGTCTCATTTGAAGAACACTGTGTTGAAAAGAAAATTCTTCATTAAGCCAGTGAATAGTAAAGTCAACATGTTAGTGGTTATTGATATTGCCTTAGCCTAAACAATTTTAATTGAATAATCTTCTTTAGTTTTTAGTAAAGTTATGGCAAAATGATTTCACCTTTGTGTCTTTGTCCGGACATTTATTATTTCTGTGTCCTTTTATGGATATAAGATGATCATTTGATGCAACTATTTCAGCTACAGCATAGTGAACTTCGAATGATTTTGAGTCATTGATCTCCCTTTCTTAATAAATGCCTCCCCTAAGGTTTTTTGTATACCTGATATTGATTTTTGTTGTAGATTTAGGGAATGTGAAGGTGAAGGCTGATTTCTACAATCACTTTGTTGAATTTGATCTGATTTAAATTATTTTTCAAAGCTGATGTTGCAGCCATTCGTCCTGTCTGCCGCGCGGGAAATAATTCAACTATACTATATTGAAATATTGAAGATATATTTTGGAAATTATTACATTTTAGACAAATACTAAAAGTGTGAAATCTCACGTGTACTTATAATTTTTGAATTGTTTATATCATTTAGTAATTTTAATAAAATTTATTAAAAGAATGTTTATTTTACTTTTAAATTTTTTTAAATTATTTAATAACTAGAAATTAAATGTTCCATTATAATGCCATTAATGAATCATTATGATCCCAACATGATGAGCTTTCTATAACCTACGCGATAATAAGGCTTCGAGCGGCATCTGGTACTTCCGTCGCATTGGTTTTATACAAAATACTACTACCTCTTTTGTATTATTATATATTCTTTTAACCGTAAACGAAAAAATTCTTGTTGAGAAATGATAAAATGAAATGAATTTTTTTAGTTTTCTTCTACCATTATTTTTTGCAAAGTTCTCCTTTAAGTTTTTGCCATAGCGTAGGTGTGTGTATGTTTGCGTATGCGTACGCATGCGCGTGCTAGTGGGCGTGCATCTGCGAGTGTGTTTGCACGCGCGTTCACCTGCGAGGGCACGAGCTTGTACGCATATGTGTGTGTGTGTGTGTGCGCGCGGGTGTGCGAGCATGTGTACGTGTGCGTGTGTATGTGCGTGTGTGAGTTCGTGTGTGCGTGCACAAACAAAAGCATGCGGGCTTTTGTTTTGTGAGTGCTCGCGTGCTAGCGTGTATGTGTTGGTGCGCGTGCGCGTGTGTATGCGCGTGCGTGTGTGTGTATGTGTTTGAATACCTTTATATATTCTATACATTTCTATCAACATTTATTGAGAGTATTATTTATTGACCGTAACAAAATTTCTATAAATCCTCTAGTTACTTAACCTCATCAATCTGAATTTCAATCTATTGAAAATATCTTGCTTCCTTAATTAAGGTCACTTATGAAATATGATCAACCATAAATAATATATAAGCAATAAAAAAAGTTATGTTAAATTAATAAAAACCCGATTATCTATTTACATTTTGTTCCTAACTCTTTGATTGAAATAATAAAAATGCAGTCGGTTTGTTTTATTCCTTTAATATTAATTTGTGTCATATTTTCAATATATAACTGTCAATATGTGTTCTGTTTATTCGTTAAATCTAAAGAAACTAAATCATCCGCGAAACTATATCAAAATTGAAAAGTCTAGAAAAAGACGATTGTTCAGATCGATGATAGCGCGGTCAAAGGTTATTACAGAAATTATTTAAAATCATTGATGCTACTTAGATTTCCCCTTTTAATTATTGCAGATTAAATATTTTTTAAGCTTTTATGTACCAACAGGACATTTTTAAATGATCTAAGCTATATAACAAATAGCCCCGCACTGACAGATTATTAATAATTTATTAGGAGAAATTCTAAAAAGTAAACTTACTGTAGAGATCTTGACTTTTAGATTTCGTCATTTTGGCATAAATGCAACGATCACGATCCCATGAATAACAATAAAGTTTATGTACACATATATTTGCAAGCATAGTACTATATCAAAATTTGTAAGTAAAATATGTTTATTAACTAATCGAACTGAAATTAATATGAAAATATCTCATGTCTGGATTTGGGTTAAGATTAATAGAATCATTAATCCATTAGTTTCAAAATGGTGCCGATTTCGAAATTTTAAAAATGTGCGAGCAATTAACTATTTTTTTAATAATACACAAGTAATACTCGCACTTTATAATTGTAAAGGGATTTTAAAATCATCGATTGTTTTTATTCTTCTCACAATCCCTTCCTTCTCATACTTACAGCTAAATTCATCTTTCCAACTGAGATCGAACATGGGGGGTTTTCAAGTATTTGATGCTTATACACACACAGACACACATATATATATATATATATATATATATATATACATACAAATATATGTTCAAATTGTGATATTAAAAGTTTCACATGCCTAGTACATGCGAAAAAATATTAGATTGCAATAATAATTTCACCTCTGTAGACCTTTTGGAAATATTTATTTTAGTTTAGAATAAAACGTGATTCTAAAAGAACGTATCGGACCGCAAAAAGACGTATTTATGAATTTTACACCGAAATACCAAGTGTACATCTATGCTACATACCATAGTTTCATCGTCTTGATGTCCCATGGAATTCATCCCTCAACGTATCGATGAGAATATGTCGCCTCGTCTCTTTATCGACCCAAAGAGAGTGACCCATTTATTTATTGTTCCCTTATCCTAATAATTATTTTCTTTTCACATCTCGCGCCAATTTCGAAAAAAACCTTCTCATTTCTTTAAAAATATTTTTGATCTATGTAACATTTTCAGTACCTTCTTACAGAGAATCAAAATGGTACTTGCCGAAGCAGATAAGTCTTTTCAAAGCCAACTACTTATTTCCCAGAGGCTTTATTCAAGAATTATACTGCGATATAAAAGCCAACAAACGTTATGTATAGGCGCGAACATTTTGTATCTCTGTAAATATGTTCGCCAAAATCTCAGCGACGGTATTTCTTTGTATATTTCCTGGGCCTTCTCTTTTATCCTGCTAATTCTTTCGTACCACAGCTTACAAGTATAAGACCTCTGAGCAACCTATAATTATATGATTTCTGATATATTTATTTAATAGAAGTTATTAGTTTTCACATAAGGTTTTTACAGAATAACCTAGTACAATAACTAGTTTACAAAAATGTTGTAAGAATGAAAGCAAAAGCGGTTAATATTTCATAAGATTCAATGTTTATTAAGATAGAAAATAGTAGATAAAATATATTAAATTATGGCGGAAGAGGTTTTTTGTATTAAGTTAACAATGTAAAATTAAATATCAAATCCACCCATGCCATGTGAATACTCACTTTTATCAATATCAGTTCATAAAAATAGAGAGAAATTATTAATTAATTTTTCTATTAAATTGCAATTTGAAATCCATTTTAATATGCTTATTGATATCAAACCGCTCCATTGCATGTCGCTAAAGCATTAGAGTATTAAAATTAAGAAATATATTTTAAATATAGTTACATATTTAAAGAGTTAGGATACTTAGAACTATTATAGAGACTGAATAAAGTACTAAATATTATAATTAATTTATGATGGGAATAGTGTTTCTTATTTTAAACAATTGTTTATAAACAACATTCTTAGCTGCGTTGAGTTATTTTTACCGTATATGACTTTAAATTATATAATGCATTCTATTAAATTGGCAGTGTAGCATTTAGCAAAGAGTAAAAATTTATTGTAAATAAAAAATGAAACACTTTTTTAAATTTCGAGACACCGGTAGACTGCGGCGCGATTTCTTTATTGTATTTTCTTTCCCTTTTAAAATTTAAAGTAAAGATAATTTTCTATTCAACAGACTAGAAAAAATATTTCTATAAAACAATTATAAATTCCAAAAACAAAAAAACACGATTAGAAAATGAGACATATTTTTTCACATTAACGTAATTTATGTATAATTATATAAATCTAATTACTCCTCTAACTCTTTGCCCGCATTCAATATTCCTGAAGTAAACTATATAACGCTCAATATAGTTTACTTCAGGAATATTTGATGCAATCAAATAGTAGGTGATGTTATCAATGATAATAATAAATTGATCCAAAAAACACGATTTATGTACCAATAGATTACCAACCTCATTCATAAAGGAACTGATGGGGTGGCCAAAAAGTTGGTCCGCTAGATATATATATAGTCGGTCTATAGATTGCTATTCATGTAACACATTTTTTGTTCTATAACAGTTTATCAAGTTAAATTATTATTTTTGAGTTCATTGTATAATAAAGTACGCATATCAAATTTGGAAAAAATCTGGTGATATTCTAAGGAGTACTTTAAAATATACTTCAAACTTTTTACTCTATTTTGGTTCGCGGTATTGTAAGACGAAAAATAGTCAATGAGCCAGCCTTTCTAATTTGTGCAATATGCCGTCGTACATCCGTAACTGTATAATATTGTATTAGCTTTGGTAAAACATTTTTTTATTCTGTATTCAGTGAATGAGGACGGGTCCCTGAAAAAAAATGTAGAGAATTGGTTTTTGTGAAGTTATAATAGGTTCTCTTCATTTTTTTATTTTTTTTCTAATATCTATCTTATATGAGAGTATGTAGCATTTACATTAAACCGGACATTTAGTGTGTTAAACAGGATAGAAAATATCGTAATTTTTTCAAAATTATGATATTTATAAACGTCGCCATAGTTTTCTAGCAAACGTTTGACAAGTTTTTAATGACGCTATTTTGTCCTATTTTTACTTTAGCTGTTCTGGAAATGGGGACAAAATGTCTTTTATGAGCATTTTCATCTATCCCTCTTGATCTTACTCAATTCTGAAAAAAAATTTATTTTGAAAAAATTATTCCGACATACGAAATTAAAGAACAACTTCTTATTGTTAACTGATGAGACATGTACGACAAATTCAAAATTCTCTCACTCTAATTAAACTTGGTCTATAATTAAAAATTATACCACGATACTAACGACTGTTATTGGTCATAGTGTTGCTTTAGTGTATATTAATTTTTATTAGGTATAAGTAAATAAATGCATAAATTCCCTGTTGAGACGTTTAGTTCAATATCCATATCTATATTATTTTGAATGAATATGAAAAACACGAAATTTTTTAAATGAAACACGAAATTATTTTTTAAAAGTCTTTGCTTAAAAGTTGAATTACTAATTACAATTATGTATTAAATTCTAAGAAGACTTAAGCACAGGCATATTTAAGTAGCTTTGCCGCAAACAACAACGCGACGCAATGAACGTAATGAATACAAAAGTTGTACATCCTGTCTCTTTATTTATAATGTTCGAAGAAATAACTTACATAATATTGTTGGGGACTTTTATGTGCATAGTATAATTATAGTACTTATATAATTATAGCTTAACTTCATCTTAAAAGTTTTATTCAAGATATATCCTTGCATTTAAGATTAATAATTCCAAACAGTAGTGACACTCATTATGTTTATCGTTCATGAACCCTAAAAATTATTTAGAGTATATTGGCGTAACATTATATCAATATTACTGTTGAAATTTTATCAAAGTTTTTCCTTATTAACTGTTCCAAAGGCTTATTCCGACATTTCCCCATTAGATGTTAGTATTGAACAGCCAAGTTATTATTTTCTCAAAAAGCGAAGAGTCTGTTGATCTTATTATTTATATAAGTTATCAGAAAATCGATTACATATTTTAAAGATATGTTGACTTACTGACGTCAGGATAGAAATCTTAGAGACAAAAAACGAAATATTTTATATAGTATATATTTATGGTATAAGTATTTATTTTGTATATCATAAAGACTATTGTTCAGCAAAATACCATTGTAAACCTGTCCATTTTCAGTTCGTTTTCAGGTTAAATTTTTTACAAATCAGAAACTAGCTAATTTACTTGATCATTAAATTTTGCCCTAATTCTTTTTGACCTTTTCTTTGCGAATTTAGCTTGCTGGTTATTCTAAATGACAACATATTAAAACTATTTGTAAATTGCTGGACTTTAGTCTCTAATAAAAACTTGCAATTTTTTGCAATATTCAAAATGATTATTACTGAAAACCGTAGACTTAAAAGTCATATAAGTTACTTTTAATTTATTTTTGGCGATGAGAGTAGCTTGAATGCAGCTTTCTAGCACTTCATAATTAAAATATATTTTGTCCTTTCTTACGCAGCACTTTCGATTTCTGACGATAGTTTGCATGAGAGGAACTGAATCGTTGTATTTTCTTAAATCGAATGCCATGTTGTTTTATATTGTCAATCAATGCTTCGTTTATGCAGGTATTAATCAAATTCTTTCAACAGGTCGTATAAGGTTAAAAAATACAAAATGTCAAAAATTTATTTTTAAATAGAAGTATAGAAATGACTTATCGTTTAAAATAAGTTAAAATACTATACTCTTTATTTGAAAGGTTCAACATTTATTAGAAAAACCAGTCAAGCACAAGTAGAATTCCCACTATCTGTACACATTTAAGCATTTACAAATATTTAATGATACATAATATTCCTATTAAAATATTTACAACATTTTAATTTTATGGAATAAAAATGTATTGAATACTATGACTTTCACTGACACATATTTATAAATAATATTTTATACGATATAACTTCAAACCATATAGGTTTTTATTTATTTGCGAGTACCAAATTATGCGGCGTAAATGACCGTATTTTCAGGTTTTTTTTTCATTGCATTAACTTGGAAGCTTGTTTTTTTACAGCTTCAAGGGACTGTAAATCTAAGTATTTGGTGTTAACTTCAACTAGATACCTAAATGCGTTCCTCAGAGAAGAATTTTTGAGAGACAGACCGACAGACAAACGGATAACGAAGGGATCCTATAAGGGTTCCTTTTTCTTTTTCATTTATTGAACCCTAAAAATGTATACCGCATAAAATGCTAGAGAGCTATCACTTGTGCTTCTAGAAACTATGTTATTGCTTTTTAATTGTCCCGTGAAGAGAAAGCCGTTAATTTTAAGCAATTTTTTTGAACATTTAACGTAGTAGAGACAAAATGCAAACTTGTCGATAATAATATATTTTCTTGGCTTTTTCGTACATCTTCTTGAAATATTTCGTCAAAGATTTTCATTCTATTCTTATAAAAGTTGACTTCAATAATTTTGATTTAAAACGTCTTTGGGAGCGATTTGAGAATGACTCACATTTGTTTTGTCTGAAAATCTGTTCTAGCTGTGTGGCCCTTATAAATACGGTGACGACCTGATGATAAGATTCCGAAATTAAAAATGTAACTCATTAAAGAATGGTCGCAAATCAACTATGATTCAAGATATTGGTACTGGTAGTTGTAATTTCGTAAAATAACTACATTATTGATCAGGTCCAGATCTGATCTGATGGTGAGTTCTGGAGATGAACACTATAACTCATTAATGGATGGGAGTAAATCAACCACGAATCAAGATATTTGCTATTGGTAGCGGTTACTTTGCAAAGTAACTACATCATCCACCAGGTCAGGGTCTGCAGGTGAGCTCTGGAGATAAACAATGTAACTCCTTAACGGATATTGGTAACGTATAGTAATACAACATATTAGCTATTGGTAGTTTTACTTTGCAAAGTAACTTCACCATCGACCAAATCAGGGTATTATATTAATTTCTAGAGGTAAACAATGGAATTCCTTAACGGATGGTAATAAATCAACCGTAATTCGATGTTTGCTACTATTAGCTGTTACGCTATCGACCAGGTTAACGCCTGATGATGAACGACCTAGAGGTGAATAATGTAACTCCTTAAGGCATGGTAGTAAATCAAGAGTGATTCAGGGCATTTGATATGGGCAGTTATTATTTTACAAAGTAACTACACCATACACCAGGTCAGATGATGAGTTTTGGATGGTAGTAAATGAACTGAAGACTGTTAAAATGAGTTTCAGACTTGAAAACTCTCGATTAACAATACTACAAGTAGAATTATACACTCTTGCAAATGTGAGTGACGTTACACTATTCAAGTTTAATTGCCAAAGTTTAAGAACTCATATTTCTGACCTTGATAATAAAGTGTTGAAGATTCCCACATTTGTGTTATTTTTTGAAAATTGGATGAACAAAGAAGAGCGAATCCATACTGCATCCGGTACTGTAGCTGTGTATCACTTATCTACAGATATACAATTTATAATGTAACCACAAAGCAAAATGTTTCACCAACTTTTTATATTTACGCAGCTTTCCAGTGAGATTACACAAGTAGATAGATAATATTGCTCTTGTTAAGTGTATGTATTTTTTATATTGATATAGAAAGTCAACCTTTGATTATCGTTGTGCTTTATATTGGCCCGAATAAAACTTTATCTATGGATATTATATTAATCTTAAATAAATCTTATAACTATGGTTATAAAATTTATTCACGAGCAATTATTCCACTTTACAATTGAAGGGTCAAGTGTTTTGAATAGTAATTACGATGAGTTACAAATTATTGTTGCCGGAAATTGCAATGTTAATTTTAGTTCAGAAAATTCTCTACCATTATTTTATTTTTTAAATAGAAAATTTAAATTTAACAATGAATACTTATTCACTTTAAACAACAATGATATTGGTACAAAAGTTGAAGCAGTTTTTCAAGAAATTTAGCAAATTTACTGAGTAGAATTTATGTTTCCCATTTCAGTTATCATAAGCCTCTAGTGTCATGCTGAAATTATGATAATAATTGAATTAATATTTGTGACGCTCGATATAAATATGACTTTTTGTTAAACTGTAAATTATTATATTAATAAATAATAGCTTATTTAAACATGACATGTATAGTTTAAATTCAATATTTTTACGAATACCCGCCACAACGGTCAAAATAGCTTTACTTCAACCGCGCATAATGATTACTCGCACTCATTTAATTTTTTTTACTTAGTGTTTATGTATGCAAGTAACAAAAATTTTTACTTCCAATTACTTCCAATTATTATTCGCTTTTGACTTAATATATCTGTAAACTAATCACTATTTATTTAATTTATATATAAACGATAGTTTTATAAGTAGTTAGGAAAAATATGGAATCAAATTTATTAAGTAGGATTCAGTTTCACCAATGTATTTTACTCGAATAAATTTATTTAATTTTGTATCACATCTTTATAAATTGTATTACAAACTAAATTAATACATTAAAATTTAAAAAAAGAGGCAAATGATAAATGAATATGGAAATAGTGGTCGAAGTCTTATGAATACTATACACTCGCTTGGATACCATAAAAAACTAAGTGAACAAACGGAATGACTTGTGTAACCACAGAAGTACAGAAGTTTAGAAAAAATTATATACGTTTAACTAGCTTGATTGGCCTCATCTAATTCATAATTTAATTTCAAATATTTAAACCAACATGAAAAATAATATTATTTTACTGCAATTCTAATGGAAAAATCCCATGGAAATTCATTCTAAAGAATAGAATAATTTTCATCTAAATGTATGGTAGCACATGTCAAAGTAGAATCGAAATCAAAATTATATTTATATTATATATGTGTATATTTCTACAAACGTATAGTTTTTATCTCCTTTTTATATATATCTAATTTATTAATTATCTTTCATTCATTATATGTTGTAAACTTGTCAGCACATTTTGTTGCAGTTTTTTTACTTCCAATTGTAGTCACAATCTGGTGCAAACTTCCAGATATGTTATATTTTGTGCTTTGGTCCCTAATATATTATATTTTGTGCTTTGGTTGGCTGTAACATATTGTTTCTGTAGCAATAAATTTGCTTCTTGTGTTTGTACATTGAGGGGAATTAGTTATGGAATAAAAGACGAAATAGTAATTTAATATTTTTTATATATTTTAATAAAAGCAATTAATATCTATTATTATTTGATCACTATCCTGAACACTTTGATTATAAATTTGATGTATATAATAGCACACACGATGTCATTTATAATCACGTTTTTTATCATTTTTATCATCATCGTCGTCATCTGGTTCGATTACAACATCGGAATCATTTGAACTACTGGAAATTGTCCTTCTTATTTTCATAGAATTCTTCGCTACTTTTTTTGTTAGCATACTTGCGCCTTGTTTTTTGCTTAGCCAGCTTTTCCTTTTCGTTGCTTACACACCTCTAAAGATAATTTATATGGTGCTGATTTTATTTCAACCGGTCTTTGTACACATCTTTTTTCTGGTACAGGTGAAAAAAATTGCTAGTGATTTTGTAATTTTTATCATTGACGTGGAAGGCTGGGGTTCCATGGTATTGTGGGATTGATTTTTATAAAATTCTCTTTCTTTTGTAGGAACGAATTCATTTTACAATTGACTTTGATTTTCACTTAGGGCATCTGCTGCTTCTAATAGGTGTGATGGAAACATGCTTCTGTCTACTAACCAAACTCTAGCAGAGTAGAATCCGTTTGACATAATGCTTATGGTAGCTTCCTGTTCATCAAAGGTTTGACATAAGCTTCTCCGAAAAATCTTGTGATTTAATATTGAGTAACCTATCTTCTGGGGTTTGTTCGAAACCATCTCGCTACTCCTTGTATATGTAAGGTACTAAGTGGCTTAAAAAATGACACATCCAAAACTTGCAAGCGATGTGTGATGTGCCCAGGAATTTTAACTATAACTATCCCATTTTCTTTCGTCAGTGTTAGTGCTTCAAGGTTCCTTGTGTGGGCCGTAGGCCCATTTAATAGAAGCAACACCTTTTTGTCTTGTATTGGCTTTACAAAAGCAATGAAATACTTGCGCTCCTGTACAAATAAAGCCTAATTAATTTAGCCTATGTCCAAGGTAGTGACAACGCTGTCGACTGGGGCACCATAAGCCAATTCTGAATAACTTCTTTTTCTGTAGAAAATCAACATCGGCGTAATAAATTGACCAGTTACACTGACAGCATAACTCAGTTGTGTTGATCCCGTGCTCATCACTGGTCACCGATCCAATTTGTCTTTTATATTTTAAACCCACAGCTTTCTGGTTTTTTTTGTATTATCAAAATACCTCAAAATCATCAAAATATCTCGTCTGCATTGAAGATAGATTAAATTATTGTCCATAATATTCTCAAGTAAATCGTAGAAACGGAACACGTTCTCACGACTAAACCCTTTTACTTTAATAAGTGAAGTACTCTCCCGTTGACGAAGGCTGATTTGGGGTGTCTTTTCTTAAAAGCATAAAACTAACGCTTGTTTGCCATTTATATTTTTCTATTAAAGTAATGAGGGATTTTGTTGTGTTCTGAAATTTGGTAAGCTAACCGTCGTAAATCGTTAATCTTTAATCCAAGCACGTAGTTTTCCAGAAGCCAAAATTTTTTCTACAAGCTCCTTCGCCTGTTCAGTGGAGAAAACTATTAGTCTTCCTTGATGTGTAATATCATTGTTAGCAAATTTATTGAGCAGTTTAGCATGATGCAAAATAATTGCTTTTGTTACTTAATACTGTCTGGAGATGGCATTGATACTCATTTCTTTTTTTTTATAAGCTGACGATGCTCTTTCTAAGTCTTTTTTTATTCTATTTATAATTTTACTCTCGCCTTCAGCAGTCGCCATAAAAAATTACTAAAAATTAATTTAAAATTCAAACAAAAGTTGCATAAATTGGACTGATACAATTTAGGAACTCAGAAGTGGTCCAATATATAGACCATGGCAAATTTATAATTCGTCATAAAAAATAAAAACATAACTTCTACAGATTTGTGTTCATTTGCCGGTACTTAAAACAGTATAAATACACCTTTTGTGAAATAACTTATAAAATTATAACTTACTATTACGATGAACAATGTCTTTAGACAACGCAATGAAAATAAACATCAATACAGCCCAGAAACTATTTTTTTCTATACAATACAATACGGATATAACAATACAATACTAGATACATTCGTGTTTTATATGCATAATATTAACGAAAATATTTTTGCGAATATTCAAATTTCCTAATGCTAAAAAAACACAACAAACATAAACAAACTTTTTCGACAAATTTCAAAAGATATTTGTACGTATAACCAAAAAAATTAGACGAAAAAATTGGTGAAATAATTTTTACCCCTTTTCAAAATTATTGTATGTGCAACAAACAATGTTCGTATTCTTGTAAATCAATTACGTTGATCAGTCCTCGGTATTATGCAAATTTATCAAAAAAATCTTGTTATGATACTTGACATGATTTGACAAGTGGCTTCCATCATTCGGTAAAGAGAAAGAAGATATAAGTAATAAGAACTGATTAAATTTGAGTACATAACCGTTAAATGTTATTATTAAATAAGGACGTAACGGTTACATACAATAATAACGTGATTTGAAAATGGGCGAAAAAAGCTTCTATGGCACGTATAAAATCTTATTCAACATATACAGAATCGAACTTTAATTATCATTAGTCTATAAAAAAAACTGTAGGTAATTTGATTGGAAATTAAAACTAATGATATTTGTAGAAAACTTTGTACATATATTTCGACACGTCACACAAGTTTACGGAGAGAAAAAAAAACTAGTGTACCAAAAAACAAACAACAGAATATGCGTTCCGAAATACCGCGACAATTGATGTGGCTACGTTCTCAATTCCTAACACTCCCTCCAGAACGCAGACCCTTCTTATTTATAAAATACAAGTGTTTTACAAGGGCAGTGCCCTTAGTTAAGTTATCAGCCACCATAACAACCATTCACAAATAAAAACTTTACTTTAGATTTAACTACGTTTTCTCTGAGAAAATGTAAAACGAAAGTCTATATGCTCAGTTTTCGTTTCGTAACAGTCTATCGATGCCAGTCTGATTACCCTTTGGTTGTCACAGTAGATAGTTACCGCACCGTTTACGTCTTGATCAAGTTCATCTCGCAGTTGTTGAACCAATGCCAATGCACTGTCTCACTTCATCCACGTCTTTCATGCTAAATTCTTTTCTTAATTTTTCTTCCCTTTCCCTGATTTTGTTCTTATTATTTGCAAAGATCAGGAAGTCATCTACCCATACTGCAATGAATATAATTATTAATTTATTTACTAAGTAATAAATACATTTATAGACCTTTCCAATTCAATTTTCAGTAAAATGTTTTTCAATTTAAGGTTCTACTGACGGTTGGCCTGAGCATTTTCTTTGTTACATTCAAATTGCGCGATGCAAATCTCAGTGTCTATGTTACCCTGTAGAAATGCACTTATTGCGTGTCCATTTGGGCCATTTTTAAGTTGTATTTATTAGCTAACGCAATCCAGAAACGGACTGATGAATATCGGACTATGAAGTATATACCTCACCATAATCTCTACCCTTTCTTTGAGCATACCCTTTAACAACATGTTTTGCTTTAAAGCGAATAATTTCTCCCTTCTTATCGGTTTTGGTCTTAAATACCCATTTACACGGTAAGGCTCTTTCGCCTGATGGCAAATCTACCAAGTTTTGTTTTTAATCATCGAGTCATATTCTTCTTGCGTAGCTGTCTTCCACTGATCTGCATGAAATGATAAAAGTGCTTAATCAAGGTAATTGAGATCAAGTATTGGACAAAAGTATGATCACATTATGATCATCCTCCTCTGCATACTGCTTAGCTCTGTGCGGGCGCAAATTTATATTATGCGTTGGTATCACATGTCAATTGAAACCTCTGGTACGTAGGGTGAATCATTGTCGCCACATTAATAGTCATCACATGAAGAAGTATTGTGTTCTATTTCTTGCTTGCACAGTTCTTCAGTTAACTAAATTTTAGGACTATGGGATATACAAGGTACGTATATATTTTGATCATATTTTGAACATTTTTTAAAAACACATCTCTACTCTTGATTATTTTATTTGTTTTCTTTTTTTTAAGTATACGATATCTCTTGGTAGATTCACAAAAGCCAACAAATATATATTTACTGAATTTTGAATCCCACTTTTAACGTTTTTCTTTAGGTGTTTGAGCTATAACTTTAGAGCCAAATTTTTAATATTGGATAAATTGGGTTTTTCACCAGACCACGTCTCCATGGGAGTTTTATCATCAATTGATTTTGTGGGTGATCGGTTGATGATGTAGTCAACTGTCGCTCGCGCCTCTCCCCAGATCAGTTTCGACAATTGAGCATAAAACGATATACATTTAGCTCTTTCTACCAGAGTCCTGTTCACTCTGCAAAACCATTCTGCTGGGGCGAGTACGAAGGTTTTTTGATGTTTAATTCCATGCCTACTTAAGAAGGTTCCAAGCTCTTGTTACAATATTCGTTTTCATTTTCTGAGCCAACAGGTTTTATCTTTCTTTCAAGTTCATGTTTTACTTTACTTTTATGATCTTTGAAAACTTCAAGCACACTAATTTCATCTTTTAGAAAATAAACTTGAATTCTCTTTGTATAATCGTCTATAAAGGTAAAAAAATATTTCATACCTCCCATTTATACTTGCTCCATAGGTCCACATAAATCAGTGTGTTTGAACTGCCATGGTTGTGAAGCTCTTGAACCAATATTGTTGAAAGGTAATCGACTCTGTTTCCGTCTGAGAGTGGTGGTACATGTATCATTGTTACTCTTATCTTGAAATTGTTCAACACCTTCAGTGCGTTCTGGTAACTTGCTAACATCTGAAAAATTCAAGTTTTCCATGCGTCTATGCCACAAGATAACGTCATGTAATTTATCCGAACACGTAAATTTGGAAAATACTAAATGGAAAGTACTAAAATACTAATGTGAATGTTTTACAAATACGGGTTGTTTACTAAAGCGGTTGCGCATAATAGTTTGCTATTTTGGTCATAAATATCACATTTTTTATCTTTAAAATTTATCTTACAGCAATTTTTTACCATAGCACTGACTGACAAGAGATTGGCAGCAAGTTTAGTTATGTACATAACTTGTTTTACCTGAATTTTATTATCTTCATTACCATTAATTAATAAATTAATTTTTCCTATTCTTTCAACATGTAGCGGTGTCTTATTGGCAACAGTTATAATGGGTATCGGTAGATTAGCTACATCATACATCCAATCACTTTTATTGATCATATGGATGGAGGCACCGGAGTCCACATACCATACATCTGGATTCATTACCTGCTGATAAGATGATAAAAATGCTGCAACAAATATTTTACTTTCTTCTTTCTTCTCTAAGTTCTTCTTTTTCAAAACTCGACAGTTCTTAATATAATGTCCATGCTTATTGCAATTATAACATCGAAGTCCATTATTGGCTTTTGTTACATTTTGATTCCATTAAGCGGCCTGTCAGAACATTAAACTCCCTGCAGTAGTTTCGTTTTAATTAAATCGGTGTTGGTCTTGACGCCTGAGCTCTCTAAACTCATTTTAATTGGTTTGTAAGTTTCAGATAAACCAGCCAACATCAATGTCCCAAGCCATTCATCATTAATGTCAAACTTGATATTCTGCAGATTATATGCAGTTGACATTATTTTATTCATATAGTCATCTACGCTACGAGAAGATTAACGTAGTTGTTATGAGATTTCTCAATAATGCCACTCTTCTGTGTAACCTGCTGTCGTCAAAAGCCTATTCCACATTTTCCCAGACTTCCTTATATGTAGTCGCGCTATGTACATGTACATAGTTGATTGAGGTTAACAATAAAATAAGTTTTGATTTCGCCTTGATTTCCTTCCTTTCATCGGTATCAGTACCTATGACATAGCTCCACAATTCTTCAAGTTCAAAATAAGCTTATACCGCGAATAGTTGTCCCTTCCATCGAGTCTAAAAATATGAAATTGGTTGTGGTGGCCGTATTCGATATCTTCAATGAGCTATATTATGTATAAACTTTATGTCAATACTAATTCTTGAATTCTATTTCTATTCTAATATATTCTTGTTTATTCCTAAAATTCTTGGATTCTAATAAACACGCGGCTCCAAAAAGATTAGGTTATGCGGCAACCACAAACTGTCAAAAATGATTCCTTATGAAACTACGCCGGCAAGTTTTCTTGTTCCGACTGTGAATTTATTGCTTGCTTTAATTGGAACTACGCTCTGCTACCATGTTGGTAATTTGGTTCAAAATAAATCCTATTCATATTTATAGAAAACTTTGTATATATATTGCGACATCTCTCACAAGCTTACAGAGAGAAAAAAAAACTAGTGTACTAACATACATAAAAAGTAAAAACATGCGTTCCGAAATTCCTCGACAATTGATGTGGATGTGTTCTCAATTCGTAACAAAAAATTATAAAATATTTTCGTTTAAAGCTTATTTTCATGTAAGCTTTAAAGATAAAATTTATTTTTTTAATTCTTTTACCACTATTTTTTTATCCCTATGTTTTCATTGCAAATATACTATTTTTTATATCATCATGGCAACGCATCTGTGGTTGTCAAGTAGTTCGTTTTTCCCCCATAGCTTCCACTAGAAGATGATCTTATACTAGCAGTTATATTTATGGGCTACATAGTCGTCCAATTTCCATTTCAGTTTTGTTATTCGTTTTATGACATGAGTGAATTTATTTTGTTGTCTCAGCCCTATACTCGTCTTATAATCATGCAGAGTTATTCCTAATAGTTTCCTTTTTGTTGGTCTCTGAACCACTTGCAGTTGGTGACCGATTTTTGGTGATGATGTGACGGCTCCTTAAAAGAGAATTAATAGTTTATATAAGCCGAAAATGCATTCTATAGTTTGGTAGTGATATCTATTTTTGAAGCAAATTGAAGTAGATGACCAATGAAAGGGCCATATATTTGCCAATTTTGTCTTTACAATTTGAACTCTTGTCGTAGAGAATATTTTTCCACTGTGTCGATAGTGATATTTTTCACTTTATTGGTTTTTTGTGGAAAATTTTTTCTTAATATGAGTTTTTCCTAAATGTATTTCCAAAGCTATCTGTAAGAAGCATCTCTCATATTTTTCACCATGGACTATAGATTGGGGGATTGTCGATATTACGACACGATAATCATTCGAGTATTATTGATTTGAATAAATTAAAATATCTGAATATTTTTCCATAAAATTATATTAAAATAACTAATTCAAATCGTGCACTTAAAATAGCCCATATATTTTGAATTTAAGAAAAAATAAAAGAAATTAAAACTTAACCGATTTTCGACGTTTCAAAATTATACTCAATTTTCTCATACGTACTTTATACTGATTTATATGAGATTTTTATTCTTCGTACTTTTTGTGGTTTGACTATAAAATATATAATAAATCGGAGAAAAATTAGACAACGGTTAAACATAAAATTTTATTTATAATTTTTGCTTGAAATTAATTACGTTGAGCTTGAACGTTTTTTAAATAATACAAATTATGCAATGTTTAAGACTATTTCGTCGTTTTATTTCGCGTGGTAGGATTAAGTATTAAAAAAATGGAAAATGTAGTTATTTACAACATTACAGGAAAACAATTATTTAAAACAATTATTTAGAAATGTCATAAAATGTTGCCTATAAACTTTTTATGACATTTCTAAACTAAATTCAACTTCCAAAGGGAAAAAATAGCATTAAAACCTCTAAAATCTATTTTTGAAATATAAGCGAGTTTTAAAAAATGTTTAGCTTCAAGTATTTAAAACAAATGAATAGTGCGAATAAACAATTCTTCACCAAAATTGGCGAAAATGCCATAATATTTAAATATCAAAAATTTAATTTACTCTCATTATTTGCAATAAATAGATAATCGCTCCAGGAGTTGGAAACGTAAAAACAATGCATTATATCTTATCAAATCATTCGCGCTACGTTAAAGCTCGATTTGCCCAAAACTATCCCCCTTATTTTATATGGGAAAGTCGACCACTATTTTTCGTGTATCCATTTAAGATATTTTTCGACATAAAACGGTTTCTAAAGTAATTTTCTTGGATATATTATGTAATATTTCTAAAAATATCTTACGTCATGTTTTAAAATAAATATTTGTGGAATTCTTATACATTTGTCCATCAAATGATATACCATTTTTAACTATCAAAATTTATATACGCCCATGTATTTATCACCATATGAAATTTCAAATTTTTACGTTAAATAATTTCTTAGAAAAACGGCTATAATCAACGGACACACGGACAGGGTGGACAGATGAGTGATCTTATATGGGTTTAGTTTTTTTTCTTATTAGGTTTTAATTAATTCAATGGGGAAATTGCTAGTTAAATAATTTATGAGTGTAAAATAAAAGAAATGAAAGATTGGTATCACACATCAAGCATCAATTTTATCTTTTTCCCCTTTTTAGTGACCTCTAAATTAAATAACCAAACGTATGAGGTTTGGTTCGTCATTCATTCTCAGTTTTTCCTTCCATTTATTACTGGCTCAAAACTTTTTAACTATTTGACGTAAACTAAAATATTTTAAATAAAAGTAAATCTCTGAAATAAAAGTGAAACTGGCAAACTATCATTGAGAAATTAGAATTTGAGGCCGCATTTAGGTATCAATTTCTGTCAGTTACGCACAATTCAGTAACTTGGATTAGAACTAATTGGAGCGTAAATTATGTTTCATTGGCAATAAAAATACGGAGAAAAAATGGAACATCAGCGCTCAATAACTTGAGTTCTATAGCGCTTTAAATTCCATATATTACAATGTTTCATTAACTTATTGAAAAGCTGTCAATATGTAGATGAATATCTTTTACCATAAAAAATATTAAAGTTTAAGATGTGATTATCGAATGTTTTGTTTTTGGTGTAATTAATTAATTTATCACACGAGAGCCTTGCATTGCACATACATTCGGAATGTTGAAACTAAAAATAAGTCTGACTCAAAACTATTTTGGACATACATTAGATATAAGCCATTGGATAAACAGCTTCCCGCAATTATGATATAAAATGAAACCTCTTACTCGGGTGAAGCCGTTCCGAATGCCTTTGCTGAGAATTTTTATTCGTTTTTTTTTAAATGAGTCGATGCTCGACATTTTAATAGCGGAACGAGTTGGTCGCATTGTTAATTAGGACTCATTTGTGTTGCATATCAATAGGGTGGATTATGCGGAAGTTGAAGTTGAAGTGAATTATTGGAGCCAATAAAGTTCGGAAACGTTATAATATATCTTATATATTAATAACGTAAAGAATTTATTAACTAATATAATTAACGTCTCTTTTTAACGCTCGTAATTATAAAAGATAAAAATATTACGTTTTAAAAATGGAAGGCCGTAGGTTTTAACTTTTTTAAGTAAATAATCTTCCGGAATAATGGATATATTTGTTTTGATAAATATATGCATTATTCCAGAACTCTCCAAATTCAAAACTTACTGTACGGAACACTAATTGCTCTAGTATGATTTACATTCAGCTGGTTTATTTATGTAAACTCCTATCTAAATAATATTCCGTGGCCCAAAATATTCGGCCCAAAAAATTTAAAATTTAGGAAAAAAATATTTTAAAATATTAGGAAAAGTTGTTACTTCTGGAAATATGGCTGGAAATTTATTACTATTGAATTTATTACAGAAATTTTATAAAGTGTAGCAATTTTAATTTCATTGTTCCTTCCTAATTTAAAAAATGAAAAAAAACCTACTTTTTTAAAAAATATCTGGTGTTTGTCATCAAGGCGATCACTTAACAGTATCATATTAACAGTATCATATTAATCTCCTGAGTGTCCGATTGGCGAACTCGCAAGTGATACTTATTTATTTCTTTTATTATTAATATTAAAAGTTTATAAAATTATGGTCTCTTTACAATTTATAATAAGTATACCATGATGAAAAAAAATATTTTCATAAACAGTCACTAATTGCCTACATTAAGTACTTAATTGCCCTCAAGTTGGATTACGCGATTATCCAATTATGACGAAAAGAGAAGCTGCAACTCATTTTGCATGGCCAGTTCCGAACAAATAACTAATATTAACTTATGAGTTTATTATATAAATGTAGGCACAATGTCATCTCCTTAATGCATATTTATCTGATGACCTTCTTCTAGAAAAAATTGATCCATATCTCATTAACCAAAATAACCCCATCGTAATTAAGACTCAAATGGAATGTATAAATTAAGGCAATACATTATCACAATATTCCGATCGGCAAGCTACAGAATTTAATGTAATAATACCGACTTTAAAAAGTAAATAAAAATAAACAAGCGAATCAATTTGTAACGATAGTCCGTTGGGTTATGGTATATATGACGAAAAAAAGTTTCGTTTTTTAAATAATATTCTTTATAAAAAATTACTAGCGAAACTGAAAAGTAATTACCGAATTTCTGGGTATTTAGTAATAAAATTTGGGCAAAGATTATTATTCGACAAAAACATTACAAACTCAAATGTTCTTCGAAGGACGTTATGAAAATAATGTCTGTCAAAATTCAAGAAAATGGCTACTAAGCATTTTCGTCAATGGATACTCGATTTTTTAAGTGCTCGAAAAATAGTCAAACATGTTTTTAATAGGTACTTACTAGTGTTCTTTGCCTGACATGTCGGAAATTATAAAGGATGTCAGTTCTTTAAATTACATTATGTCAAAAACAAGTTCATATATTAAAAGATCAAATATCATCGCAACACATTCGGTAGAGTATTTTTTCATGGAGTGTACACGCAACACCATTGACGTTTTCAGAATTACTGCGAGCGCATCAGAGAAATTAGAAAAATTAATTGCTGTTCTTGTTTGGAAGCCACCACATATTATTTAGGTTACATTTCTGGTGTATATTCCCGTGATGTATGATATTCCCGTGAAATATCTTTAATTTTTAGTTATTAATATGTTTAGTTATTACATTAATTACATCCAGATAGAATGTTATTAATGTCCAATCTTTGATATTCTCTCCAAAAAAAACGTCCGGTCAAAAATTTCAAAAATTTCAGTCAAACCTTATGACTAAAAATTCCAGTTTTTAATGTTTATCGTGACTAATCTCTGCGATTATGGTAAATTATGACTTTCTATATCTATACAGAAGTCACTTCGTGGCACATAAAATAGCTAATAAGAAATGTTGAACTTTTGATATTTTATTATCCTATCTTTAACATATAAAAATTACAGGTATCATCTGCTCTCTACATAATACAATTCCGGTCATGAATATTGAAGACCGAATTACTAGATCTGAGAATGATCTGATGAAGTTAAACGGTACGTAAATTTTATTTATACGTATTTTAGTGTTTCAAACTTTAAAGCAATTCAAATGTGATATAAGAAAAACTGGCTCCGTATAACAGATATATTATTTCCGTAAGGAGAAAGTATAAACACACGACTTTTTCGAATTTTTCGAAGTTAACGCCCCATCATCGACTTATAATTGTTTATTTCAACATAAATGTCAACACTAAATGGCGTGGTAGCCCGATCACCAGCTAAATCGTATACAACACCGATTACGTCGTGATAGATGGCCGTCAATTTATCATAATTGTAGATAAATTAATCTTCAACGAACTCGTGGGATTATACTATGTATTATATTATGTAAAAATGTTATGTAGGAATACTGTATAAAGAATTATAATTTATCCGTCAATCCAAAATAATATGTCCTTGAGTACGTAAAAGACTATCTGCCTCTGGTCTGCCAGATGATCTGTTGGAGACAGAAAGTTTATAAAAAGTTAATGATTTTTTTGTTTTTAAGAAGTTAAAAATATTTGGCTTAATTTTGCGATTATTTTTCCAAAGGTTACCTGGAGAAAAATCATAAAATCTTTATGCAGTATGAGATACCGCCTTTTGCGACTATAAATTTCAATTACATTAACATAATTAATCTCGAAACCGGTGTTCTGGTTATAATAGAAATCGATATAGGGATCGCTGGATTAATATAGCTAGATATAATATGTCTTATTTCAATATTCTTTGAAGCAAGGTTTAGCATTGTATGATGAGATGAATTGAATGCTGGTGCCTGCTGTAAATTTTCTCTCTTTTCGAAATTAATTTTAATCAATAATTTATTTAAAATAAAGAATAGCATATTTTATTTACAAAAGAAATGCTCGCTGCATCAAAGTTAAGTTATACTTATTGACATTAAATTTGAGTTCCTTTTTATTGCACATGTAAATTTTCAACATATTTCAGAGGTATTTATAAATCTAAATGCCTGTTTGTGTCCCAACTCTCTATCACAATTATATTACAGCTAAAACAAGTAAGTGTGACAGTAAATATGCGTGATGCAGAGAAATAAAAAACAGTACTATATCCATAAGGATGATTGGCATTAAAAATATATTTTCTCATGTTGTTATAAAAAACAATATTTCTTAGTTTTTATGTTACACTCGTGTTAATTTTTCTAGTATGATGACTCAAGATTGCAGATTTTCTTATCAGAAAAATTAGGGCTAAATTCCCAGAAAAATTGTTGTTTTTGCTCGAAAAAAATGTTGATTGTTTATTGTGAAGAGGAGAATGTCTATTCAGAAATATATTTCCTTAAATTTTTGGAACCATTGCAAATGCATAGAACTTACAAAAGTCGGCCCAAATGACAGGAACTTAGTTCTTAAATAACAACGATATTGATAAATAATTACCTGAGAAACAATATGTGCTTATACTGTAGTCACCTCTGTCAACATGTAACAATCGTAATGCCATAGTCGCAGGTTTCGTGTAAATATCATATGTTTATAATAATTACAAGTTTTTAAAATTTTAAACAAATATAGATATTTCAAGATACTTAATAAACATCATACTTAGACATAAAGACATAAGGGTACAAAGTATTTTTATTCAACTATTTGCGAATAGCCATAAATATTACATTTCACCATATCTAAAAATATCGTAAATATCTTAGAAGCTATGCAATTTATATTGAAAACTAGAGTTTTTTAAATTACCTTTATGTACGCTTGTAGCAACGCTGTTTTTGCATAACTTTGTACTGAAAAGTTGCGGTGATGAGAAAGAACACGTGTAGACATTTTTAGCTATTTCGCTAGATGTGGGTTAATACATTTTGTTACTATGAAAAAATTCAAGTTTTATGTAAATTACCAAGAAAAAACAGCTTATATAGACGGCATGGTTAATTATTGCTTAGGTGATCGGCGAAAAGGGTTCCGTTATTTTCTCTTCCAAGTATTAAACCCTAAACCCAACTTAATTTTGCACTATTCATAAATAAAATTACGTGGTATGAATTATGTGATATTTATATTTACATGAAATTTGTAATATATAATATTATACAAGACTATATTTATTTAGTATATTTTTTAAAAATATATTCGATGTTATTTATTCTTTTCCCACAAACAATTCTGTTATACTTTCCGCAAATGTTATTGTTTCCATTTCTTTTAAAATAACCAACCCTGTTTTAAGTACTTATAATGTAACAGGCGATACTAGATCAAAATTTCCTTATTTTTCCTTTTTTACGGATTATTCTTATACTATACATATACTGATAATTCTTAATATTTCATCATCACTTTTAGACATTTTATGATAAACATCATTTATTCGATAAAGTACGATGTAAGTCTAAATTTTTAGATAATACTATTTCTAATATTTAAACGCACTACGTACGTTTTAATACCTAAACGCAAACGTACTTTTCTAAATGTAGAGACTCCAAATGAGATGCTGCAATCTAATTACAAATACGATACTGAATTTCATACTTTCTTCTGGTTTTCGAAATACCATAATTTTTTATTTCTAACATAAATATGTGGAATGAGAATATAACAAGTATGCTGTTTCAACCATGTCAGATTTGATTTATTAAGTTCGAAGTATTTTCTCTACATTTTTTATGTTGGTTTTTGGTGTTCACTTTTTAGCAAATTTTGATCACGTTTAAAACGTTTGATTGAACTAATACTTTCTTCAACGAAGTAGATTTATTAGGATTCATTATTTTCTTAATAAAAATACTTATACTGAGACCACTTTAGTATTACATGAAATAAAACACATCCGTAAAGATAGGGATAAAATATAGACAATTTTGAGACTAAAAAACCTGGAAGAGAATTAATTTGAATTGTTTTTTAAAGACAGAAATTGTATATTTAAGTGGTACAATGGAATAATGGCAAGAAGTGAAATATTAATGATAGAAAGCTGGTTCCCATATTAATTTATAATGTTTAATTGTTTTTGTTATTTTTAATATATGTACGAGATTTCCGTCGTTAATAATTCGCCCCTAATTTATAATATAACACCATTTAAATAATCGCAACAGTGTGTCTAACTTAAATTTGTTATCTGTCGTTTGTGATTACATTAAAAATTCTATATTTAGTCTTTATCACGATGAAGATATACTTTGAACGTTTTGAATATAAATCTCCTCGTCTGAGTTACATAAATGTAATCCATATTCCTAAAAACATCAAATTCGTTATTAGACGATTTCCTAAGATACAGATCGAGATATATTACATTGGTCCGACAGCACGTCAGTGGTTATTGCGAAGCCAAGCCACCCACGCAAAGGTTAATAGTCTTCCATCTTAAACAAGATTATTAAAATCCTTTTCCCCAAATTTGTTCCTACCTTGGCTTTCTAATAATACTGATATTGAAATATATTTGTTGTCGTTTACCTAATTTTTCATTCGTTATACTTATATTGTTTATTATTATTCTATATTATTTGATATTTTTGATTTACTCACGACTACTTCTAACGGATTTATTTTCTGTTATATTTTAATTGACAAATCAAACAGTTTAAAAATTTGTCAGATAACTTGAAACAATGAATTTATTGAATATCTTTTAGTACTTTGATATCAACGGCTTTAATATGAAATACTCGTAAGTCGACAGATAGAGTAGATATCTGAAATCGAAATTATGAAAAAAGAGTTAAATATACTTTTTATGATTCACCAATTTCATTACTTTATACGTCATGTATTCTTAGCCTATAATTTGCACATATATAACAAGAAACTCGAAGTTTTAATAACCGTAAGGTACTGATATTTGTACATAATTCTGTTACAAGAAGAATATATTGAAACATATTGAAAGACACTTCTCCAAATTGCTCTCTTTATTTCTCAATTTTTCCAACTATTTGCAAACTTTCAAGTTTTTTGTTATCTAAATTCACTTAATTTTGGTTTACAGTGATTATCTTCAACTGTTTTTAGGCCATGCTTAAAAAAACGCCACGAATATTAGGAACAAATGCCATAAGCAAGAAATTATGAACAAATATTGTGATTAATTCATGCGCCAATAAAAATATGCAGGGATGGCGATAATATCCCAATAAGTTAGTCACAAAGTACGCGCTGCTACTATATGACTTTCATAAGAAAAAAAGGGAAAACGAACGAGATTATATTAATTGAATAAAGATGAAATTACCGACAGAAAATCATGACGTAAAATTTTGACTTGAAACGTGAGAAATTGAACTGAAACGTGAGCACATGTAAACTAAGTCAGTGTTATAAAAGTATAACAAAAGAAAAATGCAAGTTCAGACAGACACTTACAACCTATATCCTTTAAAATGACGCTACAATATTACCATGAGTGTCAGTCATGTAATATTGTCAAGTTTTACATTTTTGCAGCACTGATAAAAGATAGAAAATAAAAATGTTTAGGAATGTGACACATATTAAGGAATGTGCCCTGCAAGGCTTTTTAGTAAAGTTATTTGCAACAATTGGTTTTTGTCAGATTTCGTCAATAGTACTGAGAGAAACAATAACCAGTGAATACTATACATGCATCAAGAGATCAAACCCACGATCATGAAATATAGAACTTCATTTTAAAAAGAACTAGAAAACCCACCTATTGCGATCTAACAAATGTTCTATCTAAGTGGGACACTTCTCTTATTTTCTACTCAAAATAGATTATGTATGATATTTTAGCCAAATACCACACCGACTCTAGCTGTTAATCAGAGCATAACGACTGTCGTAGTCGTACAGCCAGCATAGTCAAAATTTTCTCAAATATTGGCAATATTTAAATAAATGAGGGAAATGCTTGCGTAACTTACACATTAAGTATGAAAAATCTAATTTAATCCATTCTATTTCACTTAAATCTTTAAAAGATTCAGATATTAAAAGTTGCAAACAACTGCGTAAATCAAAAGTTTATGTAAAAGGAGCTGCAAAATTTATATATAATTTTTCCTTCTATATTTATAAATCTATGTCAATATTGATATTTCTATGTAAGTAGAAATTGATTTTAAAGAAATAAATAAACCCATTTAAGTATAAAAAATATGAAGGTTGCAAGTATATAAACAATTAACATAAACGAAACATATTGACCCCGAGGTAGGCTGGATTATGGTTGCTAGTGAATCGCACAAAATACTTTATACCTCGCGGCTTGTTGTTGGCTGTAAAACAAAGGTAACCTAATTTAGTTCCATAATAGCATAAAATATAGAACAATCTTGGAAACAAAAAAAATATTTTAGAAAAGAACACTAAATGTATTTGAAGGATTATTTTTAAATTATTTATATGGCAACACTTCACATAACGTATTTAATACATTTCATCTCCATTTATGATCTGTGATTCCCTCGTGTTTTGGTTCTTCAGCATACTTTTTTTACAAAATATTTAATTCTTGAATATTAAGATGCAATAAACGACACACAGATAAAGAAATGAGTGGACAAATACAAAAATGGTTAAAATAACAGTTTGGTTACATTGAACATCTATAAATGTTGGGGATGCTACTTAGCATTTTCAAATTAGATAGAAATAGTATGACAATCTGCAGACATCGACTTACATTTGTCTACGGTGTACGTGCATGACGCTTACACTTATATCTAAAATGTACCCTCAGAATGATATAATTCACCGTACAATTACTTATCTATAAAAATTCTTTCAAATCAAATGACCTCGGAGTAATGAAATGTAATTTGGAGTAAAGAAATGTTAACCTTAATTAGCACACTAATTGTAAATGGGTCTATAAATAACAAAAAATATTTAACTGTTAATAAAAATAGTCTTTGATGATCACCTCAGTATTAAAATAAAATGATGTTGCTAAACTTTGTAACATATTTTTAATGATTACTAGGATAAGTGATTCTTTAAATATTAATAAATATATGTAACTCATGTATTTTATAATATTTAACATATTAATTGAACTCATAACAATTTGAAGAAAACCATTATTCAATATTACTATTAATTAATATTAATTTGTAATAGGTCAAATTATAATAGATTTTTTCAAATTATTTTTAACAAATCAAGGATATCAAGGAGTTTGAACGTGCCGTCACATTTCCTAGTTTCACTATTTTTATAAAGTACATGAGTATAGAGTCTATAATAAACTCAATCAGTTTGTAACAGAGAGACCTTATGAATGTTCCATTTTTGCTGTTAAACGTGCGGAACCGACAAAATTGGTTGTGCCTTTCCTAAATGTCTATTTAATTCTTATCTTCATCTTATCTTAACTTAAAATACAATTTAATATTTGTCATACAAAATTATTGATGATCACAAAAATAATTACAGTGTTTACTTCCTATGAAACAACCGCATTTAAGGCACTGAACAATATCATATTTTGTATCTGTTATCAAATATTTAACGTGTATATCATATTATAAATCTATAATTAGATTTATTTTTTCGTGAATATTTTGACGTGCATAATATTATATTTTTAAAAATAGAATACCTGAACAAATTTTTGTGAATAATTAAAATCCTTCTCGCATATGCCTTACGTATACAACTGAAATTTAGATTAAATCGATATAGGTAATTAAGCTCATTGGACAATTGAAAGAAAATTAAATTAATTCATGGCAAGTATTTTAAAAGTGACATGAAACGATTTGGCAAATCATTATTCGCTGCTTACAATCAATATACGCATTTTCCGCAAGACATGATATAATATATCTCTCCCGAATTTTCATGCAAATAGGAAAGATTTTACACGTAATTAAAGGCGACGAATTCGAAAGGAAGCTCCAGAAGTGTAAATAGATTCCCTCACATAATATCGTAGCGTTTTCTGCACCATTTCCGAAATTAATACATGGTTTCACTTTGCTTCCACATACACTTATTTGGTGAATAACTTCATTTACTTTCTGGATGATTCATTTGGAAAATGTAATTTATAAATAAATAGCATAATAAATTAACACCAAAAAATTTAAAAAGAAGCCTTTTTGAATTTTAAAATGAACAATGTAGAGTAGCACCATCTTCCCCTGTTTTAATAAAAAAATTAAATTATAAATATTTTCATTCGCAGGAAATGGTAAAGATATTACACTCTACTTATTATATTACGGATAATGTAGTAAAGTGTAATAAAAAACTATATAAATGGTAAACCTCTTTTTAAACGATAGTGAAATATTTTTTTTAACTTGATACATAATACTCGCTGTATGTATTATTTACAGGCTCTTACAAATGTTGACCTTTTTCTCACATTTGCTTTATATATCAAACAATTATTAAATCTAATTAAACAAATTTTAAGAAATTAAAAAATGTAATAAAAAAAATTTAAAAAAATTAAATCTAACAAATAATTTTGAAGGCGTGATAGTTCCTAACCCATAACCTAACAAAAACGGAAGTCTTATAATTCTGTCATATCCGCTTCTCCATCTCTTTTCAGCTAAAATGGTTACTGCTCTTGAGAGCTGTAACGCTGTCACGCTAAAATTGACTTGATTTATATTTATGTATACTATGACTTGTACTTCTGTATAAGCAGATACGTGGTATGTAAATTGTTGAACAAGGAAATAAAGTCTTCCATTATTTATTTTATAGTTTTGGCATATTTATATTATACTTTGTTATATTTCCAGCTTTTCAGTGATATTATATAAATTTCAAATTCATAATGATCAACCAACTCTAAATTGAAATCCATAAAAGAAGTTTTATCCAAAGGTTACAATAACTTATGAAATAATTAAAAACTACTTTTTAAATTTCTGGCATTGTTCATTATTTACCACAATACACAATACATCCCAAGTGTCTTTAAGAAAATTAGATTTCAAAATATTCATAAATTTTTACTTTAACTTATAACATTCTGTTTGTTAGGTTTTTCGTGGGATATATAAAAAGAAATTTAAATGTAAACACATGGCATGCTATACTAATAAGGTAAACCAACAACAATATAAAAGAATTATTATGACAAAACAAAGCAGCTCTAAATTATCTTCTAACCAATTGTTTGTAACATTTCAAAATTAGAAGCGTAAAGTGTTAAAAATGTTACTTATTTTACATTAAAAGGCAATTTGACCGAAAATTAATTTATCTGTTATTAAAATTGTTCACTCTTATTTTTAACATATCTCTTTATAGAGAATTTCAAGTAATAATATTGTAACTAACAGTTTTTCTAGAAATTAGTTGAGATAAGCACTCGTCCTAAATACACCTTGAACGCACGTGTAAACTTGCACTACGAGGGTTGGAATTTATAAACATTTCTGTTAAACTACATACGAAATTAAAATTATCCAGAAAGTAAATATAATGCCTCCTGCATCTTTCAAAAGAGCGTATTTAAAACAAATATACATTTCTATATAGAATTAGAAATAATTTATTCTTAAATTTTTCTTTTTGCTTTTGCTATAAGACCCCCTACTTTGCCGATTTTTAAGATTGTAGGTTGACCCGAAATACCATGTAAGTTTTAATGATCAGTCAATAAAACCATGAAATATATGATAAAAAAAGGACTGCCTATTATATCCTTAACGAGCGCATATATAAAAAATTGACATTCCATTTAGAATTATAAAAAGTTGATTTTTGAGTGTTTCCCATTACTTGTTCTATAGGATCTACCATATATATAAAATATGCTAAACTATGCTAAAACTTAAGAAAAAATACGCTTGAAATGCTATGTTTTTTTGTTGCTTCAACTAAAAAACTTGAAATATTTACCACAAGGTAAAACTATAGGCCTCAATACGCGATACTATATTTAAACTGTTGCCTCTAACCTTTTCCCAGAGACGGACAAAATGATGGATAACCAAGTTATCATATAAGAGTTTCATCTTTTTCAACTAATTTTCATTTTAGTAGAATCCCAAGAAGGAAATGTGGAAGCGGGTTGAAATGTTGTCAGTATAACATTTTTTTTCAAATTACTATGATTTTATGTTTTATACTTTGTTTTTTTTTAAATTTTAGTCAACATAAGTTCCAGAGTCTACTTTGTCAATTGAAATTCAAAATTTTGATGCATGTCTACAAATATAAATCACAAAAATTTGAATACGCAAAAATAAATTTTGTAAAGATAAGCCCTAATTTATTATGTGATAGCCAATCGACAGCCTTTTCTTTATTATTAGAGTAGTTTTTAAATAGTTTTTCTTAGAAATGATCATAAACTACTAATAAAGAGTAAAAATGAATTATGGTATTTATGTAATTGGACAATATTATCCCAATATAATTCGATAGGAAATGTATCATTTAAACAATTTACAGCACAATAAAAAAAACGAAATTCAAGCGCTAATCCATGCTTTTTCTCGAAAAGACGTATCCAGATTTTATTCGAGACATCTCATAATTTAGTTAAATAAATTAAATTTCGATTGGATTATTTATACCATATAACCCTCAAATTTCACAATTTCAATGCTATTTTATTGTGACAAATTTTAATCAATTTTAGTTGTGTAATTATTATTGTAATTACACCACTAAAATTGGCTAAAATTGTGTGTTGTGTGTGTGGGAACACCGTACAGATGGTGTTCCCAACTTATTTTGAGGATTTGGTTTGTGTGTGTTAATAATCCCAAGAACTATGCCCGTCGAAGGGGAGACATCAGACTAAAAGGAACATACTGGCTCTCCAGGCTATGGGGTTTGGCGTGGGGTCAACACCCCCACTCCGTAAAATATCTACTTCAAAGGCTTAAGGCGTTTTGGAACATTGAGTGTCCGAACACTGTATTACAATAAAGGACAGCAATTACTTGTAGAAGAATCTGACAGGTACAATTGCGATTTACTTGCCATTCAAGAAATGCGATGGATTAAAGCCAGTAATATTGAGAAAAGAAATCACACGGTTTACTATAGCTGTGATAAGAAAAAACGTGTCTTTGGAATTGGGTTCCTGTTGAATAAAAGTATAAAGCACCTAGTGGTTGACTTTGTTCCTAAGTCATCCCAAACTGTGGAAAATTAGTCTAAGGAGAAAGTTTTTTAACTAAAGCTTTATTAATTCTCACCACACACAGACGATCACCACCCACGACCCACAGAGATCACTCACACCTACAGACGACAAGGAAGAAAAAGAAAAGGGAAATTTTTTATAAGCATCTTTCTATGCTCTACAGATCCTGTCCCAAGAACGACATTAAAATTGTTTTAGGAGATATGAGTGCTAAGTTGGGTTGGAGAGGTTGAATTCAGACCAAAAATTGGAAAGTATAGCCTGCATGATAGCAATAATGACAACGTACAACGGCTAGTATTTTTTGCTGCCGAGAACAGCATGATAATATCAAGCACTCTATTTAATCACAAAAAAATACACAAGATGACATGGCACTCACCCGACGGAGAGATCCAGAATCAAGTTTATCAAGTACTCATCGATTTTAGGCATGTATCGGTTATCCAGGTTGTTAGAACTTATCGCGGCGCAACCTGTAACTCCGACCACTTTTTAGTTATCTCTAAACTAAATGCCAAAATTTCAAATGCCCTAAAGATACAGGAAGAGAAGCAGAAGGGGTTTAATTGTGAATAATTGAGCAATGATACAAACATACTAGACTTCCAGTTCACACTTGAGGAAGAAATAAGATCTAAAAACATTGCCGAAATTGATGGTGTGGAAAATAAGTAGAGTTCGTTCAAAGACTCAATCATTCACTCAGCTGAAAATTTACTGGGAAGAAGGGAAAAACCTCAACCAACAGACTGGTTTGATAATGAATCCTTGCAATACAGACACAAAAGTTTTGGCCACAAAAACTTTAAGCCTTTAAAAATATGATCCAAAAGCACCACTCAAGAAGCACCACCCGAGAAATATGAGAGAACTTGAAAAGAGGAAAAGAAGGTCCATCGGCTTAAAAGACTTTTTCACAACGACCTATTTAAAGACATTGAACATCTGAGAGGGTCCAATGAAAGCCATGCTTTCTACTGCGAAATCAATTTTGGCCACAAAGACTTTAAGCCTAGAACTATCGCTCGCAGAGACAAAAACAACATCATACTAAATGAGAGAAAAGAGGTGCTCCATCGATGGAATGAGCATTTTGGTGACTTGCTGAATAATCACATAGGGGATGGATCTTTTACCAACCCTACTATTACGGCAAACACTGAGAATATTCCACCACAATCTTCGGCAGAATTTAGAGAAGGAATTTAAAAAATCAAGGATCACAAAGCTCCAGGCCCAGACTCGATTTTTTTCAGAACTCATCAAAATCCAGCAAGTCAAAACATTGAGGAAATTCATGGCCTTACTGAATCACTTTGCAACCAAGAAGTTTTGCCTGAAGATTGGAAATTGAGCATCATTTGCCCTGTTCACAAAAGATTTTGTCCACTCCGGGGGAATCAGTCTCCTTTGCGCTTGTTATAAACTGTTTCCAAATATATTTCTTAACAGACTAGTAACCTATGCAGACAACATTACAGGCGATTACCAATGCGGTTTTTGCAGAGGAAGGTTTACAATAAAACATATCTTTAACATTAGGCAAATCCAGGAAAAAACTAATGATTTCGGCATAAAAATCACCATATCTTTATTGATTTCAAAACTGCATACGATTCAGTAAACAGAAAACTACTCATTGAACCCATGAGAGAATTAGCAATACTTGAAAAACTTATAAATTTTACAACTATTACTCTAACTGAAACAAAACTTAAGGTCAAAGTTCAGAATAATTTTTCTGAGTCCATTGTTATTTCATATAGGCTCAGACAAGGGGATGCACTGGTCTGCTTGCTCTTTGATATTGCCCTACGAAAGATTGCAAAAGACTCGAACACAAATATCCGTGGTTCAATCTTTAAAAAATCTGTTCAAATTTTCGCATTCGCTGACGCCATCGCCGTCGTTGCACGAACTCCTAAGGCACTTAGAGAGACTTTTACATGACTAGAGGCTGCAACTTGCAAAATGCATCTTGCTATCAAGCAAAATAAAACTAAATATATTTTCTGTGCCAATTATAGCAGACCTTATGTTAAAATTGGTGATTATAAATTTGAAACGGTTAGCAACTATAAATACGTAGGATCAGAAGTTAATACCCTCAATGAAATCATACCTGAGATCCGTAGTAGGCTCACAGCAGCTAACTGATGTTTTTTCGGTCTTAAAAAGTACTTGAAGTCTGGCTTCATCAGTAGAAAAGCAAAGATTCTGATTTACAAAAGCTTAATTAGACCCATTCTTTGTTACTCTGCTTAGATATGGACAATGATGGAAAAAGTAAAATATATCATTTTTGTTTTTGAAAGAAATATTTTAAAGAACTATTTTTGGTGGTCTAAAATGTAACAACATCTGGAGAAGAAGAACTAACAATAAAATTATTTAAAGAACCGTATGTAGTCTAATACATTGCAATTCAGGGAATAAAATGGGTAAGGCTCTTGAACAGAATGGACGACAGGCAACAAAAAAGATTTTCTCAGGCAGACCATAGGGATCTCGAAAAAGAGTAAGACCTTAACCGAGGTGAATTGACTGCCTGGAAAAAACTTTAAAATCCCAAGTGTAACGAACTGGATGTCTCTGGCCAAGAACAGGAGAGCTTGGGAGTTAATTCTGCGGAAGGCAGGGATTCTGGGCTCTCACAGCATTGTAAAAGAAGAAGAATTACTATTGTAATATTATCTTTTTCAGAGGAATTTTAAATATACGTGAAATTATATTTCACAAGCGCAGTAAAATTAGCGACCGATAAAACAAATATTTTACCATCCGAATTTATTAACAAAAAGTAACCTGAAAATAAAACAGTTTTATTGACGGTTTGTTTTCTATATTACTCGTGTATATGTCGACATCACATGTATGTACCTATTGAACATTAGATCATTCTATACTGGTTATGATTGCATAAAGATGTACGCTTAGCGACTAAAAATTATTTTTGAATTGTGGGAAAATCGGCAAACTCATTAAATTTAAAGCAATCGGTGTTATTCATTTTGAACAAAGCTAAAGCGTCGGATATTTAGTCAAATTATTTTTCGCAAATATAGTTTCTACCAAGAGGCTCGAATGTCAAATACTCTGCATTGGATGAAATACTTATTTTCAAAAAATATTCAGATTCCATATTTTTTGGAGCTTGAATTTTTTTTCAAATTGTGATTCGTTTCAAGACTTAGACCATTATTTTACATAATCTGTACAAATCTCATGTACGTGGTACTAATAATTTAACTAGTGATACAGAGACGGCTGTCCATGTATCACCAGTTACATGTACATACAGAAAACGGGGAGAGGAAAAAAAGATTCCTTCAAACTTTTCAGATGTCAAATAAATAAGTTAGTGCCATATATAAATTGTTTTCCTACCTTTACAAAAAAAACGGTTAAATATTAGTAGAACTCACACCAAAAAATTCCGTATATACTAAATTCCGTAATTCCTATATTCAAACATTAAAAAAACAAAACTAATTACAAATTGATTTACTAAAAACTAATCAGCTATTCACAAGTATCCACGAAACTAATTGAAAATATTAATACTATTTCCCACGGCGAACTATATGCTTATTATATATAATAATTTTTTTCTCATCCGCAGTTTCCATAGAATATAATTGAATATTAATGTGAGATGAAAATTAAGGCACATGCGTATCAATATGTTTTATGACTATGCCAAATTCCAAGTTTTGACGTTTTGAAGATAAACGGCTGATAAATATGCGGACGGATGGACACGCAAATGGTCCCACAAGGGTTTCATTGTTACTTTTTGGGGTACAGAACTTAAAATATGTTGTTAAGTAATAGTATAAATCGCCCAAAAAAGATTCTGTATTCACTTATATACATACAAATACAAATTTAAATACAAAGTTTAATAATATTTCTATAAGACTATTTGGAAATATTAAGCACCCGTAATTTCACTTTTCATCAAACTTTCCCAAGCACGAATTAGAGACTTTTGTATAAAAAGGAGGGCTTAAAATTAGAACAATATATTTAGTATAACATAAATAAAACATTCTATAAAATATCTAAGATAGTAAACAATATCTGAAAGCGAAAATTGTATATATCGCATTGATTTTTTTCAGCATCAACGTAAACTTTCTGAAAAATTAATTCATTTACCGTGCGAAATTTTCATAGAACAACGTGTATGGTCGGATGGCTCCACGACTCGTTTATTACAATGATGTAAACACGCTCGGAATTCATTTATTTCAAGTCGTCAAGGACTGTCAAGGTTATTATATTTCGCTATTTACATTTCGTGATATTAAATCTTTATTGTAATGATAGATATAAATTTTACTTATTAAAATACGTGGCGTTGAATTAAAAAGATAATAAAAATAGGTTCTGAGTATGATGTTATATAGTTATATTTATTAAACTCCATAGAAAATTAAGATGAGTAAGAAAATTTCCATCTCATCATAACAGAATATTGAATATGAATGTTACAATGCTTTTGAGATGTAAAATAATGACGTATGTTCGTCAAAATAAATGAACTTTATATTTATAGGATACTACGAAAACTTTGATTTCATTTCGTTTGCAGACGCAAATCACGCAGAATGTGGTGAAAATGCCTTTGGCGTCTGATAAGCTGTGCCATTTACAGAAGTAATATCTTTTATAATCACTGGATATTCTTTTGAATTTTGCTATGTTTTTGAAACTCATGACAACGCCATCTGTGTGAAATAATCGTTACTACTCTTTTCATTTTTTACTAATTTGAAAAACCCTTGAAAAATCTACTAACTTTACGGTGCTGAATTCCTTTTTCACTATATTTTTGCGTTCTAAGGTGGCAGCAAATATATCTTTGAAAATAAGTCGTTCCTATTTTCAATTTTGATTAAGTGTAGGGGATATAATTCGAATTCCACAACACTTTTGAGTTCCAAGATGGTGGCATTTAAAACCTCAAAATAAATCGTCACTATAATCGATTTCGATTTGCTTTAGGGTGTTGAACTCGAATTTCCATCCAAGATGGCAACAAATATATTTATCAGAATAAATAGTCACTCTATTCGACTTGTACTAACCATAGGGTGCTGAATTCAAATTTCATAATGTTTTGAAATTCGAGATGGTGGCACCTTCATCTATTTCCCTTAATCCTCAGTATATTTATTTTTAATTGATTTTATAGTGCTTATTTCGAATTCCACAATATTTTTGAAACTCAAGATGACACCCTCTCTTCTTTGCAATAAATCACCATTATATTTATTTATTTTTGACAATTTTAGCTTTGTGAATTCCAATTTTCCAATTTTTTTTTTAGGTTCAAGGTTACGGCATTTGTCATTTGCAATAAATGTAACGATATTCGAATTTTACTAATTTTACTGCGTCGAATTCGAATTTCACAATGTTCGTGAGATTGCTATTACCGGTATACGTTATTCGCAATGAATTGCGTGTGTGTTCCTTTTCAACAAAATTTAGGGTGACGATTTCGAATTTTACAATATTTCTTTAGTCCAGATGGTTCAATTCAATTAGTTCAAATCGAATATAGTGGCACTTTATAGCCAAAGAATTGAACTAATTTCAGCGTACTCAATTCGAATTAAACAATATTTTTGAGATTAAAGATGAAAGCATCTATTATTTTCAGTAAATCATCAGTTTATTTGTTTTTGCCTAATTGTATAATGGTCATTACAATTTTACAAACGACGACGACATCACTCATTTGCAATTGATCACAATAATATTCGTTTTTAATAAATGTTAGGCTGTTGAATTAAAATTTCACAACCTTTTTTTATAATTCACTGTATGGTATATACAATATTATTTCGTTTTACACTAATTTTACGGTAATGAATTCGATACCGCTATCTTGGATCTCAAAAAAATTGTATAATTCGAATTCGGTACACTAAAGTTAGACGAAATCGAATATAGTACGGATTTATTTAATCAGACAGATGCCTTCTATACAATATTAAGTAGAGAAAGGAAATTTAATTTTTATTGGATAAACCAAAATCACACCATTATTAAACACTAAAACTGTACTTAATAACATGTTACAATTAAATAAATACATACATAAGTATTTCATTACTTGAAAGCCACTTTTTATATATTTTTTCTGAGATTATAATTTTAATATATTTAAAAAGACAAGGTTTTTTTATTTTTCACTAGATGTCATTAATTTTTTTTTATTTATTGATTTGTTTACATATTGATAACTGCAATACCATCACTAATATTTAAATGTGGGCCACTTATCTGTATGCACTCTAGAAGGAAAGTGTATAAAGATCTTGAAAAATATGGCGTATAACAATACTGTCCGGGAAAATAGGGGACAGAGTTGCTAATCAAGAAATAAGTAATACAGTTTTAGCGTTCAGAAATAAAGAGTTGTGTTTTTTTTTCAAAATTAAATACTCTCTACTAAATGACTTTTTGAACCACAGTTCAAAAAAATCCTATGTTTGCAAACTAATATCATCTGATTTCCTACTTTTAGGCAATTTTTCAGAATGCTATTCTTTTTAAAATTTCGGCCCTTTCCCTCAATAATTTTTGAACATTTTCGTGAACTAAAACATTTGTCTAATAATTACTTCGTTTCCATATAGTGTATTCAGGGTTCTGTGCCCCAAAGTTCCGAACGAATCCATTGTGACAATGTAATTTGTCTTTTCATCCGTCTGTCTGTCGGTTCCTTTTAAAATAAAGATAGAAATGTGAAATTTACACGTAATTTTTAATTTCTTGTTCCAACCTTGAAGTAGTGTTGAAAATCATTCGTTCGATATTTCCTTATGTAAGTAGATTTTTCCGCATCTGTTCAATAGTATTTTGAAAAATTTTAACTTAATAAATACAACGAAGATCTATTCTATAAGACTCGAAGGTCATGAGTGGACTCCCATTCCATAATTCCGAAATTATGTAATTAGGGACCGATTTTGAACTTTTCATCAATCCGTAACTCAAAATTAATATAATTACAGAAGTATGTATTTTGACTTAAACTATAAAAATAACATACCGATCAAGTATCGATTTACATTATATTACATGCTAAAAAAGTGTATAATTACATATTAATGTAGGCTATTATGTGACATCTTTGAAAATAGCCGGCAGCACTGTCTGTCTGTATTGAGTAGTTGCGTTGCGGTAATTCCCCGTATTATATATGAGACTCGGATAATTCATGCACGACTAGAATAGTTATTTCAAATAAAGAAAGATTTTGTGTACTTTTAATATAATCAATGTAATGTTTTTAAAAGTTTTCAATGAACATATTTTTTTTTAAATATTGAATATATTTGGCGTTAATTTATATTACAATGATACGAACGAACGTGTACAACGAAACCTAGGTTGTGATAAAGAAATTAAAGAAAGTAGAAATAATACAACATCACGTGATTTAATTGTGAATATTTTTTTTAAATTATTATTTCACGTCATTAACAAAGAAACCCGTATATAAGGAGTTTTTAAAAAAGTGCACACAATCTTTGATTTGGGTACAATGCTTGAGAGAAGACAATGCACAAAATGTTAATTGTAAACCTTGCATAAAAAAGTATTAAATCTTCCTCAAGGTTCAGTTGGAGCGTTACTTACCCTCATGTGCACTGAGCATATTAGTGGCCAGCGCACATGTAACGCTCCAGTGAGTCAGGATCATGTCACAGATACTAGAAATTAACTTCGAACAAAGAACTTAACTTACTATTACCATTCAATTGCGTTATGTATATAAACCCGTGTAATAAGAGTAGTAGCACTAGATGGAATTCCATTTAAAAAAATTGTTTGAAGACCTAATATATCTCTTTAAATAGTCTGGCTACAATTTTCTAAAATCTCCTACAACTATAACCAAGATATATAGTCCTTGAATAAAGTAATTAGAAATGAAAAAAAATAATGAAATTTCAAAATAAAAAAGGTTCACTACCACTTTTAATTAATGAACCTGAAAAAGAAGGTATTTAAATACAGACATTCACAATAAATACGTACCATTCACAACAAATACATACGTACGTACAGCATTTGAGTGCGTTTCAGCTCAATCTCGATGACATAATTTCCTTCACTGCAGACGGAGCCAGTTTAATGTTTAAAATGTATAATAAATTTCATGGCCACTATCAACTGTGTCCTACCCATGGAATACTACATGTAGTGATTGATTAAATAAAACCCAGAAAACTTCCGGTCCGTAATCTGAACCTGAACTGAAGATACTGATGCTGAAGCAAAATAAAGAAATTGTTGATGGATTGTTAATAGATATACCTAGATTTTTAGAGCTAGACTTATTATATAATCACATAACTAATATATTAATAGATGTGGTTAATTATATTCATAAATAAGTAAAGTGTATAAAAGAAAAATATACTTTAAAAAAGTATATTAAAAATGTGACTCTGATATTAGATTGTAAAAAGGAAATGGAGTAGCTTGTCAGATATGGTTGACCAATTTCTTAAATTAAAAACAGGCACTATGAAGGTTTTACTACAAGAGATTTAAAATCCAATGTGAAATTAAAAGATGAAATAATTGGAGTCAGTGAGGTCATTGTGTTGACGTGATTCAAGTTTATTAAAAGTGAATGCTGAATACAGTTTATGCTTAATAAATTAGATTTTCAATCAAACGAACTCACTTAACTTATTACGTAATCATAAACAGTGACAATCTTTGAAAAAATTATTTTTAAGAAAATTTCCATGCTAAAATCCACTTGTACAGTTTCCAATCATGTCGTAGTCATATTGACAAGACCGCTTAAATTTCATATTATAATACAATGAACCTCAGTATAAAAACGTGTCAAGTAAAAACAATTGCCAACTAAACGCGTTCATATTTTCGGACATTTTTTCATTCTGAATACTATGGTACATTTCATAAGACTTCGAATCCCGACTATAGCTGGTTACTATTAATAAGTATAACTATTCATATTAAAATACCTAATTATGTTTGACCGTTTACTATTATGATTCGCTTTCGATAAACGTGGAAGACTTTTTATTTCGGAACAGAATTTTTTGATATTTACAGTAATCACAACGTGACGGTAAAGATGTCATGACAAAAGTGTAAATACATAAAATTATTATACTATTTTCAATTCTAAGGTGTAGTATTTTCATATGAACATTATTTTTTTTATAGGTCACTTTTTTTCCTTTTCCACGCAAACGAAACAAGCTAGCTCTATCTACTTTCAGAAGATATAGCTAGCTTTTCTTTAGGAATTGTAACTAGTAACTCCATTACCAGACAAATATTTTGGTGTTGTTTTTTCATATAGAATTAGTCATATCATAGTTTGTAAATTCCACATACTAATTAAAAATGATTCATACATTAGTTATTATTAAAATAGTCCACTACTTATATTTTCCTGTGCACTTTTTTTTGCTTCTTTGTAAAAATAAAATCAACTGGAATATCGTAGCGTTTGGTCACAAAATGTATCGTAAATGATAATAATGATGGATTAAAAAAGATATAATTTCAAGAGTGTGAAATGTAACATTAAACACGAAATATCGTAAAAATACAAGAAAATAGCAATTGTACTACTAATTATTAATATCACATGTATCAATAACTTCGTCAATGCACATAAATGTTAGTAAATAAATAAATAAACCATGTTGTAGTTTTAATTTATTCATAAGATCGAAATATTTCACATGCAAGAACCATTCACATTTGATATTTTTTAAAGTTTTAAGTAAATGCCATATAAATTATTAATATGAAATTAAAAAAAATCTTTGGTAAAAGGTGTTTTCATTTGATCACAGTTTTATGTTTTATAGTAGTTATTGCGTATAATAAAATGTTATTGCTATATGACTCAACGAGTTCAGTAATTGCATTATAAAGGAATAATATTCTTTGAAATAATATTTTTATAAGAAATAATCAATACAAATAAATAAATAAAAAAAAACAAATTTGTTCAAAAAATATAATTTAACTATTTTCGCAGTTTGTTCCTTTTTGCTATCTTATTTATCTTTGTAGATAATGTGTAACAAAACAGTACTCCAAAAGAGTGGTCTCGCAAAAAAGAAAGACCCACTGCTTAATTGTTATATTGTCCAATAAAAGACACAATACAATAATGTATGTAAATTACAGTTTTATTTCTTGTAACTATGAAATAAATGTAGGTACATTTTAAGGTAAAGGAATTCTAAGTTAAACTGCGGATAAAAAAGGATTATAAATTTCCCACTGAGAGCTGTAGAGAATGACAATTTAAACAACTTATTATCAATTTGAAGAAAGGAAATGTAAAATATCATTTTTTCTCTACAGGACTATGCTAAAAGTTGAAATTAAAAATATATATTTAAAAAGACAGTGAGGATATTAAAAAAATAAATATTTGCTTATGGTTGTTGTTGTTGGCACGTTTGCATATATACATACACACACACACATATATATAAATATGTATGTGTGTGTATATATATATATAATTTTATATTTATTTATATTAAACAAAGAAGATTAATTTCGCCAGTCAGTTTGTCCATCTGCTTGTCACAGCGTCATACCTCTTTCAGTTCAAAACAAGTTGTAATGCCATGTAAGGAAAAGATGCAGTAACGTGGACTATGTGAACATAAAAAAATGTTTTATAAGGTATTCTTAAAAAAATTACACCTAGCTAGGGTATGAAACATATTTGCTCACGGGTCCTCTTAAATAGGGATCCTTCAAGAGATATTTTAATTTCCAGTCAAAAATGTTTAAAAAAAATTATGTAGCATCCTACTTGGAAGAATAAGACGCTATACGGAAATAAATGTGTTTCACTCCGTCCGTCCGCCTCTAATTTTTTTCCACTTATATTAAAAATCTGAATCAGTACAACATAATTTAATAAGCAGTTAAGGAAAATTATTTCGCTTAACTTCCATCACCAAATGAAAAGGACGTAAGTAACCAAGTTAATTATTTTACACTTCCATGTATGTAAGTTACAGAAGGCAATCGATCACGATAATACCCTATATCCACTAAAGTAAAATATTTTGAATGTCATAAACTAACAATTATATGTAGACTGCAGTTAAATGTAGGCGGCAGTTATCATCTATTTTCAATGGAATCTAATGTGTCGTGAACAATGTAACATTTATTTCTAAATACTTATATTAAGCATAATATAATAAAACTGCTCTCGTTATATTCACGGGTATATAATGAGTGTAAAATAATAAGTGAATATATTACAATTTACTAGTTTAGAATCTTGTTAATACATCAATACCCTCTTTGTCAACCTACACATAAATTGTAGTACAGATAGGATACGAACATCATAATAATTGTACATTGTATTGTGGCTGATTCGGGGATAATATAAATTCCTTTAGTTATTTTTAAGCTTCCGTAGACAAACTAAGAATCCCTTTTGTTTGTCCACATTCGTCTGAATATTAGTGATGTTTTATTCTGAAACGATTGATACAATAAAGTTGAAATTTGTCTGATTATGCATTGTGAGAAAAAAAGATTTTAAAAGAAAATTTAATAATAATAGTCCTACATTTTCAGTGGAGGCGATTCTTTTTCAATCGCATAAACGACTATGTAAAGTGTTGTTGCATAGATCTTTTAAATACGCTCACGGAATATACCATGAATTCCTTTTTCCTTAGATTTACAGGTCATTAACTCCTACCAGCTAAACCGCTATTTTGGAATAGTTTTTTTAAATTTGTAGTACATGCAACGCAATTTAAAAGAAAATTGTCCTAGCCAAGTAGGATCTTCAAGTTTACGAATGATACATGTATAATTTTTCAAAATAAATTCAAATATCGAAATACAATATATATTTTTCAAAAAAATCACGAGCGATAATACAAGCCACTATTAAAATAACTAACAGTCTAATAACATTTCTAATAACTTTTGAGACAGAATGTACTAAGTACGTAGTTATTTTCTATTTATGAATATTATTGGCAAACTTAATGGGTTTCTAAGTAACAAACGGTTGACAAGATGAAGTGATGGAGGTTGTGACGCGAGCCAGTTTACTTTGACAGTTTTAGGATTAGATAGTTAAAACTTTTAACTCTGCCGAGACTTCTGAGTGAGATTGTTGGCACTTCTAATTCTACTTGACTTACGAATTACCAGTCACTTTCGCACTTCACAGTACTTCCATTATTCATCCTTTCAGACATAATAAATTATAATATTATAGTTAATGATTGAAATAACATTTTTAGCAATAATTCCACATTTTTTAATGTTACTCTATATATTGTTATATGTTACTAAAAAATGAAGTTTTTTAAAACATATGAGCACGTACAAAAATTTAAACAATTTTCATTAAACTGTTTACAAATCGGAATAAAATATTCTACTGTGTAAATATTAAACACATTAAATGGTACGTTTTTCGCAGACGTCAAACAAATGTTATGATGGTATAGTTTAAATCTTGTAAACATATAAAAATATTTTGTTACATGTTTACATGTAAAAATTCTGAGTACTATTTATTTAAAATACGCAATATGTATACTAGTGAAAAATTATTACTGTTTCTTAAGTATTGATAGAGGGTATAGGTAAAAATAGACCCAAAATTTGATGGATTCATATATCCTCATCTTTTTATTAAAAACAAATTGAAAAATGCGTTTACATTCTATATAATGTTGGTCCTTTTTTCAGCCTATCTAGAAAATTTATTTTTCTCCTTTTATATATATGGTGATCTCTTTGTTTCCTGTCTATCTCCATACAATATTAAAATGTCAATTAGAGTTACTTAAACAAAACTTTCAGTAATTTAACATTTTTAAAACACAATCTAACAAGTTAAAAAATAAAATACGAAATATGTATTCACTACAATTAATGCAAAACTTAACAACCAGTTCAAAATTTAAATAAAATTTCAATTCGATAATTAATATTAAGTTCTTCAATACATTGGATAGTCTATTACAAGTAAGACCGAAACATAATTGAAGTTATTACATTTAGAATATTGTAAAATAAATATTATTAAAAGACGATAATTCTACGAAAATCGCGCAGGATGATATTTTAAGTCTAATTAACAATCGACGCCTGGTATATTACATTATTTCTATTTTAAAATATGAGGGTAATTCTTAAGTAAATAAATATTATAATAGCAATTTCGATAACTCTTTTCATTCATCGCTCACAAAAACAGGACAGTTTCACAATAATACACAACATACTAAACAACTGGAAAGGATATTGAAATTTCCCTCTCGCCATTGATTTGAGTTGAAATACGATTTAATATAAAACAATCCTGAATATACGCCAATCGAATTGCGGTTTGCATCTGCTTCTCTATTTGCATTACCTCAAACTGTAATAGCATAAAGCGCTTCATTGATCCCTGTGTAATATATAAAACTCCGCAGACTAATGTACGGTAAAAACAATAAATGAAAAATAAACAATATCAAATTAAGTTAAAAAGAAATAGTTTAATAAAAACGCAGGTATGATTAATTATTTTCTGTTGTGATTGCTATCGTTTACTTCCATTTTCAAAGCACTATGAGAATGAAAATAACCTTATATTTAAAAATAAAGCAATTATTTTCGAAGAATGTTAACTCCTGCAGGATAAATCTACCAGCATCATAGTATCTTCCTTTGTCATAAAGAAACCCAGACGCTTATCTTAATGATGATTGCAGTAAGCAAGTTATTAATTTTTGTTTAATTAAAAATATGTCTTTTGAAGACTATTTCATATAATGCAAATAGATAATGCGCCGGATAGAATACGATAGCCTCAGAACAAAAGCTACTCCACTCAAAAAAGATTTTTGATAAAGGAAAATTTATTCAAAACTTATGATCTGAATATATTTATAATCTCGTTACATCACACTCTTAAGACATTTATGAACTATTATATACGAAAAAAAAATGTTAAAATACAAATGGAAATTGAAAATGAAATCAATTTTAACAAAAAATAAATTACTTATAATTTCTAATTTACGCAGACGCTCAAAACTAATTATACTAAATAGTTAATTAGTAAGAGTTCTCTTCAAATTGACCACCTGAAAATGTCGTCATACAACGAAACCTAGATCGTGGTTAAGAATTTAAATAAAGTGGATGTAATGCTACATCAGTAGTTCTATTTAATCGATAATAATAATTAATAATAAATTTCTACAAACTTAAAGCCAAAATGTATTGAGTATACTAAAAAGCATCAAGGAATTTAAAAAAAAAGGTAAAAACATTTGAAGTATTTTTTAAAATTGTATTTTATCATCGTTTGATATGTTTAAATTAAGTAACGGTACGGGTCAGATTGGCGAAGATTATATTAATACATCATATGTAGTGGTTTATGCAAACTGAGAAACAAAACGAGACTCATGTGCCTGAAAGTTTTGTATTAAATATTTAATGTTGTTAATGTCACAGAAATAAAATAAATAACATAATTATATACATAATCCTTCAATCTTCCGCTTAATGACATCGTATACGACCAACTGCAGCTACTGCGCACGGATAAATATATCATTTTGCACGAATACATATGATATTCGTCTATTTCAGTTTAGCTTCAGTTCTGTTCATTAATTTAGTCTCACTATGCGGCCTGACTTTGACTCTTTGTTCGTGCCATTTACTATTTCAGATATACAGTTGTGTAGTAGCTGAAAGTTTACAGTCAATCAATGTTAAGAGGATGTTATGTGTATCATTATTATACAACCTGGTCTGTTTGTTCACATTTGTTTGCATTGTCCTTATATTTTCTTTCTACTTTTTCTCGTATAACCCAGTACTTAACTTAAACCGTAAGTTGGAATTGGGAAAGAATATAATAAATAATTTATTGTTAGATCTCCTTGTATCAAGAGCAAAGAAATAGATTCCTTTAAAGATAATTTATATATCGTCTACATGTCAATCTATTACATTACATTGCTAATATCCCACCTGAAGATGTTGTAATACAACGAAACCTAGATCGTGGTAAAGAAATAAAAGAAAGTAGAAATTATACTACATCACATAGTTTCATTTAATTGTGAATAATGAATTTCTACAAAATTAACGCCATATATATTCAATAGTTAGCATTATTTTGAAGAAAAACTTATCGTATCATTATTTTAAGATATATTCTTCTATCAAGGAAGAAACCCACTATTGCTAAAAAGGAAAAGAAATGGTCCTAGCTTTCCAGATAACTCGTTATATTTTAAGATTTTTTCTGAATGTTTTATCAATAGTTTTTTTTATTTCATAAAGATTTATATTGTTTTAAATTGACATTTTGAATTTTAATCGAGAAACTGCAATTTTGTTCATTCCAACAAATTTTTTTAAACGAGCGTATCGTTTAAACACCTTTTCATTCAAATATTATGCTAACTCAATCACAACAGATAAAATATATTAAAAACAATGTGTTTCACGATTTCCCTCGCAGTAAAACCAAATATAAAGTAAGTAGGCCATTGTTATTCCCATGTTTGTTTTACAGTATTCGAACACACGTAAACTTTAAAACAAACTGTTTAACCCTTACGTGTGTTTCATTTAATATTTAGCATATAAAAGAAAAACAACACTTCAAATACAGAAAAATAACACCTTTTAACACACTTCATAATTTCAATTATATTTGTATTCAAGTTTTCTATGTAATTTATATGTTTTTTGAGTTGATAATCCTGATTTACAAATATCCTAATAAAACATCAAACTTACTAAAACAAAGAAACCGCTTGATACACCACCATCAGTTAATTTTAACATTGCCTGTTTAATTGTCTAAAATTGTTACACATTAGATTTATTTAACATTTATCGATACTTCATATTAATGTTTAGCACTAAAAAACAGTAATCCATAAATTAATAATATGATATAGCCAGCGTTAAGTAATATAAGGCTTGGAAATATTACATAAGTTTGCACCTATCTCAACTATTGTTTCTTTTTTTTTACAGAACCAGAAACGTCATTTCCTTTTAGGAGCATTACCATCTTAAGTTCGTACTATTACCAATTAGGAACTACATTACCTATTCAGTTATATGAAAAAAAATTAATAAAACAATTTTGTGTAAAGTAATATTTTCTTGAAGATTTGTAATAAATAAAACTCATTGTCAGTTGACAAATTTAATGATTAAACTATGAATATAACATAACTAACATTATTAGAAAAATAAACAATAAAATAAACAATATCTTGGTGATTTATTAAGCTATAAGTATGGAGTATATTGAATATTTTTTTAAACTTGTTTACATAATTATTTACTTTATTTGTCTTAAATACGCATTTCCATTTCGCTTAAGATTCAAACAAACTCGATGGCCAGAAGGTTGAACAGTCTATAAATTAAAAACATTAAATAAAGTAAAATCATATTTATTGCCCTTGTTTACTTCACCAAAATTTAAAAAAAAATATACGTTTCTAAACTATAATTAGATTGAAGGATGAATTAACAACTAAACTTTAAGCAGTAAATTAACAAAGAGGCTTCATAAAACTTTTATGAATTTTCGGCCCTAATAAGTGAAAAAGTTTATTTTAGTTTCATTGTTAAAACGGCCTAATGATACGGGAAAGCTACGATTTAACTGACTTTTTTAAGTATAATTTTATAAAAACAAAAAGTAGTAAAAAATCATTTAATTAAATTTTCGCTGCAAAAGGCAGAGATTAAAATGTTAATGATTGTGCACAATCTTCGGGAAAAGTATATAATTTTGTAAGTTTCAAAAAATATATATTCTAGAATTTGAAGCTGTCTTCCCTGAATAAGAATATATATATATATATATATATATATATATATATATATATATATATATTCATTATATAATGAATATATTTGTTCTTCTTTAGGAATAGGAATCAATAATAATAAGGAATAAATAATACTTCATTAATCTATGATAGTCCATTGCCGTGAAATTTCTTAACAAAGTTGATTAATTCCCCTCTAATTTAATAATTTGATATGTTATTCTCTCTGTTTCACCCATTGTTTTAAAATGTACCTGTGCCGGATTTATTGTCAAACATTACATACTTGTAATTTCGTATGTGACTGAAAAACCTACGAATACCGTTTTCTATAAAGTAAAGTAATGTCCTCTATGGCCACGTCTTTTCGCTAATATATGTCCAAGTGAAATTAATCAATTATATTTGTGTAATTATTATGACCTAAACCGTTAGGCACTACTTTATTATTTTGATACTAACACAACGTAAATATTTTTTTCGAAAAATTATGTAAACATATCCTTTGACCCAGTTAAACGATTACAATAAAATGAAAGCGAAATATTATGTCAAGTTGACCCTAACTTTTTTTGAAAACTACATCCAGATGGTGTCGGTAATTTCTATGTAATGTGTGTATAAAAAACACACAAGTAGACAAACAGACAGAAAATCCATAAATGATTCGGTTACTTTTCCTTCATCTCTCAATATTTTTGTAATTGAATAATAACACAAGGTTATACTTATATTATGTTTACAAAATATAAATAATACATTTAAATTATATCATGTCAGGAGAATCAATAACTTTCAAACTACCATTTAATAACATGAGTGGACTTAAAAACCCATAAGCGTAAAATAATTCAAAGAAGTGCCATAAAGTATGTTATGACTGTTGAGATAACGCCCCAATCACGCGTCGTGATCTATGAAAATATCAAAAATATTAATGAATTTAACATTTGAATGTATTCAGCTGGTATAAGCTCAATATTAGTTAAGGTATTTAGCATCTGAATCTATTGGACTTTCCAAATTAATCTCAAAAATATCAAAAGTTTTCTATACAATCTAAATGCATGAAACAACTACTGGGTGTCCCAAACATGATATATTTAAGAAATAATGGAATTAGAAAAACAGTCGTTATCGTAATTAATTTTAATATTAATAAATAAAGTAACCCTATTACGTCGATAGTTTTTAAGTACGTTCAAATACACGAAAAGTGAATAGAAAATAATAGCTCAGGAAACGGTTTTTACAATTTTTTTCGTTTTTTTAATGCAAAATAGAAAAGTTAGATTTACAGAAAAATACATTTCGATAACTGGAGCAGTGGAATTCTTTTTGTTTCAAACGAATGACTTTGATTAAAATATTGGATGGTCAACGAGAGGCAATTATTTCTAATGTCGTCGAATAGAGTTGATATGGAATGAGCATACATGTTATACTTCAATTATTTAATACAACCAACCTAAAATAAAAAGTGTAAAGAACCTTTCATGAAGATAAAGGAACCTTTTGAATAAAATTTGTATGTATTATAATATGATAGCAAATAGATTTATTTAAAAATTTCCCACTTCACTATCATTATATACGCAAATTAGTAGTCCTTTTAGAAATAAGACATTAGAATAAGACATTTCTTTTAGAATAAGACATTCTTATATGAAATAACACTTATTAATTATCTATTAAATGATGTTAAAGTTGTCTTGTAATTAAATATGATGATTTTTAGTAGCAAAATATTAAATAATTCTCGATTTAAAAGCTCTTTATCTTAGTTTTTTTATGTGACAGGGTAGTATGAATATTTCTTTTGGTGTTCTATACAAAAGAATTCATAAGATAAAAAGTTCTCTCTGAAGTATTATGTATTTTTACGTATATATAATTACAAAAAGGAAGAACCTTCAAGTAAAGAAGTTACAACTTCAAGCACAGAAGTTTAAGTAATAATGTCCCGTATCAAAAATCTCAGTGCTTCCTCCCAACAGGGTTAAAGTCTGTCCCTCCTCATTTAGGATATCCATTTTTTCTAGAACGCATTTAGCAAACTCACTAAAGGACTCAAAAATCAGTTTATTCTCAACCAAGTCTCAGCGACTAAAGATACCACATTCTAAGATTCCGCGTGATTCTACTCTACAATTAAGATGCATGTTCTCTAACAAAACTTTACACACATCATCGTGCTCACTGCAATGGAACAAAACATTATTCATGTCCTGAGTTTCGATAGCGCAGGTATAAGCCGGGCTATCCCTTAAAGCGAATCTGTACAAGCTGGCACGGTATATACCGTGATTCGTTAAAAACTGTGAGGTATAATTGTCGTTGACGAACCAGTTCTTGCGTAACCGCTCAGATACATTAATTAAATTCAGGCCTAATGATTTCCCCCTTAAATCGGGCGAGGACCACTTAGACTGCCCGTGAGCATTGATGATTTCCAAAATACGTTTTTTTCTATCAACTAAACAAAAACTCAAGGTGCATCGGGCCTACATCGAAACTCTTATTTCGTGCGAAGATAAAAGTAGCCGCGCGTTCCACAATCGCGAGGTCGGCAGATAAAAGATCGCCAACACCGGCAGCGCATCCGTCGAGCAGGTAGTTTAGCCTTTGATCAGCGCTAATAGCAATTTCACGCTGCGATCTTAGTACTATCCGTCTAACCTGCTGAACCCCGACGCACCGCCGAGCATATAAACATATACATAATAAATATAAAACCTAAACATATACATCAGTTTGAAGATAGAGTTATTCTGCCCCCAGCTAGCATCAGCAAGCCGGGCCGTGGTATAGAAGACTACCCGAGTTCTTTCACCGATGTACCGCGCCTGTAGTAAAAATCTCTGCCGTACATCAAGGGCCATGCCCCGGTAGGTTACTTCATCCCTCACGTCGATCCTAGGACTAGCCACATCTACAGACGGTTCCCTCTTCAATCTTCCATTAAAAAGAAGAACCTCGGACTTTTGTGGGACAAAGATAAGCTTTTTCGTAGTACCCCAGTCGTATAACCTGGCGAGAGGGTGCCCTGCTCGATTCTCTAACTCTCTGCGGCTTGCTTCTCCGACCAACAGTAGAGTATCGTCAGTGTATGCGATAGTACCGTATTCCTGAAGGGGTATTGCAAAGATACCATCGAACTTGACATTCCACAAGATTGGTCCAAGGGCCGAGCCTTGCGGGTAGTCTCTGGATAGCATTTTTCGAACTACAGTATTTCCACTCTGCTAAAAGACAACCCGATTACAGACGTAATCCATAATAATTCAGCGGAGGTCCTCTGATACTCCTCTTGACTCCAACGCAGACAAAATAACCGGCCACCAAGTATTGTCAAACGCACCGGAAATGTCCAGAAAAATACCTAGGACGTATTTGTCTGTTTGTATGGGCATTTGTCGATCCAAGGCAAGGATCCGCAGTGCTTGCAGAATCCTGATGCTCGGTTATGCTCGCAGTCATATAAACTGTCATTTTCGATACACCAAGTATACAAATTTGCCGCAAGACTACCTGAATCGACTTAATACACAATACTCGAAGTCTATCGCTGCCCCATCTGAACCGTCATCTTTAAGAAACCAATATCACTGTCAGTCGCTGAATTAAATCTTAGTATAGTTTTTGTCGCTGAGCCACTCTACTTTTCACACCAGGTTTGGTAAAATTTTACATTATTCTTACACCATAAACGATAGGACAATGTATAATTACTGAAAGAAAATAGAAAACAAACAAAGGAAGACAACCAGGAAACTTCAGGATTTGTTTCGACTTCCACAGGTAAAAACAGTCTCAAATCTGCTTTATAAGTAAAAAAATTAAAACGAATTTGAACATGAATCTTATTTTATTTAGAAATATTTACAAAAATTCTAAAAAAAATACTTAAAAATGTAAAAAAAGACTACTTAGTAAAATATGTTAAAAAAATTCACATATCCATTTCGTGGTAGAAATTTTATAACACTATGATCAATAGAAGTTTAATGTCCCTGGAAGAAAAAACCAGGTTTATTATAGTCATTCCTTTTCCCAACCACATAAACTAAGCACACTGTGTGTGTTTCAGATATATATTAATTTTTCCTTACCCAATTCTCTCATGATATGTATCATTTAAAGTATATTTATGACTATAAGTCGTAAACACACCTTATTATGGACTGTATTGTTACCCTCTCTAACCAATATTAATTTCAATCCATTAGATTACATCTATTGGACAATTTTTTTAGCTATCTGATTTATCTATCTATATTTATAAAGCTCTAGTATCTACAAAAATTAATAAAAATCTATAGTTAGATTTGACCATCATTAGAAAACTTGTGTATTCCGAAATCAAATGGTTGCAATATTCCTTCATCAAGGAAGTTTTTAGTTTTAATTTATTCACAGTTTTCTTATCGGAAAAGAAAAGAAGAATATTTTTTTCTTTTCTAGGCTTATATATTCGCAATGAATTGGTTAAAATAATTTTTAATCATACGGCAGGTCTTCGACTGTTTGACATTGAAAATCTTAGCATCTCAAAAATATTGAATTTATTTGGCGTCAATTTTGTGGAAATTCATTATTCACAATTAATTGAAACTACGTGATGTAGTATTATTTCTACTTTCTTTAATTTGGTTAAGAACTTCATCACGTAGTTTCATTTAATTGTGGATCTAAAAAATAATTTCGGGATATTTAATATCTGCCGAGCATATTTTTATTTCACTTAGCGTGAAATCGTTGTCGTTGTATATTAACGCTACGATCTTGTTATGCACTTTGATTACTTCCATTAAATGTTTCTTTGTACTTTCATAACTACGAAATATAATAATTCTAATTTCTTTCTTCTGACCATTATCGCTATTTCAGATTTATTTTACAAAAATATTTTTTTATTCTTTCCTTTTTCTGTATTAGAATACTCTACATTTAAATTTATTTTGAAAACACAGTCACGACATCTTTTCATCTTTTCTGTATTTTGCCAATTACGTCTGCGTTCGTTTTCAAGATCTATAATACATAATGAAAAGTAACATAATGGCTTAAATGTAAATAAATATTCTCTATTAGTACCAAATAATACATTTTACATCATAATTTGCTAATTACTACCTTATTAACTGATTGGAATATGATTCATTAATACCACTAATTGGTGATTAAATCTCTATTACATTCTTTTTCCACTTTGCTTCATTAGAAAGGAATTAATGACAGTAAGAAATAATAAAAAAATATATAAATACTTGAACCGATGTTAAAGTACATCAGTTATACTGTACAATTTAATACGTTAACTTAAAATGTCGTCGCGAAGTTGTTTAACCTCACCGAACAGTTTTTGTCACATTTGTAGGAAATTCATGTTAAAAAAACAACAAAAGACAATAAAAATTGTTCATATTATGTATTTTGACCTACCCATCAGTTACCAGGATAAGTTGTGGACACCTCACAAAGTTTGTGCAACGTGCGTTCTCGAACTACGCAAATGGTCGAAAGGGCAAAATAATACGTTCACAACACAGACACCCATGATTCAGAAGGAACCTCAAGATCATACAACAGATTGTTACTTTTTTTACTGTAGATTGGCTGATCACAGTTCAAAAACCAAAAAGCGAATAAGCTACCCAAACATGCAATCGGTAACGCATGTAGTGTTTCGTAATCCGGAAGCTGCACACTACCCCTTATTCAGAAGCAGTATCGAGCAATGATGCGGAAGATTCATCTCAGTCTGATCTTGACTTTGAACCTGATCTTGAAATTATTTTCCCAGACAGAATTAAACGACTTAATGAGAGACCTAAATCTGCCTAAAATTGCAGCTGAGCTCCTCGGTTCAAGGTTGCAAAAAAGAAATATACTTGCTCCTGATACCTCATTCTCATGGTACCGTATCTAACCGCGGCTAAATTGCCGTGACTAAAATGATAGACAGAAGCATGTCCGCGGACTACTGTTGGTTGCTGAAGCGAGACAATGCGAACAACGATTTTAAGAAAAAATCTCTGAATAGAAGCTTCGAGCAGAAAAGGGCAAGATACCACTTAGATTTTTGTTATTTAAATATTTTAAGAGATATGTCACCTATGTATTTTATTTGTATTTAACTGTTAGATATAAGTATTCTTCTCAATATACAATTTTTACTGCATGCCCGTGTCTTTTTTTGTCTATTTTTCGTAGTCCCTTTTCTGCAAAATCTAACCGTGTTGGAGAAAAAGTGATTAAAAATTCGTAATTAGCGCCCCAAAATACCCTAAAATCTGTCATCAAATCTTAATGAGGAAAAAAGATCACATTTGCAGACCTGTGATACATTTAATAATTTTTAGCATTTCGGTACTTAGTTTGGCCAGTTTTGTTTTTTTCCCCCTCATTTAATTTTATGTATTTTCTGGAAAGAAGCAAGTTAGTAATTGTCAATTCGTTACCTCCCTTGTCTTTATTACCATTTTCTGCCTCCAAATTGTTCGGTTCCACTTAATTTCTTTAGTTTTTTGTTGGACTTCAAATTCATTTTTTATCACTTCCTGTATACCGGTCTCTTCTAAATAATTATTTAATGCAATGCAAGACATACACACACACACACACACATATATATATATATATATATATATATATATATATATATATATATATATACTAGGGTGCTGTTTATTTCATCAATAATTTTTTTTTAATATATCGCGTGTTACGCTTTTATTTTGTTCGAAGATATAAAAAACTTTTACATTCATTTTTACACATTTTTAAATTAATACTTAGGGGTCCTTACCAGCGAATTAAAATGAAAAAAAAATGTATTTTAGATTTTTTTATTCATTTCAAAAGTAGATAATCATACACAAATTCTATAACTGTTAAGAAAAAAATAAGTAAGCATAGGTTACTGGTTACGTGCTACGCGGGTTATAACAACGTGGTTTTATCTGTATTTCTTCGTTGGCTGTAATTAATTTATTGTATTCTTCAGACAATGCAACGCCTCGCTCCGTAGTGTCATTCACCACTCTCATAGAACGTACAACGTTCTTGAAAACTTTGTAAACTTTATCTTTTTTCCAAAGAAATCACACTTTCATAGAATGTACAACGTTCTTGGAAGCTTGGTAAAATTTTTCCCAAAAAGATGTTTTAGAATCCATGGAATTCCGACCGCATTTTTGCAAAAAAAAATTTCAAGTATTATAATAAAATATCAAGGTGTTGCTGGACACGAAATCCTCGATATTTGTTCATGATAATGTGACTTATATCCAAGGTAATACGCTTGAGGCTGTGGTCTAAATGTTCCTCATTAATGGCGATCACCATTTTTTGTTTGCTTTCAAACGAAACTTCGTCATCAAAAAAGCCACAAGTCTTCGAAAAGGTACCACAAATGCATTAAGAACACCGTTGAGGCTTTTTTGGACATAGCTTTGTTTATATTCTCAAAACTTTTAAGATTTTTTTAGCTGCCATAAGTCGTCCCCTGCTGCTGAATTTGCAACAGGAGTTTAAAACCAACATCTTACATAAATTATAACAACGAAAACGCAAATTTCAGTACTTTCTTTAAGTCCCCATTTTTAAATTAAACTGGTCCTTAAATATAAAAAGCTTAAAGCAATAAATTGTTTTTCACGTCCATCGTGCACGATTAAGTCCTGTTGGAGCTTTTAATAATATTCCCTTGTTAGGTACACTTCCCAGAAATATTATTGCTAGTTTTAATAACTCCTTATAATCGTCCCTAGGTTAAAAATCGTTGAGCTGTTCCTAAGCGATTAAAATTGTGCTACTTGCTACATTTTTTACACATTTTAAAGCGTCAGGGTTTGAAAAAACTGTGATGAACTTATTCTGATCGATATTAGACCTAACAGTTGTAAAGCGTTTGAAAAACAATATTTCTGACTCACTTGACAGACCTAGTGTTTGAAGCACGACTGCTTCTAGAATTAGCTTCATTATATGGTGACTCCATCTTCTGCTCTAATAGGATTCAAGCTTCACTTTTTAAACCAGTGTTGTTAAGTTTCAGAAAAGAATAGAGTCATACACAGTTGAAGCACAAGCCTCCCCATTGCTAACTTAAGAAATTGCCAAAAGTTGATCCACATCCTATCCTGATACTAAAATGGATAGGCGCTCTACTCTTTTATATCCTATTATGTCTTCGATTCATTTGCCATCGCAATGAATTGTGAGAGAAATATCTGATTTAAATTCTTCCTTTAAATACTTCTGCTACACGATGATGTTGTCAGAACGACAGCTGCTTTCCTGTCACTCTCTGTTGAGGCTTGCGGATAAGCGTTCATCGACGAGGTTTTTCGTGCCGCGTTTACGTTTGGGTGGTGGTAGATCTGCTGTCGAAAGTCCTGCCCTCATTGAAATTTCCGGCGTCGAACTTTTATTTTAATCATCACTGCTGGTGGTCGAAGAAGATAGTATGCATTTTTCTCGCAGGGACGCAGTATATTTTTTTTCTCGATCTAAAAAACGTTGGTGACGAGCTTGTTTTTGCTCTTTAGTAGTTTTTTTTAATGAATTACTATGCCTATTATATCAGGAAGTCTCTTTTTCTATGCTCAATTAAAATTTTTCTCTCTTCCTCAATGGTAATCTTATTTGCAATATCAACGTGACCTATATAAAAGAGGTCTCCAAGTTATTTTGTCCTGCCTTTTCCTTATTTTGCAGGCCTTCTGAATGATGGGCTTTATTTCCTTAATTTTTACTAATTTTTGTCATTCAATAAACTTGTTTTCTATCTTCTTTATGATAACCTTTTTTAATATAGTCGGTATGCTCACTCGTTTCTACAATACCATAAACTTCCTACAATACCACAAGCAGTAGAATAGACCGAATTGTGATTGGTTTGTTTCATTACGATTTTGAAGTGAAAATATAAGCTCAGCACTTCTTTTGGCATCGGCAACTTGCTTTGAATTAAGTAGTCTGATGTTTATCCTACTAACCAAACAACTGTTTTTTTCTAGTCAATAAAAAAAAGCAAAAAAATCGGGCAACGAATGCATCATCACACCGCATAGGTTACTAGTTTGCGAAGGCGTGACAGATGCATTCCATAGATTGCAGGGGAAGGGTGAGACCAAGCCGTCTCGAAATCATGCGACGACGAGTTTCAATAATATGTTCAAATAATCATGTTTAAATAATGAATTTAAATGTATTGTGTACATTGAGTTGTAACTTAACATATTAATAGTTTTTCAAACTTTTACACGCGGTAGCGACCCCTAAAACTCTATTGAAAAAAAAAACAAAAATCTTAGATTCGTTTTATAGGTGATAGAAGCGAATGGCGGGTTGACGCGGTTACTCTTCAAAATTCTAAAAACAAGGAGTACCATAGTATACATATATTTATATTTATAATATATGACACTTATTAATCTTTAATTTTGCACAGCTCTATTATCAATTATACATATTATTATAAATCATGGATGGTATTTGCCCTGTATCACAGAGGAGCGCCCTTTATGTGGAATCACGGTAATATTTTAAGAGTTAATTAAAGTAATATGTTAATACAAAACTTAAGATCATGGTCAATGGTTGAATTCTTCTTCAAGACTTATAATCATAATGTAAGGGTTTGTTGCATTTATGGCCTCTATCGGTTTGGATTTTAGACTCCGGACAATAGTCAGATCCTTCCTTAAGATGTATATGACTAGAATATTACAAATTTATAACTTGGAGATTTTGAAATAACTGCATTCTTCCTTAGATTTAACTATACGAAAGACACGACGTACAGTTATCACTTAACGAATAATCGTAAACCTATATTTCTATACTTAATTTTCGACTATCTGGGAGTAAAATATTTTTAAACATGCCAATAACCTCGTAAACTTAGTTTTTTCCCGTATAACGAGTACGTGAATATTTTATTTCTATACGACATGTAATTGTGATATACCGTCACACTTCTTTCAGTCAAAATGTCAGATGCGTCTGAAATTTAGAGCTTACTAATTTTGTACAGGCTTGAAATCAAACTATTATGTAAAAAAGACGGCGTATCGAGACGTCCTGCATATATTTTTACGTATATATTCATAGTAATACAGTATACTGCATCTCAGTTTTCAACATTAGTACAAAAAGTAATTTTTTGACGGCTATATATAACGAATCAATAATTACTAGTAATCGAAATTCGACCGTAGTTCGTTAAATTTTTAAGCTTGAACGTCATATAAATTTTAACTTTCTGCACTCCTTCTCTATATAAACTTTAACTATGTCAAATCTCACACTTCTCCGTACGCGCAATATGCTTAAAAAGGGGTCCAAAATTTTCTCTTCAAGTATTAATCTATTGATGACAAAAGTATCACTATCTTCTAAATATTCCCCCAACCTTTTCCCGACTCTCCCAAAAGGAAATAGGATGTCAATATGACATGGGTATCAAAGCTATTTATATTCACACGACCCTTTACAAGTCGGGATACAGGAAAAATCTTATCGATAATATATATATATTTATATATATATATATATATATATATATATATATATATATATATATATATATATATATTTATGTATATATATATATATATATATATATATATATGCTAGAAGAGCGATTCTTTATATCTACAAGGAAATCCCATGAAGCATAGGTTCTCAGTTTTGTACCTTCATTGAGGTAATTAGGATGATACTACCAATTGCAATATATATGTGTGTTTAACGCGATTTTCAATTTTTTTCTCACATCACTTTATTAAGGAATTATAATTTAGATAGTTAGTTGTACAGAGAGCTATTTTTCAACGAATATAGATGGTTCCATTATATAAGAATTATATGTAGATAAGATTTTTGGCAGGAAGGATTATTAATATATTCCACATATTACGTAATGTGATTATTTACAAAATTCAGTCATTAATTACAAAAAATTCTTAAATTGCCGATTAACAGGAAATTCCAACAGATAGAATTTTCTCCTCAAATAATACAAATTTTGGAGTATTGAATTTTCATATTAAAATTATTTGCAGAGTATCAAACCTTGCAAGGTAATCTATAAATCATTGCAATACAATTAATTCAGTAGCCCAAAGGGATGAGCAAAAATTCGTATGAAAGGATATTAAATAATTTAGAAGTCAGTACAGGTATGTTTCAAAACAAAATTTAAATTTTAACTTTGTTGGTGATCAACCATATTTAATTACTGTTTTGTCTGTCTACTTGAGAATCATGTCGCCCTATTTTCTCTTTATGTGTTTTCATTATATCCATTTTTCTCTTCCATCTAATAATTTAAAAATTCTAAATGTCATAATTTTTAAAGTAATGATATATTTATGTAACACAGAAAATATATTCATGTTTTTTCTGTTTTCACAACTGATTTGCTCACAAGCATGTAACGTAGAAATTTAAAATTTGGCACCGTGAAACATTTTATTTATCCACACAATTCACATTAGAAATGTGTGGAGAAACACTTAATTTTTAAAAGTATTCATACATGAATTCAAGACAGGGTAAATTGAGGTCCTAATTTTTTTTAAATTTAATGTAACATGTAGTGTTTCTTCAAAGGGCTTATTATTAAAAATTGCAAAATATTTCTTTCGTAATATTAAGTTGCATATTTAAAAAAAATATTCAAGAATCCCATCAACCTTTATTTGCAATTCTATAGTCTCAAAAATCTTAAAGGAAATTTTCATTCACATAATATTATTTTGAGAAGTGAAATCAAATATTTTTAAGAAAAGCACCCCATGTTTTTACACTCAAATATTATACTCAATAACAAACATGCCTTACAGAAAAGTCCTTGCGGAGTAGACAGAGAAAACGGGTTCAATGATTATTTTTTACTTTTTAGTGCAGTATTTTTTAAAGGCATATTTTTGTAGTTTTTAAACTAATAATTAATTTTTACTTTTTATAGAGGAGAAAATATTGTTTTCAACTTGTTTTTATTATATTCTGAACTACTTTACAAATATTAACATTTTATTAAAAACTTTTACAGAATTCAAATTAGCAGAGCAATATAAGTTGAAGTGTCTCTTGTTCATTCTGTGTCACGTTCTGTGGGCCATTGAGTGCGCATCCTCTCCATCTTTGTCAGTGCAAAGTGTGGAAAGGTATCTTTCCGGTATGCTAAGAAAAATCTAATTTCTTGATCTGAGTTCCGGTTCTATTTCATGAAACTAGTCTGATGGCACCGTTTTATTATGTTGTCATCAGAACTATATGCAACTTTCAAGTTTCGTGGCGAAACAACAATTAGAAACTCAAACACAGTATGGATGCGTTATTCCGCTAACAAATTCAATGTCTAACTTCTGGTTCTGTTTCATTAAATCAATCTGATGGTGCCATTTTATTGTATTGTTATCAAAACTACACACAACTGCCAAGTTTCATGATGATACAGCAATTCAAAGTCCATGAAAATTAGTTTCGTAAATTCCATTACATATTTAATTACAGATCGACCTAATAAAAGCATGTATAAAATAACAATGCGATGTGTATAAGCTATCAATATGTCATGATAATTATAACAGGTGTTTCGATTTTCAAAATTCGTATTGCGAATATGGTGTATAACTTATGAGTACTAGAGCATACAGTTTATAACTTATGAGTTACTAGAGCATACTTTTTTGACAGGATACACTTTTAAATTCGATATCCGATACAAACCATACTTTGAAAATTCAAGCGTCGTAGTTAATTGTAGTTTGTTTTAGCAATTTCTTTTTATTTTAGAATAATTTGCTTTATGGTATTACTCTATTCGCATCGTTTTAAAAGAGTTGAATACAACAATAATGAAAGTCTGTTATGCGCGTTAATCGTAACACTATTGATAATGATCGACGTGATTTTTTTACTTTTCATATATGAGTGCATAATAAACATGAGTTTTCGGTTTCGTGGACATCTTTAATGTATAAAAAAATAGGTAAAATTTTATGATGTCTTGTTCTACAAAACGTAAAATCAAATTCAAGAAATCTAATGTGTAATATTTACCCATTAGATCAGATAATGAAAATATCGAAAATGCCGAATTTTAGATAATGAAGAATCCAAAATTATTATTGAACAGGGCTTATTGAGAGAGAAAAAAATGCGTCGCCTGAACTAGCCGAACGAATTGTTTACGTAAAATTTACAAAATAACTCGAAAAATAATACGTTCGTTAATTTCTTTCTCTAATTAAGACGTAGTGTAATATCATAAAGCGTTATGCCAATTAAAAACTTTGGATGTAGCGTAAATAAGTGAATTTGCTATCGACATTACTCTCTTCCAATTAAAAAAAAGTTATTTTTTTATATTAAAGTATATGCTTTTAAATTATCATGGTTCGGAATCTTAATAGTGCAAGCCAGACAAATTTTTAATTATTAATTTCAAATACATATCGCGTAATACGGTAGAGAGTCCAAGAATATTTATACAATTGTTATGTACATTAGACATTAAAGGAATTATAGATAAATCTCATTTAAACCGTTGTGTAACCCAAGGTAAGTAATCAAAAACAAATATTTTCGTAAAAATTGGAAAACATTTAGATTAATTTTATGATAAAGTTACAAGCATTGGAAAAAAATCAAACGAATTATAACTTTACTCTTTGATATATAAAAGAAACACACTGGTAATTCGTAAAACACAAATGAAATGTGAACGAAAAGAGGAGGCAGACTGACGCAGATATATATATATATATATATATATATATATATATATATATATATATATATATATATAACCCTGGGCAACTGGTTAGTCCTTGAGTCATTTTCTCAACATTGACAAGTCTTTGGCGTACTAGAGATACTATGCAGTTGCTTCTATTCAAACATGCTGCAAAATTTATTCAAAATTAATTCTCTTGATCTTCAACTTAAGAATTATATAGTCAATTCATATTGTTTTTGTCTTTCTCTTAGAATTATATAGTCAATTCATATTTTTCTGTCTTAGCCTGTCCTAATATAAAATAATAAAACCTGTTAAGCAAAAGTAGAACTTATACTACGAGGGTTCCGTATCCATTTCGGTACTTATAAATATTTACGCGTACCTTGTATTTCTATTAAATGATTTACCCATATTTATTTTTTACTACATAAATATATTGCAACCTATTATATACTACATTTTTCATAGCCTTAAAAACATGTAAGGTCTGGGAAATTGCTAGGGTTTAACTGTAATCTTCCCGTCGGCCTTTACCAACACTACTTTTTCGTTCTTTTTGGCTTAGTAGTTTTGGACATAAGGAGGTGGAATGTTATTTTTGTTTAATTTTTTAAATATGCAATATAAAATTGTGAAAAATGTGTGTGTATTCCTCAAAACAAGCATTTTTGCATGAGCTCCCTAATGATATCCAAAATGAGAAAAAAGTTTTTATTTATTTCCTATTTAATTATTATAGGAACATTAAAAAAAATCGTTAAAAAATTAGTGCCAATATTCAAGTTTCTGCGTGGCATGGCTTCTGAGAAAATTGGCTTTAAAAATGGAAAAATGTAAATGCATTGCCTATTATGTTTCACAGGTGTAAAAACATGGGGAATATTTAAAAAAACATGGACACCTAAAATCGTCGATTTAGTTTTCCGTTGTACAACCTTTAAAATGGGCTTCTACAAACCTATAATTTTCATTATTTTGCGTAATCAACACAGTTTTGGAAGAGAGGGAAGTAGTATATATTTTTAGTGTATTTCTGAAGATCTTCCCCCTTCATCCATCTTTCCCCCCGGCACCCTGCACCATATATGGAATTTTAAAAAAACCTAATTTTAAATTTGCCAACCCAAACATTGCCAAATGAATATTTTTCAGTTTTTTGCTATTGAAATATGTGATAGTTGATAAGTTTTATTACTCTGCTAAAGTTTAGTTTCTAAATCGAGCGCTTTCTAAGAAAAATTGATGTGACCCACATACGAACAGAAAAACTTGAGTGGTCAAATAAGGGTTTCTTCTTTCTTTTCAAGGTACTGAACCCTTAAATAAAAAATGTACAACCTTAAACCACTCAAAAGTTTATCGCTTTCATAGCTTTAACAAGGTTGTCCTTCTTTTAATCCTGAGTATTAGATATAAACGACTATATACTATTGTTTTTTATTTTATCATCACTGTAATACTGTAATTGTGTGTATGGGATTTCATGTTAATTAAAAACACATCCATTATATAAAGACGTAGATAGAGTTGACACAATGTACATAATTACGTTCTTATTTTACGTCATTAAGAAAAAAGAGGAAGATGTTATATCAAGCAACAAATTATCCAACCAATTAATGAAAACATAATTTTCTGCCGTAAATTATTTTTTGTTGAGCATTTAAAAAGGTTTAAAAAGCATGAAAAATTGTAAAAAAGAATTCTCATAATACCTGCCTATTGCTGTATTACTGAATTCTTTATAAAATACAAAAATGAAACAATGTCCAAAATAATATAATAATAATTTAATCTACAGCATTACAGTAGCTTGATGATATGCAAACATATTGAGATTTCATTCGCTTCAAAAATTTAGACGTAATAAAACAAAGAAACTTTTGAATATTTACTGTAGATCTAATAAAACGAAAAAAAAACTAATAAAGACATATCTGAAACACCGTTAATTAACCATATTCAGTATACTAATTCTTCTAACTATCTGCCCACTTACTGCCCCACTGCAGTAAGAAAATTATGATAAATAGACCGTGTGACGTATAAATTATCGCTGGATAACACTTCATAACTTAATTCCTAAAAATAAATAAGTTATCCCAAACATCAAGTAAGTTTTGCTAAAACACATGGGAGTTACCAACATTAGGTTATCTTTTCTAGAAAAAAAGCTTGGAAGTTAGTATAAAAATTATATTCTCACTTCATATAAAATAAAATGACTCAATACTATTGTTACACTATATGAAAAAATCCTGACAGCATATCATATTTCATTTAATTAAGGTCATACGGTTTTATATTGAAAATATTAGAACTAAGCTTTAATATATAACTTAATGACCTGTAAAATCATCGGGGCTGAAGTTTTTATTTTCTTTTTACTATAGCCAGATGTTACTCAACACGATAGAATGGTACTTTTAATTCTATATAATGATGACAATGCAATTTTACAGAAAAATGAATCACTAATGAATATTAAATGTATAAAAAACGCTTAAGATATCAATACAATTTCATAAAATAGTCTTCAATATATCACATAATTTTCCGTAAAAGGATTTTCCGTAAAGGGATTTTCTATTAACCATTTAATTTTGTAGATAATGGAGTTGTCTCTAATAAATTTGCGATAAGTTTTTGGCTTTCAAATCTACTTTTGTTTACTCTTTAAATAATCATTAAAATATAACTAAGAAAAATTCAAAAATCATAAATATGTTGCTAATGGGTGAAGGACCGCTTTATGTCTTTACTACTAAAGTAATTACAAACCATAATTACAAGAGAGAATAAATATTGCTTTGATCCGTCTATTAAGTTCGGTGTACGGAATGAGATAAATTTGTGGCCGCATCATAAAATGTAAATCATATTTAAAATAAAATGTAAATACTCTTAATTACCCATTCTCATGCACAAAGCCTCATTTAAATGAAAGAAGATGCGATTTACTTACATAATTTCAAAATGTTACTCCTTGTTTTAGGGCTCCATAAAGATACATGAATCCTAATAATTCTTCACGTTCGTCCTTTCATCAATTCCTATCTGTCCATCTGTCACCGCCTCCATGTTATTTATTGACTTACATATTTGCATTTTATAAGTGGATGCTTTGGATGGGGATCTCAAATAATGTGTAGAAAATTGTATTCCTTTGAATGGTACTATCATTCAAAGGTATTTCAAGATGAAACCAAAATTTAATTTCCATTTTTGTATGATAATGAAAATTTAAATTATTATTATTCGTAAAGTAAAGTGATATGCAATGCATTTATTAATTTTTTCAAATTAACTAAATATGTTACAAAATTTGGAAAATATATTATTAAAATATACCTAAGCCTAAAGATTTAGTTTTGAAACATAGATATAGTGTACACGTAAGATATAATTCTAATGAAATTATAAATTTAATACATTGTACGTGTATTAAATTTATAATTTCATTAGAATTATATCGTACGTGTACACTCGTATTAGTTAAAATTTGAAAATTACTTAAAAAGTATTTTCGTTTATTATATATCGTCTTATGCGAAACTGTGGCATACTAAGTTGTTTGGTTTTAAGCAAAACGTATTAAATTTGGGCGAAAAAATTAAATATTTTTCAGTGTATATGCAAAAGAGTCCTTATCACTCACGAATTACACCTAATATTTATGTACCCCAGATATTCGAGCAACCGAGAATAATAAAATTTTCATTCCCAAATCGGTTGCAATATCTATAAATTATGAACCAGGAGATTTATGTTATAACTTTCTATACATTTGCGAAGGTTAATCTACGTAAAATATCTAATCGCAAAGTACAAAGTTGTAGAAAATTTTAATGCTCAATTTGAAAACTTTTTGAAATGAAGAGCATTAACTTTATTGAAAAACCTTTTTATACAGGACGCTGTGCAGTGCAGTGATATCTTATAATAGTAATAGCTTCATACCGTTATTGGTGATGTTGTTTTAAGAAAACTAGTTAATCAATAAGTTAAATACCTGGAATTTGATTTAATAATTTCACTTGCAAAACCACTGAAGAATAAAATCCAGACCAGCCTATTGAAACATGCTGATTTTAATTATAATTGCCAACAAGGTGATGTGAGTAACGACTCTAGAAATTAAAATCAGAATTTTAAATAAGTAAACTCTCACAACAAGTAAATAAAATAACTTGGAAAGAAATACCGTTTTGTAAAATGAAAATTGGAAGACGAAATATTCATAATTTTTGTAACACTCCTCATTAGACAATGTCATTGTGTCTATTGGTATTGTGAAGACTTTAATAGTCTGCAATAAACCAGTTTTTCATCCAAAAAGGTTTGGTTGTTGAGAAGTTTAATTTTTTATTGATGAGGAATATTGTTTTCTAGTACTAGTTTCTACTCTTGCGGACAAATACCCAAGTGCCATCAAAGGAGTAAAATTTCCTTCTTCTTTTGTCAATATGGAAAGAGAAAGAAAAACAAATAACAAAAAAATTAACTTTAAAACTAAAATATCAATAAAATGTCGTGAACACAAACCATGTCTCGTGTCACCAAGTACAACGTCAACCGCACATTACGAAAAATGGTCATTGCGCTTTGCTGTTTTAGAATAGCAAGAGGTTATAATTTAATAAATTAGTAACCACTACAAGTACTGAGGAAAGTACACTTGTATACAAAACAAGTGATTATATTTAACTTAAGACAGTTTTTTGACCTACCTGAGATGAGAACTTTTATATACTAGGACACATTAAAAAGTTAGCGGTTTGGAAATAAAATTAACATAGATGTTTATCAAATTATTTTTATTTCCCAATGTATTTACTCTCTATCTTCATAAATGGTTTCCATCATATTTTTAGGGACGTGATACCATTTTTAAAAAATATATTTTCAAGGTACAATATATATTTTCAAATTAATTTTAAAATATATTTTCAAATTACACATTGACCATAAGTTCGGCTTTTTCATTTGATGCAAATTTCTATTCGACTAAACTAATTTTCATTAAATTGGAAAAAAAGATGAATGTTCCAATATATCAAATGAGATGAATAAGGGGAATGTGGCAACAAATCGAAGCCACAAATATGGTTTTAATTATTCTGGCCGTTTTTCCATTTACAATAATATTGTAAATTATTATTGTAAATGGAAAAACGGCCAGAATAATGAAAACCATATTGAATGAAAATAAATAAATGTAATGCATCCATTTACATTATAACATTTACGCTGGTAATTTTTGATAGGTAATCAACTCCTTGGGACCTTGAATCTCATCTAATTGATGCCATCACTTATCGTACTTAACAACGACGCGATGTTCAGTTTTAACCATATATAGGAACTCTGTCATTTGTCATCAATTAAACAGGTACAAACTCGGAATGAAAGCAACACAACAATGAAACTTTGCATAGTGACAACCATAGAACCGTTAAATATAAAAATAGTGGTGTGATTACAATAATATAATTATTTCTGTATTAGATCGCAAACTTTTCAATCCAATCTCATATATAGTCTTTAGATTCCTGTATATAACTTTTAAACATCTACAATTTCTTTACTGTTAGTGTTAATGTATCTATATAGTGTTATGTAGTTTTCCCATCGTTGTTCACGAAAGCCAAAGTCTTTTCCTCTCACTATATTGATATATATAACCGTAAGAGAATGCTCTCGAAACAATAAAACCGTCATATGTATCAATTAGGTGCATTAAAGTAGATAAATAAATATATAAATGAATAAGATTAGTTTCTTAATAATTACACAACAGATGCATAAGTAGTTTTCATAAATCTATAAAAATCTGGAAAACATAAATGATAATATTGCAAATGGTGTGTCAATTAGATTAGTATTTTTTGCGTGAATTTCGAGAAAAAAACACAAAAATGAAGAAAGGCAACTCTCTTTCATATAATATTAGTGAGAGAGTAGCGTGAGTACAATATTGTAAAACTGTGAATAGTTATAGCTTCCACCAAATATTTTATCGGGCACGATTCTAAAACATACGTTATGGCAAACAAATTAGCATTACTATTAGTATAATTATTACGACAAAATAATATTATGATAATTATTGTATTTAATAATTTTTGCAAATGTACAAATATTATAGAATATATTTAAAAAGAGGTTTGTACGTAAGAAATTAAAATACATTTATAAATTAAATTCTAATTCTAAAAATTTTAAAATAAAGTCAGGAATTTTAGCGTTTTAATTCGTTAAAACTCTTCAATACTGGCAATGAATTCTTAGCATATAATATCGGTTATGGAGTAGAAATGTAATAATGAGATTATTTTCATTATTTATTTGGAAATGTTTTTGAAGTAAGTTATTTTTTTAATTGGTTAATAACGAATCCAAGTAACGCTTAAACCCTTTTAATTGTTACAATTTTATAAAAATTTTGAATCTTTTTACCAAAAATTGGCTGGTTAACTACATTTATTGATGTTGGAGGCAAAGTGAAAAAAATTTTGCATGATACGTCGAGACATTCAATGTCTCGACAACCGCAACCTAAGGGAACGTTATCGAAAGCATTTTCCTCTGAACTCTGAGATGGTGTGAAGCAATAGCGACAAAAAAAAACATTGCGTTAATACAAACACCAACCGAGCCTACGAAAACTTCTTGAGCTTGATAAGTGTAAAAAAAGATACAAAAGATGATTTCCATCATGATATATAATTCTATTATAATAATATGTAAAACGATTGCTTCATAAATTTCGAAAGAAAAGCTGGTATATTAGAACCAACCGCGACTTGCATAAATAATTTTTATGACTATTATATTGAATGCGTGATTCGTTTGATTTTTTTAATGATTTTTTATGAACGGATTTAAAAACTTAATTCCTGTATCGATCAAGATAAATTGAATTAGATAATAAGCTTTTTTGTAAAAAGTTAATATTTTATATGTATAATTTTTAAATACAAACAATGAAGGTGTTTCCAGCCCGAATAATCATAACAAGGCGCACTTCATGTATGTTTTAATTAAGACTTCATTTTAAGTAAGTAACTCTTAGACTTGATTACAGCAATGAACGTTTTTCTTTTTCACTAGTACTTTAAGATAACCAAGAATAGTCCTATAACCTAGGGTGTTGTTATATATAAATTCTTCATTAAATACCCATCTACTGAATACATTATGTATGAATATATATATCTATATATATATATATATATATATATATATATATATATATAGATATAGATATATATATATATAAATATATATATATATATATATATATATATATATATATATATGTATATATGTAAATATCTATTTTTCCCCTTAAGACATCCCTTCAGAGGGATAATTCGGCCCATAATATTATTTAGAGTAATAAAAAGAAAAAAGGGTATAAATTTAAAAAAGTAGTGAACTCACTTTTATGTGCTTTTTTTTAATATTGAATCATCGAATCACACATATAATGAAAATAATTGCAAAAACTTAAGATCACCACTTTGAAAATCTTCACTTGTTCATATGAATTATATTGTATCGCTGAAAAGGGTTTCCTAATAATTTTCAGAGTTTTGTAAAAATTGAACCGTTAATTCATTTCTATTTCTTTATGTAGAAAAATAGATTTCCATTTCTTTATGTACAAAAATAAAGTGGGTAACGAAAATCTCTTAACATACTCTTATAGCATACTAACTTTTAAATGTTTGGACTGAAAAAGGAAAGTGGAAAAATCATTAACCTCCATGTTCGCTTGCGAAAAGAAGTATCTCACTTAAAATAGTAAAATCCCAGAAGGAAAACTAATATTTAAATAAAATTATAGTTTTAAAAACTAAAATTTCATGGTCTTATTTACAACATGAACTAACAGTTAAATAATAATCTTTAAATGTGAAGTATTTGATCTACAGTGAAATACATAATTACATTTTTAAATATTATCTTTCATTACCTTTTTTTAAGATGTTTTTTTTATTTTATGAATTTTTTGTATTTTAATTGGTTCTTGATTCGTAGCAAAATGTTATATTATATAATTCGGACAACTGGAAGTGGATGACAATTTAATTGAAACATTTCGTTAGTTTTTAGTCTTTCTTGTTTTAAGACTAAAAAAATCAAATGTATCGTTAATTTTATGAAATTATTGTGTGGTCGTTGGTCTTAAACACCTATGTAAAATTTCAAATAATTCGAACATTCGGAAGTGGGTGAAAATTTAATTGAAAGATGCCGCTACAGTTATCCTTTACATACAAGTGAAGTTAATAAAAACGTATTAAAAATAATATAATTCTTCTTTAAAAACTTGTAATCTTATTAAAAATGTCGCAGTTTTAGATTATTAATAGTATTTAATACAACTATAGTAAATTGATTAAATATGACCAAATTGTTTATTTTTCCTCTCTTTGACTAATACATTTTAGCTAAGTGTAATCATACTATTTGTATTCTATTGAAGTATAAATATATGAATATATTATATAACGAAAAGTAGAGTTCAAAGTGAAAATAACCCATGGGATTCCCTCGAAAATTGACTCACCCAAAATATCTGAATTATTTGCCATCGATCGCAACACTCTGATAACTTTAACACGTGTGATGTATAGTTTTCTATATATTCTACTTTCCTTTTTCTACAATATTCAGTTATTTTATTTGAAACAAAAAGTGTAAATATTTAATGAACAATTAAAGTGAACTACCGCATGCAAACCCACGATTCAATAAGATCACGTAATGAGTGTTTCATTGAGTAGACCAATAATTGAAATAATCATTAAAGTTTTCCACTAACCATCCAAAATTAAATTATACGGAAAAATGTTTTTACGATCCCGTCTCTTAAACCTTGTACCTCCACCTGTCTGCCTATCAATATCGTTTTCTTCAGAAACCGTTTGACGTAGAAACCGTATTTGGTATAGTGACAAAACATATTAACCCGTATATATCTCAATATTTAACAGTCCAAAATATTTATATAATTATTCTTGAGTATTTTTATTTGAGCCCTATAAACCTTCCCACGTTGTAATAGAAATCGACAGGGTGATGTTGCTCACTAAACATATATTTACATGAGTTTAGTGACTGATCTTCATAAGAACAAAACATTTATTTATGGTAAATATCCGTGATAGAAATAGTGCTTTTAAGCTTTTTAACAGATGAGCGGCCCATCATTTTATTTTTCTGCTGGCTTTATATTGTAAGCCACTCACCTGCCAGACCCTTTTTATATGCACGTGCCATATTAAATTCAGAGCTGAGTATTTATTTAAGTTTCTCAAGTAGCTAAATTTAGTTTCAAAATTAATTTAATAAATAATAATAGTAATTATTATTATCATTAACAATATTAATAATAATAATATATTGAATGATAATGATTGTAATTCTAGATAAAAAAAATAATTTTTTTTGGTATAATCTATGAGAAAATAATAAAGTTGAAATGCAATGATTTGGAAACAGTCTGGCTGGTGATAATCTAAGATTTACAATAGAAATCCAGCAGATAAATAAAATGGTGGAGATGAGTGCATCTGTCAAATAAATTTTAAATTAATTTTTTAAAATTTAATTATTTAAAGATATATATAAACTTCAACTATGCCTAACCTCACACTCCTCTGTGCGCGCAAAATACTTAAAAAGGGGTACAAAGTTTCCATTTCACGTATTAATTTATAAATTCACGTGCTATCCTTAAACTTAAGAAAACTATGAATTTACCAATGAAAGAATTCATCACATGCATGATTGAATAATTTGATAAGTTACAAACGTTTGGTGAATTTTTGAGCGGTTTCGGTTCAAAAATTTTACAACAGGCTTAAAAACGCAGGTGGAAATATCACTAAAACGAGAAAACTGCGATTCCTTATAATTAGTTGAATTAATGGTATTATTGGCCGTCTTATCCTCTGATGTCTTTGACCTCATATACGTCCCTCAAATGCCATGGATCCTATATATGCTTTTCCAATAAATATACTTTTGTCTCCAACTTTGCACGAATACGCATACTTGTTATTTTGTATTTTTTAATTCCCATCGAGTTTCAGTTCCCATTTTACTCGTCATAATACGAATTCTACTAGTAATTAATGGATTTTTTTATACTTAACTGATTCTTACTTAAAGTAATTTAATCATTAAAGTTTTCCACTAACCATCCAAAATTAAATTATACGGAATACAATTCAAATGTTTTATATTTTCAGGCAAAATATTATTTTGCCATCTCGGTAGCATAACAAGATGAAAAAAATATATTTATAGTTATGTATTTGTATCGGAAAAATGAATGTGTACAATATTTATATGCAATAAGTGAAGTAATGTTAGTTTTTGTATTTCGGTTTCGGAAAAAGCAAACAAACGATAATACAAAATCACGAAAAAATATTTCATCATAAATTAGTTCAAAAAAGTTAGTTGGGTCTCAATGTAATTTTAAATTATCAAATCGGTCAACATAAAGTTGGAGTAGAGACACTGTTAATTATTACAACATGAATGAATAAAATTTGTCGTTAATTTTATCAATTACTATTTTTAGTTCAAGGTAGATTTCAAAAACATACACAGGGTGAGTTAATGGATAAATTTAATCGTCATTTTAAATAGTGATCGCTTCTTTGATTTTTTAATTCTTCATTAGGACGAGAATTTTTAACTAATCAACTGTTATGATATATATTAATATATATTTTATTGATGGGTTATATATTACCTTAATTTTTTTGCAATTTATTCATATAATATATAAAGTATTTATTATATATGCGAAATTTACATGAAATAATTTGTATTATTTTATCAACAAAGAAAAGAAAATACAATATCAGTAAAGGAAACTCGCCACCCAATTAATGACGAACAGATTTAATCTAATACCAACCTATTGATATCAAATTGCTCTAGGACAGCTTCTACCCTATATTATTCTATATTTACCCAAAAAAGATACCTAATGTGATGTTAGATCGTAAGAAAGAAAACACTTTATATTCATAGGTATATATATATATATATATATATATATATATATGTGTGTGTGTGTATATGTGTATATACTACCGTCGGATCGGATATACTACCGTCCAAAAGTTTGGAAGCAGCAAGGTAAAATGAAATAAAACAAAATTAAGCAATTTTCAATAACTTTTATTGCTATGAAATTAAAAATTAAACAAGAACTAACTTAAAAAAAATTGAAAATTAACGTAAAATGTAAAAATTAATTAAGTTTTAGCTGCATCGAAGTCTCCACCTTATGCTTTTATTATTTCCGGGCATATTTTAGGCATTCTGTTAATTAATTTCCTAAAATAATATTCATATAACTTGTTCCATTCGCTTTCTAATATTTGCCATAAATACTCTGAGCTCGTAGGAGAACGATTTTTCACCCTTCTATCGAATTCATCCCAAACATGTTTGATTGGAGAAAGGTCCGTTGACTGTGATGGCCATTACATGATTATTAAAATCTTTTTATCTTTTTTTTCTTTAAAGAGTTCTGGCACAGTTTAGAAGAATGCTTGGGAGAATGTCAATATCTTGCTGAAAAGTGAATTCAGAACCAATAATATTCAGTTCACAGGGTATGACTGAGTCCTGAAGGATTTTCAAATAACTTTCTGTGTTTAGTTTTCCGGTTATCCTCACAAGATTTCCGGGTATATTGTTTCCAAAATAGCCCCAAACCATTATATTATCATAGTTGTAATGGTTTGGGGCTATTTTGCCTTTGGTTTAGGGCTATTTTGACACCACCCTGTCTTATAGTCGGTACTGGATAGACTCAAAGTTCTTTCTTCTTTTGAACGGTGGACAAAGACACGTCTATTGGATCTGAAAATCTGAAATTTCTCCAAAGAACATTTTCCCATTGACCTGTAGTCCAAGTTTTACGCGTCTTTGCCTACTCTAGTCTTTTATTCTTGTGTCGAATTGTTAGCTTTGGTTTTTTGGCAGCAACACATCCTCTTATACCCACAGACAAAAGTCGTATTTTAACAGCTGTTACTGTGATATATGTTTCTCGCGTATTATTCAGGGTTGTGGTAATTTGTGTTAAGCATCGATTCCGTTTAGTGAGAGCGCTGATGAAGTTATCCTCTCGATCAGTTGTGGTCTTAGGCCTACCTGATTTTTTCCTGTCTTCGTTTTTCAAGTTTTTTGTTTTCTAGCAAGAGTGTAGTGAATACCTCTACAAGAAATTCCGAGCCTTGATGGGATTTAACGTTCACTGTATCCCTCCTCTTGAAAAGTACAAATAGCATTTCGCTGTTCAAGCGTAATTTGCTTGCGGTTTGCCATTTCCAGAAGAAGAATTATGGTAATAGCAGTAGTCAACAATTTTCGAATACAGATGATGTCATCGTCACAACTTTTGCGTGCCAATGCTCAAGTGCGAAATAGTTGAAAACAGTAAATACTACCAATAGCTACACGTCAGAAAGCGACCGACGGATTAAGTCATAAAACACGTGTTTGGTAAAAATCTAGGAATTTGTTAAAACTTGGTCAATGTGAGCAGATAATTCTTTTGTTTTTGTATAAACGATGGTAAAAGACCATAAAAATAATATTTATTACGAATTTTTTAATTATATATATATATATATATATATATATATATATATATACATATATATATATATATATATATATATATATATATATATATATAAAGTGTTTTCTTTCTTACGATCTAACATCACATTATGTATCTTTTTTGGGTAATTATAGATTAATATAGTGTGGAGGCTGTCCTGGAGCAATAGGTTGGTATTAGAATAAATATTTCGTAATTGGATGGTGAGTTTCCTTTACTGATATTGTATTTCCTTTTCTGTAATGATAAAATAATACATATTATTTAAATAAATTTCGCAGAAATAATAAGTACTTAATATGAATAAATTGCAAAAAAATTAAGGTTATAAATATATAATCCACCAATAAAATATGTATGCATATATACTATAATAGTTGCTTAGTTAAAATTTCTCGTCCTAATGAATAATTATAAAAAACAAAGAAGTGATCACTATTTAAAATACGGAATAAATTTATTCATTAACCCACACCGTGCACGTTTTTGAAATCTACCTTGAACTAAAAATAGTAATTGATAAAATTAACGACATAATTTATTTTAATTATACACTAGTTGTGATAATTAACAGTGTCCCTACTCCAACTTTATGTTGACCGATTTGATAATTTAAAATTACATTGAGACCCAACTAACTTCTTTTGAACTAATTTATGATAAAATATTTTTTCGTGAATATGTATTATCGTTTGTTTGCTTTTTCTGAAACCGAAATACAAAAATTAACATTACTTCCCTTATTGCATAAGACTGTTGTACACGTTCATTTTTCCGATACAAATACATAACTATAAATAATTTTTTTTTTTAAATCTTGTTATGCTGACAAGATGCGAAATAATATTTTGCCTCAAAATATGAAACAGTTGAATTGTATTTACAATACACGTTACTTTAAGTATGAGTCAGTTAAGTTCAAAAATAATCCATTACTTAATAGTAGAATTAGTATAATGACGAGTAAAATCGCTGATGTTTTCATAGAATATCACTGTATGGTCCAACTTAAATTCGATGGGAACTAAAACTCGATGGGAATTAAAAAATTCAAAAAAATCAAGTATGCAAAGTTGAAGTCAAAGGTATATTTATTGGAAAAAGCTAGCATATATAGGATCCATGGCATTTGAGAGACGTATATGAGGTCAAAGACATCAGAGGATAAGACGGCCAATAATACCATTAATTCAAATAATTGTAAGGAATTGTAGTTTTCTGATTTTAGTGAAATTTTCACCTGCGTCTCAGCCTGTTGCAAAACTTTTGAACCAAACCTCTCAAAAATGAACCCAACGTTTGTAATCTATCAGCTTATTTAGTCATGCATGTGATGAATTCTCTTATTGGTATATTCGGGGTTTTCTTAAGATTAAGAACAGCACGTGAATCTATAAATTAATACGTGAAGTGGACACTTTGTACCGCTTTTTAAGTATTTTGTGCGCACACAGGAGTGTGAGATATATATATATATATATATATATATATATATATATATATATATATATATATATATATGTGTGTGTGTGTGTGTGTGTAATTTGTCTCCAAATATTTAAATTTTAAAAATTTTAATTTTAAATTTATTTGACAGATGACTGATCCATTTCATTTATCTGCTGGATTTCCATTGTAAGTCAATCACCAGCCAAACCGTTTCCAAATCATTGCATTTCAACTTTATTATTTTTTCATAGATAAAAAATATTTTTTTTATCTAGAATTACAAGCATTAATGTATTATTCATTTAATGTATTATTATTATTAATAATAATAATTACTATTAATATTTATTAAATTAATTTTGAAATTAAATTTAACTATTTGAGAAACTTAAATAAATACTCAGTACTAAATTTAATACAAGAGTGCATATAAAAACGGGTCTGGCAGGTGACTAGCTTACAATATAAAACGAGCAGAAAAATAAAATGATGGACCGCTTATCGCTCAAAAAGCTTAAAAGCACTATTTATATCACGAATAATTACAATAAATAAATGTTTTGTTCTTATGTAGACAAATATTAAATTTCAATTACTAAAAACTATCATGAATATAGTATCAGTCACTAAACTCATGTAAATATATGTTTAGTGAGCAACATCACCCTGTCGATTTTTGTTACAACGTAGGTGGCCATGTGCGTATCATAAAATTTTTGTTACAATGTGGGTGGCCATGTGCGTATCATAAATAGGGCGCAAATGAAAATACTCAAGAATACCTATATAAATATTTTGGAGTGTTAAATATTGCGATATTTACGGGTTAATATGCTTTGTCACTAACCAAATACGGTTTCTATGTCAAATGGTTTCTGAAGAAAACGATATCGATAGACAGACAGGTGGAGGAATACGTAAGTGATCTCATAAGTGTTCCGTTTTTCCTTTTTAAGAGACGGGATCCTAAAAACATTTACGGTGTAATTCAATTTTGGATGGTTAGTGGAAAACTTTAATGATTATTTCAATTATTGGACTACTCAATGAAAAACTCATCACGTGATCTTGTTGAATCGTGGGGTTGCATACGGTAATTCAATTAAAATCTTCATTAAATATTTGCACCTTTTATTTCAACTAAACTTACTAAATATTGTAGAAAAATGAAAGTAGAATATATAGAAAACTATACATCACACGTGTTAAAGTTATCAGAGTGTTGCGATCGATGGCAAATTGTTCAGATATTTTGGGTGAGTAAATTTTCGAGGGAAGGACGCCCATGGGTTATTTTCATTTTACTCTCTACTTTTCGTTATATAATATATTCATAGATTTATACTTCAATAGAATACAAATAGTATGATTATAGTTAGCTAAAATTTATTAGTCAAAGAGAGCAAAAATAAACAATTTGGTCATGTTTAATCAATTTACTATAATTGAATTAAATACTATAATAATCTAAAACTGCGACATTTTTAATATGATTACAAGTTTCTAAAAAAGAATTATATTATTTTAATACGTTTTTCTTAACTTCACTTGTATGTATGTACGCAAAGGATGACTGTAACGGAATCTTTCAATGAAATGTTTACCCACTTCCAAATGTTCGAATTATTTGAAATTTTACATAGGTGTTTGAGACCGACGACCACACAATAATTTCATAAAATTAACGAAACATTTGAATTTTTAGCCTTAAAACAAGAAAGACTAAAAACTAACGAAATGTTTCAATTAAATTGTCATCCACTTCCAGACGTCTGAATTATATAATATAAAATTTTGCTACGTATCAAGAACCAATTAAAATACAAAAATTTCATAAAATAAAGAAAATCGTCTTAAAACAAAAAAAGGTAATAAAAGAGAATAATTAAAAATACAATTATATATTTCACTGTGGACCAAATACTTTACATTTATTGATTATTTTTTAACTGTTAGTTCATGTTATATACAAAAGCATGATATTTTAGTTTTCAAAAGTATAACTTTATTTAAATATTAGTTTTTCTTTTAGGATTTTACTATTTTAAGTGAGATACACCTTCGTCTGTTGAATAAACTTCGTTACTTGTTTTCTCAAGCGAACATGGAGGTTAATTTTTTTCCACTTTCCTTTTTCAGTCCAAACATTTAAAAGTTAGTATGTTATAAGGTTATGTTAAGAGATTTTCATTACCCACTTTATCTTACATAGTTGTGCCCTTTTAAACTAAATTTGAGCATGGTAGATGTACATACCTTTTATTTTTCTACATAAAGAAATGAAAATCTACTTTTAGAAATGAATTAATGGTCCGATTTTTAAAAACTACTGGAAAACCCTTTTCCGCGATACAATATAATTCATAAGAACAAGTAAAGATTTTCAAAGTGTTGTCCTTACGTTTTTGCAATAATTTTCATTATATGTGTGATTCAATGATTCAGTATTAAATTCTTTTAAGTTTATTTCCTTTTTTTCTTTTTATTACTAAAAATAATATTATGGGCTGAAATATCCCTCTGAAGAGATATCTTAAGGGGAAAAAGAGATATTTACATATATATATATATATATATGTATATATATATATATATATATATATATATATATATATATATATTCATACATAATGCATTCAGTAGATGGGTATTTAATGAAGAACTTATACGTAACAACACCCTAGGTTATAGGACTATTCTTGGTTATCTTAAAGTACTAGTGAAAAAGAAAAACGTTCACTGGTGTAATCAAGTCTAAGAGTTACTTAAAATGAAGTCTTAATTAAAACATACCTGAAGTGCGCCTTGTTATGATTATTCGGGCTGGAAACACCTTCAATGTTTGTATTTAAAAATTATACATATAAAATATTAAATTTTTACATAAAAGCTTATTATCTAATTCAATTTATCTTGATCGATACAGGAATTAAATTTTTAAATCCGTACATATAAAATCATTAAAAAAATCAAACGAATCTCGCATTCAATATAATAGTCATAAAAATTATTTATGCAATTCGCGGTTGGTTCTAATACACCAGCTTTTCTTTCGAAATTTATGAAGCAATCGTTTTACATATTATTATAATAGAATTATATATCATGATGGAAATCATCTTTTGTATCTTTTTTTTTACACTTATCAAGCTCAAGAAGTTTTCGTAGGCTCGGTTGGTGTTTATATTAACGCAATGTTTTTTTTTGTCGCTATTGCTTCACACCATCTCAGAGTTCAGAAGAAAATGCTTTAGATTACGTTCCCTTAGGTTGCGGTTGTCGAGACATTGCCTGTCTCGACGTATCATGCAAATTTTTTTTCACTTTGCCCCCAACACCAAACCAGCCAAGTTTTGATAAAACGATTCAAAAGTTTTATAAAATTATAACAATTAAAAGGGTTTAAGCATTACTTGGGTTCGTTATTAATCAATTAAAAAAATAACTTACTTCAAAAACATGTCCAAATAAATAATGGAAATAATCATATTATTACATTTCTACTCCATAACCAATATTATATGCTAAGAATTCATAGCCAGTATTAAAGACTGTTAACGAATTAAAATTCCTAATAGTATTAAATAGTAATAGTAAGTCGAATTTAACTTGTAAATGTATTTTAATTTCTTACGTACAAACCTGTTTTTCAATATATTCTATAATATTTGTACATTTTCAAAAATTATTAAACATAATACTGAAATAATTACCATAGTATTATTTTGTCTTAATAATTATACTAATAATAATGCTAATTTTTTGCCATAACGTTTGTTTTAGAATCGTGTCCAATAAAGTATTTGGTGGAAGCTATAACTATTCACAGTTTTACAATATTGTACTCACGCTGCTCTCCCTCTAATATTATATGAAAGAGAGTTGCCTTTCTTCATTTTTATGTTTTTTTCTAGAAATTCACGCAAAAACCGCTAACCTAATTGACACACCATCTGCAATATGCTCATTTACATTTTCAACATAAACTTGGAGTATGGATCCTGTTAATTATTACAACTAGTGTATAATTAGAATAAAATATGTCGTTAATTTTATTAATCGATATTTTTAGATCAAGGTCGATTTCAAAAACGTGTGCGGAGTTAATGAATAAATTTTATCGTTATTTTAAATAGTGATCATTTCTTAGATTCTTCATTAGGACGGGAATTTTTAACTAGTCCACTATTATTATATATAGGCATATATATTTTATTGATGGATTATATATTTATAACCGTAATTTTTTTTGCAATTTATTCTTATAATGTGTTTTTTACTGAGGAGTAATTTATTTTCTATTTAAAATATATTTTTGATTTTCGCTATTTTCTGCATCACAAGCAATTTAAACTTTTCATTGTAATGAACACAATTTCCCCAAAAACTTAAAAAAACACTGAACTATCAATATAATTGACTCTTGTGTTTTAATTTGTATATTTCAATTTGTTTGAATTTCTTTAATAGCTAAAATATTTATTTCATGTTGATATTCATAAGGGTCAGTAATCATCTCAGTCAGATATCATATCAGTAAAGCGACTCTAAAATCTATGCATGCAATGAAATCGTGAATCAGTGTACTGATTGGTAGTAGTATTCATTGAACATATTTTGTAGAAAGTTACCATTATTATAGTAACTATACATATACATTTAGTCTATCTGTTGGTTATTTAGCGGGGATTCATCCTTGTAACTAGTCTACATGCGGTATTGTCCATTACGGGGTTAAATAAAAAATTTCAGATGTGAGCAAGCTCTTGAAAGAATTGTGTTAACAAAACAATAACAGATGTTCAACGTGTTATACGAAATTATTTAGCCAATTTTCTACAACTCATAAATATCGCCTTCGAGATTTCGAATCGATTTTAAAAAAAGGGCTGTATAAAAGGAAATTAAACGATAGGTTAACTCTACTAGAATAAAACAAATATAATAAAATATGTTTTCAATGGAGAACATCTTCGTTTTTTATATCATAAATAAATGAAGATATTATAACTGTGATGACTACTATTTCGACGAGAATAAATTTTCAATCAAAAAATACCATCTATAAATATTTACAAAGCTTTCGTCTTACTTCAACAATAATCGTAAAATAATAGCTAAAGGTATAGAACCAGTAAAAGCACACCGCTTTTACCAAAATATCTTTCAGTTATACACAATTTTTCTTGAAGAGTTTGAACCCGGGGAGGATTACAGAGAATTTATATAGAAGAAGTAAAACATTGACAATAGGCTTACAAAAGTTAAGGGATAAAACAAACGTACTTATCGGCGACAACCTAGACAATTTATGTGATGCCCGATTATGAGGATACTCGGGTATGGATTTCAAGATTGTTCTCGTCTCTATTCTATTTTGGAAAAAAACTAGATATTTGAGGTAAATCACGCGATTTCCATTGGATATCGCTATAGAATCCAACAAAGATTCAATGAGAATACTCATTGATAAATTTAATAATACAAAGTGCTGAATGTGAAATTTGTGTAAATTTGAAGTTAAAAGCATAATTGTTGGAAAATGCAGACATACAGGATCAACAACATTCTAGGAGAGGGACCCACCTATACCGTGGCGTTCTGCCATTTGGCTGATGGTAGTTAATGGCTGATGGCACCTTAAAAACAAAACCAATTAAAAATTAACCAAACCTTCTTAACCAATCAGCTGACTAGTTAGACAAGTAATAAATACTTATTCTACAAATAAGTGATTCTTTCAAGAATAAAAGCAACCTGTAATATCTCCCATAATTACATTTTCGTTTGGATTATTTTACAATGAAAATAGCTAAAATTGTAGCAAATATTTCCTGCTGAAACTGTATAAAACACTACAAATCGTTTTTATTACAATTTCCAACAAGCATGAGTCTATAGCCGTCAACAAGATCTACTATTTTATATTTTTTGAAAATAATGATGAAGGAAAAATAATACTCTCTTCAAGTCACCACGCGACGCTCGGTAACATTTAAGAACTGGTTTGACCAAGTTCTACATATATATAAAACTGTGAATATGATATAATACAAATATATTATCTTCAGATGAGGTGGTTTAACGTACAAAGAAACATTGCGCAACTGAATCTAAAATTCGATAAGGTAGTACGAAATATAATTTCCGATAATTTTTCGTTAATTCAACATACGAATTTGTCATATATCGACTACTATCTTTACTATCAAAATTGACTACGCCGTTTATTTACAGTCACAGACGTGTATATAATTAAGTTTAGTAATATATTAATTCCCTGTTGGGTTTACCTTAATGGGATAAGAAAGGTCTGCTGACCACACTTGGATACAAAAAATGAAAACAAAAGTTTTTCATAAGATTTAGGAATTGTTAGTGTACTCAATACAAAAAATCCCCACCAACAATCGAAATTATATGGTATAGGAATCGTGAAGAAATTGTTACGTGCCATAATATATTTAAGCCAGCAAATTGTCTCAGTAAGTGAGTTTATATAAGTACAAAGATAACGAACCGTAATTAAGCCCAAGGTTAGTATAAAAAAGGCAAAGCATTCATAATGAATCACACACTCTTATGTCCACCGTTTATGTATGCTCTATGTTTAAAAATATGAAAATATCAGAATATTTCTGATATTTTCATTGTTCCGCTTGATGTTACTTTATTAAGTTAATAACTTTTTCCCATGACGGAAATGGGTTAATGAATTTATATATTTTTTTCTTTGTTTACTTAGGTATACCGTGATTGTTATTTTTATTTTATTTTTAAGAACTTCTATATATGCTGTGTTTATTTATAGTCTAATATTTTACGATGGTAAAATATGTTTTTTTCTGGATTTGCCACTTTCGCCAACTCCAACATATATGCAGTTGGTTGGGGACACCCAGCTTTAAGCGGATTCAGTAGGTATGGGGACAAGGAAAAGGCAAACAAGCAAGGGGTCGATTTTTAGATCACTTAACCGGAGGATTATCCTAGTTTTACACACCAGAGACATTTTAAAAAAAAAACATTTTTAAAAGACTTGATTTTTTCATCTTAAGACTACTCCTAAACTGAAAATAATGGCTTCACGTTTTATCATTTCGCTTAATTTAAAAGCATAATTTATCTATTAGTTAAAGAATTTTTATAATCGATTGGGTAGTTTGTGCGATAGCCTCGAATTGGATAATCACAAATTACACTCTTTATTATATTGGTGTATTTAATTTGGGACATTCTGTGTATTATTATATCATTTTCAATATTTTAGGAGATTTAGCCTACCTATAAGAGCTAACTGAATCATAAGAAATGAGTACCATAGGCATATCATTATGTAGATTTAATTTTCAAATTCTATTGGCCGAAAGATGTTGCCCGACTTTGACACTGTCTTTGCGTGCAATTTTCTCCATCTTACACTTTATTTTCAGTTGGCAAATGTCTGTCTTTTATCATGTCTCTTATTCTGTATGCGATTTTACTCTTACTTCAAACTGCAACAAAATTATAGTCAAGTTAAAAGTATCCCAAGAAAACATTACCGTAACAAAGGAATAAAATTCTATGCTCTGTTAATTTTCTTCGTCAATAAAAAGCTTGATATCGAAAAAGGTGCCTATCCTAGTGTTAAAGTAAATTCTACTTATAAAGCAGTTTTTCATTTTTATTCCAAATAAGTATTTCACTGACATTTTGCTGGAAGGAAACATATCTCATATATTATTTATCGCACTTAGTGGGTTCCAATAACTTTTACAGTAGTAAATAAAAATTTACAAATTTACAAATTTTCGGTGTTTGCATATGGCAATTGAGTGCCATTAATAAAGACTAGTTGTTGTGATATCTTTTTATTTGTAAAGTTGATATGTGTTGATTTGGATTCTTTTAACTTAATGCGCCATTTTTTTGTCCAGATCGCTCCTTTGTTTAGAGCAGATTGCAATTTTTCTAGTTGAACCTTCCACAGTTTCTCCCACTGCCATTACTGCCATTATGCTAAAGTGGCTGATGTACTATATAACGTTGTTGGAACATCATTAATATATAAAAAATACGAAACTGGGCCTAGAACACTACCCTGAGGGAACCCAGCCTTAATCAGCTTCAAGTCTAAATACGAGTCTTCGTATTTAACCCGAAAGTGTCGATTAGTCAAATAGGATTTTAAGAGTTGATCGCGAAGAAGTAATATTAATTTGTGTAGTAGACCTTCGTGCCAAACTTTATCAAATGCCTGTGCTACATCCAAGAAGACAGCAGAACATACATTATTGTTTTCTAATGCTTTTTCAGTACATCAGTAATACGATGTACTTGATCGATTGTCGAATGATTGTTTCTGAAACCAAATTGATGAGTTGGTATCAAGTTTCTTTGGTCAAGAGCAGGTTTGAGACGCTTTAAAATTAGTTTCTCAAATAGCTTTGACATGATTGGTAAGAGTGTGGTGGGTCTGTATTATTCACCTTCACTTAGATTTATGCCAGGTTTTGGTATCATAATCATTTCAGCTGTTTTCCACACATCTATGACATAGGTTAGCCGAATACAGGCATTGATCAGAATAGTTAACTTAGCCAGACCTTTTTTTTTAAATCTTTTAAGTACGTCACCTGTAATTAGATCAAATCCAGATGTTTTCTTTGCATTGAGGTTGCTTTTGATTTCATCAGCAACTTCCTTATGTATAACTAATGGAATTCTGATACGATAAACATTGGGATAAAGAGGTTGCAGAGCATCATCTCCCTCGTTTGGATAAAATCTTGCTTCAAGCAAACTCATCTACTTTTTCGTAATTATTAATGATATTCTTCCATCTAAAATGATATTCTTCCTCTCCATGCAAAAATATTAATGGATATTGGAGTGCATCATATGAACGGTGTGGCTGCAATACGTTTATGAAATATTAAGACTTTAGTCTATCTAATCTTCGTTGTAAAATTATGTCATGGCTTGTGTTTTCATGATCCACAATAACGATGGCGGTTTCGTCTTTCTGAAGTCCGTTAAATCGACATTCGTGTTCTTCAGGTGGTCTCTTGTCGGCTCGAATTATAGCTTTATAGTCATCAAAAATCAATCGGTTTAGTGCTATTTTCAATATGTAAATATTATATTTGTGTAAGTTCCTTGATCTTGGATTATTTCTAGTCTCAATTAACTAATGTTTGTGCATCGTTGATCCATTTCTATTTCTCCATTTCCGATAAAATTTACTTGCAGAAATGTACAGTCTTCATTGGGTAGTGGTATAAAAGTACCCCTTTTGTGATAGATTTGTCCTTGGACAGAAAAAACATAATCGATTCGATCAACATATTTTCTTCACGAACAATATCTTTTTATTTACGTAAAAACAAGGTTTACTTTAAAACAAAATTGTCTTAAAATTTTAACCGATAGGTTATATTTAATCTTGTATAACATTCAGATATATCTTACGCCAACCGATCGACTAAAAGGAAAGATATGGTCACTTGACATTTCTATAAACACTGTAATTTCTTTAAAAAAATTACTTTTGTAATTATTCTAACACATTATATTACCCGTATGAATCTTACAATCAATAATAATTTCTAAAGGTCCACATGAAAGCAAAATCGCGAGCATTGCTAGTAGTGTAATATAAATAAATCGAGTTGAGTATGCAAAAACCGTTTCCGAAAATCTATTCTCCATATTATTATTATATTCCTTTTCTCCATTTGCTGAGTTTTCTTGTTTATTAGTAAGGTAGATATGTTATCGTGAAAATGGGATAATAAACCAAAAATAGAGTCAGTTTTTCCGAACTCATTTACATGTGTACATAGTCTGTTTACTTTATTTATATTATTTCCTTATTCGTGTTAGTATATATTATTATAGAAACATAACCGTTGGACAATATAAATTTTAGTAATGATAAGAAGTTTAATTCTCTAATACTCACGACGTAATTATGTTATATGACCCCTATAATAAATAAATATTATTTTAGGAATCTTCTCCCCTCACCAAAAATAAAGGGTTTGGCACGACCGCGGTGCAATTCATGAACAGTGATTGGTATCGATCGTCATGTAATGTAAAAATCCATGCGGAGGTGCTTCCAGTCCCCCACTGGATAATCGAATTTTTCCATTCATGCAACAGATTCTTGGTATTTCTCTACTGAATTTTTTGGCATAACAAAATTGGCAGCTGTTATCCATTTTTCTGATTACGACATTTGTGTAAGTTATATTCTTTATTCGGGTTCCTTACTTAATTTATCCTCGTCCGCGCTTCCCGTAGGGTGACATTTTCATGGCTGGCTTGCGCTCGCAGTCTTTTATTAGATATTGTCGTAATTCTTGCTCATTCAGTTCGTTCATTTCGTTGTTCTTCGGTTTCACAGCTTCTTACGGTGCTCACTCTTGGGAACGTAACCGTGCTGCGCGTTCTTCGACTTTTTTATTTTTTCGCTGTTCTTTTTATTTTCACCGTTTTGCTTCAGAATTAGCAAAATCCCTTCTTCCTTTACATTTGAGCATTGTGTAAAATATAAATCAAATCAATTTTTATTAAGAAATACACTAAGTATATTTAAACGCTTTACTCGCTATATTGTAGCGCTTTGATTAACCACACTTCGCCGTTTATTTTTATGCATTCACTGCACTTCATTTATAATAAACTGACGTTCGAACCAACGTCGGATCTTGTTTTATATATCCCTACCAATAGATAGCCCCACCAATACAAAAAAGGCATCGAATGGTCCACAATGTTCCAGAACATTCCACAACATTTTAGAGTGTTCTGGAATATTCCACAGTGAACATTCCAGTTCAGTGTCAATTCCACTGGAATGTTCCACAATGAACACAGGATGTTTCGAAATGCTCTCGATTGTCGTGGAATGCTCTCGAATACTCTCGAATGTTCTGGATTGTTCTGGAATTTCTAGAGGGCTTCCAGCCCTTGAACACGCCCTTAAGGTGGGAACGGAAAATTTCTTCATGGTAGGGGGATAAAGGGCTTCTCCATCATATAACTCCATAAATCGTACCGGGACTCGTTGCTGAGTTTTAGCGGCACATTGTACACATACTTTTATAATATATATTGATTAACGAAAACTGATTTGTACCGAATTTAAAAGTTCTGTCTCAACGAAATATACTCTATAGCATATGATGAGTTGCTCGATGGGTTATAAATAATCTATTTTTAAGGTTATTTCTGTTAAATTTCAAATGGTAAAACTGTTAAAGACAATTTGGTATAAAAATTATTGAGCTATATAAATCAAATATCTCTAGCTTGACGGTAAAAGGGTTATAGGCATGTAAAAATGTTATTTTGATATACATACGACGACTGTGTGTTGATAATATAATTCATTATTTTTGTTGTATAATAAAAGTAGCTTTGGCTCGCGGATTCATTTCTGTGAATTTTGGCTTTCGAGATATGTGAGCCATATATATATATATATATATATATATATATATATATATATACGAACTAACTATTATATTGAAACACATGAACTATTCTAAATTCAATTACTTCTATAAGTAATTTCTCGGAAATTAAAGAAGTTGTAATTAAATTTAATCTAGTTCATGTGTTTCAATATTATAGCTGGCACATTTATTTAAATCCCACACAATCTATAAAAAATACTTCATTTATCCTCATCTGAAATTTCGTACCGGAAATAAGTCAACACAACTGTAATTAGTACTTTATCTATTTTGTTACACACGAAATTAAAATACCATTTAATTGTAAGCTACTTTAACCTTGCAAAATGACTTAAAATACTCTTATTTGTGTTCAAACAGTAAATATAAGGTTACATGAGAATAAGTCATTCAGGGGATCATAAGTTTGAAAAAAATAGCTGTCGCATTATAGTGAATTTTCAAATTCATATATTAAGGGTAATGTATACATTTTTCGGTGCAATAACCTTACACAGAAATTAATTGTAAATGACAATTCCAAGAATTTATGTCATAGTTTTAATTTATAGTTCTGGGAAATTGGAAAAATTTTGCAACTTCATTTACACTTATTGCTATTACAATAACTAACAGATTATATCTATTTTAATATTCTTTTTTATAAAGGTAACAGTACATAATAGCGCCAGATTAATGAAAGTGAGAAACAGGTAACATTACTCATTTTAGACATCCGTGTTAAACCTATAAATATTAAGAATTTTATTCATCAATTATACACAAAAAAACTTACTTGCATATGGCATATGCATACGAACAAAATATAAAGTTATTAAAATTACACTCGGTTCCATATTTACATTAAAACTTCTCGGATATTATTTGCATAAACATATTATTTCAAAGGAGGACATAGCTAACCTGCATATATTCTTAGACATTAAAATCAATGAATAAATTATATTCAAGTCAGTTTTGATAACAACAAAAAATAGTATCCAAAATTAACAAGAAATGTAAAAACAATGCATTTTGTTTAATAACTTTATTTATTTTTTCGAATTCTACTGATAATATTTGCGCTTTCTGACAATCAATATATAATGCTTGTTTGATAAAAAAATTAAAACATCCACTAATGCATCAGGAGCGTTGATCAATAAATTGGCTCACCGTTTAAAGGACATAAGTTAGGAATAATGTGTATTCCGTGATCGAAATTACTTTAAACTCGAAGAAAGATTAAAGATTAACAAAATGTGGATGGTTTTTCTTTGAAACGCAATCAGGGATGAGTTAGGAGGATTACGTGCATAATATTCATAAATTAATTTTGATTAAATGCATCAAAATCTGCGCATTAATATATCTTGTTCATTAAACAACATGTTTTTGAGCAACACCTAAGTTTGTGTAAGTAAATAGACTGCTAGATATTGTGCCACCTTTATTATTATATCGAAATTATGAACAATATCTTTGGTTCGAAGAAGGTTTTTTGGAAGTCTTTATTAACATGGAATATAATGTAGACTATGTAAATAAATAATATGAAAGACAAAAATATTTTATATTTTGTAGATTTTTAAATTGTTTATATAAATTTACAAAAATTTACTTGAAACTGATGATATTTACGAGGTTAAATTGAATGAATTGACAATAATTTCGATAAAAGGAAATACTTTAACCAAACTTAATGGTCTCCTATGTATTACAAAAAAAAATTGTGCGTATCAGTTCTGACGCGCGACAGGAGTTTACTCTGTAAGTACGATTGTCATGGAATACATAAAATAGGTAACACTATATGTACATATATGTATATTTATATATATATATATATATATATATATATATATATATATATATATAATGAGTTGGGTAATGAGTTGACTACCATAGTCAATATCATTGTTACCTAACATGCATAACATCGTTACACACACTCGTAACATAGTTATTTAGGTAATGACCAGCTTCCCGAAGAAACTGAGCAGATATTGGAAGAAGTTATCAACGTTCCAGTTCCCTTGGAAACAGATTCGGGATTGGCGAGGCGACAAGCTTTTATTGATTCCGATTTTACAATCGGGTAAAGCTTTTGCAAAATGATCTGAAAGTTTAGCACTAGTAGATCATATATTACTTTTAAATACCGATAAACATTCAAATATTATGTATATTATTTGGATCTGTTTAAGGAATATTTTTACACTTACTCCACCTGTGTTTACTCGGTTTATCGTTACACTTGCTTCATTTGTATTCACTCAACGTTTTATGAGGTAAATAATATTAGTAATGTTTTATCGGATTCAGTATTATTTTTCTTTTAATATTTGTTTTAATTTTTAAAATTATTTATACTTATAAAAATATTTTACTTGTTAAATATATTATTAAAGTTGTCTTTTTTTATTTGTATTATTTCTTTATCAACTGAAATGACATTACCCATAACTGATATTTACATGTATTGAAATGGTTTGAAAAATATTACATATTATTGATACAAACAACAAAATGAAATGGAAGCTTTAATTTTTTACTCTTACGCAAAAACATAATATACTAACTCACACACACATGCACGATTGATTGGTCGATCGCTGTCTTCATTTCTATCGCTATTTTAAAAATACGTTGTTTTAAAAAAATCGTTCTTTTTCTCCATATCGTCCCGGTCTACGCCAATGTATTCAGCATGAAACGAAAAAGAAAGTGACAAATAACAGGCTTAGCTGAAGACTCAATATCACCCTCCTCAAGTGGTTATATACGTAATTTATTTATTATCCAGTTTCCAATATCAGTTCCAGGTTCTTTATTCCGAAATATGTTTCATAAATAATACTTTTGTTGGCAATACTACGGTGCGGATGATAAAAACTCAGTACGCGTGGCATCAGATAAAATATTTGCGGAATAAGCATGTCTTTAGTTGCCCGTGTGGTTTCTATTTTCTTTAGCAAGTGATAGAAATAACAACAGTTTTCATATCATTCAATACCCTAACATAATATGTTAGTTAAAATATATAAATGTCACATTCGGGGCCATGGTGTGTTGGCTGTGGTTTATCACAGGTCATACGAGTTTTTATGGGGTGGTGCATCGCGGGGATCTGGGTTCTATTTGGCTGGTGTTCTGATGGGCTGTAAAACATTATTCTCGGAATTTTAACTTGTAAATACTACATATTATTTTGAGAACGCCCCTGTCGTTACAATAATATAAGGAGAAGTTGAAAAATAACATATTACCCATGTTATGTTCCACAATTCGTGAAATTGGTGGTTGTTTGAAAGGCAGCTGTACCTAACCTATAAAAATATTTGGAATTTCTTTATACTTTTCTACGTTGCAGACATATATTTTATACTAAGTTCACTACAAAATACAACTATTTATATATGTATATATAAATATATATATATATACATATTTATATATATATATATATATATATATATATATATATTAAAATTAGCGAAATTCTTAGATAGTAGTATGTACATTAACAAAACCGTGAAATTTTGCTTTCAGCCCATTAAAAGCACACAGCCGGTAACTGATACTATTGGCCCATGGTAGTGTAACCGCATAACATTTAAAAGTCAAATTACTTACTTAGGTAAGAATTGGCATTTAAATTTCCTTATTTGTTTCTTTTATTTGTATAATTGCTAATGATATGAATTTAAAAATTACCTTTCAAAAAATCTTCTGAGTACATTTTTCATCGAAGTGAATATGATTTAATGTCCATTTTTCAATATTAAAATAAAAGCTAAGCAACCGTCATGATCAGCAGTGAAATATGGATTAGTGAAACTAAGAAAAATCCGGTGTTATTACTAACAATAAGTTAGAAATTTATTAGACTTTGTGGCTAAAAAATACAGATATATATTTTTTAAAATTTTTGTATTCAATAATGTTATAGACAACATTATTATTTGCATATATACATAGAATACTTTAAAACGAAAAGAAAGTAACTAAAACGATAATGGAATATGTGAACACAAAACGATTTAAATATGTGTATAGTGTTTTTTTCATCTCCAAATAACACTTTTTTGGTAAATAGCAAAAATAAATAAAATAACTTACTAGTAAAATGTCAAAAAAACAATATTTTTGTTATAGATGTCTTTAAATTACACTCCATTCATTACACACGCTAAATAAATAAATATTTTTCTTTGCGCCGTATATTGTAAACATATGATGATGCTTACGTAAACACTATAGATATACTCATTGAAAATTTTTATATCAAAAAATAAAGATAACAATTACAAAAAGAAACTAAGTTAAATGGCATGAGGAAATGTATTTATTTTAAAGAAGTGTTAACAAGCCGACTGATAAAATACGTTTACAGAGCCAACAAGGCATGAAATACGAAAATTTGTAATATTGAAACTGCACGCCAAACTGCAACATTAAGGAAACAGCTGCTGCTCAATTGCAACGCCTCGAACGGTGGAGCCATGTTATGAGAAAATGGAAAAACTTTAACTGTTGCTGCTAAGAATTTAAGAGAAATCTTTGCTAATTTAAATAAAATGTGATTGGGCAAAAGTGTGCGGAGTGATGGTTTTATTTTTTTTTATTAATATAATTTGAGTAAAATGGTTCTTTGACGAAATTCGCTAGAAAACCAAAAAAGCGCTACTGACTGCTGATCGTCATATTATGCATCACGTTCCCTAAGTACAAATTGATATTTTAACTCGAAATCTCTAAACGTAGAAGTTTAGACAAACTTAGTAGATCAAGTGGACAAAAATAACAAAGTATCCCTTTTAACATACTCAAATAATGGTAAGGACCGGGATGAAGACATTGCATCCTTATTGATATTTACGGATGCGAATAGTATTATGAATCAAAGTATTGTAATTTTTATCTTAAGCCGATACATATCTAAACATTCTCATATTTTGTTAACGTTTTATGTATGCAGAAAAAAGTACAAAAATGAACATACATGTATACGTACTTGATTGAAAGAAAAAGTATAGCAAATACAAGCTATACTAGCAAAATTAGTGTTCAATGCCTTCAACCCCCACTTAAATATTAATAGTAATGTACCCCGACTATATGCTTAAATGGCACTCATCATCGATCTTAATCGTACCAATGCTGTAACGCATCTCGTATGAACGAAATTGAGTGGGAGCGTTTCGACTGAGTTAAATTCAAAATTTTGGAAAATATGTAAGGACAAAGTTATTCCTAACAGCATGAGAAGTATTTTTGTTGAAATTTTTTTTCTATGTAAATTTTTTTTGTCAATTATTCAGGAGTTATAAAGAAATAAAAAATTAAATGATTTACCAGAATTAATTAAACTAGAACTTTTTAATCCTGGTTCAATCTGTGTCTAACTTTCAATGTTCACGATTTTTTTCGGTTTTTTATCAGCCATCCTTTTGGTGACATGGGTTGGGAATAGCAATTTTTAAGCGTATTTTTCGTAAAACGTTTAAAGGAATTTAAAAAAAAATTCATCGTGAAGATTGTCAAATTCGTGATTCAAAAGTCAACCTCAACATATTTTTCATTTGACACCATTCGTGACAACCATGAAAGAATTTTTTCATTTCCCAATCTACACCCTAAACTCAAAATTAAACTTTATATGGCAGTTTATAATTGGGCTACCATATTCTCTCTCTCTGTTCATCTCTATGCCAATTTTTACGTCGAAGAGTTGCCGAGAAATTCATCTGTGACAGACTGTGCGACGAATGGAAAACAAGCGATTCCTTTCTAGTTCCATTTAGGCAATTTGCTACGGATGACTAAAAATAAGGAGGCGAAATATTTTCTAACAAGTATTTGTCACTTTAGAAACGCACCAATGAATTCATTCATCACATAAGTAGGTAAGTGACAACAAAAAACATAGATAAAAGATAAAGTTATGAATAAAAAAGTTATTTTTATATTCTTTAAGAAATGGTTATTGTACCGGAAAGATGGACGGCGTAGGGTTAAGGAATTTAACTCGCCCCTGCAAAATGAATAAACAAGGCAGTAGTATAAGTTATGTAAGTTATTCATGATAAATATTACTTCCAATGGCTCAATTCGTCCACGTAATCAACACGTTTCACTTTCCTTTTTCAACGAATCAATTAAACTCCAGTTTTAAATATCTACTTGATTTTCAACTTCAAATATACCTCAACTTCAAATGTAAAATTGCAGTCAAATTACCCGTATTTAATAAATTATACCAGAAACTAAGTAACGTAAATGAAAACAATCGCTCTAGTGTTGTGAACTTACATACTCTATGCCAAACGAAGAACTTTAAACAACAACGACGTTTGAAATGCCAAGATACTTAATATATTTATAAATAAAACTGATGAAATTATATTGGAAAAATTAAAATGTTAAATTCAAATAATCAATCTCTGATAAATTTGTTTCAATTACTATTAAATATTGAAAATTGTTTTTTATGGTGAATCGAATATAGATATTCCATTTTCGTATTACAATAAATAAACTTCAATATTTACACAATTTATTATGGTACAGTTTTGTGACAATCGATGGGTCATAATTATTATTTGTTGCGATTTGTTTTATAGTTTTTATTTCTTTACGTAGGTTAGGTTTTTCAAGAGGGATGGTTAAAGCTCTGTGAATCATGGAATAAATTAAGGAATAAATGAAGAAAAATACTAATACAAGAAATATACCCGGTCGCACCAAATAAGAATAATATTTACTATAAATCTATCCCATACATAGGTAATGTATCACTCAAATTAGGAAAACTCTTAACTAATAATAAAAATATAAATAATATAACATGTACGTATAGTACCTTAAATAACTTGGGTAAAACCCTTATTAATAATAAAGAAAAAATAGATAAACATAAAAAGAGTGGTATCTATAAACTTAAATGTAACGATTGTAATAGTGTGTACATAGGTCAAACAGGAAGAGATTTTAATACAAGATATAAAGAACACATCGCCAGCTGGCGTAATAATAAACCAGACACATCTCACTTTGCTAAACATCTCATTGAAAATAACCATCACCCCCATACTGATAATGCCCCCTATATATTACAAATAAATACAAAAGGCAATAAACTTAATATCCTAGAAACGTTAGAAATAAACAGACATAAAAAAGATATCAAGGTCAATATATTAAATGAACAACTAAATATAATATCATCACCCATTCTTAATATCTTCTAGATATAATATAAATATAAAACATTGATACTACAGTACCCTGGAAATTGTTTCAGCACTAATACACATATAAATATAAGTATATATAATAAAAACAAAAAGATTAAAAGAAATAAATAAATAAATATATGAATACACAAAACCGGAGATATGAAGAATTAGTGTATTACCTTGTCCTTACTTTCAAATACCCTTGCTTTTGTATAAATATATTACCGATAATAAGATATGTAGAATTAGTATATTACCTTGGCCTTACTTTCAAATACCCTGGCCTTTGTACAAATATATTACCGACAATAACTTCCATTTAATTTTATTGCATACACCCTAAAGTTTGCATTGTATAACTTCACATAATAACAACAATTGAATTTATTACCCCAACTAGAATACTGTTATATTGTATATCTCTCTGTAATATAATAAAACCTAGTCTGCGCCCCTGCAATAAACTCACTAACATAAACAATGGAAAAATACGCACAAAGCAGTCTTCCGCTATTGTGTTTGAAACATAAATGCTGTTGGTTGTTTCTAAGAGTTAATCTTTGCTAATATCCCACCTGAAGATGTTGTAATACAACGAAACCTAGGTCGTGGTAAAGAAATTAAAGATAGTAGAAATAATACTACATCACGTAGTTTCATTTAATTGTGAATAATTAGTATCTAAAGTTCTACTAGATACACCCATCTTTATATATATATATATATATATATATATATATATATATATATATATATATATATATGTCGCCTTTTCAGACTTCAATAGAAAACAATTACACGGTGTAAATTACTGATTTATCTTTAACTTCTCGTCAGCTGTTGGATAAAACACAATTAATCTCCTCGTTCCGGCTGAAGGTCATAACATACAATACAACAAATCTATTTCTCTGAGAAATATATTATATATATTTCTCTAAGAAACAATGTAATTTTTCATAAAAAAGAACATTTTTATTTTAAATTTACATCAGTTTCCAGGCATAATTTTGAACACTTTAACTGAAAAGTATTATAAACAACACTCGTTGACAAAAATCGACTTAATATTTATGTTTATGTTATTAGGTTTGGCAATTCTCTTAAAAACTATGTTCGTTAAAAACAATTGTCTGACGCATTATATGGCATATTACATCGATAGTCTCGCAGTAAAAACATATTTATTGATTCAGTTTATTTTATTTGTTCATTGTACATTCCGGTCATAAAAAACTAATTTTAAAATACAGACATATTTGCTTATCTTTCCTGCTCACAAACAATAAAATTGTAAAACTCCATGTCTACCACACAACAGAAACATGTGGGCGGACATAAATTGTACTCAGTGACATCCTTTCGAATAAATATTAAAAATTGATTTTCTAAACCAAAGTAGCTTCTAGTTGCTAAGACCTAGGCTGTTTTATAATATAACGGAAATATTTTTAATGGATATATTTTATGTGAAACAGCATCAGAGGATGACACATAAAAACAAGCACTAAATGAAAAAAAACCTTCAATGCACATGTGGCATACGGAAAATAAAATATTCAACAACCAGAAACTAAATAGATTAAAGGTAAATTAAAAATTAATGAAAACAGAAAAACCTTATTTTACATTTTTTTATAATAACTTAGTGTAATGTGATACCAACACCAATAAAATATACTTCAAAAGAAACAATATACAAATACACTTTTGCACGAAATATGAAAACACAAATACATTTACATATATACAAATTACGTCACAGGCGCCAACGCAGCACAAACAATGCAATATGTTACGAACTATTCGATTTTTTACTGAAAATTATGTTGAGTTATCCCAAATGACTATATAGTTTCATCTAGCCTGAATATTTTGAAATAAATAAAAACCTCGATATGGCAGTGAACATAAAAATTGATGATTTTAGAAGATAATTATATTAACTGCAGGCCATTGAACATTGGCAGGTTAAATTTCACATTATTTCAATAACACAATGCCATGCACGTTTTAATATCAATTTCAACAGAATGCGTCTAACGGGTCTGTCATGGAAGTTTTTTTGCCATAAGGGACAGCAATTAATTCGAATCGTGATCATAACGAATATCATAATGTTTTATAGTTCACAATTTTATATCAAAAACTGTTGAATAAATGTATGTCAACAGATAGCAATTCCACTATTTAAATATATTTTTTTATATTATGTAAATAAGCGAAGAAAAACTTTAAAGCTCACTAATAGTTTCTGACGAAGGAAAGGCAAATGAAGACGAAATTAGGTCAACAATTATGATTTGCCTAATTACTCTTTCTATACTTAGTAAACCCTTTTTGTTACTTAAATATGCAGCCCCACATACCAAAACAATTTTTGCGTCTACGTTTGATACGTTTTAAAAATTATGATTTTTTTTACAAAGGAATGATAAACTGGTAAGTTTTCCATTTTGATTTTGTTGATTTTTATGTTTATGGAATGTTTAGAAATCATTGAATGCGTGAAATAGATATGTAAAAATTCTTGTTATGCAGGCAATATATTGTCTAATATATCTTAAATGATATGGCAAAGATCACTGTCATAGTTTTCCAATAGACTTCAAGTAAGCTTTTAGAAATTCTTTCATTTTCATAATTAGATTTAATGATTTCAAAAATAAGGGATAGGGGATATACTTTTCCTTAATGTTTTTCAGCATATCTCTGGCAATATATTATTTAAAATTATGAGAATAATGTTTTGTGTTCTTTATATTAAGATTTTTAAAATTATACTCCACACGACATAATTCGCTCCTTTTAATATGTAAATATCATTAACTTCAAATAATTTGTATTGCTATTTAGATAAATAATAAAAATAAATTAAATTAAATAGTAGTAAAAGAATATGTAATTATATAGTATGTAGAATATGTAATTAATATTATTAAAAGAATATGTAAATAAATAGTTTACAAGTCAGTACTTGTATACTATTTATCTACATATTCTCTATTTTATTCGATAAAAGTAATACTTTAGGAATGATCTTCTTCGAACATCTACATAATAAACGTAGCAATACATACAGAACTCTATTTAGTTACACAAGTTTAGGCGTTGCAATTGTATTACATGTACATACATATTTAAGTTATTTAATGAACAGGAGACATTCATGCAAAGGTATTTATGCATTGAATTATAATTGATTTATGAATATTAGTCACGAATACACTTAACTCAACTCCGATTGCGTTTTGAATTAACAATGTCCATCTCTTTCCAATAATTCTCTATTCGTCCTTCAAATAAATCCTTACCACCGAATACATATTATTTCTAACTTAAGTCTTTTAAATTGTGAACTTATTTATTAATCAACGTTCGTAGGGCATTAGCAATTTTTATAATTTTTGTACAAACAACCATCATATAATGCATGTCACAATGTCACTGAATATTGTTAAATTCGAAATATAAATAAAATTATTCAGAAATAAAGGGCAATGTTTTTTATACATCTTATTATCTTTGGACATAAGTATTTTTTCTTATCAAGGCTTACTAGAATACAATTTATCATTTGATTTGGATGTCTAGTAATCAATGTTGGCCAGCGATGATATCCATTGAAATATTTTTAATGCAAATAATACTCGAGTATTCCGAACGTAAATATAAAATTTTGGGTTACTTTAAATACTGTATATTTTGTTCGTATGCAAGTAAAATTATTGTGCGTTAATGAAAAACAAAATACTTAATATTTAATGGCTTAACACGGACACGTGAAATAAGAAATGTTGCTTATATCTCTCTTCAGTTTTGTTAGTGCATCTTGCAATTTGTGATTTTATAAATATTTAACTATTGAAAAACTGATAAAAACCATCATAGCAATAGAATAGAATTTAATTATTCAAAAATTATCATCACAAGTGAAGTGGTAGATTTCTCAAATTTCACGAGCTTATAACGTTAACATTAATTTTTAACTTAGGTTAACAAATTTACCAAGTAAAAAGAAGACAGACACATCCTTTCTTATTAGAAATTAACATTTATGATTCTGTATGTGTTGCTACGTTTTCTGTGCAAGATTATTTCATCCACAAATTAATCGATTACCCTTAACATGTATGGTTTACTATTCCTTATAATACAACAGCTATTTCTTCTCAAGCGTATTTCATCACCTGAATGATTTATTCCCATGAGACCCAATATTCACTGTGTGAATCCGAATAAGAATATTTGAAGTCATTTTGCAACGACAGAATAGATAAACTCACAATTAAGTGATATTTTTTTACTACGGTAGCAATAATAATTAAAGAATAAATTGAATTTTGCTTACTTGTCACTGATGAGAAATTTCACATAATAGAAAATGAAGTATTTTTATAAGCTGAGTGAAATTTAGATAAAATGAATTAAACATTGACGACGATTCTGCTTTAGCATTCTTAAGAATTGAATCATGTGCAAAAGGTTTGCAAGGAAATATCCCACATAGGGACAGAAAATCAATAAATGTTACGTGACATGTTTCCTAAGTCATTATTTATTAATGAAATGTCCGCGAAACTTACAAATTATATTATTTTTAACTGTAATTATTTTTTCCCCTTCTTGTTTTTTTTAAATTTCCCAAATATAAACTGAAAAATCCTTAGAATCCTGAATATTATTTTACTTATATTCATTCAAACGGTAAACGATGCAATCAACAACTTTCTCATACATATACATAGAATAATGCCTTCCAATCGCATCTTGACATGTTTATAATCTGCGTTGAAGTCTCTGGTACAATATCACTCAATATATTTTAGCTCCATACCTCGATGTGTTCCTAAGAAACGAGGAATATTAGTGGCGTAAGAAATTATCCCTTTAATGTTTCTTATCTCCATAACAAATTAAGTTAAAAAGATGAAACTATTTCAAGCTTTTAACTGATATTTTAGACTATTATACACCATGATATTTTTTGTATTCTATTTCCGATATGTTTTCCGTTAAAAAAAAGGATAATACTTTAAAAAGAAATATGTTCAAGTATACGTATTTACTTTCACATACTTACGGCCGGTTTTTTCATCGACAGTAACAGCTAAAGTAACGTAACTGTCAAAATTGTTTCTTCAACTTTGTTACTTTTACTTTTCCTCTAACGTTTGCCGTTAACCTTTACTAGTCATTACGGTGCTGTAATTGTAAAAGTTAGACGACGTCTGTCAAAATTTTGTAGGTTATTTCGAAACATCTCTAAGATCTACGAGCGAAAGTTCTTCAGATGATGAATTAATTGTTAGTTATATAACAAAAAGTTCAATATCCGCAGAAATAACTTTTTGTTGACAGATTCTGAATTTTTATTTCGTTACAGAATGTCTAAAGAGTCTGTCAGTTTTCTTAGTGAATTGTTACAAAATAGATTGGAAACTGTTACTATAAAGTAAATTTTAGTAGATTTCTTTAAATAATTGAGCTGTTATTTAGTAATTAATTCATTATTTAAAACCATCTAATCAAATTGTTTCAATAAATTTGTTTCTGGCTCTTCCTGTACAAGAGCAACTTTTATTGGCTTTACGTTTTTATGCAACGGGATCAATGCAGCAAGTTGTTGGAGACATTTCTGGTGTACTTAAAAGTACAGTGTGCAAATGTATATTTAAAGTATCGTCTGTTATAGCATCTCTAGCAGAATTTTATGTAGAAATGCCAGGAACTAGCGAAGAAATAACAAATATTTCCCTACCAATTTCATAATATAGCCCAGTTTCTAAAAGTAATTGAGACTATAGTCTATACACATATAGCAATACTATCACCAGGTAATGTAATAAATAATAATGTTTTTACTACAAGTAGTTATTTAACCTTTTCGACACTAATGGCTTATATGTTGGTCATCTATCTAGCAACGATAACAAGTATATACTTTATTCATGACATCAAAGCGTTTTAAATGACATGGAAATAAAATGTGAAACATTCTTTTCATTTTAGAATTTTGCTTTCCTCTCTTAGATAACTGTGTTCTTGTTTTCTAAATTTTAAACAAAAAATTTCCAAAAAACTTGAAAAATTATAACAAAAGTTCACTCTGGTAAGATAAATGTTGGTGTTTGTGTGGAGTCGCGGCCATTTCACTGTGGCAGTAAAGAGGTTAAACATTAGGGGAATAACTACGACTTTCGAAATTAATTTTATATTTGTTTTAGGCGGTGAAAGTTCTGAATTGTATCGAAACAAAAAAAGTATATTTTCCTATAATGTACAAACAATATGTGATACAAAACTATAGATTCGAAATATAGTTTGTCATTGGCCTGGCGGATCATACGGCGGGACTATTTTTAACAATAGCAAACTTAAAGAGAAATTTAAACGAGGTCAGTATGGTGACTATATTCTTTTAGGGGATTCTGGATACCCAGCTGAAAGATATTTGTTAACACCTGTTAGAAATCCAGAGACTCCTGATAAAATATTATATAACAAATATAACATAAAAACGAGAAACACAGTAGAGCGATCCTATGGAGTGTGGAAACGTCGGTTTCCATGTATAGGTACGAAGTTACGCTTGAAACAAAACAGAATAGAGGCAGTTGTTGTGGTAACTGCTATATTACATAATATATGCCGCCAAAGAAATGATCCTGAGCCTGATTTGCATACCTCTTTAGTAATTAGAAACAATGAGAGTCATGTACCAATATCTATAAACAATAGCAATGGGCAAGTTGTTATAAATAATTTAATTCACACCTATTACAACAGGTAACTAATAGTTTTAAAAATAATAAAGTAAATATGATACCCATGCATGAATATAACCATTATCCTAATTATCAAGAAATTAAAATATACAAATAACACTTGTCAATCATTATATATGAAATGCGATAAATGCATCATTAAATATTTACAATTTCACATTTATTCATTTTAAAATATAATGATTTATATGATACCCAAATAGCAACATGATTATTATATTTCCAATTACAAAGAAATTATAATGTCCAAATGAAATTTTTCAATCATTGTAATATTACATGCCTTGTGATAAAATCATAATTACAAATTTATTCATTTTCAGATTAGCTGCAAATGGAAATGATATATGAATACTTGCAGATTTTAAAATCATTGTCCACAACATACATTTAAATTAAAAGAAATAAAAATTAAACAAATATAAATATAATCTATGTTTTTTATTTTCTAAGTCACTAATTTCTAATTTAAGTTTATAAAGTTGTAATTCGTGCAATTCCTGTTTCATATTTTTTTAAATTTTCTATCTCCACTCTAATTATTCACTCTAATTATATTCTCCACTCTAATTATACACTCGATTACATATCCAGACTGTACATCATCTTGAGGAGTGTGGCCATCATATTGGGATTCCAGTCCTGAAGCCGATTCCTTCAAAATTCCAATCACCCATTTATCAGTGTTCAATATTGGTGGTGGAAGTGGGCCTCCACCAGTGAGACGACGTACCCGGTTTATTTTACCGGACTCTTGTCTTGCAATTTTCTTCATGTACTCCCATTTGCACCTCAATTGCTTTATGCTTCTAAAAATCGGTCTGGGCGTTAAATTCATTTGTGATGAGCGTCCAGGTCTCATCTTTTTGTTTGATTGCAGTGCCATTGGTTTTTTTGTTCAATATAATTTTGAAATACTTTCCAATCAATTCCTTTAATTTGTTTATTTCAGTGACGGAAAAGTTGGAAGCCCTTTCACTGCAAAACAAATAAAACAAATTATTAATATTTTGGTGTTATGATATCTTTTCGGTGAAGTATTTATATGCAAGTAAAATATAAACCGCAGGGATTTAACCATACTACTTGAAATACTTAAGAACAATTATATATGAATTTTTATGCATAGATTTGTAATATACATTATATTTCAAATTATAAGGAGATCATAAACATCTTTCTTATTTTCTATATTTATTTCATGTTTGTATGATGAGAAATAGCAATTGTCAACATTTAACTCTAGGATCGGCAGAACTAAGTACATAACATACACATTAAAGAATGAAAAAAAAGTAATGAATTAAATATTTATTTACCCCTTTTTTACAAATATATTCATCCTTATTAATTAATTTTTTCAAGTGTTCTCCAACCAAGACTTACAAATTTTAGTGGCTGAAATTAATAATGTTATTTTGCTCTTAAATCAAGTTGTCTGCTTTAGTAGAATTCTAGTGGGATCATTGGTTGAAAACGAACATGGTATTTTATATAGAAAGTTATACACCTGTTCGATTTGTGTGCTTTACACGTGTGGCGGGTTAATATAAGCCAGTGACTTTAAAGATATAAATATATATTGGTATTTTTTGACTTACATGCCATGTCTATAATTGTTTGTCTGATAAAAATAACATAAGTAGATATTACGGATATATTCTATACATTCCTATTCAAAACGCGTAGTGACTTTGTTTGCGGATATGGATAATTACATGTATATATTATTATTATTAAAAAAAAATAACATTTCCAATTTACCTTGGGGGTAGCACTACGTCCAAACTATTGTCAATTATTTCCGAAAAATTCATTTTGAGATAATTAAAAGAAAATAGATAAACAAGAAACTACAAACGTAAACGTAGTTAGTCAATTGATATGCAATTTAAAGATTGGTTAGGTTGGTTGGCCGGAAATATTGTAATGCAACACTAAACTTATGGAAAAAAAATCCTGACAGCTTTTGGGTGAAACTTAGCTGTATTTACACTGGCAGTCCCATTGACACTTACTTCAGCTAATGGATAGATGAAGAAATTTATTTAGTTGTAACTGTCAAATTCACGGTAAACGTTTAAACTGGTTCCTTTTGTTACTTACATTCCACAAACTTTTTAAAAAATCTTTGGAGTCGTGACTGAAAACTTATTAGCCAACCCAATATATTATGCAGAGAGAAACTTAATTATTATCACTGTAATTATTATCATTGTCCTACTGTTCCTAATTAACCATATGATTTGAACTTTGTTGTATCTTCGCTGAAATAAATGCTTTATTTTCCCGAAAAAAATCTTCTATATAATTTGTACTCAGACAGCCTATAAATTTGTTATCATCATTTACATCAATGTCATCTAAGTTCGCATGCGCTTCATTAGATTTTCCATAGTAAGAGAAACTTTTTTATTCTATTCGTAGTCAGCAACTAAAGAAAATGCATTTGTCATTTTTGTATGATGTTTAATGGACTGATAAACATAGATGGGCCACAGAATATTTTCGATATTTAAAAAAAATTCATTAATTGTTCCGGTGACTGAGTGAATAACTCCGCCGAGTATATTATACAAAGTAGAATGTATTTTGAAGGCCACAAAATAAAAAAGACCAATGAGGATCTGCCGTCACAAGAAAGAACATAATTAAAAAAATATATTACAACCTATGCGTAATATATTATAAACCTATGCGGTTTAAAATTAAGGACTTTGTTTCAAATTGTACGAATAAAGTCGTTTTATAAAATATTCCACTTTATAACACTTTTTGAATTTAATTTCAGACATAATTTTATTTGAATACAAATATCCCCGAAATTCTTTTACCGTGAATAGATGTGTATAAGCAAAAGTTTATAACTATGTAAAATGTCAAGTCGTTAGCAATACTAACAGCTGAGAAAAAGGGCGATGAAATAAAAAAACGCTGAAGTTTCACCCCATACAGCTTTGTAGTAAATAGACGAATATTTTAGTCCAAAAAAATGAAATAAAGGAGATTAAATAAACACACGGTTAATTTTATGTTATAAATATTGTGTAATAAAGAAAAATATATAAAAGTAACGCAATGTTTGATCTCGTCCTGAAAATGTAAATATTCTTTTATTTCCGTAAATGGTCTAAGCTTATAATGCTTCAAAAGTTTTCATTTAATGGAATTGAAAGATATTTCAGAACTTTATTCTGGTAACAACGTTCACGATCCCTTTCCATTTAATGCAACATAACATTTTAAAAAAGAATCTGAATAATTGGTTTCGGTTTCCAGCGAGTGCTCGTTTCCTTTATAATTGGTTTATTTTCAGATATGATACTTGGCTAGAAAACGTGTTCATGTGTTATATAAATAGTACTCGGATGATGCAAATATGGAGAAAATGATTATCTAAATGTGATTGAAATTAGTGACCACACCATATTTTTTATAATTTTGAATTTCTTTCCGTCCTCGTAACAAATAAGACATCCATGCCTTTCTGATGAAACTTTCTGAATTCAACATCTCTCTTTGCAATAAATGTGAATTTTTAACATTAGTCAATAACCATTCAAATATATTGCTGTAAATATCAATACACCTTATATCACTCCATTGCTCATTTCATTTTACGTGAATTGTGTGGATGCATATTTATTTCGGAACATTCTGACCTAAATATCTCTGTTTACGTATACTTCAGTTAATAGTCATGAACATATAGAGCTACAAAATTCAATAATATTTATTCCACACTCTTGCTCCAAAGGCTTATATGAAGGCAAATAATAATTAATTTAGAGTATCTCGAAGGAAATAACTACCTACACTAAGGTGAAATTAAGGAAATCTACACGCCTTTTCTGTTACTAGGAGGCTAAAAAGTCAATAAAATTTAAATGGATTTGAAGGAAAGCTAGAATATGTAAGATCTAAGCACAAACAATTTAGTAACAAATGTTCAAGAAAATTAAATAAACAATTATTAAATCGAACCAACGTTTTAAAGGATTAACAATGTATACCTGCCAGAACATAACATTTGTGACGCTTTTTGAGTATTTGTATTCACACAATGCACCTATACTTAACGCAACCCGTTATAAATAACGTAAATATGTATTAACATTTGTTAAAATGTATAAACTTCCCATTATCCCCTTTTAATTTTACTACTACTTCCCACTATTTAACTATTCCTTCCCACTATTTCCCAAAAGTGTTTTGTGCGGTTTTAACAAGCACAGGAGAAAAAAATTTTAGATTAATTACATTTTTTATATTAAATATATATTAAAAATTAAATCGCATTCTACGAGTTCCTAAGTATAAAATAAAACAATTTGTAATACATTATTTCAAGATTAACTCAAGAATTAAATAAAGTCGCTGTACATCGCATGAAAAAAAATTCTTACCAATTAACCAAGAGCCTGAATATTTTTTATTTGGTTACTTTATGACAAACATGAAAATTAGTTCTTTTCACTTTATGCACATTGTTGGATTAGTTTGTCCTCAGGATTAATGGTACAGAATGTTAAAATCATAGTAAAATTTCAGTAATCAAATACATATTGAAATAAATACATATTGAAATAATTTCTCAATTCAACCATAAACATAGGTAGTGTTAGGACATAATTTTATTTACATGTCCATAAGCAATTTAAAAATAATATTTGCTAAATTATTTCGAAAACCGTATTATTTTGAGGAAATTAAGGAGAATCTACTCCCTAACATTATTATGTTATTTTAGTAAGAATAAAATTTGTGCTTATTTACTTAGCCTTTAGGCTAATTAAGTAAGCAATCATGCCGTATAACCTTAGTGAACATATCATATAACCTTTAATTACGAGCGTCTAACGAAACTGTGATGAAAGTTTTTGGAGCAAATTAATAATTTAATCCAGTAATTGGAAGTTTGGTTGCTTAATGTAGTTGACGAGTGGAGTTCAGTTTAATAAGTTCGTAAAATTAATTAGTAGCTAAATTTTAATTCAATTTCCATCGTTACTAATTTTGTACATGATTTTCAACTGCAAAATGCCATGAGTTAATGCCCTTCGATAGAATTTATTTTCTTTTCTTTTTGTACCTAAATAATTTTCATTTACTTAATAGTGATAATATAAGAGTCAAATAAAATAATTATTGACAATACCATTCGTTATCCTGTAAGAGCGAAGAAAAAAACAGTTAGTAATCTCTAAAGAATGAAATTGAAATTTTGGCGGTAGTTTGCTCTACCGTATACTCTTAAGGTTATTATAACTGATACCATAGTATTTAAATGTGACTATGACATTGTACGAAAAGATAATAATTGTCATTTGTAAATGTAATTGGAACCTGGGTTTTATTCATATAATTTTTTTTTAATTATGTCCTTTCTTGTAACGGTAGGTCCTCATTGGTTTCTTTTATTTTGTTGCCTTCAAAATACATTCTACTTTGTGTAATATACTCGGTGGAGTTATTCACTCAGTCAACGGAACAAGTAATGAAATTTTTTAAAATATCGAAACGGAACTAACTCGCAAATTATAAGTAATTCATTGTTTTCTTTCAAAATAGCCAGTAGCACTTTATACATCGAAGCGATGGAACTAACAAGAGAATCATTCGGTCTACTCTTCCTTGGACATCATATACACGACCATTTCACAGGTAGTCACCACTTCTCCACAGTTTATCTTTTATTCTTGGGAATAAATAGTTTATCCTTTATTCTTGGGAATAAACAGAAATTGAAAATTTTCAGTTGGGAACTGTATGGTGAATCCATAGTTTTAACACCAAATGTTGCCAAATATTCAGCCGTTAATCTGACTGGATATAGAGAGGAATTGTCATGATTAAGGAGGATTCTAGTGCGAAGGGATACCTATAACATATATAATAACTATACAACTATAAATACTATAACAACTATATAAATAATACAATATAAATAATATAACAATATAGTTGTTGTACACAAAAGCATTGCTGGTATACCAATTTGTGATGATTGTTCTTTCACTTTACAGAAAAACCATTGAAATATAATCGGTCCGTCTAAACAACGATACAACCATCTTTTCTCCAGCACATAGTTCTTTCTTAATCTTTGTTCGTAACACTTTAGAACAACAAATCCACTAAGATTGCTTCTTACTTTTAAGATTTTGACAGTAAATCAAGCTTTCATTCCCCCTTATGACGACGAATACAGCATTCGATTCCATCAATTCTTTTCTAACATTTCACGACAAAAATCCACGCGATAGTGTCTTTGGCTTCAATTAAATCTCTCAAGTACGTTTCTCTTTCAAGGCTTTTAATATTTATGGAGGATCCCTTCATTTTCAGAGATATTATGAAGCTGGGATCTAATAATCCTACATATAAATTACCCTTGTAAAACTTTAATAATTTTGACTACATTATTTCCTTCTGAATTGATTTCACTTCCAATGACATCGAAAATCTCACGCCAAGGACTGGTGAATTACGCAGCATTAGCACTATAGCAAATATACTATGATCAAATATACTACGTCAACTGTGGCATTTAGTTTTATTGTTTAGGTTTTGTATTGTATTCAAAGCGTATCTTTTAGAAAAGTTCTTTAATACTCCATTTTTCAAAAAGCTATAAGAAAAGAGTAAACACTAGATATCTTTCTATATAAGGTTACTAAAAATATGTTAAAAGTGAACAAGGAATTAAGTTGATTAATGACTTTGTATGTAAAAAAGTACTAGCAAATTAAATGTTCTGTGACCCATCTTTGTTTATCAGTCCATTAAACATAATACAAAAATGACCGCAAATTTAAAATGCATTTTCATTAGTTGCTGACTACGAATAGAATAAAAAATTTCTCTTACTACGGAAAATCTAATAAATCGCATGCAAACTTAGATGACATTGATGTAAATAATGATAACGAATTTGTAGGCTGTCTGAGTACAAATTATATAGAAGATTTTTTTCAGGAAAATAAAGCATTTATTTCAGCGAAGATACAACAAAGTTCAAATCAGATGGTTAATTAAGAACAGTAGGACAATGATAATAATTACAGTGATAATAATTAAGTTTCTTTCTGCATAATATATTGGGTTGGCTAATAAGTTTTCAGTCACGAGACCGAAGATTTTTTAAAAAGTTTGTGGAATGTTCCAGCATATTTTATTATCAGATATACGTGGGGCGAAGTTCGCTCGGTTAATGAGGATCAGTGCAAAACCTTCAGGCTCATTAACATCAAACATAATTGATGTCGATCGACATTATGTACGGACTATTTTAGTTTATGAGTTTCGTCTAGGTCACGATATGAGAACTACCAGAGATAATATACGCAATACGATTGCGACTTTCTCAACGGGCACCGTTGAGAAATGCAAAAAAGAGGATACAGTTGAGAAAGTTCAAAAAAGAGGATAATTATTTTAAAGACGAGTTTCGTTCCGGGCACTCTATAAACCTCTCCAACCTATCTCTCCCTACCTCTCTAATCTATAGGTCTCTCCAACCCAACAAGTGTAAAGTTAATTCTTCTTTGTTTTTTTTTTAAATTCACCATCTATTTGAAATTAAATAAAAACTTTCTGTGCCATGAACATGTTAAAATTTTTCTCCGAGTATGTGAAAGTAAATACGTATACTTAAATATATATATTTTTTAAAGTATTATCCTTTTTTTTCAACGGAAAATACATCGGAAATAGAATACAAAAAATATCATCGTGTATAATAGTCTAAAATATTAATTAAAAGCTTGAAATAGTTTCATCTTTTTAACTTAATTTGTTATGGAGATAAGAAACATTAAAGGGATAATCTCTTTCGCTACTAATATTCCTCGTTTTTTAGGAACACATCGAGGTACGGAGCTAAAATATATTGAGTAATATTGTACCAGAGACTTCAACGCAGATTATAAATATGTCAAGATGCGATTGGAAGGCATTATGCTATGCGTATGTGAAAGTTATTGATTGCATCGTTTGCCGTTTGAAGAAATATAACTAAAATAATATTTGGGATTCTAAGGATTTTTCAAATTATACTTGGGAAATTTAAAAAAAAACAGGAAGGAGAAAAAATAATTACAGTGAAAATCATTTGTAAGTTTCGCGGACATTTCATTAATAATTAATGTCTTGGGAAACATGTCACGTAAGATTTATTAATTTTCTGTCCCAATGTAGGATATTTCCTTGCAAACCTTTTGCACATGGTACAATTCTTAAGAATGCTGAAGCAGAATCGTCGTCAATGTTTAATTCATTTTATCTAAATTTCACTCAGCCTATAAAAATACTTCATTTTCTTTTATGTGAAATTTCTCATCAGTGATAAGTAAGCGAAATTCAATTTATTCTTTAATTATTATTGCTACCGTAGTAAAAAAATATCACTTAATTGTGAGTTTATCTATTCTATCGTTGCAAAATGACTCCAAATATTCTTATTCGAATTCACACAGTGAATATTGGGTCTCATGGGAATAAATCATTCAGGTGATGAAATACGCTTGAGAAGAAATAGCTGTTGTATTATAAGGAATATTAAACCATACATGTTAAGGGTAATCGATTAATTTGTAGATGAAATAATCTTGCACAGAAAACGTAGCAACACATACAGAATCATAAATGTTAATTTCTAATAAGAAAGGATGTGTCTGTCTTCTTTTTACTTGGTAAATTTGTTAACCTAAGTTAAAAATTAATGTTAACGTTATAAGCTCGTGAAATTTGAGAAATCTACCACTTCACTTGTGATGATAATTTTTGAATAATTAAATTCTATTCTATTGCTATGATGGTTTTTATCAGTTTTTCAATAGTTAAATATTTATAAAATCACAAATTGCAAGATGGCACTAACAAAACTGAAGAGAGATATAAGCAACATTTCTTATTTCACGTGTCCGTGTTAAGCCATTAAATATTTTTTTGCACAATAATTTTACTTGCATACGAACAAAATATACAGTATTTAAAGTAACCCAAAATTTTATATTTACGTTCGGAATACTCGAGTATTATTTGCATTAAAAATATTTCAATGGATATCATCGCTGGCCAACATTGATTACTAGACATCCAAATCAAATGATAAATTGTATTCTAGTAAGCCTTGATAAGAAAAAATACTTATATCCAAAGATAATAAGATGTATAAAAAACATTGCCCTTTATTTCTGAATAATTTTATTTATATTCCGAATTTAACAATATTCAGTGACATTGTGACATGCATTATATGATGGTTGTTTGTACAAAAATTATAAAAATTGCTAATGCCCTACGAACGTTGATTAATAAATAAGTTCACAATTTAAAAGACTTAAGTTAGAAATAATATGTATTCGGTGGTAAGGATTTATTTGAAGGACGAATAGAGAATTATTGGAAAGAGATGGACATTGTTAATTCAAAACGCAATCGGAAATGAGTTAAGTGTCTTCGTGACTAATATTCATAAACGAATTATAAGCCAAAATATCTCCTGTTCATTAAACAAGTTAAATATGTATGTACATGTAATACAATTGCAACGCCTAAACTTGTGTAACTAAATAGAGTTCTGTATGTATTGCTACGTTTATTATGTAGATGTTCGAAGAAGATCATTCCTAAAGTATTACTTTTATCAAATAAAATAGAGAATATGTAGATAATTAGTATACAAGTTAGTATAATTTACTACTTTGTAGATCTTTACTTTATTTTTATTGTTTATCTAAATTGCAATACAAATTATTTGAAGTTGATGGTATTTATTTGTTAAAAGGAACGGATTATGTCGTGTGGAGTATAATTTTAAAAATCTTAATATAAGGAACACAAAACATAATACTCATAATTATAAATAATATATTGCCAGAGATATGCTGGAAAACATTTAAGAAAAGTACATCCCCTATCCCTTATTTTTGAAATCACTAAATCTAATTATGAAAATGAAAGAATTTCTAAAAGCTTACTTGAAGTCTATTGGAAAACTATGACGGTGATCTTTGCCATATCATTTAAGATATATTAAACAATATTTTGCCTGCACAACAAGACTTTTTACATATATATCTAATTCACGCATTCAATGAATTCTAAACATTCCATGTACATAAGAATCAACAAAATAAAAATGGAAACCTTACAAGTTTATAATTCTTTTGTAAAAAATCATAATTTTTAAAACGTATCAAACCTATACAAAAATTGTTTTGGTATGTGGGGCTGCAGATTAAAGTAACAAAAAGGATTTATTAAGAATTTTAAAATACATCCACAACCATTTATTATGATTCTGTTATATATCACTATTAATTCTTGCCATTTCTAATAACAACATAAAAGTAAGTCATGTATATTTGGGAACATTCAGGTCAAAAGATGACCTGAATGTTCCCAAATAGGCACAGTAAAACTAGCACTCGAGCACATTTTCTTGAGTATCTTTTTAATTATATTTTGGGATATTATTCACTTTGCTAAAACTACCACAATAATTGTTTTTAAATGATTCGAATTTTTCCATGAAATTTACGTTCTTAGGTCCTTTTTCATATGAATTCACAATTTTATCTATTTTTTTATTTTCAATAAATAATACTTGATAAAGCTCTTTATTTAGTGAATTCATTACAAAATATTTACAAATAATTAGAAATAATTACAAATATTAATAAAATATTTGTAATTATCACTTATTTTTGGAAAATATTTTAGAGCCAAATGCCAATGCCAAATTAATTATATTCTTTTTACAGCTTACGAAATGGTTCTTAAATAGTGATACATTTCTTTTTTTTTTATTTTTTACGTTTTTAATTTTTATTTTGAAAATTTGCGTTACTCTTTCTTAATTCAATAAAAGTTGTTCATGTAAATAATTTGCCATATATATATATATTTTAACTTAGTAACTTAACCCATATAATATTCAATACTCTGGTTTGATGTTTAAGCAATCAAATCTCATATATTCGGATAAAGCAATAGTTTGCCCTGTAATTATTTTTTGCATTTTGGCAAAAGTAATTATAAAAATAACTATTTTAAGTTTTCTGTCGGAAATTAACAGGGTAATTCTATTCCCACATAAATTTGGATTGTACTAATATTAGCGCTTGTTACGGTTATCACTGTTTTTCCTGCGGCTATTTCCTTTATCTTATTCCTTGCTTTAAATGCCTTTATGGCCATATCATTGTCTACTTAAAGTTTTTTAAAATTTTATCCACGTTTTTTTATATAACATTGTAATAAATTTTCTGAATGTTATATTTCTCTGATCGACTAAAATTTGTATTACTTGTAACATTGAGTTTTATTGTAAAATAATGTTAATCGACTCGATTAATTAAGCATGTTTCTCTTTATTTTCGTAATTACGTTTTGTAGTTAATATTCCTACTATTCCTTCTCTCGACCAAATAATTATTACCGAATGTAATCGGTCATGATACCAATTTGATTTAGTCATTTTATTATTTTTCTTTTTAAGTGTATATTATTATTTTATAAGTTGAATACTATTAAATTTTATTGCACCGTAATTTTTTACATTCATTTTACAAATTGAAAATGGCCGGAGTATTGAGATAATTTTTTAATAATCTAAAAAATTGACCGAGTTATAAAAGTTTAAATTTAATCTTTAGACAAGGGCGGGAATACTGTGTTGTGAGGTCATTTTTAAAATTGCACATTATATTCCACAAGAGGAAAAGAGACAGGGATATACCCAACCCTATACGTATCTTCAAATTTAAAAGCCTATAACTGGCTTATTTTTCACTTAATTTTTGAATTTTTTTTCAAGACTGTGGTTTTAAAATTAACTTATATTTCAAAATATTGGACGAAAAACATCAAAATTTAGAATGAGTCAACTACCGTATTGAACTTCCCACCAAGATATATATTGGTGAAATGCGTGTCACTAAAGATGAAGTGTGTAGTAATGCGTGAAGGATAGGCGCTTGAGGAAGCAACTCGAAGGGGGGAAGATGCGTGAAGGCAGATACTGTTTTTAGTCATCTTCCGCACATAAAATTTTTGGATGTAGTATGTAGTAGTTGTAGTAGTATGTAGTAATATCGACTAAAATGTTTACTTACTTTAATTGTGAAATTTCTTGAAAATGGTAATCTGCTGTCAATATTTATAACCTAATACTAAACTTTGGTAGGTTTAGTATTAGGCTGTAGAATACATTATTGTACCTTGAAGTAATTTAAAGAAAGGCATTTAACAAAAGAACAATTTTGAGGGATGTAACAAAAGTTATTTTTTTTAGTCACGTACTTTTAAAAAAGTACTTGTAATCGTGTTTTAGACGATTTTTCATCTTCGATATGTATATCCATCTATCTCTATTTTACTATTGTGCGCAGGCAAACATACTTATTTAAAAAGTTTGCTTCTTTAATCATTAAAAGAGATGGGGTTGCGTGTATTATGAAATATTATTAAGTTTTCTTAAAGATAAAATAATAATATTTTCTTACAGTTCACGTATAAATGAAGTCGCGAGTGTAGCTCTACTACATTCAACTTCAAAAGAGAATCTTTGTAAACAAATCGATTTGATACTTCAAATATTGTAAACCTCTTTCTTATATTCACGTTAGTAGATTATAATGGATTTATTTGTTTTTTTTATTAAAACATATAATTTTTTTATTAGTGTGCACAATTACGCCGTACCGCTACATATGTAACTTTGATAATATAGGTTATATCTTATATTTAACAGAAATTCAGTCGAACTCAATTTTATCCCTTAACAACAACTTATTATTTACATTTAGCAATAGAATAATAAACTTTCACTTTACCCATTACATAACATTTGAAATACAGTTATTTTCTCCATTATATAATAAACAATGAAGTGATTTCGAAGACAATAAAGGTATTAAGATGGCTCTTTAGGGATTAATAATAAATATGTAAGAAAAGGTGAGGGCAAAACAAGAGACATGGTTACATCAAACTGAGGAATAATTTAGATACGGTAATCCAAAGTAACATAACAAATGAACATATTTTGTAACATATTTCAACATGATTAATATGAAAAAGGTACATCATGATAAAGAAATATAAGATTATATTATAATATAAGATTATATTATCGTAACTTGCCCTGCCTAATTAGCAAACAGCATAGTTGTACTGGAAAAATTAACCGAAATCTGGGTCGGAGCACGTATAAAGTAGAGCCCGGTAGTGGCAGTCTGCATCTCATGAAATTGTTGATGCAAGTTAATCGAAATAATTTTAATTAAAAAGATTTAGTCAAACGTTTTATAGAATGTAGTCAAAATCATAGTTGACAAATTGGAAAGGGACACACGTTTTATATAATTTTGAAGACTACAAATCAGGCTTAAATATGAAAATAGTAAATGGAATCTTAATTATACTTAAAAGATCCTTATTGATGAAATAAGATAGGAGTTAACGATGGTATGAGTGAAAAAAATCGCCCCCGTGTTATATCTACGGGGAGGTTTTTAGGGTTACGTAGCTTTAGCGAAAAACTCTTATAGCTTCGTAATATCTGTTCGTTTCTACGACACCGGACGATTACATTTTTTTTTGGCATTTATTAAGTTGGAATTGTTGTACAGATATGAAATTGTTGTACAGATGTAAGTAAATGGCACAAAATTAAATATAAAGCACAACTTAAAAAAATATTGTTCTCGGCACAGTCACCCAGATAATGAAAGGCCACCCACGTAATGAAAAAAAATTACCTGCACAGTCAAGTAGTGTGTCATCTGAAATAGATAAGGTTTTCTTTAAATATATTTAATTTCAATATGTGTCCTCGTATTTCCTTTCAAAGCCCTTTTTAAGGCGCCCCTACCCCTTTAATTTTTAAAATACAGTTTCCAAAGTACTAAAATACGTCTTCAGAAAAGTACTTCCAATGAAAATTGTAATAGATATTGCAAATTTTCACTTTTCCATTTCTTGTAATCATCATTTCACAGAATAAAAAAGTTCTGTCAATGTGAAGAATGCTCTGCATGGATACGGGTATAAAACTGCATGTTTTTATAACATTTAATGTCATTTTCCTACATGGGTACAATTTTAAAATTGTATACCTTAGGTTACGATAATCTATCATGGGCATATAAGACATGCTATTTTCCGGCTTTTTTAATATTTTGCAACGCAAGAGATCCTTATATAAGCATACACTAGAAAAGTTTCATGCACTTAACTCTAAAACTATAGAAATTGTGAGGTTCTGACAGAAAAATATACGGAATGGTTACTTGTTCTTTTCCTACAAAGCCCTTATATTTTTATTTCAAGAAACCAGTGTTTGTGACACGTAATATGCATTAAATATAATTAGATACTAATTGAAAAATGAACTCAATGTCATCTTTTGAGGTTATAAATTATAATTAATTGGCATTTTAATTAACGTTAAACTAAAAAGAAAATAATAGTCATTTTTTAATAGCATTGCGGATAAATTACATAACTGTAATAGATTGGATCATCAAATTTGATGTTTAATAAAAATGAAAGAATCTCAAATCTTACACTTCATACTACATCGATTTACCTTGAAAGAATTACAGGTACCAAAAAATATTTTAAAGTGAATTTTATCTAGGACTGGAGCAAAGATTTTTTAAAAGAAATAATAATTTTCGTCGATCAAGTAAAAAATATTAGACCTCCATTTTTGCTATCTGTTTTTATCCAGGGGATATGGAGTAAAGATATAGATAAATAGGTAGAATAATTTGAAATTACTTGTTAATGCTCGAAATAAGAGTCATTAACCAGCTTTTACTATTTTATATCATAAATTTTATTTATTTCAATAAAATTATAATTGGATTTGTTTTCAAATAATGAATCCTTACATAGCATAAAACAAAGTCGCTTCCCGCGTCTGTCTGTCCTTCTATAAGCTTAGATCTATCAAATTACGCAACAGATTTTGATGCAGTTTTCACTATCGTTCAGATAATTTCTGCCGGAAGGTTTATAGGTATAATACATGCATTTTATATTTATATAATACATGCATGTTATAAAAAAACCAAGTGCAATACATGAAAAAGTAGAATTTTCGGAGCCTTCATTGCTAAGGCTGAATAAACTTTACGAGATATATCAAAATATTGTACCGTGGAATTGTGTATATTAAAAATATTTACAAAAAATTCCGGGAAAGCATATATCTATATCCTACGTATAACCCACAGTGACCATTTTTATTATTTTTTTTGTAGGTTATACAGGCTGTCCAGTGGCAGATTTCAAAGTTTGAACAAACATAGTTTCTGAACGCAACACATAAGAGGGGCGCGGGGGGCGTCGTTAGAAGCGCAAGCGGTGCGGATGTTTTAGTAGCCATGGAACAGTGGAGTGGAGAGCACCGCGCTTTTGCCGTCAAGGCGTACATTTCGAGTGGATTTTCGCTATCTGTAGCACGCCGTCGATTTAATAATAATTACAGTATTCGTCGATTACGTGATGGACCATCGATCAACCTCATTCAGTCATGGGTAGCAAGGTTCAGAGCTTCAGGATCAACATTAAATAGGCCCAGGCCAGGACCTACACCATTGGTAACCACGGATGAAAATGTCGAACGTGCTATGGTTTCTGGCGTTGAAAATCCCCGTTTATCACTGCGTACACGTTCATCGATATTGGGAATTCCGAAATCAACTTTACAGGTAATAATGCAAAAAAAGCTCAAGTTCCATCCATATAAAATTCAAATTGTTCAAGATTTACACGATTCTGACTTTGAATTAAGAAAAACTTACGCGGAGGGGATATTGTTGAGATTTCGTACTGCTACCCGGATGGGCAACATATTCTTTAGTGACGAAGCTCACTTTCACATTGGAGGATATGTGAATAAGCAGAACTTTCGTTACTGGGATGTCCACAACCCAAGACAAATGCATCATGAGCCTTTACATAAGCTTAAAGTAACAGTCTGGTGTGCCATGTTTGCATCTTAGGCCTTATTTCTTTGAAAATCAACGTGGCCAAACTGTAACTGTGAATTCGGAGAGATATGCTCAGATGTTAAATGACTTTTTCAGAGTAGAACTACAGAATAGTCCATCCTTCAACCAAAACACATGGTTCCAGCAGGACGGGGCCATAGCTCACACTGCTAATGTGTCCATGAATGCAGTGCGGCAGTTATTTCCAGAAAAAAATATATCCCGAAACGGTACCGTACCGTGGCCACCTAGGTCACCCGATTTAAGCCCATGTGACTTTTCCTTATGGGGATACTTAAAATCCGTTGTTTACAAAACAAATCCGAGCACTGTGACACAACTTAAAGAAAATATTCGAGCCGAAGTCAGTAGGATACCCCAGTCGCTCTGCAAACGCGTTTTTGAAAACATGCGTGCTAGACTCGAAGAGTGTGTCAAACTCGATGGCCGCCATTTGGAAAACGTGGGTTTTAAAAAATAAAATCCGCAATTGTTGTTATAAAGTTAAAATAAACCTACTTTGTATTAGAGGTGTAGTTTTTTTTTTACAATTTTTCAAACATTGAAATCTGCCACTGGACAACCTGTATATACGAAATTATTTTGATCAATATCATATTAATCTTCATTTAATAAAATAAATAGGTTTCGTTGGGCATTTAATGATAATAAAATTTAATCTTCACAGTAAATCATTATTTTTGACATTTTAGAAGATATCACAGATTTAAAATTACTAAAAATCAGTATTCGCGATGACGATGTCGTGCACAGATGGCGGCAGCGGCTGGCGGCAGCGGCGGGCGGCGACAGCACGTGAATGACAGTAATATTATTAATCGCTCCACAATGATACCACATTATTACCTACATTGAGCCCGTACGAAGCCGGGGCGGGTCGCTAATCTTCTGTATACCCGAAATCGCTTAAAGGTATAAAAAGTATCTCCTTTATGCTTACATATCCGTATTCAAAACATTTTTCTTTCAAATTATAAGACGAAAAATTAGTTTAATTCAGGGAACGCGCTAGGATAAATAAACCCATGTACCGACATGGGTTCACTTATCCTGCCTGCGGCTGGATTATTTTACATCTTTTTTCGAATGATTTAGAAAGGAAGTTGTAAGAATGTCAGATAGAGTAACTACAGATGTGAATAAAATTATGAATAAATTTGGAAATATTCGTTGTATTGTATTTCATCAAAAAGTTATAATCAAAATATTAAGTGATTTTTTATGATTTCATATATTCAGTTTAGCTAGACCCGCTAAGGTTATAAATTCAGAAAAAAATTCACTATTTGTAGATACGCATATTTATAGATACGCATCGTAAACAAGTAATGAGTAATTACAAGTTAGTGCTTATGACTTATTGCTAATATAAAGTTAAGATTTAAACATTTTTTGGTGATATGTATAAATGGATATTGTATTTTCCCCAGAAATGGTATATCCAAAATGAACTAGACAGATTATCAGTTAAATTTTATAATATAAACAGATTGTTATTTTTAAAATATTTCGATTGTTTTCTTAGAAATATTTAAAAGGACCGATAAAAGCAAAAAGGTGAATAAAATTAGGAAAGGGGGCCTACATTTGAAACATCAGAAATATGATCTAACCCTGTGTCATGAAAATTTAAAATACATTTGAAAATCAAAAGAGGAAAGAATTTTTTTAAAGCCTAAATAAAAAGTAACATTACATCCAAAATAATGTTCTTGCGTATTAGCAAACGAAGTTCCAGTTATATTATAAACGGTATTACTCATCACTAGCTTAATATTACTCTCATCAATTCTGTTTACACATTGAAACTAAAGTTTCAGTCATCGCTAATGTCACGTTACGTTTACGTTGAATGCTTTTATAAAATAACTAACCAAATACTTCCACTTTTTATACGAGATATGATATCGTTTGTGTTTCAATAAATTTCTAAATTTGGCTCTTGACCTTTGTATTGACAAATCTTAAGCCTAAATAATAAAGTTTATCTTCAATACCAACTGGTTTTGTCGACTAGACATTGATTCTTGTGAAAACCAAGGATTTTAAAGGTGAATATATTTAGAATTTTAAATAGCTCTGTGATTTAATGTAGCTAATAACCTTTGCAAAAACAATACATATTGCGTAGTGGTCAAATTTTAAACTTCATTTTTATTATTAGAATTCGGAAAGATTATCTTAAACTCTTTCATTCTGATTCAGTTTACAAATGTATTAGCAGCTTCAAAATAATGTTACGATACCATACTGTAAAAGTATTTTAGCTTCAATTTTGATCCAGGGAATTACATAAATAATGTAATCAGCATATTTTAAAATGAAACAGACACAAAAATTTTCTTTATATTAATATATTTATTTATTTATGGCACATTTATCAGGATTTTCCTTAACACGATCGTCACGAGTAATTATCATGTAATAAAGTATGCAACTAAATTACAACGCAAATGATTTAATATAAAGATAAAAGATATATCGATAGTAGAATGCAAGATATTTAATTGGATTATTGAGGTAATATGATGCAGATTCATTTTCAACAAAGACGTTGCGAAGACTTTAATTCATGATTAAGTATGCATCTTATGTGAGGTAATGGAATAAGATGATTGAAAATAAGAAGATTATAAATACGAATAATATTACATCATTTTATAATTTGAGGAAGTGAAAATGCACAGCCAATTACAAAAAAAAAAGAAATGATTAATAAATAACTATATTTAATGCGTGTATAAAATTACTAGCTGTGCTCCACGATTTTACTCGCGTAAAATGAGTATACACTATCCAAATTACTATTATTATTACTAAAAATGCTAATAGACGTCTTTAGATGTAGAACCAATATTGTAATATTCACAAAACCAAGGGTGTTTCTAATATTTAAGGTCGAGACCAAAAGTATCACATAAGTATCTCGCTGTATTATGGTATCAAATTTCATTCAAATCCGTCCTGTAGACTTTGTGTAATTGATAAACAAATCAAGATAGACAAATAGACATACAAAAATTCTAAAAACAGGTTTTCTGACGTCTGTTTTTATTCTATACTCTAAATATATCACTCTTTTTAAAATACTGTCCATGTTCAGAATTCACTCTCTGAAACTTTTATTATATATATATGTATATATATATATATATATATATATATATATATATATATATATATATATATATATATTATGGACATTGCTGGTAAATTTTTAATCATGAATATTGTTAATGCTTTTCTTTTAATTTTAAGTGTTCCTACTAAAATATAGCAGTCAATCATTAAAATATCTAATTTAGCAATTTCAAATATAACATAATATTTTTAAAAAAGTGCAGTATCTCCGGAGATTAATCGCAAAATAATTTTTTTAGTAAAGGTTTTCATGGAGACAACTTTTCTAACTAAGATTGTTTCCTGGTATAACTTGGTTCTGCAATTAAATTGCGATAGCGAATGTAATGAGCATCGCCAATATAACAATAAATATTGAAAGGAATATCACGATTAGGCAATTTTCATCGATATCGGTGAATTCGAAACAATAAATAACAAAACCAAAACATTTGTTAAAACTAAAGGATATGTCAGAATTTGATACTTATTCAGCATTGGTACTTTTGTAAAATATTGTATAAATAAAAAAAGAAATGCATTTCACATATTTCAATTGTGCCTAAAATGTGTGTAACCATTAACCACTTCTTTCGAGTAAATTGCAGACAGATAATAGAGTTAATTTGAAAGGACCCAAATGAAGTTGGGAAACCCACTTAACATTTAAACGTTAACTTCAATTTTTACATGCTAAATGTGATGATTCCATGTTAATTTTCGCGTAGCAGGAAATTTCTTCTGGGCGTGAAACTACGATGCTCGTATAAGTTTCAAATATCAGCTCTTATCTTGATATATCGATGTGTAACATATGTGTGTATGAAATAATAATGCAGCTTGATATATTGAAGACGTACGGGATTTAAATAATGTCTATCTACAATCATCTAAACACAATCTCAAAAGCAACCGAATAATATTCATAAAACCTCATATGATATCAAGTGAAGTGGTGCCGAGAACGTACGAGTAAGAAGACGAGACGTCCGAGCGTGTCGATGAATGGATACGGGCGACAACTAAAAAATGTTCGTAGTTCTTGAAGGAATACTCTTTAATACGGTCATAATGAAACACAGATTTTTTCCATTAACAGGACACATACTTTAATTGTGTCTAAACACACGTTTATGTAAATGTTTACGAACCCATTAAGACATAAAACTCTGGTGATCTTGATTGATTATAATTATTATTTAGAAATGCTTAGCACATTATAGTTATCATTTAAAAAACATACTCGTTCGTATATTTTATATAGGAACGAGTATATTTTAAATATTACTATAATGTGCATCTCAAAAACCATTAATTGGTATAATTCACAAATAAAATTAAATTCATTTAAATAAATGACGTGCCGCTTAAAATTTATAGATTTTAAACTATTAAAAGTTAAATTAAGTACTATATTATAAAATAATTCAGTTTAAGGAGTTTTGATCTAATTTTTTGGCTAACAACTTTTAAGAAAGCGTTTTATCTTTTATCATTTTTCAGGAGAAAAAAACTGCTTTAGTAGCATAAACTGAATCAGAAGACAAATTTTGTTTTAATAACAAATTATTACCGACGATTGTTTTTGAATATGTTTTATTTTAGTTAAAAATAATTTTTAAGTTATTCTATTTTATGTTAAAATAATAACCAAAGATTGCCAGTTTAACGACTGTATTAACTTATAGTTTACAAGTCAAAGAAGGAATACAATATACTTTTACAAATTATTTTTTATGATTAACCTTTTGTAGGTAATAATTTTAAAATAAGTTCAAGATTCAGTACCTATAAAATAATTTCTATTGTTAACTTGTTCTCAAGTTATCAATTAAAATTATTTTTGTTTACTATGTTTTGTTTTAATCTTTCCAGGTTACTCTTCAAAATATTTTGATGAGTTGATTGATAAATATATCTAAAATTATAAATGAATACCAGGCTTTAATTTTCAATAAAGAATGTTAAACTCGCTTCCTTAATAAAAATATCGAAACAGAAATACTAAGCCGAGATTTCATTCCATGTATGGCTTATATCAGTATTATGAAGCAGTTTATTTCTTACTATTTAAACATTAATAACGCAAGAAAAATAAATTGTTTATGCTATGTATTAGGGGATATGTCTTGCTTATTATTTTTTTCATGTATAATTAGATAATTTAGTTTATTTTTTACATTCATATTTAATAAAATATGGTGTATTTTGAACTGAACATAATAAACCAAATCTCACTACCTGAACTTATAGTTAATCGTCTTTAGATATAATATTTCTCTTAAGCTTAATTGTTTTATTGTGAAGATATAATGGAAATGTTCACCTATTACACAAGGTTTCTTTAGTTTTTTTTTGTTTTAAATTACTTATTAATATTATATTCTTAGAATCGCCATGCAGCTTTTAATGTTGTGACTTGAATATTATGCTGAATAATTATTTCTCTATTTTATCCCTATTTATATTTTAATCTAATAAATTTGTGTTATTTATATTTTTGTCAGTCTTGAAAGTATTGTGGTAACATAAAAAATGCAAATGAAGGAAAAAGTGTTTTTAAAGGAAATGTTAGTAGACTACCACGACTGCATGAAAATCTTTGTGTATGTACGTATATATGTGTCCTTTTAAAAGCTAATAAAGTCAAAGAAAGCCATCGATTTATTATACACTTTTATTTTGTCTTGTTTTATTTTGTCCAGTAGAACGACCATAATAATAAGTCGTTAAAATTATTATGCGACTGTTGAGTTGAAAAACTTATGCCACTGTTGAGTTGAGAAACTTATGCCTCTGTTGAGTTGAGAAACTTATGCCACTGTTGAGTTGAAAAACTAATGCCACTGTTGAGTTGTTATGCCACTGAAAATTCGAAACCTACGTCCAGCAAAAACAAAAGAAAAACTAATTGATTTGGATACTGTCAAATCGCAGGCAATTTATCCATGGCAATTATTCAATTATACAATTATCAACTATAATTTATAATTCAATTATTTGGCAATTTATCAATTATATGTCCACGGATGATACTTCTTGTATTCAATAATAATTTATAAAATAATGCTGTAGGTAAATAATCCTAATGATAAATCATCCGACTATTTATTTTACTTGTTTAGGTCAAAAACATTGTTTTTGATTAAGTATTAAATTGTGACTGCGCCACATTTTTATTATTTATAGCATATACAAAGTTTTGCACTAAATGAAATATACAAAGAAAATGTACAACCCTGGCAATAAAATAAGATAAAATATGCAGTCGTTACAAAAGAGTGTAACTATATTATAATAAATATTTTTTTATAATATATTCACATGCATATGTATTGACTTTAGTGTAATGAAATATTTTAATTAAACAGAGGAGAGATGTAGTGACAATGCAGTTAAACCACTTGTACCTTACATACGTAGTAAAGAGGGTGAAAAAACACAAAAAAATTCTTCATTTCCCTGAGAAAAAAATAAACCAAAACGAGGAAAAGTCTTAATAAAATGCAATTTTTCTTAGTATCCTAATAAGTATAAATAATGTATTAACGTAAATATGATAAAAAAGACACTTGTCCTAATAAAACAATATATTATCGTTAACTTTTTGTTGACTTATCTCAATTCTGTCCGCAACTCGTGCGGAACAAAAATTTAAAATAATTGTACCACATAGACGATTGTTTCACCTTTCGATTCATTATTTTGTTCTCTTTCCGATGATTTATAAAATTCTACATGTTTATCTCATTTTAATAGAAATATACTAGGTGTACCTATTAAAGTAATATAATTTTTAATTTTGAACCGATTTTAGTACTTAAACATTATTTTAATCTTCGCACATGGAGGTACTTTTCAATAAATTAAATATTTCAAGTACACATTGGAAATATTGATAAATGTTCGAACTTATATTATTAAAATTTTAAACAATAATTTAATTAGCTACCTTTCTTCGTCTTTTACACGTTTAATTGTTAATTGGTTTTACCACATAGCCCTTATTTTTATAATATTTTTTCAGTGTTTTTTTTTTAATAATTCGTAGCTTTAACAAAATTCATGATTTTCTTCAGTCAAATAAATATAACGTGTTTTAAAAAATAAATATGTACACAATACTGACAGCCCTATATACTATTTATAATTCATTTCTTTTCATAACTATATAAATTAGTTTAAAATCGCAGGTAAGCGTGTATAAACAAATGTAAGTTTTTTGGACTCAATATTCTGCAGCGTCTGTATTGAACGATATTTGATCCTGCATTCATACAGCAAATTAAATTTCTGTCTTCAACAATTTATCAAAATACTGAGAAATGTATTTTCATATATTGCTTAAATTTAATTAAATTATTTAGATAGCAGCCGTTACGACGATAAAAGTTTATTTTACAATAGCATAAAAGAAAATGAATAAACGTGTGAACATCCAATTGCAAAAGCAGGCTGTCTCCAAAGCATAAGCAATTTATAGGCTCATGATAAAACTACGAAAATCGAAAGCTATCACTTTTTATATTTATTAAGAAAAACAGATTCAATACTGGAAATAGCAGACATATTGAAAACACATCATTAATTTTTAGTACGAAAAACATTACCGGATATCCAAGGCGACTTTAGCTATTTTGTTATTAGTTGGTTCATTGATCATATTGAATCAGCGAACCATCTAATAGTCAAACTTGTGACAGTAAATTTTTCTTATGTAGCATTAGTCATACAAAATGTAGTGGAAAATTTGAGAACGTAATGCAGATACTTTCCTACATATTATTAACTTTTACCAGTTATATATTTGTTACATGCGAACGTCTATAACCAGAAATCGTTTTTCTTAACAATTCATGATGCTTTTCGTTCATAATAAAAAATAAATTAAGCCACTATGGCCCTTGTATAAATTTCTTCCTGAATCTCCTAATATAAGTAATGCATAACAATTATGAATCTGAGTAATTTGTCATCTATTTAATAAAATTCTTATCTAACTTACAGCTTGGTGTCAATGCGTTACAAAAGTGAATAAGACAACTTAAATTTAAGTGGAATTAAAAACAATTTATAATAATGAGAAATAATAGTCCAAACAAATACAAACGTCTAACCTAGAAACTAGAAACACATTTAATTATCTATGATTAATTAAAAAACTTAAGAACAATCAATTATTAATATTCCAAAATAGTTTTTTCAAAAGTTTTACCTAGACAAATTTAGAGATATTTTTAAAAATATCCAGAAAACACATCTTCAAAATTTAATAAAAATAACAAATTACTAGACGATTATCTAAAATTTATTGTAAAAGGTTTGCGGTGATTCGGAATCTAATTATAGTTTTAATAGAATCGGCCACGTTTTTACACCGTTGAAAAATATATTCGAAAATATATTCACACGATGAAAAAAAATGTCAATAATTATAAATAATTTTAGAAAAATATTATGCATCTTTAAATATTTAAACTGTTACATGTATATAAAGTGTATATGTAACCCTTATAAAGCCGGTTTTGCCCAAGTTTAGTAGACTTACAAGCGCGTAAGTAATTGAGCTGCCATCGTCCCAAAGAACATACGTAATATGCATGTTCATTATGACGATATAGACGTATTATATATATATATATATATATATATATATATATATATATATATATATATATATTAGATAAAAGCAAATCTTAAAACAATTCGCTTTACAATCAATCTAGCCACCATCCATATTCCTAATTAATTGTATACGTAATACATAAATATTATCTATCGTCATATTTAGATTACTTATAATTTATCTACGTATAAATATAGATATAGAATTCAACCAAATCTGAAATATAGAATTCAATGCTATAAATATAGAATTCAACCAAGTCTCGTAAAGTTTAATAATCAATACGCTTGCTTAGTTAAAGCCTATTGGTTATATACTCGTAATATTCACAAAAAGATTGCCATGCATGTTTGTGTAATACATAGTTGCGTGCATACGGATTTAACTTACAGAAACGTAACCCGTTATGATGTAATCCTAAGCAATGGACCTAAGCTGTGAATATTTTTCTGTCGGGAAAAATAATCGAAGAAGTAAAGATGTAAAAAAATCAATCCCTTCCTCGTCTATTAAATAATTATTTAAAATTTTGCTAAGTGAAAGTAGGCTTATTTTATTTGCCTATTCCCATCTTCCAAACGCAAAACTGTAAAAAATGAAATCAATATTTTTTTGATATTTAAGTAATATTTTAAATTGTTAAACATCGCCATTTAAGTCATATGTCAATTCAAATAATTATAATGAATTAAATCAATTATTTAATCAGAAATTGATAGAAATAAAAAACGGCTTTCAGTAATATGCATAAAATATGAAAAGCAAACATTTTAATAACAAATTTTTAAACTTTTACTACCTTTGGAAAATTATAGCCATGAATAAAAATCAACGCACTTTTCTCACTCTACTTGATTTTACTAGCTGATTTAAATATATGGGTTTCGTTATTTGATTATATCATCCGTAAAAAAATTTAAAATAGCTCGATAATTGTTTAGGATATACCTTGAAGCCACCCGTGAAAAGTTGCTACCTTGTTTTTTACATTTCTTTTTTTTCAATTTCTTTAGTATTGTAATCATAGACTTATATCTATTAATGGAATATATTTCAGTTTATTCGAAACTTTCCAATTAATAATTACACCATTTATTCTAAAAATTTTATTTTTGGGTACTCAATGCTTGAAAAGCAATGGGACGTATTGTATTTAATTTATTCCCTTTATTTGTTTTAACTGCATATGTACCTGAAATCTTTTATTCATTTGCAGTATGTCTTAATCAAATAGTTTCTATAAAATACTTCAATTCACATTAAATTAGTACTTACATACAATTATTGCATACAATTAAAATAACTTACATTAATAATGAGGACTATATTTAAACTTGCTGCTAGGAATATTGAAATATTTAAACGACAATCCTATGGTCAATCAATTTTAAATTTGGTTTCAATAATTCCTGTAGTTTTATTAATTAGTTGGCAGGGAAAGTCTAATTCCGTTCATGGACATTGTTTAGTTAGTTTTCACGGGGCTGTTGATCGGGCGTAATATCAGAAGTTACTTTAAAATAATTTTTTTATAAATATAAAATTCGTGTGCCAATTTCTTGTTCTTATTTATTTTCGTTATATGACTTCTTGAACTCATTAAATAGCACTGGAAATATTTTGGAATAGAAATTAATGTTGTTCATATATTTATTCATTATGTCATAATAAGGAAAGTTTAGAAAATTAAATTAAATTTAAATAGTTTCTTGAGCACTTATCAATACATATTTATTAAATAGTTTAAAGGAAAATGTCTTGTTTTTCTTAGCTATGTTTAACATATAGAGAAGCAATGAAATTAAGACATACTCGCTATATAATTTTTCATTTGTTCTGATTTGTGTAACGTACTAAAACACTGATGTCGTCCGAACTGGTATGTTTTTTTAAGTATTTACAACTTATGTATTATCCAAATGTCAAGTTCTTAGTTTACCTGAAAGTTTCGAATACCTTGATTACGTGACTTTCTGTAAACATTTTCAATTTTTAGTTTAATAATTTTAGTTTTAATAATTACAATCTTATTGATTTATGAAAGAAACACGACCTTATTGTATCGAATCCCGTCTATTACTGCTTAAAACACACAGTATCAATAAAACGTACCTATTTGTATGTACTTCTACTCATTTTTACAGGGGTTGGTGAAAAAAAAAATTAAGACATAATTATTTTTCCTTTCAAATTAAAATATAAACCACTAACAGGTAACCAAACATCTTTTTGTAGCTAATAATAATACCAGATATAAATAGAAATTTATTTCTATTACTTTTAAATAAAATTCAATTCAATGTCTTGTAACACTAAATAGGACCATTCACCACCTTCACAAAGTATAACGATGGTTTGTAAGTTACTAAACCAACTTTTTCATACTCATTTTTTTTGTGCGATTTAACCTTTATTTACTTTCTACAAGCACGCGTTGCATAATTTACGGCTTATTATTTAAATCTAAAGTGTAGTTATTTGCGTTACACAATAATTGTTTACTACTAATTAGTATTTTTGGAATTTCACACCATTTCTCAAATACTAATTCTAACGTTTCATATTAGTTGCATTATAGACAGAATTTTTTAAACAGAGTTTTCTAAACATAATTTTTAAAACACTAAAATTGTAATCAATAGCTGCAAGTTTCAATCTATCTATCGTATTTTATGCTTAAAAATTTCTGTACTGTTTCCTAATACACCGAAACAACTTCCTTGTTATTTAAGGGACAAGCTTCAATAAATTTACTGATGATTAGATGTACTTAATTTACACCACAAAATAAATATAAATTTGAATATTTATTCGTATGTAAATATTTATAAATATCCCATTGCTGCGTATATGACTATTATTTCAAATATAAATTTTAATGTTTCATTGTCAATTCCATTATTTAATTTTCCTTATTTCATATATAAATTCTAGTATTTCTAGGATTTCCTTTTAGTATTTGTAATTGTTACATGCTAGTTTCATAGTTTAAAAGTTTCCGAACTAACCACACATATCAATTTGCGAGATTGTTGGGAATTGAATAAGTTAAACTTCCGAAGAAACCACACAAAACTCAACTTCATCACAAATACACTGTTGGTAAACTAACTAGAAATGTGTAATTATGAAACATGTGATACACTTATTTAGATACACTTATTTAGGTTAGTATTATTTAAATACCAAAAAGTCTGAAACAATTTTATGATGCCAGTGAAACAATTTTGTAATGGAAATAATGCAATCGCAACACAAAAGTTACTTCAAAGTTTTATAAAAATAATTCGTTTCTTTCTATACAGCACAAATATATTTGTTTCCTTGCCATACGGCATAAATATACTGACCTTCACATTTTAATATGTCCATCCGATTGCTGAAGCGACTACGTTCAAAAGTAGCACTTCAAAATGTATGTTAAATGACCATGTGTCTTACGGAAATGAGAAAAATATGAATATATTACAGAAAGTATTGATCACCTAATATAAGGAAATGAAAAAAAAAACAACCATATGCCTTCCCATAACAGAAAAATATTCAGATCTGATACCTTTAAATCCATAGGATAAAAAAAAAGAAGTTTTATGTGTAAAAATTTACTTTTATTAATAAATAAATAAATCTCCTTCATGCGGCAGCTTATTACTATTTTCATTGTCATTTAGGAATAAATTAAAACTGTGGGGTACATATTAAAAGTTCCCATACATGTATACACATGCACACACACATATATATATATTTATATATATGTGTGTGTGTGTGTGTGTGTGTGTGTGTGTGTGCGTGTGTGTGTATGTATATATATATATATATACATATATATATATGCATGAATGTAATGTATTTGTAACATTTTCTTCGTTTTCTCTGTCAGAACTGTAAATTGTTATTATATCTTTCTTAGAACTCCTTCCTTCGTTCGGTTTAATAAAATCTCTGTCTTCGAATTTTGTTTCACTGTTGGATATGTCAACATTCTTTTTTATTTCTTTCCGTTGTCCTTTTTTTGTCATAGTTTTCGCCTTGCTACTAACTGATTTATTTTATGCTCTCTTAAAACCCTTTTGCTTTGTTATCCCAATTTAAGATTCTGTTGCATTTTTGGCCTTTCTTGTTTTTTCTGCTTTATTCTTCTTCTGCTCAATTTTTTTCTTGAAATTTAAAATTTCTGCAGATTGTTTAGCTCTTTTAGTTATGCTATTTTTGGCATGGGAGATGACTGATGTACATATTTTGACGGTGTCTCTTTTTCTATATTTTGGGACTGTGATGCGTTCAAAGATATTAGAGATGGTAATGATAGTTTAGTACCATCACGGATGTAATTTTAATGTCAATATCTATTTGGGCTGAACAATCTAGAGAGAGCAAGACAAAGGCTTGAAGATGGCCTAGGTGGCGTTTGGTGTTAGTGCACGCTAATCTTCTTTGTTACTGGTTCGTTTTCATTCGTAAAGTCTGGAGGAGGCACTTGGTCCCATTAATTTGGGGCAAGAGGTTACGCAAACTTAGATCCTTGGCCACGTTCTCCTAACGCGGCATTTTTTGAAACGCCTGGTACTTGGTCTCATCGAGGAGGCACTTGATACCGTTCATTTTGTGCAAGATTTTGCTGAGACTCAGATCCTCGGAAGCGTTCATAGAATGGCCTGAATACTTATATGTCTAATGGTTGCAAAGCAGAAGTGGTGTGACTAGGCAAACATGGCAATATAACGTCATTGTCTCGAGCAGCTGCCGGCCTATTGGCAGAACTTGAATGAGAGGAGTGATAGTCTAGAATCAGCAACACCTTTCCTTGCGGCTTATGGGAGATGAAATGTTCAGTCAGTCATTTGTACAAAAGGTCTGAGGAAATTTATGCTGATTTCTTTTTCATATAAACATTGGGACCTGGTGAAAGTCTTTCTTCGAACCCTGGTTTGTTATTTACGCCCTTTATAATGAAAACTGGTAGGATAAAATTACCGATAGTATTGCAAGTAGCAACAACAGTAATTATTTCTCCCTTTTTCCTGCTTTTGCACCCTTCTTGGCCAGTACTTTGCAAGGTTTATTATTGGGTTGAACACCGGTTTCATCCATGTTAAATATTCTGTCTGGCTTATCCAGCAGATTATTTTCTATTAGAACAATTGTGAGTAGAGCAAAAAATTTAGCAACTTCTTCAATGTTGAGACCCTTTGCTTTTTCAAATGATAATCCCTCAGCTTATCTTAAAGTTGTCTCAGGATTTCTTTCGAAAAAGCTTTTTAACCATTGCGATTCAGTAATTTGGGTCTTGTTGTTAAAGTTGTGCTTCAACTGCAATTTCTCAGCAAATTGGTAAGCTAATTGACGAATTGCTGTTCTTTCTAGAGGAAATCCTGCTTCTTCCAGCTATGTGAGTCACAAGTAAATATTAAGTTATTCTTTGAGTAGCGCCTACTTAAGGCTCGGTAGGGTATACCATACATTCGAGAAATCTAGTTGAAGACTTTTTCTTTTTATTAAGCCCATCGAAAGCTGGCGCTAAACTAGTTTCCGTCTAGCTAATGAAACGCGGAACCACGCCTGGTTATCGCTCATATTTGCGAGGCATTTCACCCACCTGCAACAAACGTAATATTGTTAAAGAATCTGGTAAGGATAACTGTCCCCTTGGGGCAACTATTCCCAAAAATATATGGAGCTACTATCCTTTTAGATCGGATAGATTTTATTTGAAAAATAAATAAAAGCTATTTGAAAATAAATCTTTATAGATCATGTACTTTAAACTCTAGTGCATCTGAAGAAATAAAATTTGAGTGAATGCGCGGCCATGTAAAAAAGTACTCAAATTCAATATTCTCCAAAATAAATTCAATGCTCGTCTAGGTCTCGACGCGGAAGATTTCCGCTCATACTAACGAAACACGTGCACCCTACTCCGCGGCTTGCGTGGCACTAAGGCTTGCGGGGGAAGGGCTTCTATGTATAAAAGAGCGCCGGCACCAGGGATGTCTCTAACATAGTGTATTAAAAACCGGGGCAAATATCCCCTTGAGGCAACTAAAGAAAATGTCTGTGAAAAGGAAAATTATATCGAATAGCAGTTAATTGCGAGATAAAGTGATTATTTCTTTTGTTTTTATATCAAACTAGCAATTCTTCACGTTACCGTTCTTTTCGTGGAAAAAGTTGTAGGTCGTTAAACATTTCTAGGTCTACAACTTTTCCCTCTCTCTGTGATGTATCAAAGACCTAGCTAGAGTCTGATGATGTTACTGAAGTTATTGATATGCAACCATAAATTTGTTACCAAATTTAAAAAAAAATTAAAAAGTAGTAAATATCCCTATTTAGTAGAAAATTGTAAAATTACGTTTCAACATACTGAAATAACAATGTAGTTCTAAATTTTGTATGCATGGTAATTGCTTATATAAGAAACAGTGGTCGCCGTTATCTAATTAAGTGGTCGTAGTATTGAGTACAATATGAATTGTGCATGACCTTACTTGTATTGACGATTCATAATTTCAGTGATAAATTTCATCTAAATACGTTTATCTGTAGAAGAAGCAAACACACACCAGCTTTTTTTTATAGAACCTTTAATTTAAACTAACAAAAGCGTTATTTTAATTTAAGTAGTTCATTCATACATTTTTAATAATTCAAAAAAAAAAGACTTATTTTCGGAACATGAATATCACAATTACTCTAAGTAAATTGTATCATATCAAAATATTATACGGTTAATATTAATGACGACATAATTCTAGATTATCGGTGGACACGCTTTAGTTGCGTTAAAATTAACGATTCTTATATTCCATTAAAATTGTAGTATTAAATATGAAGTCACAAATATATTTTTAATTATTGCAAAAAAAAATTCGTCGACGGATACTATAGATTACATAAATATATATTTTAGGTAACTATAAACCGCATATTTCTAAAATTTCCCGAATATTATTACAACATTTAAGGGAACCCAGTTAGGGTTACATTATTTAAATTCTGCAATGTTTCACAAAATTTCTGTGCGCTCCAGTTTACTGACGTGTAAAATATGCTAAGAGAAGCTCTCTAACGGAAACAGACTCTCTAACGGAGCATCAGTATAAATGTCAAAGTAACTAACTCAGTGGATAGCGTTTTGACACGATACTCGAGGAAACTCTCTCTTTAAGTGACAGATGTGAAATATCAAAGAAAGTTTTGGCTATTTAACTATACAACGGCAACAATTATGAGTAGATCGATTAATAATGTCAGTCATCAGATGATTTGGTGTAATATCAGTCATCTGATGATTTGGTGTATTACCTTACATCCCTAGAATGTTTAACAAATTTGTATGATTCTTTTTTATTTGGAACGTACATATTTATGGTTCCATAAAAATTGGATACTAATCTGACTATACAAAATGTAAATATACCATAGAATTCCTTAAAAGTGAACAGACATTGAATAGAAAATTATCTAGTTTCGATGATTTAGCTCCAATGAAGATCTATATATCCAAGGGATATATTAATTTGCTTTTTAGTAAAATCAGGGTGCAATGATGAAGTCTGAATGTGGTAACAGGAAATCTTCGGTGATAAGAAGTAAACTCATCAAGTTAAGATTTGTTTTACTTGTCTTGAGGCATTATGTACGGTTACATACAATAAAATTTCAACCTTTGATCCATAAATCCTGCGGTTATTCGGGGTACTGCCTCCCCAAATCGTAACACTTGAAGATCTGCTATTTTGAAATTAGTATGTTGAGTCTAAGTACTATTCACTGATAAGGTTTAAACTCATTGAGTGTGACTTCGTTCCACTTGTGTTAACGTAAGCAAGAAAGTAACAAATTCTATACGTAGCTAAGTATATTTAGGCACATACAATGCTTAAGCAATTAGTTATTAAGTGGGAGATAAATAAGTAAGTACAGGTGTAAACTAATGCATTAATTGACCAAATATTATTACGTAGGTAGGTAGGCGAGTAAGTGTATAAAGGTATGCACAGACACACAGTAATTGGAATATTAATACGCGGATATGTAGTATGTAAAAGTATATACGGGCTTGAGACACGAACTAACGGTGCAGCCAAAGGAGAAATGTGATTTATATGGCTGTATATATGTTAGTATGTGTGTGTGTACATGCATGTTAGGTGCACAATTAAATGAAACTGCGTGATTTAGTATTATTTCTACTTTCTTTAATTTCTTTACCACGACCTAGGTTTCGTTGTATTATATTTTCAGGTGGGCTATTAGCAAAGATTAACTCTCACGAACATCCAACAGCTTTTATATGTTTCAAGAATAATGGCGGTAGCCGGATTTGTGTGGGTTTTCCCACTACTTATGTTAATGAGTTTATTATAGGGGAGCGGTGTAGGTTTTATTATGTTTCCGAGAGTTATACAATATACAAGTATTTTAGTGAAGGTAATAAATTAAATTGATGTTATTCTATGAGGTTATACAATGCAAATGTTCCGGTGTGTAATGAAATTAAATGGAAGTTATTGTCAATAATATATTTATATAATAGCAAGGGTATCTGAAAGTTAGAACAAGGTTATACCACTAATTCAACATATCTCCCGTTTTCCTTTATTCATTTATTTATTTATTTTAATTTTCTTTCCTTTTTTTTTATTATATTATCATATATATTTATATTTAGATGTGTAGTTGGGCTAAAACAATTTGAAGAGTACTGTAGTATAAATGTGGTCTACCTATATTATGTCTAGCAAAATCAGTGTTTTACAAATTTATTTATATTCGGAAATAATATTGTACCGCAAAAGTTCCAACTGAGTACTCGTATTTTAAATATTTTATACTTTTCAATGCTTCTCTTATTCGGTGGTTATTTAAAATCGGTTATTTTTTTTTCATAAAAAATATATTACTTGAGGAAAACGATGTATTTTTATTCAATTGGAGATTTTCTTTGTATTGAGATGACTCATCTACGCTAAAAATTATTTTTAGTAACAATATGCCGATGGGTGTCCGTAATTGTTGAATGGCCGCTTTAAGCGAAAACAATTTTAATCATTCCCTTCCTCACATGATAGAAGGTTCTTAAAAAACTTGCAGTGAGTTAAACAAATTTTCATTGGTCTATAGATAAATAAGGAAAAATTCGATATTTTGAAGCAATGAACAAAATTAAAAATATTGTAAATAACTATTCCATTAAGTTGAAGAAAATAATCTGAGCAGAAAAAGCTTTGGAGCGAATATACGCAAATCATCTCCAATTAGACGATTCCTCGCAATTGATTGAGCGAGAGATAATGATGCTTACATTAGGATCATATCATTAGCTGTATTTTATTGCAAAAGAAAGTGGAATCTCCGCATTTTGCGATGTACGAGTTAATAGCAATTATCTGGCTATTGAAAGGATGATTCAAATGCAGCTCGCTAAGGCGAAAACTTTTGTTATATTTTAATAAATCGAAATACCAATGGAAGACCAGCCATTGTGCGGTGTTATTGTTTTTGAGTAACCAGGAGGGATACTATTGATAGTTACTCCCCTTCATACCAATTTTATGGTATTTTGAGTATGATAGTCATCATCATTTTAATTGCATTATTTATTTTGTTACCAATGATAGATCGCGGTGTTAAGATTAGATAATAAAAAGTTAATTTATATTAAATGTAAAAGCTTGTAATATCTTACAAAAAGGGTTTCGAACCTGTATGGATGTCACAGAATAGTAGTATTCTGATCGAAAACAATTTTGTTTTCTTGCGATAATCAGGTATATTATTCATATATGACAGCACTTTCAAGTTTTCACTACTTGTTGCCTTGTGCTTTCTACATTCAACTATAATATCTTATAATAAAATATTTAAAAACAGAAACAGTAAACTTATACGTAACAGACTTTTATAAAAGGTCATAACTCGAAATGACATCAAAAATTAACAATCATATCTTTTATTTAAACAGATCTTTCCATTAATGTTATTCATTATTATAGAAGAATCGAACCCATACTCTGCCTTTTCCCATTTAAATAAAAAGTGAATTTATTTATAGTTATGCCTTTAAAATTTCGATTCATTAAATAAATTTAAAAATGCCTTTGAATTCAGTTAATTAGTCCCTTGATTAAATTTTGATTGATACATTAAATTTAATGGTAAGTAAAAATAAAAACAAAATATGATAACAATTAAAGTACAATACATCTAACAAGAAGGTTATAATGCTGGCGGAGTCCGAGTCGTGTTCTCAATACTAAGAGTACAGTTTTCCTTAACTGCATTATTTAAAGGTATGTAGAGTTTAACCTATCTTTTAAGTCATGTATCTTTTTATATTTTGAAAAAGAAAAAATTACTTTTTTACCCTGTATTTACAGCGATACTAGAGAGTATCTTTACATACATATGAGTATCTTTTACATTAATGATGTTTTATATAATAAAAATTTATTTCTATATTATTTATAATTTAAAAATTGAAATAATTGAAGACATTTCTTAGTTTAGATACAGGATTTTGTTTATATGTATTTGTGATCTAAATATAGGATATTTGATATATTTATAAAAAATTCTATGTAACAAGATGTGAGGGTTATTGCCGAAGACGTAATAATATAATTGGTATATAAATGACTAATTTTATTGTCTGCCAAATTTTATTTTCAAAAAATGCACTTGTTTTCTATTCGGAGAGCTGTTTTTACCAATATCGCATATGACTAGAAACAAGAAAAATTTTTCGAATCCTTTTTCATTTATGAGTCTTTCAGAAAAAAAAACTGCATAACATTTAAATTTCTATTTTGTTTCGCTTGGAAGTTACACGTGAACGGACGAACTGTTTGGAATCTTTGGGTCCAAAAATTTAACAATGTTAATTTTAAATATTGGAACTAAAAATTTGCGCTCACTACCACAAATACATGACATTCGTTAAAATATCTATCTCCAACAAATTGGTTCGGCTTAGCAATTTTACGGAACTTTACGGAGCATATGTGAAGCATATGTCAATATGCAATATTTATATGTTTTTTTCTATGACAAAATTACTAAATAAGCTCAAATAATATACCATGTACATCGCTATATAATTATGATAATTATTTGTTAGATTATGCCCATCATACATCCCACGCTGCTGGCCAAATTACGTCAATCGGTACGACGTTTGGACTAACAAAGTCTTCGACGATCAGAGGCTCAGAAACAAATTCACGGACTTTTATGCAGTATAAAGGTATAAAGGACAAAACTACTACTATCTTAATATATTTAAAAACAAAAATGTTTGTAATAAAAACTTATGCATATTCTCGAACCTGAAAATAAAATTAAAAATCCGGAAAATGATTTTATGTATCAGACGGACTTGCTAATATCCATTTTGAAACCTCGCACCCGGCGTTTCTTCTATTAATTTAAAAAAAACTAAATACTGAGATGAGGCCAGTAATTTCTCAAATATTTTTAAAATAAATTACATATTCTTTGTAATTAAAGTTAAATAAATTTTAATTGAATTTCACTTTAACTTAATTTGTATTCTCATCAAAATGAAGTATTGCGTTAGCATCCAGGAGGAGGTTAATAACAACAAGGGAAGTCGAGCGTTTTCAAAGAAAGTTTTGGTGAATTGTAATAAATCACATCATAGTATATGATATGTATATGATATGTACATATATATGATATAGTATATAATATGTACATATATATGGTGACTCCTACCAAATAACGTGATGAAAAGTCGATTTTTATTTTATTGTATTTAACTCGATTGTTATATCCATACGCACAAGTACAACAAAATGATTCCTCAAAATTTATTACAAAGATCATGAAAATCAAAGCGTACATCGCTATAAACGGGTATAAATATTGGAGTATTTTAAATGCATTTAACGTCATTTACTGGGAATCGTTGATTTGTTTGTGCTTGATTCTATTGCGTTAGCGATTATTTTCTGAGTTCCCAGTTTGTTCATTAATATATTGATATAAACTTTGTAAATTAGTATCAATATTATAGCAGATCAGAATTGTTAGTGCACATTGCCAAAACTAACGGTCACACACTGCAAATTAAGGCAGCTAAAGAATTGATTAATTGTGCGAGAAAAAGTGCGATGGAGAAATTATTCGTCACAAAAAGGTGTAAGTTATTAACTATTTATTTAATAAACACATAATTCTCTCTTATTTGATATTTATATTTCTAACCTAAACGCAGACAGTTTATTAAATTTATTTCAATATCCGTGGACAATGAGCCTTATTATTTCGTCTTTATTTAAGTTTCATCGCGGAGTACCTGTCTTGTAATATGTTTAATAATCCGTCAGTTACTTTATGAATATAAATACATTTTGACATAAATTTAGTACAAAATGTAATTGGTGGGAAGATTAAGAAAATATTGAAAATGTTGTGACTTCGACGATGATTTTATGTAAAATTCAAAAACCGTCCCTCAGCTGAAAGTAATTTAGGGAAATAATCTGTTCCAATATTGCTCAGAGTTATATCTTCTGAGCATTTGTGAAAATGATAAGATTTAATAAAATACTTTCAGATCATACAACTTTAAACTTATTGCAATTATTTTTTGTCCCTAATTAACTTTACCATCTTATTTATTTTTTCAAAGGGGATTAAATTTTGTTACAAATGTGGTTAAAATTACATCTTAAGATCAAAATGATAATATTTTTTTAAGAAAGTAAAGCCATTGAGGATAATTTGGGGTTAATTCCAATTAAATAAATTACAATTTAATATACCTTAATAAAACTTTCATATTTCTATAGAAGGAAACAATATAATCAAACATTGCTTATTGAATCCAATCGTTATTTATCGCGACAATTGTTAACTACTCCGGAACTTCCAGATTAGAAATTAATTAGATAATGATAGCGATATTTCAACAAGTCTATACTAAATAGTGCATCGTTACGGTCAAGTTCTTCAGAACGCAGTGAATGATGTTATGTTACCATCAAAGTTAAATGATAAAATGCCGGCACATGAAAAATTTAAATGAAACTAAAAGCGGCAATAAATTAAACAGTTTAAATGTCATAAGAAAATTTACAAGAGTATCGCAGGAAATGTCGCAGAAAAATCACAAGGGTATCGCAGGAAATGTCGCAGGAAAATCGCAAGAGATAAGATAAAGGTTAATTATCGAGAGGGAAAAAAATCATTCATAACTTTTATAATTTCACTGAATATTCACAATTACCATATATTTTATTATTGCTACGTACATTATTACTACAAAAAGCAGTGGACTCAGATTTCAAAAAAATAAACGCTTATTATAACGCCAAAAAATGGGTCATACTGGGCCTTCATAGCTCGGGATGCAAGGGGTGCGGGGTCTCCGAATGCGCGTTACTAGGCGCGAATTGACCGCCTAAATCTAGGCACCTTTTCAAAAATTATAATTAATATAAAAATGGGATAGTCTAAAACAAAGAAATATGGCAACTAGTTTAATACGGCACATAACATACAAATCTCAATTAAAAATAATCATTTTAAACAAGTCGCTACATTTTCCCATTTTAGTACAAAAAATGGATACTGGCGCACGGGTCACGACGCAATAACTTGACTCAGTCCTGATACGCAAGGTAAATCAGTTTTTAAACCTGAGAATTAAATTACATAGTTATTATGTTTAGACCTAGCTGATAAATAGGCGCCACGAAATTTTCCCTTCAAAGCCTATACACAAGTGTAAGGCGTCGCACTAGTAGCCGGTAGCTGTAAATAGTTTTTAAAACTCATTGTTTTGGGTTCAAGTTTATTTGGACTGAACAGGCAAGTAAAATAACCGTCGTTGTTCAAGAGTCGAAATCGGAAAATTTTCTTTAGTTTGTAGGAAGTAATAAATTTATACTTTGTAGAATAAATTTGTTACTTGAAGTATTTTTCGCAAAATTTTAGTATCATTAATTTAATTTTCGTAAATTTATGACATCAGAGTTTCACTAATTTTTTAATTGATTTTTTCAAAATCTGCAGACAGTTTGCTGTTATTGTCTCTTTTGTGTGATATACTAACTTCAAGGCTTTCATCCTAAAATCTTAGGTTTTATACATTTTCCACAAACTGGTTTCTTACAAGTATCACAAAAGTAGATGATTATTCACAAGTACCACAAAAGATGATTTATTTATTTTACATTTTATTTTTATTTCATAAGTTCATCTTTTGTTTGACCTCTTGTCTTTTACCATTCTGTTTACATATTCGAGATCGTAAAGTAGACGAGCCGGGCCAGTATGATTTTTTTAAATTTTATGCTCGTAACTCATAACCGAGTTGGAGTATGAAATTATACTGAGAAATATTGGTTAGAGTAAATTTTCTGTAAATAACCCGTGAATTTATGACGGCTATATTAAAACATAAAATACATGCATGGGCCTTCTACGAGTACCAGCTCTTGCGGAGTATTTCCGAGCCATTTGGTCCAAAACATCTACACCAAATTTTTTTTCAATTATAAAGTTCTACAGTTTCATGAATTTTCTTCTACCGGGTGCCAATTTGAACACACGTGTGTGAAGTACTGAGAAACACAATATTTTTTTTTGTTTGTTTTTCGTTGATAAATAGTTAAGGTAGTAACAGCGTCTGTCTTCAAAATAAAGGAATCGTGGGGTACCAATTGTTTTACAGACCGTTGGTTTTTGTCTTCTCGTGCGTTTCATTGTACCCACTACGCTTGTTTGCTTAGCTCTCAGGTTATATGCCAGTTTTATAGAAGTAAACAAAATGATCTGTAGTTATATGGCGTCTTTTTTTCATTTAGGGTTCTAATAGTTTCAAGATCACATGTTCTGGTAATGATTGTACGATCTTCATCTCGGCCTAAATACGGAAATCCATTACATAGATATTAAGGTTTGACATCAAACAAAGGCCAACATTTTATTTCGAACTTATCAGATTTGTTTTCTATGTATTGCGTAAAAGGGCATCGAGTTTTAAACGGAAACAACTGTTCATCACCAATCAAGTTTTCACCAGGTAGGTATGTTGCATAATTGACAATTTTCAATGAATCTATTCAAAATCGCTGATGCTAGTGCAAATTTATCCGTTGTAAGTCGCAAAGATCTTGTAGACCACCTATCAAAATGCATATATTTCATAATTAATTTGAACCTGTTCTTGCTCAGTATTTCGCCGAATACGGATGGTGCCCAAAGTTTCGACCATATCAGATCTAAATCTAGTTGGCAAGAATTGTAAGCATCGTGAGCATATAGTAATGTAATAAAAGTATCAAGTTCCTCTAAAGAAATACAGCATGTTTCTTCGGTAATCTGTCGACGAGCTTCCTTTTCTGTACATAACCTTGTGTCGAAGAGTTGCTTCGTCAATAGGGGTCAAGCTTTATCGCTTTGCGTAGGGAGTTGAGCCTGAATCTTCTTGAAGCACCTTTTGATTACTACGCCGACCTGTCTGCATTATACTCTAGGCATGTGGTACACACTTCTATGTGGTGCTATTACTTGTAATCAAAGTATCAACTATAGCAGGAAGTATCGATTATCGTGAAGAAGAACGTCCACCACGCCTACATCGTCCTCCTCTACAGCTGCTTCCCGATTCGATACATTAACTACTAGGAACCGTCATAGACGGTGTTTCTATTTGAATTTCTTCACTTGACTATGAACTGTCCGACAACAATCGATCGACTCTTTCCCACCAAAAGGCGAATAAATGCAAACCAATTATAACATTATCCAACTTTACGATTATCCGACTCCATTTAGCGGTGAGGGAAAAATCAGCGAGCTTCATGCCAAATCGTTTTATCATAAACATTATAAAACATTTATTTAATTTGTGACCCTAAAATCTTTTAGGGTCACAAATTAAATAAATGTTGACCTTGCATGCAAATAGCTGTAACCAAAACTATCAACTGACCCTGACAGCCCATCCACATATTAAATTAAGGCCTGTTCCGACATTTTCATCAAACCACTTACATTTATAACAAATCTTTCCCTAAGTTCTGAAATTAATTCATCTCTTTGAAAAATTTCTCGGGTGATATTTGTTGCGGATATGATGTACATTTTTGACTAGATCAAATACTGTTTTAAACCTAAAATTCTACCATAAAAACAAAAGGTCTTTATGCCTCACGGCTTTGGCAGATAGTACATATATCTCATCAGAATGTATGGATTAAATATTAAAATTATCGTAGTATTATATTGTCACGGGTATTGAATACGTATGCGAAATCTTGTGACAATCGATTAAATAAGGATAGTTGAAAAATCGATCGCAAGATTTGAATCAACAATATCAACGTGTGAAACGTGGAGCTAAATAAAACTATTTTAAAACGTGTATTCATTGGTACGTATCCGAATAATAGTTACCTACTTAATTCACTTTGTTACTTTCTTGCTACGTCAAGACAAGTCAAACAAGTCCAGACTCTATGATTTTAACCCTCATCGCTGAGAACTTCCTGCCGTTATTTCCCAGCGTCGTGATTGTACCCTAATTTTGCTAAAGAGCTAATTTATGACGTCCGTAGTCGTATTTTATTAGATTATGTTTAGATCAATATCATACAAACTGTATCACGGAACCTATGCTGTTCAGTATTAAGAAATTTTCTGGTGTATCTTCCACTTTGCAGTTCGAATTCTTATCAAATATTCATGAGACAATCGTAGGAGTACACCTTTTCAAGTAAAAAAATCATCCAAATTGGTTGATAAATGCCGGAGACGTGAGGTAAGATGCATTAAATATACCTGGGAATTACGAACATTCTCCTTTATTGAAGTTGGTTAAAAATAAATAAAAATTTTATCTACAATATTTAGTAAATTTTTAGTGTATTATATATTTGTTTTAGTATATGCAATAAGTTAGTAGGAAGTCTGTTCCGCTTATTTTTTTTTATTTTTTTAACTTACCCTTTCTCATATGTGTAACAATCATAAATGAAAAAAAGTTGAGTTAATGAAAATGTTTAAAACTCCATTTCAAGCGTAGACATAAAATTCAGTGAAATTCAAATGTCTTAATTGTTTAAAAATAATTATTTTTATAGATCGTTAAATGCAGACTATAAAACGCAATGCGATATTTTTGAAATTAAATCAAAATAGTCACGCTTCTCTATTCTGCAAATATATTATTGCATTCCGTCCCATGATTTCAAAAACGAAACGTTTTATTGAATATGGTAGACCGATACATTTTCGTATGTTCCCTTGCTTGTTTTTACGGCAATAAAAAATGGATGAATATTTCGAATTTTTACTACTAATAAAAATTGCACTGTCAATTGTGCTACTAATAAAAATTGCACAATCTGTTTTTATTAGTAGCACAATTGCACATCAGTTTTGCTTCCCGTTTTGTGGGTAACGTATTACAATAATCCAATATAAGATAGAAATCTGCCTTGGGTAGTAGCTTTGATTGGCCAATCTCTAAATGAATATTTTTGTGACAATGACATACTTTTGAATATTTAGAAATATTGTATTTTATATTTTATTCGACCACATTCCACAACTCAGTTCCTCGTATTTTCTCATATTCATAGTAAACTATGAGTAAAACTTTTGAGTAAAATTTTTTTTCTCACGAATTTTGCTTATATCTGGTGAAACCGTTAATTATTTTTAGCATTTAAAAAATTGTGCAGATACAATAAATACTGGAAATTTCTAAACGATTAAGTTTTTTACTTCATCAAACCCTCTTTAGATTCCACTATAAATTTTAATTGTATTTCTTTTAATGAATATAAGGTCTTTAAATTATACTATGAAGTTGAGTTTGTTACACGTAAACTACGGATTTATTGGTATTCAATAATAATATAAAGATGATACCTAATATTTAAAATTAATTATGGCAACTTTTTAACATTTTCATGCAAACTACGAAGTTATATAATTTGAAACGAGCATGTGTCTTTTTAACCGATTTCAAAAAAAGGATGTTCTCAATTCGTCGGAATATTTTTTTTATGTAATTTCAACGATAATTCTTTCCCAAATAGACCAATTTTGACGATTCTTTTTTATTGGAACACTTTAGAGGTGGTTTCATATATATTTGGTGACAATCTGATGATGAAGTCCGGAAATTAACAATGGAAAAGTAAATCAACGATGATTCAAGATATTTGCTACGGGTAGTTTTACTTTGCAAACTTTGATATTGGACTTCGGATATGGAGAAAAAAGCTACTCAATCAAATCTATCGCTTCGCTTCTGTATATTTTTGATAACCAATTTTAGATAAAGAGGAAATTATCTATATACTAACTTTTTCCCATGACTTTTAGTAGTTATACGATGTTCTAAGACAGAAAATAATTGAATGTTAAGTATAGTATGATGATTAATACTACCCGTATTATTCACTAAAAATATTAAAATAAAATATCTATAAAAAATATTTGCTTCAAAAAGTAGCTACTAAAAAGTAAAAAATAAGTAACTCAAAATAGATACCTACTTATTCGCAATAAACAACTAAGTTACTTATTTTTGAAGTCGGTGTCGGCACTGTCCGCTAACTTAAACTATTTTATAATTTTACTTAATTTATAATGTTGTTCTTTAAAACTTTTACTTTTAATGTAGACTGTTTTTTATTATAATTAATTTTTATTCCGCTATCACCGCAAGTCTCAGGCAAGTTCTGTTATTGCTTGATAATATTATTTAAACAATCCCCACGCTATGTTAAAGCAAAATTTGTTTCCTACCATTTATTATTACAATATGAATATTGAACTCCTTATCGCAATGAGTATGTATTCAACTTAAGTGTGCTTTCAATATAAATCCCTTCATAATTTCAAGAGCTTATCTATCTTCATAAAAACGGTGAAAGACTTATTAGACCATTTTTTAGGATGCAGATAGATATATATTGTACAGTTAATCTACACAAACGGGATAACTATAATTCATTTCTCAATATTTACTTTAGTTGAACTTTAATTTGATAAAACTGGTTTTAACATATATTTAATATTTGTTTTGTAGTTCTGTTTTCACTGTATATAAAAGATCTTTCGGTTTTCATGATATTATTTAAATAGTTTAGATGTAACTTTTTTAATTTAATCGGCATTATAATTGAGGAAACGTATTGAATACACTTCTATTTGGATAATATCAACTGTGTGTGTTTGATATAAGATCGTCAGATTGTGAACATTACATCCATCTGATGATGGAAAAAAAATTAAGGCTTATTTGAATGAAACATACATTTATTCCATATTATACAGCTTAACTCCGATTTACACTATCGCCACCATGCGTGTTATTGTATCATTTATGTTTTATTTACTAACGCAATGTTAGCTGAAACCTCAAGATTTAACTCAAACTGATCCAAACTCAAACTGTTAAAAAATGATTCTTAAGAAAATTTGCACTCACAGTCACACGATACCTCGGGACGTACAAGGGTTTATTTGCCAAATAAAATAAAGACAATTATTATGTGAAATTATATATGCAAATTTAAACGTATTTATCGTTTGTTACCGTGGAATGTTTAAGAGGCACAATAAAGAAAGTTTTACAAAGCCCGGAAGGAACACAAATTAATTATGAGTGCAATATATTTTAGGCAGAAAAATTCACATTGCATTAACATATTGTCATAAGTGTAGAAAAGAACTAAAATTACGCTGTATATCTTAAATTTTTTTTAAATGTAAATTAAATTTTAATTGTGAAAAGAGTCTGGATTATGCATTATGCTGAACGACTCAAATCTACAACAAAATAAACAAAAATCTACTCACTGTCTAATCTCATAAATACCCAAGCTCACATTTTGAGATCGAGTTCTTATTACTTTCATAGCAGAAAAATAATTTATGATTTTATTATGAACGTATTATTAAAAAAAAATTAATGTTTTTCAACGAGAAAAGTGCTTTAATTATTTTTAACCAATTTCAAAAAAGATGTGACCTCAGCTTCATGCGATTGGCGTTAGTGCCATTAAGCAATCTCAGCCCAATGGTTTGCCAATTTCAATAAAGTATACATTTTAAATCAAGTAAAAAAGGGAACGCATCCTATTATTATTTCGAAATAGTTCGATTCTTGGAATGACAGCCATATGATATGAAAAAAAGACTCACGGAAATTCAATTTAATTTTATTTGCTGAAAAAAACATTATCTACACACTCGCACGCACGCATGCACTAACGAACGCACGCACCCACGCATGCACGCACGCTCGAATGCACGCACGGCTGCATGCATGAATACACGTACGCACGAACATACGCACGAACACATGCACGCACGCATGCAACATATACGCTCTCAAGCAAGTACGCACGCTCGCAAGCACGTAAGCTCGCATGCACGCATGCACGCTCGCAAGCACGTAAGCGCGCACGCACGCACATACGCATATGTTATAAAATATATGGCATATAAGCCGTGTAAATATGCGTACAGCCGTACATACATTTTGTGTAAATATACATACTGGTTATTGTGATAAAAAAACTTTAATTTTGTATTCAAGAGGTAATAAAAATAAGTGAAATATATGCACATAAAGTAACACATTTAGTTCCATATAAAAAAAATTAACGGGATTTTAAAATTTTTTTTACATTTTTTTAAGATTATTGCCCAACAGATTTGATGTTTTTACTTAATATTCCCAGGGTTGAAACTTAATTGAACTTAATTTCCAGATACAGGTCTATCAAATAATTGCTAAACCTTTTTAAATAAGTCAACAAATTTTTATGACTTTAGTTTGAAGTGAAGTTTAATGACAGCAATTACTTTAAAGTTCTATCGAAAAATAAAAAATATATAAGAAACGGTATTTTCCATAATCTGGACTTACACACATCCTAAGTTTGTATTTTATTCAGTGTTCTGGAGAATTTCTTGCTATTTTGGTGATCTTGTTGTATTACATTGTATTAACGTCCGCTAACGATTGTGTTTTCAATATCATGGAAAAAATGTACAGTGTTTTCTCGTCGAGTCTAATAAGAGTAAAAAAAGTCTTCAATATTATAGAAAAAGACCTCCGAAAGTAAATATTTCAAAAACCAAAGAGGTAAGTAATATTTTAGATATAAAAATTTAATTGTTTCTACGAAGGAATGGGCTTTTTTCAGGTAGAAGACAAATTTCCCAATTGCTACTCTAAGAACAGAAAATAAAGGTGACGTCGATTTTTTATTCATACATATAATTGGTTGTGTAGAATAGTTCTTTATTTCAGAACGATACAGGTTAGGTGAAAATTTCAATTGTATTTTCTTCGCAAATAATTAATATTCTTCCCATAACTACCTCTACGATGAAAGCACTTTATTAGAGTTATGTACGTAATAACATGCATATAGTGATATTTTTAATTAATTTTCTTCTTCTTATTTAACAAAGGGTACGAACCCTTTGTTGTGAAATTCTCAATTTGGTACTTATATGCACATATACCAAATCTCGTTACATTTCGCGATACGTTAAAATTCAATTTTGAATTGTCGAAACTTTCGCTTTATGGAAAAAGGTGTTCTGTATTTTCATACAGTCTCTCCTTGAGTCTGATGAGAGAACAATAAAGTATTTAATATTATGGAAAAAGATTAGCTATAATATAATAATCGTTAAATTACTGCAAGCTCAGTCTTAGAACATTTGTATTATGTGTAGTCAATTGTGAACCAGTTACGTTTTTGCAACTTTGCGCAGTAAGTTGACACAAATTATCTTTCATATTGCCACTATTTTCATGTATCATTTCTACCTGTAAAGCTTTCTACCTGTAAAGCTGATTCAAAAGTAACTTTTCATTAAACAAGCCGCAAATTGGTATAATTTTGTTCATTATAGAATCTTATGATTAATGTTCTCTACGGCTTATAATTAATATTGTAACTATTAAAAAACATAATTACAATTTATTACAGGCTTTAAGGAAACGGCCCACCATGCTTTTTTAATCTTTAATTTCGTCCTTTAAATATATTTCGGCTTGTGTGTTATTTGCTTCTTTGGTTTTTATACAATGTATTGTAATATTTAATTCATTTTGACATATATGTATTGCTTCCAACTACCAGAAAAAGACACTTAATCAAACATAATTTATTAATCGTTAAATTACTGGTTTTTAATCATAAATCCCAACTACATTATCATGAGGTAAAGTTGCTTGTTTGTTTATTAATATGCACGTAGATTTGTAGTGGGTGATCTTTGGAACTACTGGTCGGATTTTGAATAATTTTTTACTGATACAAAACTACACTAGTTCTGGGTAATATAGGTTTTTTTATTATATTTAAGATTGTTTACTGGAAATAACTAAATTTGTAAGTATAGTCGATGAAAAATGAGCTTTATCGGCGTGTGCTGCCCAAACGGTTTAATATAAATGAACATAATGTATTAGAAAGACATCATGATTTAGTAGTTCTACAAAAAAGTACGTGATACTATGCTTTTAAATTCAAGATAGAGTATTGGAATTATTGAAAAACACAATAAACAAAAAGCAAAAACAAATCGAAAGTTCCCTTTATTTGAAACTCCTTTTTAATAAAATATGTTTTTTTAACTTATTTATGAAGTCGTATTAAGTACTTATTTAAAGAAAGCCAGATATTTAATAGCTGTCATTTTAAACGTGATTGTACCACATTTAGTTTTGCAACGTATTATAAGCTATAACTATAGCTCGCAATGTGAGATGGCGTTATATATATAACGTTATATATTATTTCTTATTTATCTTTAAACGATTATTCTTTCGTGACATCTGTATGTGTATTGTTGTTACGCAAGACTATTAGATACATTATAATATTAACTACAACGTGTTTAAAAATTATCTCAATTTTCTAAACATACATCTCAGATGAGAGCGTCTAAAGTACGTCGACTTGAAGAGTCTATCTCTAATGATATACAGCGTCTCTCAAATCAAAGAGAGAATAGATGTCAAGTGAATAAATTTTTTAAAAACTAAGTAAAACTAAGTTACTCCTACTAAAGACAGGCTACTGAGCCTAAAACAACATTTTATAGAATTTTTGACTTTATCTATTTATCTGTTTGTCCGTGAGCACCTTCGTTGCGTACAGTAATCTTAGAATTTGATAATATTAGAAGTACATCAAATATTACTCTAAACATAAATAAATATATTATTGAGTTTTTGTTTTATAATAATGTATAAACAAAACGAAATGATGTGCTTTATATCCATAAATTACATACGCTTTTAAATTTAATTTTTGTTAATTTGAAACTATTTTTTTGTAAAGGTAATTTTTCGAGATTTAAAAAACAAATTTTTATGTAAAGTAAATATATCATGTAAACTATTTTTAAATAAATTAAAATTACCTGTTATGGAAATATCATAACAATGATGAACAATTGTTGAATATTTTAATAAAAGCCGTTTATCAATTTAAAAAGGAAAATAATTTAATTTTCCATGAACTTCTTAACTTTGACAAAAATTGACTGTACTGTGTGTGGAACTGTTAATATTATCAAGTGACCAAGTGAACCTTCAGACTTTCTTTGTGCAAATTGTATTTGTGAGATTTTCTCATCTAAATTACTTTTCCAAAAATAAAGTAGATTCGTCAACAAGAATGAGTAACGGAAAAGGGCAACTGTAATTTTATAATTTTTCGCTATTGCCAATTCATAAATTTCCATCCATGCTTATTTTGTGATATTTTGAAGCTAAATTCCTGAAGACCAAGTCAAGGTTTAGGTCACCCTTCAGGTTGGAACAAACATGTTACCATCGCAATTTGTATATTCAATTACATTTATATGTTATAATAACTGGGTCTCTTGCAGTTTTCCTGACCTTTTAGTTTTGAATTCACAATATTTTAATTTATTGAAATCTGTTGTTTAAAAAATAAAGTTACCTAATATGTGACTACAGAGGGGTTATAATTTAACAAATAACTTTGTTTTCTTTAACACAATATATATTAAAAATGTAAAACACGTACATGGAATCCTGGACACATTTTACAACTTCTTTCTATAATATTATATTATAAATATTAATATATTTATTATGAAAATTGAAGAACCTGATAAAGAAACAAATGCAACACATACTTTAATTCGAATTTATTAGAAGAGCCTATATAATATTATTTTTATGCTTTTATGAACTCCATTATTTGAATCATGCAATAAACGATTTGAGTTACTTTAGAGTTACTTTTTCTTATGTTTAGTTCTAAATTATGCAAATGAAAATAAGAAACAATGTTTATAATATGAATACTATCTTATAAACATTCTTGACATATTTATGTTTCATATTTGATTGTCTACACTTTAATTATTGCTATCTAAGTAATTTAAGTATAAAACAGCTTAGAATTTCGTAATGTAAATATTAAACGCCATTTTTGTTATACACAAAAACGATAAATTTCTTAGAGTTACTTGAATGAATTAATATTCAATTTATAATTCTTGAGAGAATTAATATTCGGCATATTAGAGAAAGCAGCGCCCTCATTTTAACTTCCCACAAACTTAACCTAATTTAATCTTTCTTGTCATGCTCCTTGAAACCAAAACGTCTTATCGTACCCATATTACACTAAGTATTCAAGAATATATCGAAAATTTACTAGAAATCGCTGTAGCAAGTCTTAAGTTTATAACGAATTCACACCAATGAAAATATGTGCAAATCACTAAATTTTTATAATACGCTAATACTGATGATAAATGACAAGTCATGAAATTAGATCACAAAGTTATGAAGTTCCTTGAGTCGCAACGTCGTACAATTAATAACTTTATGTGTGGATAAATCAAGCAGGTTTCATATTCATATTCATATAAATTTTTTTCCCTAAAACCCGTTATATAATAAACATCATAATCGCGATTTTGTAATAATAAAAAGGTGGGTGGTTTTTAATTTTATATAAGTACCAAAAATTAAGTGCTTTTAAAAACTTAGATTGTTTAGATCCGCACGTCGCATACAATTATTAGATAATCACCTTTCGCAGCTCTGCGTAGCGCGACCTTAGCGCAGCAATTGACGCTTGCACTAGCGTCACTCCTCCATGTCGCGAATAGTATACGTTTCCCGGAAGAGATAGAGTTTTCCAGACGGGAAAACATGTTTTTTGAGTGATAATTTCAATTAATATCAATTCCGCAAGAATCTGCGACGGTTCTGAGTATTTTTTACATTAACACCTTAATTTTATATTTTAAGTATAAGATGTAAAATCTATTAATATGTTTTCGGTCAATCTTTATAAAATACTAATTGTAAGTTTTCGTGCCATATTTTATTAAATATTCGTGCCTAAACTGGGAATCCTACTGTGTTGCCTTTTTTCTCTTCTAACGACTTTTCCAGCTCGTGTGTGAGTTGATGTACTTGATCTGTTGTCGAGTGTTTAGTTCTAAAGCGAAATCGGTCATTCGAAAGTAGTAATCTTACATTAATAATGATATGTATTTCGTTCAACATTACTTTCTCAAAAATATTTGACATCGTCATAATTTAAAACAGGCATTAATAATTCGTTCAGCAATAAGGCCGTAGCCTGGCCATTTGTTTCTGCTTCGATCACATCTTTTTAAGTACCACTACCACCATCTAAAATCACTTAATACATAATATCATGATACCTTGTCATAAATCGTAATTCATGAACGGCATAAAAATGAACCCCTCTCCAAACGATACTTCGGGTAAACTCAGCAGTTCACTCCACTCAGAGAATGGTTCTAGGGACTCTAATGAGGGGATCACGTATTGCTGAGTAAGAGGAAACGTCTAAAGAAAGACACGAATATCCTACTCACCAAGAGGAGATACAAATTATTAACGACAATTAACGATGTAACAAGACGAAATTGAAATAAGAAAAAAAATTAAATAAGAATTGAGTATAAACTGAAACTGTGTAAAAACCTATCACTGAGCTCGAAAAAGGATTAAAAATATTTGACCAGAAATACTACTACTAAAACTAAAAAACCGATTGTTACAGAAACAAGTTGTCCTGCTAGTGAACAAGAACTTGAAAGAAAGGCAGACTGGATCTTTAAGAAAAGCAGGAGGATCAATAAAAAAGGAAAACCGTCGGAGACAAATGCAAAAAAAGAAGAAAGGAGGCTAGAGAACTAGACCAAGGAAAAAAAATTATGAAAGCAATAACTACTAAAAAATTAAGAGAATATTGCTAACACCCACTCTCATAATAGAACCTCGAATTACAATGTTCAATGAACTAAAATAAATTATGTGAAGTGACTGCGAGAGGACTTCACCCTCCTATGATAAACGTATGCTAAAAGAGGAATTAGTTCGGAAAAATAAGGAGAAGATACTACAAATACTTGAATAAAAAAATATGTCAAAAAATTAATAAAATTTAAAATAATAAAGATTCATCAATGACTAAAAGTAAAGTGAAAACATTGGAAAGATTTACAATATAAGAACAATAATTGGCATCAAAGTTTAAAAAGCATCGTTACGAAAACAATTCAACTTAAGACCTCAAAGTTGCCAGGTCTTTGCATATATATACACAGAAATATTGCATGAGGGATTAGGTATGCGTTAACTGTGCAAATAAATATCTGACAGTTGAATGCCACAAAAAAATGAGAAAGCTAAATATGTTAACTCCAAAGGTAAGCACCCAGCAATGTATAGAGGATATCTAGTTGCTATGGAATAACAAAAAAGCGACAAATAATTCATGAAAACTCAAAATCTAAGAAAAAAAGTGAAAGCAAAATTATTAATAAATCATAACTCAACTTGCAAAAAATGTTTTTAAAAGGGATATAATTAAGGTCCTTAATGAAGATCTAAACAATGATCATAATGAAGAATACAATATAATAGGTTAAACACTTTCCCTAATTTTTTAAAGGGAAGCTTTCTTGATAAGCACTAATCAATAAGAAAGAACCAATCAATAAGCTTTGCAGCAAAGTTTTTGAAAAATGAAATAAAAGTAAATAAATCAAAGCAACACACTCATTTAATGAGGATTGAAAAGCGTATTTAAATTAGTAACATGGAATTCAAACGGCCTTTTATGAAGTACATTTTAATTGAAAATCTACGCCTGGTATCTGAAACCCATTGAACTGTAAGTTCAAAAGTAAAAATAAAAGACTACATCTGCTCTCATATTTTACATCATATTTCAGAAAATACAACTAAGAGCTTTATTACAGAGAAACACAACAACATCGTGAGATTGAATATAGCAACCAAAAATCCTAAATTACTACAATAACGATCCAAATCAAAGAACTAAAAGTATCTGCGATTTACTGTAGACGTACAGCAAATCGCAGATACTTTGCACCTTATTACTAAGGAATATTCAAGATGTTAGGTGATGATTTCATACTTGGGCCAATATTATTGCGAGGCACGCCTATTTTGATTGACAATGAGTGAATGCAAGGAACTCTACGTGGTAAAAATAAAAAAATATGCGTGAATTCTTCTTGTCTGTTTCATTTATCTATACTGGTCCCCAGACCCAAATAAAATTCTGGATCCAATCGGTTTTTTATCAATGACTTGGGGAAACCACATATCAATTGAGGATAAAATTGACATATCTTTAGATCATACATTTGTCTTCTTATCTGTCTCTGGGGAAATAATACCAATGGAAAGCAATCTAAGACTTTGCAGAGAGAAAACTAATTGGAATGAATACAGCAAAACTCTGGAGCAACTAATCGACTCTCAGATCTCTCAGATCGGATAAACCAGTTAGACAAATATGTAAATAGACAAGACGTGATGTAATAATAAATTCCGAATCTATAAAAATAATATAAAATTTTCAAGATAATAAGTCATAACCTAGTCTCAAAAATAATTCACAGGGACAATATAATATTATGACAATATGTAGTATATTATACTTTTAGAAATGAAAGTGTATATGAACATAATATATTAGGAAGAAAACTATTATGTACTATACGTAATATATCAATAAAATTTCACATTGGTTTTAGTGAACCGAATGAGAAAAGTCGAATTGTTAGTCAAATCTTAGCACAAGAGAAACATAAATGTTGAATATCAAATAAGTATTAAATGTATAAAAAAACTGATTTTATAAGTGGCTTTAACTGTCTTTCTTTTTGAGTGGCTTTAAGAGGCACATACAATTAAATGTCCTAAGAGGACATCGGACATTTAATTATTTGGGTATCTTAAAGCCACTTAAAAAAAAGAGCAAGATATTTTTCTTAAAATCTATTTTGCTGAAAAAATCACTCTTTCTAACTTTGCATCTCTGTTGAATAAAACATATTCGAGATTCTTATCTATGAACCAGGAAGAAAATGGATTTAAAGCGGCCGGGATATTTCCACTAAACTACAATGTGTTCGCAGAAGACTTCTTGGCAATATAAATTCTTCAACCTCAATAAGTAATTATTTAAGATTACAATAATGCTTTCGAGCATTAACTGACACCACAGCTGCTGGAGATCACCTGTCAAATGCTGGACCAGCGGTTGCATCAACATCTTAAATTGAAACACCACCAAAGAAATTATTAGAGCTGGATACTTCGTAAAAATTTCCAATAAAACACCTTCCCCAATACAAACCAAGGTCAAAAGAAGCTGTATTTCACATTTTTGACTTCAATGCCAACCAACGGTAGCTTAATTGAAAAGTAAAAAGAAAAAAGACAAAAAACTATAAAGGAACAGGGGAAAGACAAGAGGGAAATGTAAAATGCAGATGAAAGGTCCAGAAAAAGCAGAAACAAGTTTTCTAAGAAACCAACGATACTTCGATATCAGATGTGAATACTGATAGGTTGTGTCAGTATGATAAGAATGATGATGTAGAAGATCCAGGGACAGTTGCCTAATTTGCAGAGAATTTGAACAAAACAACGAAATGTGACACAGTTTGTCTTCGCAGGCTTTATTTCGTGGGTTTACTTCATGCGGAATGCACTGGATGATATTCGGCGAAGTGTGATCTATGACATGTGCTGGGTTTTATTTCACCAACGTTGCTACCATGTGATAATAATATATATATATATATATATATATATATATATATATATTTTTAATGATTTAAATAATTGTTATTATCAAATTACCGAGCAAAAGTGAATCAAATTAGTCTCAATTAGTAAGTTAACAAGTAAGTATAGTTCTACGACATTTGCTTTAAATGTATAATTATTTAATTGAGATTTATTACAGAAATTGCTTAGTAGTCCATTTACTCTAATACAATAGTGCATTATACAAATATATTTGACGAATTGATTCAACTTTATAGTTTGTAAATAGTTTATTTAAGAAAAACGAAAAATAGATTTTTAGCAATTAATATTTGAAAAAAATCTAGATTAAATTCAATTTGAGATAAAATTCATACACAAGCCATAACAAAACTTCTAAAATAGCATTCATTGCAGTTATTTTTTTGACATCAACTCGTGTTAGTTTGGAAACATACTATCTATAATTCTTGAGCTGCTATTAAACATAAATTCAGAATATTTTTTGGCTTTGTTTTTTCAGGGGCACTAGTAATGGATGAGGATAGGATTGTTAAGTAAAGTAGTAGACTGTGAATTAAAAAAAGAAAACATAGAAGCATATGGTTTTGAAAGCGATATTAAATTTTCACATTCAGTTATTTTTCTATTTCGATAGCTCTAAACTAAACAGTGTAAAAATAAACTTACCTAGTTTATCAATTAATAAAACTATCGTACATCTTATCCATCTAAATAAGAAATTTCGCTTGTTTTAATTTATGGTACTGCAAAACAACTCAAATTGAGGGTACAAAAGGAAAAGTTAAAAGTTAAGTGCAAGAAGTTGTGGTATCATGAGTAGTAGTAGACGACTCTGGATGAATTAATTCATTAATAAAAAAACATAAACCTTATCAATAATTTACCATGACTAAAGAAAAAGCTACCTAGTATCTGATGCAACAACATGAAATGAAAAAGAAAATTTTTATTTAAAGTAATTATTATCCATTTTGTTAAAATTTTCAATTATTCTATTAGAAAAAATAGAACCCGAAAAAATATCTGACGGTACACATACAAGACGAATAAATTTAATTAGTCGCGTGATTAATGTAAAATTGCTATCAAACTTTTAACAACAAATATTATATCAATATGTGACGTAGAAAAAGCAAAAAAAATTACTTTTTTAAAATAGCTTTCTTATGTTGTTGCTTCTATAAATGAGCACCGAATATCTCAAAATCTTAACAGTCACACTTTTATAAAACACATTTTGCTGAAATTATATGTGATGCCAAATATATTCTATATATTAATACGTGAAGCAAAAACTTTGGACACCTTTTTACGAAAATTGCGCAGACGGACGAGTATGAAATTTGGCATACTTATAGTTTATATGTAGGAGAAGTGCAGAACGCTAATATTTTTCAATAATAATGCTTATAAAGTACGTTAAATCATTAAATAAAACATTACACACCATGCATTTGACACACACATGTATATACATACAATTGACATATGAGTAGTCTATAGTTTTATTTTTCCGCTGGCTTTCCATTGTAGTTTATCTACCAGACAGTTCCCAAGATATTGTGCTTCAACTTTGTTATTTTCTCAAATATAATTGTAAAAAAATTTATCTTTTCTCTAGAATTACAGTTGTTATCATTTAATGTAACATTATTAATAATAATCGTAATATTAATACGTGAAGCAAAAACGTTGTACCTCTTTTACGAAAATTACGCGGACGGAGGAGTATGAAATTTGGCACAATTAAAGTTTGTATGGAGGAGTACGGAAAGCTAAAATTTGTATATAATAATGCATTAGAAACACATTAAACTAATAAAGAAAACATTACACATACTACCATGCGTTTGACACACACACACACATGTATATACACACATATTGACATATGAGTTGTCCATAATTTTATTTTTCCGCTGGCTTTCCATTGTAGTTTATCTGCCAGACAGTTTCTAAATTATTGTGCTTTAACTTTGTTATTTTCCCATATATAGTAGTAAAAAATTTGACCTTTTATCTGAAATTAGAGTTATTACGATTTAATAAAATATTATTCAATTTTCTAAAGGTTAATAATAACCATAATTTAAAGGTTAATAATAACCAAAATATTAATTTGCGAAACAAAACCTTTATACTCCTTTTTACGAAAATTACGCGTCCGGAGGAGTATGAAATTTGACACAGTTAAAGTTTATATGGAGAAGAGTGCTGATATTTAAGCTAATATTATTACATAGAAAGAGATATATCGATTTTTATTAGAAATACATGCGTTTGATACACACACATATGTAATATTTTGTTTATGGTTGAAGTCTATGGTCAAACTGAGATTAATATTATTTGTCCATAGTCTTACTGAATGTCAAAAATAATCATAATTATGATAATGTCATATTCATAGTTTGTTTTGCATACACATATTAATAGACCAAACGCAAATTTAAATAATATTAATAGGTTACAAATGAAGAAGTAATTTTTAGAGATACATATAAATGTGCACTAAATGTAATTCCAAGACTTTTTCATAGTTATGATTGTGGATTAATGGATTTACAATGCAGATTTTGCAATGCAAAACGTTTTGAATCTGAAGTGACTTTAAGTGACAAGAAGAAGACTTTAAGTGAATTCACTTAATGTTGTCATAAGGGTAAAGCAATATTACCGCCCTTAAGTCAAAATGAATATTTTAAATCATTGTATTATGGACTTATTTCAAATGAACCTTCAATCAAAAGTAAGGCAAAAAATTATTTTGAAAACATTCGTAAATATAATTCATCATTTGCTATGGTTAGCTCAGAAGCTAAAATTTGCGGGGCAGTTACAAGTGAAGTGTATCATTTCAAAACATGATGTTTTTATCACAGATCAGGTTCAATAAATACGGCATATGGTCGCTCATCATGTTGTGCGCAATTCGATTTTTATGATGTCGACACTATCAATTATATATTATCAATTATAGATTACAACAACATTTTAATCAAACATGCAATAACAATATACTACGCAAAATATCTCTTGAATTGGAACGCAGTAATTCTTTGGTTCGGTCATTCATTGCAATGAAACATCATTGTCACAGAGTTGAAAATTAAAAAAAAAGAAATTGGTATTTCCATAAAAAAATTAGCCATGCTTCAGTATGCAGCCTATCGACTTGGGATTAGGAAGATTTCAGCATGTAGCACCATTCACAAAAAATTATTTCTTCAGTGGATAGTTGATATGTATGTGAGAATAGAGGGCTCAATATTACATTGCATTCGACAAAATCAAACAATTCTTAGATCTGAAGTTTACGACAATTTAACAGACTACTTAGAATTGAACATGAATGTCAGGAATGTTGGTCGTAGAGTAATTTTACCATCTTCATTCAATGGATCTCCAAGAAATATGTATCAGAATTATTTAGATGCAATGTCAATTGTACAACATTTCGGAAAACCGTCTTTATTTATTACAATGACTTGCAATCCAAGTTGGCCAGAAATAGTTAACAACATTGGTGTAGGTGAAGCTGCTAATTTTAGACCTGGTATTATTGTGCGTGTATTCAAGTCAAAGTTGAAAGCATTCATAGAGGGCCTTATACAAAATATCTTTGGTAAAGTTGAAGCACTCATTTATACAATTGAATTTCAAAAAGAGGATTGCCTCATGCTCCCATTTTACTCACTTTAAATGAGCAAGATAAAATTGTTAATGCTATAGATATTGATAAAGTTGTATCTGCGGAGATTCCTCACATTGAAACACATCCAACATTACATAAATATGTTGTAAAAGATGTGATGCATGGTCCATGCGGAGAACTTAATCCTAATTCTGTATGTATGAGAGATGGAAAGTGTATAAAAGAGTATCCAAAACGATTTAATGAAACTACATGTGAATCGTTAAATGGGTATCCATTATACAGAAGACGTGATAATGGTATTAATGCAGAAGTTCGTGGTAGTTGCCTTGACAATCGGTATGTTGTACCATAAAATCCATATTTACTTGCTAAATTTAATTGCCATATAAATGTTGAAGTATTTACTACAGTCAAAAGTGTCAAATACATTTATAAATATGTGTATAAAGGCTATGACAGTACATCTGTTGAACTAGAGTCTGGTTGAAATGAACAAGGTCAAAATATAGAAATTAATGAAATTACCAATTGTTTAATTGGTCGTTATGTCCGATCAACAGAAGCCATATGGCGCATTTATGAATTACCAATGCATTTTCAGTCACATACTATAATCAGACTTGATATTCATTTACCGCGTCGACAGAATATATACTTCCGAGAAGGGCAAGAACGTCAAGTAATTGATAATGAAAGACAAACAAAATTATTAGCATTTTTTGAGTTGAATCGATCAGATCCATCAGCACGAGAGTATAAATATACTGAAATTCCTATGCATTATGTGTGGGAAGATTCCCGAAATAAATAGAAGAAGAGAAGCCGTGGAGGTGATAAAATCATAACAAGGATATATGTAGTGTCACCAAAACATATCGAACTTTTTCACTTACGATTGCTTTTATTACATGTCTGTGGTCTGAAATCATTCAAGGATGTTAGAACATACAATTAATTTGTATACCCTTCTTTTGTTGAAGCGTGCCATACTTGCGGAATAGCTTCAAATGATGATGAATGGCGGGAATGTTTAAATGAATCAAAAGAATTACATTCACCAAAACAAATGCGGAATTTATTTGGTTACATTTGTGCAATAAATGTGCCAGCCACTGCACTAGCGTTATGGAATGAATATAAAGTATATCTTAGTGAAGATTTTCTAAGACTTTACAATGAAGAAGTATCCTTTAATAGAGCTCAATTAGAAATTGATGATATTTTGAATGTTCATAATTTTTCCTGTCAAATTCTTGGTGTACCAGTTCCCACATACTCGCAGAGAATAGAAGAAGAAAATACTATTGATATAAATACAAGAGATGCTGTTTTGTGAGTATTATGAAAGTGCAAATATTGAACAGCGTAATCTCATTGATCAAGTTATTCGTGACATTTTGAATCATGATACTGGATCCAATGTTTTTTGTTTAACCGCTCACGCTGGTTGTGGCAAAACGTTCACTCAAACAGCATTAATTCACAAATTAAATTCGCTTAATCTTCGTTGTATTCCAACTGCGTTCAGTGGCATAGCTTCAACTTTATTACTTGGAGGTAGGACTTTACATAATGCGTTTAAATTGCCTATACCCATTTTAGAAAATTCTGTATCAAATATTACTGCAAATAGTAGCTACGGTTGTTTCATAAATTCATCATCATTGATAATTATTTATGAAGTTTCTATGTGTTCTTTGCAAGTGTTGAAAATCATAAATAGATTATTGCGGGATCTATGTGATGAAAATGATAAACATGGAGTGTTTGGAGGAAAAACTATACTTCTGTGCGGTGATTTTCGGCAAATCTTACCAGTAATCCCACATGGATCACGTGGAACTTTAATTGAAAATTGTGTTACAAGTTGGCATGAATTTCCTAATTTTCATAAACTTACATTTACTCGAAATATGAGAGCTTTACCAAATAAAATAGAATTTGTAGAATTCTTGAAAAAAATTGGTAATGATAAGGCCCCACAATTCCCTCAGTTAAGTAAAAATGTTATTGAAATACCTCATCACTTAATAGGAGATAAAAACAATATTATTGATGAGGTGTATGGAAATATTTCCAATAACATACTTTCAGAAAATACATTGAACTCTGTTATTTTAGCACCTACAAATAACGATTGTACTTTGATTAATACTGATATACTTAATCAAATTCCTGGTGAACAGAGAACATATCATAGCTATGATAAAATAATTTGTGATAATGACAATGACATCAATAACTATCCGGTAGAGTTTTTAAATTCTTTGTCTATTAGTGGTTTACCACCGCATAAGTTAGTATTGAAAGTTAATTGCATAGTTTTATTGATCATAAACTTAAATACTAAGGACGCATTAGTCAATGGAATGAGAATGCGCATCAAATTGATGCATCGAAATTTATTGCGAAGTTTTAAGTGGGACCGCACGCAGTAAGAGAATTTTGATTCCACGTATAAATTTAACGTACTCTAGAACTATTTTACCGTTTAACTTTCAAAGAACACAATTTCCTGTAATACCAGCATTTGCGATGACAATAAATAAGTCTCAAGGACAAACATTCCAATAGGTTGGAATTTTATTGAATCGGCCAGTTTTCACACTTGGGCAATTGTATGTCGCAGCAAGTAGAGTCCGTTCATTCGATGGTTTATGGTTTTATATTTCCGAATATAACGGTCAAGGACGTTTAGCAAACGATGAAAGAGTTTTAAATCGTTAATTATATTACCGCAATATGCGATAAAAAATGCTATTCAATGGAGAGCATTTTTTACCACATAATTTTTTTATTTCGCATCATCTTACAGCATGTCCGGTTTCAATAATTTTTTTTAAAATAGGTATTCTTTATTTTTCTCCTTTTTGAATTCCATATAATTTATTTTTTTTTAAATAAGAAAATAACAGCGTTGGCGAAATCTGTAGTTATAGTAGTATATAGTTTTTGACAATAGAACCTTAATAATGTTTGAGCATTATATTTTAATCATTTATATTAAATAACTTACAATTTAAATTTATTATGGTCGAATTTCGACCACTGGGCGACCACTAGTAGATATTATTATACATGTTTGTTTTGTCTAAATAGGGGTAGGGTTAGGTTTTTTTCAAAAGTATAATTTTCTAGACGAATTAAGTTTCAAACGGAAATTTTTATTCCATTGATTTTAAGGTTAAGGATGACTTCAAAAAGATCATGTACGGTTGACGTGATTAAAGATAGTTAAATGAACAAGTTGAAGATGATGATAGTAAGATTGGAGATATGGAGGTAATTGTAGTAATAATAAAAATATCTTGGAGGTGGGAGAATACTGCAAAATGTATGAAGAACTCCCTTTAGAAAACACTGATGAATCCTCATTTCCTGCTTCAAATGACGCTGAATCTATTAGTGTTTCTAATGTTTCTATATTTCAGCAAAACACCTAGAGTAGAGACTAGGAAGCTCGAGTCAGATTCCATTTATTCAAACAATTGTCTGTGTTAAAAATAAGTGTGTTTGGTCTGCTTATAAGACTAGGACAAATAAAACTGCAGTAATAAATATGATATATAAGTCAAAAAATTTTAAACGACATACTAGAGATATAACAGATTCTTTGGCACGTTTTATATGTTCATCATGGACAAGATGTTGGATTAAATAGTCATTTGATTCACCTCTGTAGAACTAACTACATCGCGTCTTTGTTAAACTTATAAATTGACCGTGGTTGGTACGACGTTCTAATAAAAAAGACACATATTGTCGTTCAGAAGTCACTAGGAATGAGGAGGTGGAAAAGCTCACCATAGCTGAGTTTTGGAACCTAATAAAAGAAGCAGTGGACACGTATAGATGGCCAATTTGTCTATTTTATCGAATATTGAAAATGTCGTTTACTAACAGCTATTTTATTAACTGCAGTAATAAAATAGAAGCCACTGAACACAAAAAAATTTGCATAAATAAATAGTGTCTGACATTATTGCATAAATAAATAGTGTCTGTATTTTTTAATAAACGTCTGGCTGCAAGTATTATATAATATCCTTAAAAAGAAAGTTAAGGAACAGCAACTAAAAAGTAAAAGCTGGAAGTTCTAGGGATGTATAGAAATGATATGTAGAAATATGTGTAATCCAAAAAGATAAAGATTAGTGCATATTGCGCCTACAAAAAACATCGTTTAACAAAGTCACAATGCAAAAAAATCCTTAAAAATACATGCCTTAAAACTTCACGCCTAAAAATTATAAATTTCTGGTATTTTTGTAGTAAGAAGCTTTTTCTATTATGTAGAAGAAGATAAATAATTATATAATATAAATAAATAATTTTGGTTCTTTAATTTTTAATATATTTTCTGAGACTGTTCATTTAGATCACAGTAAAAGTGGAATGAGTTTGATTTCTTTCATTTTTATTAAAATCATAAAGATAATACTGCTTTCAATTAATTTTTCTCTTAATCAAATTATATTTATACATAAAAATATAAATAAATATTAAATATAACAATCTTAATATTATTTTGAAATAGCTAATAATCGTTGTTAGTCGAATCGACTAATGAACAGCCTCCGCTTACAAAAAATAACGAAAGCCTTGTAAGGCTAAATGACCAAGTATTCAATAAGCACGTTATTTTTAACAACAATATTTTTAGTCGTAATTATATCATAACAAAAAATCAATTTAATAAATTTTTCCCACACAACTTGCGTTTCTGAATTGAAATATTTTTGAATTTTTTTTGGCCTTAATTGCCATTCTTAGTATCACCAAACACTGAGTAAGCAAACGTAAATGTGAATTTAAATAAAAAAATAAATGTTCAAATTTATATAAGCATGAAACGTTGCGCAAAGAGACGTTACAATGTTTCTGACAATCTGACAGCAAATTGACAGCCGTTCCTTCATAATAAAAGCAATTTTCAAATCGATTTTTTTACTAAAATTATCGAGAGAAAGAAATATGTCTAGAGAATAGAACATTCTGTCGCGATTATCACAAAGCCTGCGTAATGGTACGCAAGCACCGGCATTGGCGCGAACGGTAAGTAGGTAGAAAAGCGCGGAGATACAGGTCGATCTCCCTGGCACACAAAACTGCAACTTATTCACTATATCGGCGCAATCATAACGACCATGACAGATATTATAAAGTACAACTGCTTCGAGTTCCACACGTCTTTCGTAAAGAGTACGTTACTTGAATGCGTACACAGTTACAATAGTCTTTTTTGGGCTTATTGAAATGATATTGCAATGTACATATAAATCGTTTTTGTACTCATTCGATTATACCAAAGTATGTAATATAGTATGGATTCCAGACTTCAAAAGCTTATTCAAGTTGAGATCGCACAAGAGTTGTGTAGAGCATTCGCTCGAGATAATATTTACCCGATGGACAAATATATGATGTATTTTGATATTGTGGTAACTCAAACAAATTATTCAATTTTTTATAACTAATTCAATATTTTTTCTATTCTTACGTGTCGTATACTGTATGCATTACCAAATTAAGAATTAGTATAAGCACGTAATGCTTTATTTACTTTTCAACAACGTTGTTTTTCTGTAACATCGAAAGAACATTAATAGAATATGACATGTATTTAGACCGCAGTTCATTGATCGAAGAAGCCTGCAAACCCACTTGTCTAGTTACCGGACTTGACCCCTTTGTTGATGTTTATGTTTGAATGGTAGTTTATTAAATTTTGAAAATTTCTTTGTAATTAAATTTTTCCTTAACTAGTTTTATGCGGTTTCCTTTTAGTTTATGCGGTACGCGTTTACTTTTTTAGTACCTTCTTTATATTATTATATGTGTTCTGTGCACTTTTTTGTTTAATTACTATGTTTTCTGTTTTTCGTTAAAGTATAATATAACTTTATCCTCAACTCACAATGACCATGGAAGCGGTCTACATTTTTGATAAGATAGTAATCATTAAAATTAACGCTAATAGTAATCACTAACTAAGAAAAAAATGGGGGGAGAAGATTTTCTTGTCATCTATCAGATTTGGGAGGAATTAAAATGCAGGTCATAATTTGTGATATTCAACTAATGTTTTCAAATCTTTTTTAATTATTAAAAACAAACCCATTCTTATGGCAGTATTGTAAACATTTATTTTTAAATTTTGTGGTCTCTTTTCATTCTCTTATTGTATAATAGTTTGAAGATGCTACATTTATCACCTGTTCGTACCTAAAATCTCACAGGTCAGAATAAAATATATAAAAATTTATTACACTCATATATAGGAGTATTAAAAAGATTTCTTAAGATATCTACTGTTAACGAAATCATTTAAGAAGGAATTCCGTGGCTTTTTCCTTATTTTTCTATTTTTAGAACCCTAAAATTAGGTATTTTGTTCATTTTCATTATCATTAGTCATATGTCGGAAAAAATTAAGAATCACTTTTAATGTTTTTGACTGGGTTATTTTGACCTTAGTTTCATCTAAGGATAATAACGCGCTTTTAGGGCTAATATTGAGAAGAGTTACAACTATCATTGGGGGCAACTAAATATATTGAATAAATGACATGCAAAGTTTTATATTTAAAGTTAACTTGATTCATGAAAGCTGTAATAAGGGATTCCTCTCTATATTATGTCTGCTTAATGATTATTTTTTTTCTTTATAGTAAGGACACAAGTTGTTATATCTGAGTAGAACTTGAAGGTATGTTTTGCAACAGAAACACTCTTTTGGATCGGGCTTTTATCCACTTAAAAATTTATTAATTTTGGTCTGAGTTCATCAGTATATTATTGATTTCTTATGCATCACTATAAAAATGACGAAGTTATTGAATAACAGAAACAGATATCTAATATTGTTGAATTGCGTAAAATGTCTAATAATAATGACAATAATTTTAAACATGATATTTCAATGCATTCTCGTTATTAAATATATCTTGATGTAATCGTTTATAATATCCATATCGTGGTTTAAGACTACTTAAACCGTGTACGATATCCCCATCTCAAGCTAATCTAGGCTCAGAATAAATATCAATTTAGGACAAAGAGGTGACGAAATATTTATGTTTTCAACCTTCAGAGTCATCTGGGGAAAACAATATCGGTATGATATAAGACATGACTTTTTCATGCATAATATTTTGTTGATGAATTCCTTTGGAATAGGAAGGAATAGAAATCTATCATAACGAAATTTAAAAAAGTGGAAAAATAAAAGTAAAGTTATCTTGTTTTATGGTATATTAAGACTTTTTTCACTTTTAAATGTAAGTCAGTATTTATTTTCTCGATATATTCAAACAATATAAGCTGACAACGTCTTACTGCAAACTAATGTATTGTATAGAAAATAAATAGATATTAACGTTCATTGTCCACGTCAATTGCACAGAATAAATCTGAGGGTACAAAGGTGCATCTCGATAATGGATAGCTATCCGCATGTTGGAGTCTACAAATAATAATTTTTACTTTACCAGCAATTGCAGGGGCAATAATTATGATAATATTATGAGCATTAACAGCTAAGAATTTTTCACTGTTTCACTATAATTCACTAACAATAATACATTATTTCATTCCACTATTGTACCTTTATCATGGTATCAGCTTATATTCGGCATTATATAACCTTCAAATCTTCTTTTTTTAAGATTATCTTTAAATATACGATTATAGTACCATCTCTGATGCTACTATACTCGTATATTTAAATCATCATGATAAATCTTATTTATAGCAAATGCAGAAGGGAAACGTTAATAATATCGATGAGAAACCCGGCTTCCAATTTTCTGGAATACTCTTATCATTATTAATTCGACCAAATACATGCTGATATCGAATACACTACGTCTACTTGACCATATTACTTGACTTTATTAAATTTCCGCATTAGAGTCCCCACTAGTAAAACGCAATATTTATAGTCAAAATTATTTTAATTTTTGGTTTCTAAAAAGTTTTTCTAAATTATACTATTGTCATGCTGAGATACTATGGTTAGCTATTTTGGGTAGGTAAATAGATTCACTATGTATATTTTTTCGTGCGTAATTAATTTTGGGTAATTGCATTCGAGATGGCCTAAATATATCCTAATAACGCGTTAAACAAATTCTTTTCCACTCACGATGCAGAAGTTGGTTTTGATGAATGCCATTGACTAATTCACGATGACAATCAGATATAAGTTTTCTGTGTTCTAAATATTGGAGTTTATAAAAATGATCGTTACATTTAAACAAGTCGCTCCATTTATTTCTATGTTGGAAAAAAGTGAATGAAACAAAAAAAAATATATGGTGTGGAAAATTGTTATCTTTAATTTAGATTAAGATAACCTTTGAGTTGAATTTGTTAATATAATGGTAATATGGGTAACATTACCATTATATTAGCAAATTTTCAGCGACAGATTGATATCTAATCGCACTTCGAAACAACAGTTTGAAAAAAAATAAATCTTAAATTTTTTAAATTTATCACTTCCTATTGTAATTTTTTCAAATTTTGTGATATTTCATAATGAATTTAATGATATATTAAAAACCCTCATTAGTATATTTTGAAAAAAAATAGTTCAAGTTCTTAAATTTTTCGGTCTTTCACGTGAAGATTTTAAAATCAGGAAAATTAAAATAAAAATGGCCTTGTACATTTTACATACGAAAAATAAATTTATATTGAAACTACCTTTCGATTTCCAAATTCAAGCCTATTTATCAATTACTCAGTCAAATATCGACCCCAGTGAATCATTTTCAACCGTATGAAACATAAGTATAGGCCAGACCAACAGTGTAATACCTTAGGGAATTCATATATGGTTACGCCTGCAATTAATTATCCAACACGCTGTCGCGCAGTTCCGTGAGCGTCGTCCCGTTCCATTAGTACAAGTAAGTTACCTTATTGCAAATAACTAAAAAGAGTCGAAAAAACGATTCGAATAATTTTTGAGAAAATAGATTGTTATATGTTTTGGCGTGTAGATATTTTTAAGATTAAGAAAATATTTGTTATACACTATGTGACATACACACATACCTTACACGTATGCAGGTATTTTTATATTAGTATTTTTTTATTTTGCTTGTTAAATATTTTTGTCTTCTATTTTTTTCATTAAGATTCGTAACATACCATTTATTCAGAGACTTGAAACGACAAAAACGCAATCGGATAATGGACAGTAGTGAGAAGTGAAATCAAGTTTAACGTAAACATCTCGATTGCAATGGCAATAATAGAATATATCTTGGCTACACTTCGCGAATTAGGAATGCTCACTACATTTGAAATCCATGCCATTAGAATACAACGCACACTAACCCTCAAAAGTATTAGACTTTGGTGAGAAAGTGATTTTTTTACATTATTAAGTCAATAAGACGGCACGTCAAATTTATCAAAAATTTGAACATAACGGTAACAAATTAAAGAAAAATACATGCTAAAAATTCAATTTAGAACTGAAATACACAAATGAGGAATCTATGGAAAGATCGGAAAAAGATAAAAAAATTTAATTAATTATATTATATTTAATACATGGTGTAAATAATTTATTTAGCTCCTACGGATAACACAAAAGATTTAAAATATTACTAACCACTAATTTTTAATTTTTGGTGGAAAAGTTCCTAATATAGAGTTAGATCGTCAATGACAATAATTTGATATTCTTACGAGAGGTAAAAACCTATCATTCAAATACCATAAACAATTTAAGGAGTCAAATAACAGGCTAAATTTACTAACTATATATTGAACCCTAAGACGACAGGAACTATTCATTTCAATGCTCTAAGTACGACTCCAATTACTCAACCTCTCTTGATATTTTGTTTAATTCCTAGAGTGTTTTCCCACTACTTATTTGAAGTAGGGAACCCATATTAGGTGCAACAATAGTCAATAAGTACCATGAGCTAAATAGTGACTCATTGCAATACTGTATGAATACGAATTCATTTGAAAATATAAAACCCAATATTTATAGTCTGTAATTTAATCTCAAAACTTGACTTACAACTAGAAAGTTTAAAGCCACTTTAAATTCATAAAGCCACTACAAGTTGAGAAGACAATAGCTAGATGGTACCGAACATGTTACAGATTTTTTAAGTAGTCAGTATTGATATTAGCAATGTAAATATTATTTTAATTGTTACAATCCTAATTTAAGACATGATTAATGAAAATTATTCATACGGATAAGGAAATCTGGCTAGATAATTTGAATAAATGAATATGAAATGAGATAAGAAGAAACTTGAGTATTTTTAATATATTATTCATATCGATGTTATAACTTTTTACTAGTCCGATATAAAGAAAATGAACTGAAAGGGATTATGCTGCACAGCGACGTTATAATACAGCATATTATTTAAATAACACTGTACGTATTTAGAAGTATTAATATGAATTACGAGGTAATGGTCTTAACCTAATAAAATTCTGCCCGTATGAGTCCATAGGTTAAAAAATACCGCAATACTGCAATTTTTTTAAACATTTAATACTATACTTGTTAATAAGGAAAAGCGACATTACATTCTAATTACTAATTTACTACCAAACCGAGCTAAATATTTTATTGTGATGTGCAATCCGTATAAGTTAACGAATTAAACTTGAAATTCTTGATAACATTTTTAACTTATTATCCATGCCTACAAAATAACCTTTGAAAGAATCGAAATGTACTCATTTGAAGGTGATAAAGTTAATATCGTTTGAGTAGAAAGATCAAATAAATTACCTAGTATTTTGCAAATAGGTATAATATTACATAAGAGAAACATAAAATTATTATTTTATTGTAAACCGAACAGACGATTATTGATTCGTGTACTATGGAATAGAGGGCGATCTCTTACTCGCTTATGAGAGTTTGACATAAAAATCAATATTACCAACAAGTTTCGCCATAGTCCGGTAAAAATATACTATTGTTAACCAGTCGCTTGTCATTTTCTGAATGGCGGTTTGATTGAGTTTATTAGTCGGTATATAAACAAAAACCCAAAGTGAGACCTTATAATGAGATGTACAATTTTTTCGAATTTCATTACTGTTAATTTAATTTTGATTGACTTCTGAGGAACAAAAAATTTAAATCACATATAGCCATTGGAAATATATTATTTCATATAGTCCTTGTTTAATCATATATTCTTCTTCATAAAACAACTTTTTTCTCTTTTTTAGATAAGTTTTCTTGCTTATTTTTTTTTTATTTTTTCCGTAACCTTTGTACATAATTTCTTACCTAGGTAGGTAAGAAATTATCTACCAATACATTAGTTGTTTCCTGCCTTTGTGCATACCTGTAAATATATACCTACCATTTTACTTTATTGCTTTCTTGATATATCAAGACAACTCAAAGGAATTCAAACTCCATCAGTTTACTCCTCACCAATGAGGAGTTCTTGGCCTTTCGGTTTTATCGTCAGACGCTGGACAACACTTTTGACCAAAAGATTCGTCAGATAAATCAAACGAGTACAAAGTTAATGATCTACCTTTCAACATTAAGGAGTTCCTATCGCCACTTGCCGGTTCTACAAAAAGAGCACTGTTACCGTGTAAAGAATGTATGCATGAAAGTGTTGATAAAATTTAAATGAAATAATTTTAAACATAAATTCCGATCAAATGCCCGTATCTAAAATTTCTTATACTTTTTCTATATCACTTCAATGAAATATTATCAAAGCGGAGGCTACGTATTATTCAAAGCTTGACATTGGACACACAAAATAAAAAATTAAAAATGCGAAAAAGACACTTGTTAAATGTTAAAATACCTATGAAATTATAATCCATTTATTGATACTCGCAAAAAAAGTCGTCCCCAATTTATATACAGATGTACAAAATGTTTTTCTAAATATTTTATTACATATTCATAGATATAGGGGAAGTCCGGGCAAGACGCATATGTAAAGGGAAAGTGTAAATAAAACAACAATTGGAAGAATAAGGTGGAAGCAGGCAAAGATGTAGTAGATATCTCAGTCTCAGCTCTTGTGCGTTTGTAGTGTGCTGAAGATTCAGGTATTGCCTCTATAGGAGTAGCAAATACAATTTCAAGTAAAAGCAGTTCAGTTGTCTTTACTACCGGAGAATCATATAAAGAGCCATCGGTCAAAGTAAACGATGACCATTGTAAGAAATATCGACGGAGGAATATGAACAGGATGTTCAGTCGAAGTAGTCGAAGAAGAGTACGCTCCTCCAAAAAATTTTGCCATATCATGTTGGTTTACAACACGGCCTGGGTGCATTTTTTAAAGGTGTTTAGTTCTTGCTCAAAATATTTGTGAGGGGTCCATATACAGCCACATCTAGAGGCTACATTTGATCAGTCGTGTGTGGTACGAAAGACAAAAAGATGATGAATTTTTCTGTCGCATTTTCTAAAGCTGCATAATATTTATGGGCCTCGTGATTACCAAGCAACATTAATACTGACCTAGTCTCACTGAGACGAACTTTTTCAACAAAAAAATCCAAACAAGCTAAAAAAGCGTCACCATTTATCCAACCATTATCTGTCATGGTCGCCCGTGAACCTGGTCGAACATTATCTAAAAGTCGTTCTTGTATACGTTTGCGACCAAATATGAAAAAGGTTGGAACAAAAGTTCCAGCTGCATTACAACAGCATATGATAGAAGTTAATGACTCCTTTCCGCCCTGCATTTTACTCTGACTTGTCTTTTGCCTTTAATAGACAAGACCTTGGATGGTTTAGTTGTACTGCTCTTTATTCCTGTCTCGTCCATATTATATATTGTTGTATCGAAGGTGTATTTTTCTACCAGGTTCCAATAGTTAGTATATAACGACTCCACCTGTGGCTTGTTGAAGCCTCTTGTTCTTGCTAAAGATGTTGGCTTCGGCGCTCTTAGTACAATTTCTGAGTGTCGTCGCTTGAAACCCAAAAACCAGTCGTCTCCAGCCTTTCCATTTTTAACAAAAAACCAGTTCTAACAAATCTAAACTGATAAGCCCAGGAAAACAAGCTATCTAATTTTTTTAAGATAGGCACATAACTATCCTTTTTGTTCTGGACTAAAAACAGATGTGAACCTATCCAATTTCTTCGATTTATTTCCAGACTTAGCGTGTCTTTGCAAAGTTATAAATGGAATACCAAATTTCTTCGCGGTTCAATTTATGGATTGCTTGTCATTTTTTACGGGTTTCAATGCCCTCTCTAGTGTTTCTTCTCATCATACTGCTCGATCACTTTTAAGTGTATATTTAAACACCATTTAAAATAAAGCAAAATATTTGATTTAAATGTTTTGAATGTAACTTAACCTGATATATAAGTACCAGTTAGGTAAAATTAACCGTAGATCCATGTAAAATTAGCTGAAGTGGGTAAAAATACTAAAATGAGGCTTATTTAAAATGTACTAGATTAAAATACCAAACTGGCAGAACGGATACCCTTACCGTTTTGCCCAAATACGTTTTGCACAATATACCAATATTTACAACAAATATTATATTATTTTTGATTTACTTATTTGAAATATTGCACAAATTACACTCATTTAAACTAGCAATAGAATAAACAAATATTATTTATAAATAACTGATTGGTAATATAAAAATTAGTGTACAAACCTTTGCAAAAATTGCAAGAAAACAACGAAAATGTATTTTTTTATCTCAACAACACATACTCATGCTTATTGTTTTGGTTGAACTGTCATGGCGTCGTCGGTCGCACGTACCAGGCCTGGACAAAGCATAGTAACGCCATCTATTATAGATTTTTAGAAAAAGAAACGATTATTCTATTTACCGGCCCTATGCTTCTTGCTCGGGTTCCCCTTTCTTGAGGATGCCAGTATGAATGTAAGTAAATATTTACTGCAAATAATGTACAATTTTGTGGACATAGATTTAAAACTCTAGAAAGTGTGAGACTGTGACAGATGGACTTACAGACATTAACAAATTATAAGTATTGTTTGTTTCACTAACAAACCACAAAACCATGTTATTGTCAAAAATGATCATATTAGGCTAATTCATAATTATTGCATAGGATATTTCATTCCCATTTCCCTCCTCAAATAACTTACCATTGCATAGAACTTATCGGTACCTGTAAACAAAAGAAATTGTTTTGAGGAAAAACATTTTTGGAAGTAACTCTACATAGATTAAACTTGAGGATGACAAATGTTTTTCTCTAGAGCCTCATCAAATGGAGTATCCCTGAAGAAGTTTTTTAAAATGGATCACAAAATGTTCAGTAACTTATTTTTTCAGACAGTATCTCTTTCTCAGGGCAAGTGTCTTCAAAAGTGTTTTGCTTTGGGTTCCGTTCCCCGTAACTTTTTAAAAATCTATGTCAAAGCTCTAAAAAAATCGATCGAGTGCAAATTGTGCTTCCACAGATAGTGTTCCGTGCCTTGACCCCGCCATTCAATCATTAACATTATTGCACTACGATTCTGTGCAGTGCTGCTCTTAACTTTGGATGCCAGCAAATGTAAAAATCAGGATCGAAATGCGACAGCAGCGCTGCACATATTTAGAGCACATATTAATTAAAAACATTTTTCAAAAATTAGTAAAGACAAAAGTTGTTCCTCACATCTTGAAGAATATTATTTTAATTCTGATGATTTTAGTTCAGTCTATACATAATTCCGAAAGTCAAGGTTTTTTCAGAATGTTTCACAGCAATTTCTTGACAATAACGGTAAGAAACGTATTTTTCCTAAAAATGCTTACACAGATTCATAAAATATTATACATATATATATATATATATATATACATATATATATATATATATATATATATATATATATGTGTGTAAATATATATATATATATATATATACATACATTTATTGTTGAATTCATGTTTCAAATTTGGCAATCATACTCTATAGCTAAGCCATATTTAAAACATTTAGGTCGAATAGTTTTCGAGGAACGGACGGACGGACAGACGGATACCGAAGTGATTCCATAAATATTCCGTTTTGGCAATTTTTCTATGGAATACTAAACACAGAATAACGACATTTATTAAGTACTTTAAGGCAAAATTATATTGGTCACTTTGCAATAATAAACAAAAACCACGTTTTTTATTTTATTTTAAATAACCTTTATAAAAATGTATCCCCTTTCTAGTATGTACAGGTAACAAATGTAACTAAATAACGCCGTCCTGGTAAATTCAATACAAACGTTGTGTCCCACGTTTAATCTAGCTCTTTTTCCTTATCCTATTGATTAAGACACTGTTGTTACTCACATTGACCACTTTGAACTTATAGTGACAAGAATTAGGTCGAGTAACGTTTTATATATAAGTGTAAATATAATCACCTAAATATATAAGCCAGATAAATGATCAACTATTCTCGCCGTCTAACCCGCGTTGTCAGGATCCCTTTTAGGACCCTTAATATTCCTTCTGATAGAAAAATGGGGACCTTCGAAAGTCCGTTAATAATGTCCCGCTACTATGCTGTAACGCATCCATCCGAGAGACTTAAAGGCTGTCCCTTGGCAATGAGCCATTTAGGATCTCCATTCTTTCAAGGACGCTTTTAGCGAACGTTCAAGCTCTGAAATACTCAAAGATCGGTTTCTTTTCTTAAGCAAGTTTTGATTACTTTAATTATTACATTCTAAAGAACTGCGTGATTATATTCTATTTGAATACAGGCTCTTCAATAAAACTCTACGCACATCTTCGTCTTAACATAGTTAAACAACATAGGTTCAATGTCTGTATATTGTAACCGCAGATATAGGCCGGGTTATCGTGTCGTTCGTATGGCAAATCGATACAAACACGTGCGAAAGCCGTTATGTGACGTGAGGGATTAAGAAGTGAAATAATAAGGTTTGAGCCTGATCTTCTCGATTTGCGTAGGAATACTTGGGAAACGAGGTATCTGGGGGCTATGTATTTCTACTAAAACTACGCTAAAAACATTACAGTATAATAATAAAGTTGCCTGAACTTTTAAGTTACATTGGCCGAATAAAATGGAAAAAAATTGTAATTGTAAAATAAACACGTTAAATAAAAAATATTTTTTTCAATTAAACCTTTGATGGATATTTATTTGTATGTAATATATAATAAACGAAGCTTATTTATAGTTTTGATTATGTTCTCACGATGTGCGAAAAAAAGGCTTGCGACACATTTCGACTCATAATGTCTCGAAATAATATCCACGTGGGTTATGTTTTTCTTGAATAAAGCAATCCATTTGTAAATCCACGTGCTTAAGTAAATGTATGGACTGTCTCACAAGATTGAAATACATAACCAAAAAATATAATTTTAGTAAATGGATCGACTGTCCATCCATTTACTTAAGACTTCTTTAGCCGCGTTATGAAAAAATCATAAGAATGAAGTTTTAAAAATACAAGATGAAGTTCACTCAATTTACTTCTAACCTGGCTACAATTATATTAAACTAACAAATTATCACAAGTCGTTGCAAGGTAGAAAAACATTGTCATACGAAGACAAAAACATATTCCATAATTTAAAAAATATTTCGAATTATCACTATTTAGAAAATAAAATAACACAATTCAGTGCATGCACAGTAGATACCACTAGTAAAAATAACTGAAACATACAAAATATTAAGAACAGTCAACACAAGACTAATAACAAATATAAAGGCATATAAAACAATAACTCAAAATAATGAAAATTATAAATATAAATAGCGGTAGTAAAATTTTGCATTTTGGAAAAGTTTTATTGGCACTATATATTTTAAACCCATACAAATTAGTAGTTCTTTTCTAATATGACGTTCCTTATTTTTGCATATACAATTTTGTTCCGTAGTTTGGGATGCTCTTTGACGTAGATGCGCTGCGCAGTTCTTGCGATCTGCAACGATTCAGTGAAATAGATCGATTTTTCAGTGAAATATAGATATATACCAAGAAACTCTTCGATGCTCTTTCATTTTATATAGGTCAAATTCCGAAAGTATCATTTTTTATATCCAAACAAAAGAAGAAAAAATATTGTCTGTTAAATTTGTTACTTAATTAGGATACTATATTTTCTCAAATTCGAAACTAAATTAAATAAATATTTGTTCTTTCATCTCTTTGAGGTAAAATAACAAATATTTATTAAATATTTGTTCTTTTACCTCTTTGACACTTTCTAATAGATTTTCTTTGAAAGACGACTTAAAACGTTGAAAAAAAAACTTAAACGACTAAAAATCTGAACAGACTACCTTTTTCTTTGTGAACACTGACAAATAAAGCCAATGGTGTAACCATTCATATCAGTACACAAAATTGAGGCCGCAGAGTACATGATTAATTCGTAAAATTTTCCTATAATTTTTAATTATCATAGACTAATATTTATAATTTTGCTAGAATAGTCTATATGTAGGTATTTAATATTTTAAGTTAAACCTGATTTGATGCTAAATAATTATTGATAGTACGAAAATTATGTTACATAATACAATAACAGGAGTGTAATATCATAAAGACAAAAAACCATCAAGATGATTCTGTAGAGGAAAACTTCGTAGAAAATATTTTTAAAATCATTGGCAATAACTGTAAAAGAATAGTGATTCCCAAAGCGGATGTATTTTCAGATATGTACTAGAAATTTTATGGTTTAAATACAATTACCATTTATCATTAAAAACTAAAGGTATGTAATTTAAGCATTACGGAAAACGACTCACACTTGAAATCTCTTGTAATATAGGATACACGATTCTGATAAAGAAAAATTGTGCCACATGTAATGTATAAAGGAAATAATCTTAACATTCACAAAATTTATCTCTTGACGATATGTAAAATGAGTGCTCTGTGAAACATTTTTAGGTTGAAATACAGAGCTGTTCACTAAGAAGAAGATGGATATGGATATTAAGGTTTTCGCATGATATTTTATCTAAACCAAAGCCAGATTGTAATTAAACATTTGGTCAACAATTTCTTGCATTTTGCTATCTTTTGTGACATAATTTGTATCCTTCTTTATGATATGTTTTTACCTGCCTAACACGTTCGGTAATTTTGGCAAATTACAAGTTTTTAAATTATTTTCTCACGATTTCAGGATCTAAGCATAATAACCAACCCATTATTTTAAATATCCACTTAAAGTTTTTATTAAATATTTTCCTGTCGTTTTGTAAATTAGATATACGAATGTTTGATTTATTAACTATTATGACGCTTTTTTCATACATTTATTTTTTGTAGAATTCATAGGAGTCTCTTATCAACACAATGTTTGAATTTTCTATTCATTTATGTGGCTTAGTAAAAATATTAGCACGAGACTTCAGTCTTTATTTTTCTGTGTATTGTCAATACAAACGTTTTTTTTTCTGAACTAACATACACAATTTTCAAAAAAACTTTTCTAACTTTTCTAACCTTGAGTTCTAGTTTTTCATAATTTTGTTACCATTATTCCACGATACAATAAATAAATAACATGTATTATATGGGAAGATCGCTTTAACATACTTGTTGAGTAATTAATAATATGAAAAATAAATTTACTAAACCGTTTCCTTTCAGGCTTCATCGTAGTCTAATAAAACCCGAAATATAACGTATATTCGAACCCGAAATACAACGTTCAGAATAATGCTAACTCGCTTCAGATATTTTGATTACCTTATTTTAAGTTTTACCCGACAAGTATTTTTTAAAGTAAAGAATAATCAAAGGAATAATAAAACTTAATGAAAATAGTTCATTAGTTTCATCCTTTAACTGCACAATAAAAAATTCAGATTAAAAAACTACAATTGAAAACGTAGATATTGAATATATTTGGGGTAAATTTTGTAGAAATTCATTATTCACAATTAAATGAAACTACATGATGTATTATTTCTATTTTCTTTAAATTCTTTACCACGACCTAGGTTTCTTTGTATTACAACATCTTCAGGTAGGCTATTAGCAAAAATCTTTGCTAATAGCCCACCTGAATATGTTGTAATACAACGAAACCTAGGTCGTGCTAAAGAATTTAAAGAAAGTAGAAATAATACTACATTACGTAGTTTCATTTAATTGTAAAAACATAGAGGTGGCTTAAAATATTGTTATTTATTACGTATAAATCGGTTTACTCAATCAGAATATACATGAATTTAATAGTTTCTAAAATATATTTCTATTGCATTAGTACAAAGGCGGCAAACAAATGCTTAGTGATACTTGAAGCATAGTTGTTACACAAATGTATAGTGTTTCTATATGCATCAATAGAAGGCCCTAGCTTTATTTCAAACCACTTAATGAAATTTAGCATCTGGATAGACAGTGCCGAAATGGGCGTTTGCAGAGGGAAAACATGTAGTGATAAGTAATATGAAAACAGGCAGATGCATGAGGCCGACGTAACCTAACCTAACCCAAGCTAACATAATTCAACGTAAATCAGCTCAACTCAACATAACCTAATATAACCTAATCCAACATAACCCACCATTACCCGACCCAACCCGATGCAATCCAATAATCCTAGGCAATACAAAGCAACCCAACATATCTTGACAAAAGCCAACATAACCTGACAAAACCCAACATAACCCAACGAATCTCAACACAACCTAAAATAGGCTTATTTTGAGTTGTGTTGCCCAGTCCAACCCAACGTAAGCCAATATAACCCAAAACAATATAAGCCAACCCAACATAACCCAATCTAATATGGCCCAAATCAATATGATCCAAGCCAAATCATAACCCAACCCAACAATATCTAGCTTAATCTAACTGAACTGAACATAATTAAATATAGCCCACCCAAGATACTGAAAATCACCACAACATAATCCAACCTAACTCTACGTAATCTAACCCAACATAAATAAATCAAACTTAATTTAACTCTAACCGACATATTCCAACATAACCCAAAATAAACCAACATAACACAATATAAACTAATATAATCTAACATTACCCAACACAACATAAACCATCCCTAATAAACATAACACAACACAACTTAACTAAACCCTGCCCAACATAAGCTAACACATCCTGACATAATCCAATATAACCCGACTTAATCCAACATAATTCAACCCAATACAACATAACCCAAGTTCATATCAACATAACCAAATATAACCCAGTATAATTAGAACCAACCTAACATAATCCAATACAACATAAACCAGTTATGTCGACCCAATATTAGCCAACCAAACATATCCATTCACTCAACCCAACAAAATCCAACCAAATTCAATATAAACCAACATAAATTAATAGAACCGTAGTAATTGGCGCGTTTGTACATTCGAAATATTTACAAAAAATTACTACAGGTTTCATAATACAAATACAAGTAACAACGCAAAAATATTATTTTTGCAATGTCTCTATGTCAGTATCTTTAAACAGGCTTTACATAAAACTACTGGCTTAATTCAAATAGATTTTATGGAAGATGTAGGGGTCATAGGGGTAAATCGCGAAATGAAATTTTCCAGCCAGTCATGTATTAGCGAATGTAGAGTGGTAAGGACGTGGAATGGTGTGGAAAGAGTCAATGTTTAAATAAGCAATGCATGCGAGTAGACGCATGAGGGCAGGCGTCGTTGTTGATCGTCTTTCTACCATAACATTTTTCGATGATATATGTATAGGATATATTACTTTTTTTCTCGATTCTTTTGAATTGTAAGTCTGTTGTCAATATTTCTGATTTAATTACTTTGGTACATTTAATATTTGGCTGTAAAAATTCGGTTGATACGTATTTTATTTTCTATTACTGCTGTATATAATAGATCTTTAGAATTGGCCAGTTTGTACGTTAAAATACTTAAGAAAAAATTATTTCGAGGAACACCCGGTACACCGAACCAATACTGGTAGTATCTTCAGAAAATATAGGAATCAACTAAAAGTACTAAATTCATCGCAAATGATTAATTCCATTAGAATATAAGCAAATTTATTATTTAAAAAAAAAAACACTAACGTTACATTCGAGTAACAAAAAATAAGGACATAGCTTCTTGACTGGTAGTAATTACAGAAAAATATAGTATATACGAGTACATGTACAGCAACAGTGGACGCTTCGTGAATTTTAAATCGTGCAATGCAGTTTTCCATCTGGACATACATTATTGAAATTAGCGTATATATATATGTACATACATACATACATACATATATATGTATATATATATATATATATATATATATATATATATATATAGTATTTTCATATATATCTACTTATCTCTTCATATGAAAACCTGTATATTTGTTCGCAAATCACAAAAGGAAGATGAAGATTTTACTAATAGATTCCTTCATATATCGGGTATTACATATACCATATTTTATTGCAAATGACCAACTAACAACTAAAGAGAAAATACGGACCAAAAAATTCCTTTCTTTAAAATGAAGTTTCCTTTTACAAGTATAATCACTACCAGTATTGATATTAACAATTAATTATGTTTTCAATAGGTACGCTAATGAAGTTGCGGGCATAGCCAGTTAAAGACTAAAATCATTATGGTTTTAAATAAACCCTTATAAATAAATTTGCTAATTTTGCTTATTTTCTTTGGCCACGGCATGAATTTCTTTCCGACATTTATGGTTTTATGGATTTATGAATTTATAGTTTAGCAAACAACTATGGAAATATAGATCACTGTTGGGTTAATATGGGAAGGCTACATAATCTAGGACCTTATGGATCTTCGTGCTGACTGTCCATTAAAATTTCTTCAAAAACAACTGTTGCTTTTATTTATCATTTTTAAAAGCACATTGGTATAACATTCTTTTAGTAAAATAATTATAAAATTAATTTTTATGGGTATTTTCTTAAAGAATAAGACTAAAAGAATAAAATAATTTAGTAAAATAATCACTTTGGTTTCAACCGTATTCGAGTAATTTTCAGTAATTCTAAAATCGTGGAGAAATCAGTAAATACTTAAAATGGCACTTCGGATTCAAACGTATTCGAGCAATTTCGTGAAATTCCAAAATCGTAGAAAAATCAGTAAATACTAAATTTTAACCACATTTTGTTCAAAAACATGTGTTTTCTTTTTGGAGAAAAATCATATGTTTTTCAGACTTGTTTTAACAATATGATAGTAATAAAAACTAAATACTAAGAGAGAGAATACTTATTATAAAATCAATTTCTCAACTACCTTGTGAATGTAAGTGAAATTTTCGAGACACCGCACTATTCAGAAATGAAACCGTTGCCGTGTTATTACATTATTAACATGTCCTCGTATTTGAAGCATGAAATAATAGGAGCTATTTTCATGTTAAATTTTCTTTCATTCTTAAGTGAAATTAAACTAGACTTGATTAGAAATTCCTAGACATCCCACAAAATAATTAATAACCAACTTTTTATGAATTTTATATTTTACATAAAGAAAATATCGTAATGATACCATTAAAATAGTATGGATACCATTCAATATGTAGTTTAACGTTCTTAAACAAATTGTGAATAAATTATACAAAAAAATTGGATGAATTGATGATACTATTAGTGTTGTAATATATAACTAATTTATAAAATCAGAACTCACCAGTTTTCACTTTCACGTAAAGTTTTATAAAATCATTTATGTAAATATTCTTTCAGTTATCAATTATTCACAACTCATTAATTTTTAATCGTGAAATGATAACGCCAAAGACGGCCCGAATGAATTAATATTTACTGCGTCATATTGTAGGAGCAACTTTATTATCATAGTTTCAGCGTTTACATTTTACTACGCATAAAGGTTAATGAGAAAAATAGTTTTATTTTTATACTGTATTATTTTGTTTCATTTTTATTTTAGAGACTATATCAATCCTACACAATAAATACATTAATTACTTAACTATCAGATATATAAGAAAAATAATTTCATAATTCCAAGCATAAATTTTCAACAAATACATTTTTATAGTTACCTTATGGATACCGAGATTACCTCACACAAGGAAAGTAATCACATCTAGTATTAAATACTTTGTTGATTTAATATTATGTTAACAGTATTATCAACCTGTTGATTTAGTTCGGCATTTTATCCTTTTTAAATCATTGTTCTATATTATATATATTTACATTTTGACATTTTCTCCTTTTTAAACCATTGTTCTTTCTACTATCATTTGTTGGTATACTGTGTTTTAAAAATAATCGTGCATTGATCATTAAATGTCATGTAAAATCAACAAATATTTCAAAGTTAGCAATTGTAAAAACTTTGTCTCCATATTTACCATATTATCTGATGATCAGGCTATGAAAAAATAATATATCAATTTAAGATCAATTGTATTTTAGATTAATTAAAATAGAGAAATGAGAGTATTAATTTGATGTTTCAAGTATTAAATATTTCTTATTTTAAATTGTTAATCAATATTAACATTATATTGGCAAATGAAGCTAGTTTATTATTAGAGTTCAGTACTTCAAAAGAGAAAAAGGACGTATTATGAGATTACTCACTGTGGCACAAATTCATGGTATACTAGGCAATACATTTATATGGTAAAAATAATATTAGTAAATAATTTAAGAGAAATACGGCGCTGCTACTGCGCAGGCTTAAATGTTCGAACTAATATTTCTATACGTAATATTCATAAATCCCTCGTAGCGTAAGGAACTCGTTGTTAACAGACTTTTTTATGTCTTTGTTTCGGTTTTTAATAAACAACTTCATTTTACTCAAAGTAATCTAGTTTTGCATACTATTTAATATAACTCGGTCTTGTTTGCTCAGACAGATACAGTTTTAAAGTTATCCTTAATTATTCATATTAATATCTAAATAACTATATATGTACGTAATTATACCATCAGATATGCGCAAAACGGAACTTCAATTAGATAGTTTATTCATAAAAAAAAACAAAGTTGAATTAAAATACGTCACTATTACAATAAGATATGAAAATGAATTACTATTTCTATGTCGTTTGGTATAAATTGCTTATGAAAAATATTATATGGTAGCCTTCGCGAGATAAAAAGCATCTATATCTATCTCGGGAGTAGTGTAAATAGTTATAATTAATATTACAAGTAGGTGAGGTTACATAGCTTACAATTTCTGTAATGAATATCGTTGTATTTGGTACTGATTTCAAGCTCGCGATAATTCGTTGCATAAGTTTTATTACTGTACATTGAAATATATTTAACCTCGAGTTCGCGTTGGAATTTATATGAAAATTTTTATTAAATTTTAAAGTAATAACTCCAATGGAAGTCCAGCATAACCCTTTATTAAGACCAAAGTTTAATAAAAATTTCGCTACCGTAAGCAACGAAAGTATAAATGAATAAATTCCGCTGATTCAAGGCGTACTACGTCAGTCAGCAAAATTGCAAGTGACTTGGACCGTCGACTAGAAAATTTTCGTAACAGCTTTGCTATTAACGGCTTTTGTATCTAAATAGGGTTTTTATTATATCATTCAGAATTTATAGTTTTAGGTTATTCTGTAACGACGAGACAATCGAATTGAATAACAAATTCTTTCGGCGCTGCTATAACTTTATTTAATTTTATTCCACTGATAAATAAGCCCTCTTACGTATTTCTTTCTAACTAATTAATTTTGCCTAGAAATACAAAACTGTGTTGAGGTCTTTTATTTGACAACAAATAAGTTAACGTAAACATTTCACTAAATAAACATTTTAATACCGGTACCTAAATTAATAAAATTAATAAATGTAGACAACGTTTACTTCAACTCTGTCATATATTACCTATCTATGATTTTAATAAATTTGCGAATACAATTTTAAAACAACCGGCGTGAACGATTAGACATTAAAGATAAAGAAATAAATATAAAAATCTCGAAAACCTGTCAACTCACAGATGCACATAATTTTTTTTACAAAAAACATTGAACAAAATTTCTTTAACAACAGAAGAAGAATTGCATTGAAAAGTATTACATATAGTATACATATATATAATACTTTTCAATACAGTATAGTATACATTATGAGCCACAATATCGTTTCCGAAACAAAAATAAATTTGCAAAATACTGCTACCGTTAGAGATTTTTGGAATCGATGCAAAGTCGACGCTTCTCTCCTCTTTCAAGCGCATGCACAGCTACAGTCGCACAGAGATGTATTCTACATTTCTCTCGGCATTGACTCCGAAAAATTCGAGCTATTTATTCTATCTACGTACTAATGTTTACTCACTTCATCCACTGGTTTATTTATACCTGTCCACAAATTGTCCGAATATTTCTATATTCTATCTACGTACTTATGTTTAGCCACTTCATCTATTGCTTTATACTTGTCCACTGATTAAATAAAACCTCAGTTCAAAACCTGACTTTATGTGCAACGCATACAAACTAAGATCTTTAATAAACTATGTTGCAGAACATCGACAAAAGAAAGTTCAGTGGATGACGTATTATTCTAACATTTGATACTGGCGTGTTAAGGGATAAACTTGCTCAAAATAATAGATTCTGTTATTAGGTAAGAACTACCTCAAAATTGTTTGAAGCAAAATTTGGAATGGTACAAACCGCGTAAAAAAATTAAATAATTTGTACAACATAGGAACTCACATATTTCAAAAGAGAAACTCATTGTGACAAAAGTTCAAATTATACTGGCTAACCTTTTTGGTTTGTCAACAGCAAGTTCAAACCCAGATCAACCCACAACGGAAAGAAAAAATGTAAATTCGAATGTACGAGTAAACTCACAACAGACAGAAATAATACAATGTAAATTCGTTACTAATTAACATTATATTTATAGTGAATAAGTTATAATAAATAAGTAAACAAATCATAAATATTTAATATTCACAACAATTAAAGTCGTTTTATTCGCAATACTTACTGTAAATACTAACATGTAATGCCGTGAACGACAATCAAAGCGACGTGAAGCCAACCATTGACGATGAGGTCTTACTCACTAATACGTTTGCGCTCTGCGGCAACAAATGAGGTTCTAACAAGTATGCAGGATATGAAAGGAATTTTTTTATTTTATTTTTTTAATTGTATTTATTATTCACTGTATTTTTAATTGTATTCATAATACATCAATATAAATTGTTATATTTCCAAGAAATGCATTATGTTAACATTCGCCTAAAGAAGTTCTTTTCCCACTTTTTTCATCAGTTTTAACTATTATTTAAACATAAACTGTTAATGGAGAAAAGATGAATATAAAAATATAATTAATAAATTATCTGTCTGGTGGTACCTTTATTTACCACTATAAAACTAATTAACACAATTGAAATATTTTTACATATATATATATATATATATATATATATATATATATATATATATATGTATATATATATATATATATATATATATATATATATATACATATATATAGAATGGAACCAGTATTAAAATGTTTATTAAGTGAAATGTTTAAGTTAACTTATTTATTGTCAAATAAAAGATCTCAACGCAGTTTTATATCTCTATGCAAAATTAATTACTTTAATGCACAAGAATACGTAAGAAGATTTCTTTATCAGTGAAATAAAATTGAATAAAGTTATAGCAGCGTGGAAAGTGTTTGTTACTCAATTCCATTATTTCATGCTTACAGAATAACCTAACACCGTATTAATTCTCGTCAAAATGATATGATTAAAACCTTAGATATAAAAGGCGTTAATAGCAAAGCTATTCCGAAAATTTTCCAGTCGACGGTCCAAGTCACTTGCAATTTTACCGACTGACGTAGTACGCCTTGAAACAACGGAATTCTGTAATTTTTATTTTCGTTGTTTATGGTCGTGCAATTTATATTAAACTTTGATGTTAACAAATAGTTATGCTGGAGTTCCATGGGTGTTTTCTTTTTAAAATTTACTAACAATTTTCATATAAATTCCAACGTGAACTGGAGAGCAAATGTATTCCAACGTAAAGTAATAAAACTTATGCGACGAATTATCGCGAGCCTTCAATCAGTACCAAATACAACGATGTTTATTATAGAAATTGTAAGCTATGTAACATCACCTACTTGTAATATTAATTATAACTATATACACTATTTCCAAGAGAGATATAGAGACTTGTTATCTCGCAAAGGCTAACCATATAATATTTTTCATATGTAATTTATACCAAACACTTACATTCTATACCTTCTATATTTTGCCAATATAGAAATAATAATTAATTTTCATATTTTATTGTAATAGTAACGCATTTTAATTCAACTTTGATTTTTTTATGAATAAATTATCGAACTGAAGTTCAATTTTGCCCATATCTAATGGTATAATTACGTAATTAAATAGTTATTTAGATATTATTATGAATAATTAAATATAACTTTATAACTCTACCTGGCTGAATAAGAAAGACCGAGTTATATTAAATAGTATACAAATATTGAATATATTTGGCGTTAATTTTTTAGAAATGCATTATTCACAATTAAATGAAACTACGTGATGTAGTATTTTTTCTAATTTAAATAATACTACATCATGTAGTTTCATTTAATTGTGAATAGTATACAAAACTAGATTATTTTTAGTAAAATTAAGTTGTTTAGTAAAAACCGAAACAGAGACGTGAAAACGTCTGTTAACAACGAATACCTTACATTACGAGTGTTCTGTTTATGAATATTACGTATAGAAATATAAGTTCGAACATTTAAGCCTGCGCAGTAGCAGCGCCGTATTTATATTAAATTATTTACTAATATTATTTTTACCATATAAATGTATTGCTTAGTATACCATGAATTTGTGCAGTTTAATAAACAATATTTATATGGTCTTGTTTATAAACCATTTCCATACCGAATTTCATTAAAACAATAAAAGTGACGAAGCTTTTTATTATTTGCACTGATAAGATTAGACATTAATTTTTTTTTCAGTTCAGTTTAATGTACACAATTCATTAGAAAGACGAAATATTTTAAGAAAATTAAAACTTTTCCTTTGTACGTGTATTACATTGTTTTTGAAGCATGTAAAGTTAAATTAATGTTCACGATAAGTAACTGAATATAATTACCCGCAGGAACTGTACTCAAAGTGTAATTATATCTCAGATTAGGTTATGAAGGTATAAAGAAATACCTAATTTTTTTCTTGGTCTGCTAATTAAATGAAAACTATTCTACAATTATATGAGAAAATGCGTTTTACTTTACCCTTATGACATGGAGAAATGGCACTAAATTTAGCGCCATATCATTGAATCACGATGAATCATTTAATCAATATCATGATATCATTGAATCAAAATGAAAAAAGTGATCAATATTCCAGAATATTGAACATACATTTTAAGGCTAGGTATTTTAGTCCAAATTAATAAAAACCTTTTTATTTATTTATTAGCAAAATATATAATATAAGATCGAACAAACATGGTTCGGGTATCTACAAACAACTTTAAGTTATGCAATTGGTCGGAATTTATTCCCTACTAAAGAAGTGACTAAGCTCTTCAAAATTACTGTTTTCAAATAAAATATACGTAGATAATTTAAACAGATGGGAATAGACCAGAAATATTATTATAATAGATATGAAGATTGAAATGAGAAAAAAATATGCGATATGTATTTATTATTATATTTTATTAACGTTGTTTTTAGAGGTAAGTAACTGTAAAGTCAGGTGTATAAGAAATTAATATGAGCTTCCGTCTTGACATTTATTTGCCCTTACCTAATATATAAATTACATCATGGGTAGATATATAGCTGGTCATAGCTTTTCCATTTAAAGGACAAAAATAATACACTAATTTAGGTAATTTATTAAAAGATTCTGGTAAGATTCTGGTAAATGAAATAATAAAAGTTGTAACAAGAAATATATTCATAACATTTTGGAGGTTCTCTTTTAGTGAAAGAATGTTTATCTCTTTAAATAATTTAAAACACCAAATTAAAATTTTGGAAATCGGTAAATATCTCCATGCTATTTCCTAGTATGCCATCTAATCTTTTTTTTCGTAGGATATAAGACAAAATATGGGCATTATTGTGATTTCGATCGCACTGGCATTAAGCATCCCAGTCACTGGGTAAATCTAATCATTACAGGATAAAAATTATTTTATACTGGGTGTGCACAAAGACTTCACTCGCGTAAAATTCGGAATCAACAAATATATTTTCTTTCACATGGTGCTCTTGGTTATAATCCATTTCCATACCAAATTTCATTAAAATCCACCTAGTGTATTTTGCCTGATAGATACACAAAATAGCATACAGACAGACAAAAACTTTAAAAAAAGGCTGTCCAGTTTTTATCATCATTCTATATGTTAAATAAATCACTTTTTTCAAAATTTTTGCCATGCATAGAATTTACCCTGTTACAATTTTATTAAATGTACACATTTCAATGCTTTACTATTAATCAATCTTTTTTTAAGTTACTAAACTACTCAGTTAGAGCAGCTGCGAGGTAAAAATTGTGGTAAATCATTTTTTTACTCTTTCTACCTTAGTCCGAAAGCTTACCGGTGCAGCTATATTAAGATAATTAAAGCAATACAAAAAACTGCGTGTACATCAAAATTTTATTGCAAATAAATGGGTCGCTATTTTGAGTTAATTACTTTTTACTTTTTAGTGTCTACTTTTTGGAATTTGGTTTTTTTTAAAGATTTATAATATTATTATCTGCCATTTATAATATTATTATTTGATTTACTGTCATTTGTTAAAGATTTCCATCGTTCATTTCCGGACTTCATATCACATAATCATCATATTTATATGGGACCACCCCTAAACAAAAAGAATCATCCAAATCAGTCCACTCATTAAATACTACCTGTATGAAATAACTAAATTTAATCGATTCTCAATATGTGTGAGGGTTATACACAGTAAGATTTTTCTTGAACACGTTAAAAGAAACAATTCTATCGAGTTTTGTAATTATTTACACTTAGCCTTATAATAAAATCTGTTAAGCCGACAAAATAATATAGAACGTTAAACGATTGCTTACATTTATACGGAGAATTCGTAGATTTTTATTCGAAAAACATATTGAATCTAAATACAACTCAGACGCTTATTAAACTTGATTAAGACGTGATGGTGGGAGAGGCGAGGTGGGCAACGCAATATTCTCGGATTCTTTATACTTCGAGAACACGCACTGTACAGTTACTAATGCTGCATGAGAATAGTAATTGATATTGAAAGGAAACTTATATCTAATGACTAATTTATTCTACTAACATATCATTGTTATCCTAACATAAAGACGATAATTGCATCGTTATAATTAAAAAAAACAATTAACCAACGTTTCATATTTTTTAATCTTTTGTTATCGTTTCAATATAAAATCATTGATTTACTATAAAACTCTAATCTAAATAGCTTAGATAACTTTCATTGAATTGGAATTTGTTTTGTAATACACCTTTCCTACTGATATTATCAAACGACAGAATTTTTTTTTAAATTATAATAGATTTAATCAAACCGGTAACACCGATATTAAAAATGAACAAAGAAAAGTAAAAAGTCTAAATGCAGCTAGTAAAATTTATACAGAGCTAGGCAGTATTTTAAATTTCAGATTTTATTAAGAACGTATTTCACATAAAAAAATAAAAAGAAATTATTAAATGCAAATGCCACGTAGGTAATTGGACTGATTACTTCAAATACTGTTCTCATATTCAATATAATTAATATTCATTCATCGTACGACATTTAGAGTTTTTAATTTCTTCTAATCTCTGTATCTTTTTTTATTTTATGCCATGATATCGATTTGCCTGTTGGGTTTGTTTTTATTCTTCATTCAACTCGAGTAAGGAAATGTTTTCTCTTTTATCAGAATCTTTTTTCTTTTATTCTGAAATTCCCTTAAAATAGAAGTGCATCATTTTCAATTTAATTTCAAATTTATTATAGTTCCCTGTCTACATTTTTGCCGTTTACATTACCGTCATTCAATTACCTTATATGTATTGAGTCAATTTAGACCCTGCCACGCGTAAAAAAGATCAATTTATAAAATTTTACTCGTAATCACTGGCCACAAAACCATCTAAGGGTCTCAGTAGTATTTTTCTGCGCTATAAGTAGGTCTATTAGTTAATCACTAAGCAGTTTGAAATAAATAATGCAAAATATATGTGTATTAAAGGTAAATTTTAAAGGGGAAATTAAAACCTTCTTCTCAAACTATCTAGTGAAAAGCATTAAAGGCTTATAACATTTTTCTCATTTACTACGTTACTTACCCATGTACCCGAGTAAGTGTCAAATTTACTAATCCGCAAAGAACTTTCTTCAATAATAAAGTAAGTAGATAAATATTCCAGTGACCATCCATAAATTCTTATTTTCGCCTTAAACATCAAAGTTTTCTGAAATCGGCCCAAATTAACACCGAACTTAATTAAAACAAATGGTGTATATATATAGTTAAATAGAAGAAATAAAGCTAAACTTTAAGTCTGTGTAAATTTCTTGAAAAGTAAAAGAACCTTAACCTGAAAAATATAGAAAAACAAGACTAAGAATGTGGGTTTTATTGAAGAATAAACGTGTTTTTGGGGGTGGGATGAATTCTATCTATTAGCGAATAGTATCCTTCGTTCTTTCACGACATAACTGTAGGAAAATTAAAAAAAAAGGTTTACTATTAATATTAGTGTTTGAAAAAAACTAAATACACTAGAAAATGAATTCAATGTTGTCGAAATGGATGCAACGACATAATGATTGCGATCTAGTACATATTTAATATTTACCGTATATCAGTGATATAATACATTACATCGTTGTTACACGACAGATATATATGACAAAATTTATTTACAATTAACTTTTGCAAGGGACTTTTTTTAGCTTTTTTTGCGGTGTAGGCTACGCAAAAATCTAAAAAATTCTTCATTAATAATAAAGTCTAAAAAATAATTTGTATCTTAACTTGAATAATGTTTATATCTCCGAAGTATTCTTGATAAGGATAAATATATCCTATGTCTGAACGTCAAATTTAAGTATTTTTATTTATCCCTTCTTAATCGCGTGGACTAAACATCAAACTATATATATATATATATATATATATATATATATATATATGTATATATATATATATATATATATATATAATTAAAAATATATACATGCATATATATTTAATTCTATTAAATTAATTCTCATGTCCTGTTTATTTGTATCCAGAGTCTATGGTAACTTAGTGTATCTCGTCATTTTGATTAGTCTTCCCTACTTTTTTTAAATTAAATATGGTAAAACGTATTTTAATAGTTTATGTGAATGTGGCTTAAGTACACTAACAAATTCAGTCGTCTAATAATTTATATACACATTGCGTACGACTTTGAAGCTTAATGTATTGTTAATTTAACCATTTGCAGTGAACAATTAGAGCTGTTAAATGGAACAAAATTTCGTTATATACTTCTCCATTGAAACCCCACATAATGGAATTAGCAATTTTTTTTAAATTCCTCTGCTTTACAATCTTAGAAACACCATATTTTTGGTACATAATATTTGAGATCTTTCTTTGCACTGAACTGCCAAGTTTCATGCCACCAAGTCTATATGTAAAATATATGTATAGAAACTACGAGGGAGTGAAAAATGGACATTCTATGTTGAGTATGGACGTTTGACCATTTCTTCCACTTAGTGCTTTTAACAACTTTATGCAAAACCGTAAAAGTCATAATATTTTCTTGATAAAACATACTTAGAGTGTTTTTGGAAGTATTTTTGTATTAAAAAATGGTTAACGTAGTGTATATCAAAGTCCTACCCTACTTTGATCTGACTAAACGTTTTTCCTGTGACTACTTTTGCATAATAATGAAAGTAATAGTGAACTCAATGAAATTTGGCGTTTTAGAACTCCATATTCTTTTTACGAAAAAGAAAAGTCGAATCAATTACAAGAAATAATTTGAAAGGAAGCAGGCCTAAGGGCTGTGGGTAAGGAAGGAGCCCTGGTTTTCGGAGCATAGCAAGAAACTTGTCTAGAGTGGATAGAATCATGTCTTGTAAAGGAGACTTGTTCTATACTATGCGGCCAGATGAATCCAACTTTAATCAGATGAGACAATATGCTTTCATCAAATTTATCTCGAAGTTGCTTCAATTAATCAAGTTAAATAGAGAAGAACAATGAAAATAAATCACGGTCATTTGAGGACTTCAGGTTCAAGAGGTTGTTAAAATAAATCATAAAACGTATGTATTATTGTAATTTGAGCTAATAACAAATTAAATATTCGTGCCTAGAAAAATATGTTCTGAATCTAATTAACTAAAGATTTGAATGTATTGAAATTGGTTATAAATATAAGATTCTGATGATATTAAAATAAAACAAACATCTAGGTCCTATCTAATAAAAAAATATCATTTTATAATATCAAAAATTTTAATTTAAAAAAAAAATAATATTTATATTTATATAATATACAAAATTATAATAAAATCAGTTATGATACGGAGCGATGAAGATGCCTTTCGGCACAGAAAAGGACATATGCTGTGCCGGTAAATAATAAGAAATTCAGATAATAAGAAAAAAATCTATGTACTTAGGCAAAACTTTTTTCGATTAAGGACACTTGTGTGTGACATTAAATAAAGTTTGTAAGTGGTGCTTATATTAGCAATTAGGAATTAAAAAACTTTTACACCAAATTTCTTTGAACAAATTTTAAAAGTGGCCCTTGAATGATGTGTAGCACAATTTTATTTAGCTGAAATTAGTAATAATTTCGGCATATAATATGCGGTTGTCTGTTGTTAATACCTTAATCGATGGATAATTCTAAGTATTTTAATTACACGGCTATTGCCAGGAAACTAGTGGTTCTACTAAAAACACGCCTGAGAACTAAACTTCGTTCGCGTAAAAGTTCTTGTAAATAAAAATAATTCTGTTATCAAATTTAATTTAGCAAGAGTGAGATAACAATGATGATATAGCCATATTTAGTTGTCTTTGTCATACTTCACCGTGTTAACAAGTGCAACATGGTGAAACTGTCATTTGTTCATGGATTAGAATAATATCTGTTATTATATTTTACATAGGAAAATACTTATATTCACATCTATGTTATACTCGATTCTCAATAATATGAACTTGAGAAGTTTCATAATTATAATAATTTTTTTTTTAAAGTTGTTTTTGACCCGACGTCATGGATTTATCCATTTTATTCAAAATACGAAAATGTAAGTAAAATTTCATTACATTTTTATGCTCCTTAGCTCAAACCGTACCTTTTGTTCGTTTGATAAGGACGTACCGTGTGAAAAATTTCATATAATCACCGAGTTACTACCTAAATTTGAAAGAGAATAAAAATGTGGCTACCAAAAAAACATTGTGCGTGTCAGCCCCAGCGCGCCACTGGAGTTTACTACTTAATTTCGATTATCTTGGAAAGTATAAAATAAATAACAGTGTATATAAAAATATAAATATCAATATCATCTATAAATATATATCTTACCATTAAGGCAGCGTTCATAAGAAACACATTCGCTCGACTGTTTTTTCGTTGACTTGCGTTGCAAAACTTGTCTCCATGAAAAAAAATTGTTTAACGGTACAATATATAACCTATATCTTTCCAGAAGGTCCTTTCTAAATATTAGCGTAATAATTTTTGAAATCGAATTAGTAGTTTCGGAGATTATCTCTTACATCCGAACTTGTAAGATTTAACTTTATTGTAATAAAATATTTTTTAACAGGATTATATACAACCCATATCCATCCTGAAGGTCCTTTCTAAATATTGGTGAAAGAATTTTTGAAATCAGATTAGTAGTTTTGGAGATTACCTCCTACATTCAAACTTACGAACTATTACACTTTTTTAACGCTCTGAACTTCTGATTTACTTCTCATAAAACTGCATTCGGGCGCTGGGTATGAAAATCGATTCTTAAGGAGTAAACTCCAAAAAAGGTAAAAGTATGGATGCCTTACAAATTTTCAATCATTTTATAAAAGGAGACTGTTTTTGAGTTATTATAAATCAAATGAGTAAACAGTACTAATCTAGCATAAATACGGTAATTGATTTTAAACTGTAACTCATAAGAATAATGGATAACGTTATATTGTTTCCCATTTAACAACATAACTCTTAACGCACATAGCTGATGCATTTGTTGGTTTACATATGTACTCGTATATTTATTTATACTAAACTTAATAATTTTACATATGCCATTGATTCAAGACCGAACCGACTTACCTTTTGTTTCACCCTCAATAACCGAAATTTCCAACGTCGGCCTACGGTTATGTTATAGGTGTACCCACCATAAATAAAGTTGATTATGAAGAAGCACACATATTTAAGGACGCTATTGTGTAGTTTGGAAGCTTTTGTGTAATATCAAAATGGGTATTTTCAGATAAGTGAAGTGTATACGAAAATACTCACATAAGGTATTAGCAACAAGATTCTCGTTGTTACTGAGTCATCCTTAAATAAAGGTTGATTCGATAAGTATTCTCAAAAGGTTACAGAGAAAGTTTCATGAATATAAATATTCGTGACTCTTATTTATTTTGGTGGAAGGTTTTAGGAAAAAAAAAATTATAAATAAATTTATTGAAGATTTTTTGCCATATTGTCTATTCTCAACTACTTTGTGTTTCTTAAATAATCATATACGTTTAGACGTCCTGGTTTTAAATCTACTCATTTTCTTATTTTAAATCAGGTTTGCTATTGCATAAAAAGAAATGCTTGAGATATCTTAAATCATTTATAAAAACTCATTCTAAGAAAAACATTCAACTATCTCCTATTATGCAATTAAAATATATTTAATGTTAAATGCCATGAAGAAGCAGTTGTTGTATCGCTGACGATTGAAGAAATAAAATTAGCCATTAAAAAGCTAAAAGTTCAGAAAGTACCTGGACTTGATCGTTCGTCTCCAGAGCTGCTCATGTTTGATAGTCCTGAGTTGTTTAAAAATATTTACAAATTGATTTTTAAAATTTGGAATGGTGAGCTGATTCCTGAGAATTGATGAAGTGTCATCTGTGCTATCTTCAAAAAAAAAAAGATCCTTATTTTCTCAAACTATGAAGGCATTAGTGTCCTCTGTGCAACGTCCAAGATTTTCTCATACATTCTATTTAAAAGGCTGTTGCCATTTCCTGACACCCAAATTTTGAATTATCAGTGTGTCTTCCGAAGATGTAAATTAACCATTGCCCGTATCCTTGGACTAAGACCAATTTTCGAAAAGAGCTTGCAATTTGATATTGGCGTTCACTATTTTTTTTTATTGATTTTCGAGCGGCTTTTTATAATGTCTATAGAGATAAATTATTCAGGACAATGAAGAAGATGCTTATTCCATCCCAGCTTATCTCATTGGTAATGAATACAATTGTAAATTCAGAGGCAAGAATTTAAATTCAGCGTAAATTATCGGATGAATTAACCATTTTAAGTGGAGTTTGGCAGCGTGATCCGCTTTCTGATATATTTTTTAACAATTTTTTTTATAAAAGTTCTTAAAAGACTCAGGTATAGACTTAAAGGCCGTAAATTTTTAAAGCCCGTTCAAATTCTTGCTTATACTGATGATGTTTTTGTGATTGCAAGATTTTTTGCGGCTTTGGCTTTTTAACTTACAACATATTTAGCGGCTTTGGCTTTTTAACTTTTTACGTGACTGCAAGGGCTGTGAATCTAAATGTAAACCAGGAGAAAACGAAATATGTTTTCCCATGAAACATTCTTGCCAAATTTCTATCAAGATTGTTTTAGGCACATACACTTTTGATTTAGTACTTGGAATCTGAACTTAATTGTTAATAAAATATTTTCAGAAATGACTGAAAACAGAATTGTTGCTTCTAATGGAGCTTCCTATGGAGTGAAAAACCTTTTCATATAACAATTTATTTCTAGGAAAACAAAATTCCTGTTATACTATGTCCTCATTAGACCAGTTTCAGTCTATGGCTCTGAAACATGGACATTGACAAAATCAGATGAGACCCATTTGAGAATTTTTGAACGAAAAGTTTTAAGATCAATTCTTGGAGGCATAAAGGAAAATGATGTTTGGAGAAGGCGATACAACTCAGAAAAATATAAAGTATACAAAGACCTGGACACCATAAAATTTATTAAAAATGATAGACTACATTGGATCTATGTTGCATGAATAGATGATTCAAATCCATTTGAGGGAAAAGGATCTTTTTGGCTCAACTGCATAGGCAGATATGAAGAGGATGACCTAAGATGGGATGGGAAGATGTGATGGAGAAGGATTTTGGGGTGCTGATAGTCCATAACTAGAGATGGGTTATACTGATGATGATGATGATATATCCTGTTGTATAACAAAATTCTTTAAAATATTTACATGCTCCTGATTTCAAAATACACTTCCACTGAAGTCCTAATGAATCTTTGAACAGACAGAGCTATGCTGACCGGTCAATATTATTCAGCATAAAAGCATTAACGATATCTTGTCATTAAACTTTGTCCTCTTCAGCTATTTGAAAACCTGTTTTTGCCAACGATAGATGCAATTTTATGAGGTAAAGCACTTTGAACAAACAAAAAAATAACGCAAATAATTTTATAATTTCGACATGTTCATACGTTCGTCCATCCATCTATTAGAGCCCACAGATTTAAAAATATGTCCCTGAAATGGAACTCCAAGTGAACCGATCACATAGAGATTTCAATTAATGTGTAGGGAATGATTTAAAAAATACTTTTAATCTACCTCCCCATACATAGGGGGGAAGAGGGACACTTGATCCCCACTTTTGTTTTTAGGCATTAATTTAGATATTGAAAGATTTTATAAGTTTTTTTTTCAATTTATGCAAAATTTATCTAGAAATTACCTTAGAAAAGGCTTTTAGCATTCATTGAAAATATCATGTAGTAAATAAAAAAAACGTGAGGTCCGTAAAAGTACTACATGTCCCAGATTTTGGGTGACTTGTTCCTCACTATGTGAATGACTTGATCCGGGGAGAACAAATCTCCCTGATGTACAGGATACTTGATACTACCATCTGGGAAGACTAGTATACAACTAGTTAATCAGATCTGACCCGCATTCAAAGTCAAGCTAGAACGGGACCAAGTTAAAATACAAACAAATTTATTCAGATTAACCTTTATTTTGTGAAAAAATCTAACAAATAATAGTGTTCATTTATTTGTAGGTAGGTATTAATTAGCTTTAATTACTTAGTTCCATTTTGTGAGACATTTCTCTCAACATAAACATATCAGAAATTCAACAATTTGAGTAAGACCCAGCCATAATTTGACAAATTAATTAATTAAAATTAATTTATTTCTTACTATAACTCCTAATACTTAATTATATCTGAATAGTTTGCTCTTAAAAATAATTAGTACTATTTAATCTCTATTTAAATCACAGTGAATCAAATTAGCAAATTATAATTGTCTTAAATTTTTGGTGTTGAGGTAGTTCTTACCTTAACTACAAGTAACTTGATTATATCTGAATAATTTGTTCTTAAATAATTAGTAACACAGACAATGCAGTCTTATTAAGTACAAAAAGTGTCTATTCAATATTAAATCTTCGTAACGATTTAGGAAATTCAAAACTTATAAGCATCTTTGAAGATGACTTTACTCTTGGTTTAGGAAGTTTTTTCACAATTTGGTTTTTGATTATTTCACTGATATCATCCTTTACTGGCCATTTGAAAAATCTATCATTTACTTTTTTTACAAATTTTACCATTTGACTAGATCCATTAACATATTGCACTTGACCGACATTCCTGTGAACAAGACCCTTCCGAGATATAAAAATTACGATCAACCAGTCATCATTTTCGATGTTGCCTACAGTATCGTCATCGGTTTCAGATTCACTAGAACTATAATGACCATATGATTTTCTTTTGATAAATATAAATCTGAGTCCGAGAAAGCAGATAGCTCTTCGCCTTCTGAGGTTGTACTATCGTAATCTTTAGGTTGCAAGTTTCTTTTAACAGCTTTTCTTCTTGTCTTACGATTTTTTTTCTTTTGTCTAGTTTTACATTCATTTTCTAGGGCTTGTTTTTTTAGTGTATGTGTTAAAATGTTTTGTTGAACCCTCCTTTCTTCCTCTAGCAATTGCTTTCCTTGGAGATGCCTTCGAATATGGCATCGAATCTAGAAAATTCTTTAATTTAGATCAAGACGGCATAGTTTAGGGGAAATCAGTAGTTATAGTCATGTTCGCTTTGGTGTGATTATTTCTAGGTAAGGTAGACAAAGATACCGTATCATACACGTTAGCAGTTGCAGGATTTGTTTCTACGAGGTTATTGTCAACGTTTTCCCTATCAGTCACCAAAGAACTCAAAAATTCGTCGTCTGTAAATATTTATGAGTTAAACGGACAAATTCCAATGCTCTCAAAACTTTTTTTGAATGTTATTTGGTATCATTGCAGAAGGGTAAGCTATTCCCAAACATTCAGCAATGTCGTAGATAGTCATTGGTCGTTCAGGATATGATACCATCCAGTTATCCCAAGCACAGTTTTAATAAGTTTTGAAAGTGCCAAATAATCTTCTATCAGCGGGCTGTAATTTTTGTGATGTGTGTGGAGGTATTGTTAGTAGACGGATCCCATTTTTTTTAGCAAAATTGACAGAGTTGATAGTAATGTGGCTTTCATAATTATCAAGTATCATTAAGAACTGGGTTTCTTTGCTGCATCTAACATGCTTCACAAAAAACTTGAGGAAGTTCAAAAAGTTCGGGCCAGTCATCTATCTACTTTGATATGCTGCACCTTTAATACCTTTTCCATCATCTGTCGTCCTAGACTGTCATTTTCAAGGAAAAATCATGAATGGCGTCAAGGGATTCCCCACGGCATTAATGGCAGCACAAACTGTTACAAGCTCCCCTCTGTCTCTTGATGTGACTATAGATACCTGTTTGAAACCACTACAAGCTACGATTTTTCTTCGTTTATGTACTGTAGTTAAACCTGTATTGTCTATATTCCATATATGTTCTGGACGAAATTCATATCTAAGCATTAAGCTCTTAAGATTTCAAAAAAATTACCCACGTTACGTCTGTTGAATGCAGTTGCCCATGACATACCTGTACCCTCCAAGATCCTGAGCGTTACACTTTTACGGCGATCCATAAAGCCATAGAATCAATCATAAGTAACTTTCTCTTTATCATGCCCCTTTGGTGGGACAATTTTTCCATTTTCACATAAATATTAGTAAGCTGTCTTACATTATTCGGAGACAGTCCGTGATACAATTTACTAGCAGTCAATAACTAGTTTTTTAAGTCTTGTTCTTCTATAAGAGTAAAAATTAGTGCTTGTCTGTAATCTGGACCATATTTTACGTCTTGATTATTGTTTTGTAAAGCAGCTTGTTTCTCGCGCACATATCGCTTCCGGGTCATAAGAATAGAATTCCCATCTAACTCATCCTGCACTGCTAATCTTAAACTATTTTCATTAATAAGTATTGTTGGTCGAGCAACTACTTTTTTCTTATATTTTTATGGCATGATGGTCAATCTAAGAATAAAAGTATTTGGGAGACTTAATCTCCCTTCTCCCTATTCTCCGCTATAAGGTAGATGCGATTTTTTACACATATTATTGAATAGAATAACGTTGGATAAATCTTTTATAACAAAACGGAACATTTTTAAATTTGTTTTTTTTAGCTCCGTTCTTGAAATATTACACCCCAAAATAAACTAGCATAAGTACTCTAAAAATAAAAAGAAGTAATTCGTAATATTATAAAAACGGATCAAAATTGGGAAAATATTTTATTTTATTTGAATTTCATGATCGAGTGACGATATGCTCGTGTGTAAAAAAGAAAAGAGAATAATGAAACAGTAATACTGATATTGCGATTAGATGTGATGTTACATGAAAAAATAAAATAAGAAAAAATAGCACAATACTGTAGACAAATACAGAGTATTTTAAATACTACCCCCCGAATTGACTACGTTAAATAATTTGAATCCAACAAAATAATTAAAAAAAAACTAATAAACGCAGAATTCTCCAGCAACAATTACGAATATGACTTATTCAAATCATTACATAAATAATAATATAAATCAAAGTAATATGAAGTTATGTTATGTTACGTCAAAATTTTAACCGAGACCGTCATTGGAAAGCAACTTGTCAATTAATATAGAAATATATCTATTCTTTTTACACTTTAATAACTTTTCAACTCTATTATACAAATAGTCTTCAAAAAGTAGTTGTAGATTTGTGACATATTTTTACAAATTTAATCAAAACAACGTAAAGAAACTTACATATTATGCCTGAAATATAAGTTCTTGTTCGATTAATATGGGAAAACTATTGCTTAATATAACGAATTGAGTTAAATAATTACGAGTATATCTAAATGATAATTATTTATATAACTATACATTTTTTTGTGTATTCTCGTACAGAAAGTAATATTTTAGAATAGCGACATAATTTACTTCACTCATTTATAATTATTTTTTTATATGGATGTACGGCAGTGCATGACCCATCACTGCAACTGTTTCGTCACCCTATAATACAACTTCATAGCAAGGTGAGTCAGTATATTAGCAAATGAATAAGCAAGATGAGTGCATATTATAACATATTCTAAATTTAAAATTTATATCTATATTAATTTCCCATATATCTATTTGGTGAAAAAAATCGAGAATTGCGTAGCTTATTCACTCACTCAAGTACGTAAGTGACTTAGTGCTAGTGAACCTTTTGGTATTCAGACACATGTAATAAGTTACTCTAGTCCTATAAATGTATTGAAACAACAATTGCGTTTTAAAATTATACTGATATTATAAATAAGAAGGTGAGACAAAAGAGAGATCAAAAGCAAAACGAATAAACATTTGTTTTGTTTTAACGTTTCAATAAAAAAAAACTAATCTTCATGAAATTGGTTGAGCAGTCGAGGCACCTATTGTTTCAATACATATGTAGATTCGTAGTAAGCTGCTACGTATGTACGAAAACCGATAGGTGAATTAAACTTGTTAGGTCGATATATCAGGGAAACGAATATAAAATAATATTTCGCATAAAAATAAAAAATTATTTAAAATAATATATCTCGAACACGTGATTTTTGTTAAGAAGTACTCGCTCCAATATTCATAATAAAATAATTATAAACTCACAAAATAAAAGTAAGCTCGTACAATACGAACAAAGTAAACAGTCAAGTGTCAATATCAAGCACGATCTATTGAGCGTTTCTTGCGCGCCGATAACCATGTACCGCGCTCCACCCCTCCCCCGCATTAATAACCATAGATCGTCAACTGTTTAGCTTAACTAAAATAATAATATTCAAAGTGTGGGTAACGTCAAAACAGACCTTGATAGTTTACGTTAGTATGAAGGTACCCGGGTACCTCGTCACTCTGATAAAGGTGTTTTATTTGTTACTCACATAACGGTTAATAAGTAAAATATATACATACATATATATATATATATATATATATATATATATATATATATATATATATATATATATATATATACGTGTGTGTGTGTGTATTTATGGTACTATATGCATGGATTTTTATCGGACAAAATCGATTTTCATTTCTGGTCATTGCCAATGCCACTGACTTTGAGTGACAGATATATAAAAGTGACTGACAAGTAAACGTTTATACATTTTGGTGAGCCAACGAGCAAATTGTGAATCGTTTAATCTTTGATAATAACCATAAAATAGTCATTCTGGTATAGTTCGCTTCACCTTACCGAGAGACAGATTATAAATAATAATTTAAATTCTTTGTGTAGAACAAAATATATGACGTTACTAATTTATGGCCCAAATACGTGTGGAGTATATAATTCTAAAATTTACCATAATCTCCAATCAGTCTAAAGAGGGGAATATATTTGTTTTTTTTCTTATTTTAGTTACTATTTTTTCTATAATGTATTCTCTATCTTAACAGTTTACATAAAAAACTTTTTTGCGTTCACTATTAAATCTTCATTAACCACAAATTCATACAAATTTATCAAGGATGAATTCTCCAAATATTGGTAGTTTCGTGTATTTTATAAATACTACATCTGTGTTATTATAAATTGGGAAAATCTGAATCACCTTCTCCAAAATTTTCTCGAAACAATTTGTGCTTAAAGGCAGGATAAATATGTTGAGTTAAATAATAAAAAACATACTATGTGTAATGCCATACTAAATCGTATAAGAATATTTTAATACTGTGGGTTCAAGAAAAAATAACAAAATATAATTAAAATTTTACGTAAATATTTAACAGAACCTTCATATAAATTTACATACATATTTGACAATCAAAAAATGGCTGCAAAGCCAACACCCGAACATCGATAAATTAGGCTGAAGTATGTATCGCTTGTGTTTAAAATTAAATTTACAACAACTGTACATGCAGGTTCATTTTGGATTTATAAATAATGGAAGTACATATGTCATTAATCTTGTAGTAGATAATATACGTGTAGTACGAATACTGTAATTAGTGATAAATCAAAAATAAACAGATAAATAAATCGATATGCATATTTTGGCAGTTCGCTTTTGACACACACAACTAAAGTATCTAAAAAAAGAGAGGATGCAAAATACGCCATATAACTCGTACTCGTATCGTATGTACTCTGTGTCTGAGAGTAAAATAATACTTTCAAACAAAGAAAATTACACGAACATCAAATAGTTAAATTGTAAAGGATCAAAACGGAGTAAGACCCGCCCTTTGCTACTGAATTAAAAAAAAAAACAATTTTACAGTCTTCAGTCAAGTCGTTATTATGTGCCATCATATAACAGCATGTTTAGATAAAATTACGACATTTATTTAATAATATATTTACTACAATATCAATTTATACGAAAATTTACTTTCAAAGAAAATTTTATTAATATTTTTCTGTAATAAAATGGAAAGTTTTATGGGAAAAAAATATTTGAAAAGTACCAATTTAGTAAAGTAACGTCGATTTGACGCTGTTTCAGTCGATTTATCACTGTGATAAAAATATTATGTATCTAATTAAATAATAGAATACTATTATAATTAATGTCCTCTAAGTTGAAAATGTTGAAACATTGGAAATGTTCAAATGGAAACCATGATAAATTGCCGAAGGTTATTCGGATCAAAACCAAATAACGTTTGGCAAGATCTGCCAATAACTCGAAGATGAGAGGAGTTTTCATAATATTGGACAACATAAAAACGTGCAGACCATTTAGTAGTATTATTATCTAGTTCCTTCATAGATTACTATGAAAAATTTTGCATTATGGACACATTCTTACAAGTTCTTCTATAATATGTGTGGTGAATTCTCTTCCATTATCACTTTTTAAAATAAAAGGGACGCCAAACCCCAAGAACATGTTTAAAAGTTCTGTAGCTCTTTTGTTTTTATTGGACTCGGGTATAAGAATTTTGTCGCATAATCTTGGTATATGAAGCCATTTATGACTGACTGTAGGTCAGACTGTAGGTCTAATGTAGGAGAGACTGTAGGTCTACTAAATCTACTTGTCTTCGTACATTGCAATCCTTTGAAACTATCGATAATGTTACTATGTCTTTGGTACTAAACATTTCACTTCATATACAGAGCACATATCGACAAATTTCTTAATGCCTTTTTTTGGAATGTAGAACCTATTTTTAATAAGGTGTTACATTTTCAGTCGGCCAACATTTCCGATAGCTTCAGGAACTACTGTTAGTATTTCAAAATACAGAGTTATACAAACAGTGCGAAGGTCGATGCATTTCTTGTTGCCTATTAAGAACTCTCCATCCGCAATCCCCATAATATCATATTTTGAAAGCAATAATACTTCATAGACTTTCTTGCGTGGTCACCCTACTTTCCTTTATTTATTGTATATACTAAAAATGAAAATTATGTTATGTAGGTATCCGTCAAAAAGCATATTACTTTTACATATATTTATCTACATTTTAACAGGAATTAAATATAATATTACTATGATTTAAGTATTTCATTGATCGATACCTAAGTGTTCTTCAATATTCGATACCTTAGCTTCTTCTTTAACTTCTAGTAACGATATTTTTTCATAATTATTGAGTGTGCGCGCATGTGTATGCTTGCTTGCTTGCGGCGGGTTGTTGGATGGTCGTGCGTGGGTACGGGTGTGTTTCTTTTATATGAGTTAGACTCGTAGAGGCAACAATTTTTTTTTCAATTATAAATACTTAATAACCTAATATTATAAGGTGAAAATTTTTTTTTTTAGTTTTGAAAGCATTTGAATTAATTTGTATATTATAATTAAAGAATCATTCATTTACTTAATTTCATTATTTTCTTCATTCTACAAATTGTCCTTAAGTATATCTCCCATACGCAACTCTTATATCGTAGCAAATTACTAGTGAAAAAAATGCAGGTTTAAATATGTAGCTTAATTTAATTTTTTATTATTCTAGCAAGTTGGTTTAAACTTAAGTGTATTTAACATCTCTAATTCTTGCAATATTATTACTAAAATTAAAGTTGCGTTATATATTCAGATACCAAAAGACTGTGTTAATTTATACGAGAAATGACTTACTACATTTCAATAAAAGTGAATTGGCCGAAATACCTAATGCACCTCGGTCCACTTAAATTATGGATGGAGATTAAAAATATTTTTATCAATATTATATAAAGGTAATTAAGATTTTATTTGAAGAGAATTAATATAGGTAATAGATATATAAATATCTATATTTTCTTATGGAACAATTATTTCAAAACTTGAAATATAAAGACAGTCACGTATTATTCCATATTTATGAGGCCAGGCTTTCTATATCCTGCATATAATTTATATATATATATATATATATATATATATATATATATATATATATATATATCTATATATATACACATACACTTCAGTAACTTATTATATAGATTTATTGGTAACTGACACAATGCAATTACTCAAGCTTAGAATGTACGAAATACAGTGCTGAGACGTTAAAATTTATAAGACAGTCATAATTGAAATGACAGTAGGATTAACCGTAAATATCACAATAGATTTACACACTGCCCCACAATTGTACATAAAACTGTAGTTTTGTTTACAACTAGTGTTTTTAATGCAGCAATGTGTTCTGTGCAGAAAATAAAGTTTGCATGTCAGTATGATTGCCCAGTTAGAATCTCAAAAATGTAAATATTAAGGCATTTAAAAAACAGTCAGTAAACGTAAATGTACTTTACGTTATTTGCAAATTTGAAATATGTTCAAATTCATTTACAAATCTACTCTGAAAATTTCCACACCAATCTGGATATTTATTTGTATAGAATTCGAGAACTATTCGTTCAATTTAAATGAAATCTTCAGTCAATATCGCTTAGGGTACTTATAATGAGAATAGTAATGCATTACAAATGTTATTTTAAGATTTTATACATTGAGATCTTCAAATAAAGGATCTGCTTATCAGATGCCGATCATAAACTTAAAATTATATAAACTAAAGGGGTGTAACTGACTAAGCTAAATTGACGGACGTACATGACGAAACAATAAAGTTTCTCTTTTTGACATTCGGCACTAAGAATTTGTAACACAATCACATTTCAATTTCACAGCGTATCTTTTTGAACTCTAGGTAGCTTTTGACTATAATAACATAATTGGTTTTTAAACAAGCGTGGCAGAATTTTAGATAGTAATAATGCCGTCTTATAGAATTTTGTAAAACTACTATTAAAACGTTATTTAGTAATATATCGATAGTGAGATGAAATATTGAAACCACCATTTTTACATGTTTGGTTGCAATAAAACACAACTCGATTCAAAGATGGAATCGCATTTCAATATCAAACAAATTAAAAAAATCGAAATAAATAAAATAAAAAGACTGTTCCTCATTTCTAGAATTCCCTACCCAAAATAGGAACCTTTATAATATCGCCATGTCCATCAGTCTGTTCGTTTGTACATTACATCCGTTGTACTCGCAGTTTGTTAATGTCATAAAGCTGAAATTTGACATGGTTTTACATATTAGCATCGTTTACGTACCGGGTACTAGGAATTTAAAATATATAGGTATACAAAGGCTTGAAGCTTTTGTATACCTGTGTATTTTGCACTGACTACGGTGAAGTTAAAAGGTACAGTGGAGTCGAAATGTTATTTATGTGTTCCTATATAAGTTTGTATGTATTTATATACGTATGCAGGCATTTATGTATATAGGCATATATGGATATATTTGGATTCATTAAACGTTGAAAATACCTGTCTCTATTTCAATAAAAAACATATTCTTAAATTAGTCGCAAATTCATTACAATCTGACTGACAGGGGTAATAAACATACATAGATAATAAAAACAGAATATAAAATTTTTTATCCTTTTTGTTCCCAGTATATTGTAATACTCATATGTGTATGCGAGCGTGCGTGCACGTGAGATAGAAAGAGAAATGTCGACTAGGCGCCGATTCTAAAAATATCTAACACTAGCGTCATTTTGCAAATTAAATTATCATTTATTTTTTTATTTTATATCATTTATTCGTAAATTTATTAATGTAGAAACGATACTTTACCGCAATGATACGACAAATATAATCATCTTATATATTTTAGTGCGCTTCTTATTTGGCGGTTATTTGAAATCGTTTCAATTGCTGTTAATACTGATTTAATATTTTATTGTTTGTACCGAATATTAAGTCATCTACTACTCATGACTTTCGCTTTTCACTGATTTATTATTTTCATTTTACTCAGAATAATATTTGTTTATATCATTTTACTTTTTATATTGGACACATCGTCATTTTATGTTCCCATTGGCTTAAATTTATCAAATTACACACGAAAATATTTCACAAAACATAGTTCCTAATTCAAAGAAATAAAAAATAAATGTGATGCAATTATTTTACTATTTTATCAGTACTCAATAACTAAATTAATAGTAAGGATTCCCTTGTGGATAATTATGAGTTAAACGGAACTACGCTCGGAAGAGTTTCATCCCTGAGGGATTTTGGTATAATTATTAAGTCGTCTCACATTTCACAGTCGTATTATCAAAACTTGTCAAAAATCCTACAAGGTCTAGTACCTAGTCTAGTAGTTTATTTTACAACATTCACGATTTTCATGGAATAGAATATGTCGTGACTTTGTTAAAATATTTACTCTGTATTATTTTTGAAGCGGATGACTTTATCTGTAAGGTCTTCCTTTGGAGCTACTTACATTATGCTGAAGGAAATGGAAAGAATTCAACATGTTCATATATTACATAATGTTCGATTTTTATATATTTATTTCTTTCAGATTTTATAATGGGCACGGTACATCGTGTTCTTTAATAACGAAGGAAAATTCATTGGATCACGCTTTTTTAATTATTAGACCAAAACGTTTATAGCATCTCAATCCTGTGTTTAGTAGTGCTGTATGATTTTGGTTATTTATGATTCACGCACGAATAACCTGCAGCGTTCGCCAGTCTCTCGTGCATTGGTCAGTTACTAGACAAAGTGATGCTTTTTTTTTAAGTTTTATTACATAATTTACCATTTATTCTTAAGGTAATTTTATATATACAAACACTTTGGGTAACTTTCAAAATTAAGCATAGGGTTTTCAAGAAAGAAGTTAGTAAACAAATATATATATCCCATAATTTTAAATATAAAATACCATAAAAATAATAAACATAATTTTAAAATACCATAAAAAATAAATGAAACTCCGTGATGTAGTATTATTTCCACTTTATTTAAATTCTTAACCACGACTTGGTTTTAATTGTATGACATCTTCAGTTGGGCAATTTGTCAGGATGTTTATTATTGGTTTCACATTTACTTATTCGCAGATATTTGCCGTTTCGTTAACTTATAAATTTAGAGGTTTTTGCTACTCTGAACGAAGCGAAAATATAAATTCACCATTTAATTATTTATGTAGTAATAATAAAAACTACGACTTAGATAAAGATTAGAATCAGTGGTATAATTGATTCTCGTTCCATTTATAGTCGGTTCTAAACAAAACGAATGCCGTCTACATACTAATAATATTGTTCACAGATATTATACAGAATTTGATCAGGCAAAGGAGTTGAAAAATATTGGGTCAGTAGACGATTATTTAAAGAAACAGCAATCATTCAAAGTTTAAAACTCACCTAATCTTTTAATTACACAATTATTCCTAAAAAATGATGTATTTTGGCCTTCTTGATTATGATTTTTGAACTGATTTTTATTTGAGCAGCGACGGTAAATTTATCTAATAATAGGAAATTGGATACAAAATAACTGAATAAGTATACCCGAAAAAACTTAAATTAATTAACTTAACCTGATGAATAAATTTAAGCAAATAACTTAGTTTGATTACAATTCAACCTTACAAGAACACAATTTATCACTATTACCAAGGAATTTAGATTCATTACAATAGACTTGCTTACCTTACAATATAATATTTATATACTGATCATACAAAAATCTCACCGAACTCGTTTCATAATACCTCTTTAATAGATTAATTGTCGACCGAAAAAAGTTATGACAAAAGCTTTGATCTGCTAGGTATGTCGATTTCGCAGCAAATAAAAATTTATTACTTACATCTAGCATGAAAATAATTCTAAATATTTACTCAATAAATAATCTTATCTAAAACATGACCCATTATTAAACCCTTCCTTCTAGATTTTGCTCTACTTTTTTAAATGATTCAACTAGATGGACTTCGTTTTGTTTAGAAACGACTATAAATCGAACGAAAATTAATTATACCACTGAATCGAATCTTTATCTAAGTCTTGGTTTTTATTTTTTGTACTTAAATAATTAAAACACATTAAATTCATATTGTCGCTTCGTTCAAAGTAACAAAAACCTCTAACAATTTGTTAAATAATTTGACAAATAAAATATAAGTAAATGAGTTAACGAAATGCAATTACCTGCGAATGAGTAAACGTGAAACCAATAATAAACTAAATTTTGGAAATTGTTACATCCATTTTGATTAATCTATTGAAATTAAATATATTTTATGATAATTTAATATAAATTATCATCTCGCTATATGTGATGAAATGTCAAAACTTTGTACGTACCCGTTTTAATTTTAATGTTTAAATTATATTAATACGCGGTTTGATTTTAACATTTGTACACGTAATGTATTAAAAAAATGTAATTATATTCAATTTTGGAAAAAAACTAGAAACGAGAATTAATCCAAGATTTACTAAGCCGACTTCACCGCTTAACTATAACCATCACCCACGAAGTTTATATTCAACCGGTTTTCGTTAATGTTCCTAAATAAATCTGGTTACGTTTGAAAGCAAAATATTAAAAAAAACATAAACGTATAAACCTACTTGCTAAGAAGTGCCTTCATATTTCTTGGCTTGATGGCTCGTTAAGAACAATTACGTATGGATTCAAATTTGAATTCAAATTTGTTGGTAAAAGGTAAATTTAAATAATTCATAAATGAATTCAAAAAGGCAAAGAAAAGTATGTGCTTTTAAATTAATTTTGTAACAAAAGTCGAGTTTATTTGTAGATTAAGTTTATTTACGGAAAATTTGGAATTTATCGTACGAAAGTCGCAATAATTACATTTGCAATCACAGCGAAAATTTAAAAAAATATGAGTATGTGCTTATGAATGGAAAGAAATATTGAAAAAAATATGTCTTTAGCTGTTAAATAACCATATCAAAAATTGCCAACATGAATAATATTAATTCAGTGTTAAAGTTGTAGGCTTTCTTAATTTTCGCATATAATTAAATAATACTATAGATTGTGAATTATTGTAACAAATGATTTTCAATTATCGGAATTCGCTGAACAATCTAGACAATTTTAATTAATGTTTAAATTTATAAAGATGCTCCAACAAAAATAGCACAAGACTTCGGTTTTCCTGCAGATGGCATATTTTCTTCATTTCACCGATGCATGAACGAAGCGAAAATTTTATACTATATTATTGTTTCTGCGTATCTATTGTGTTCGTAATTTGGTTTAAATCTATCTTGGATTAGCTGGAAAAGCTCATGCGATCAATTAAAAGTATGAAATAATAAAATACTTGTATCTTTAGGCATTTATTTAATAATTAAAAAAGTATAATAAAATTCACTTATCGGGAGCAAGCAGCTACTTATTTAGTTATGTTTTAATAACTGTTGTTGGAAAACAAATAAACAACATTAGAATGAAAATTCAAATTGTTTATTCAAAAAATTATCCTCTCTATTATTCTTGTGGTTTAGCAGGCAGGAAACCTTATTTTTGACATTTCCTTCTATTTATCTGTAGGTCACAGTAATAAGTCCATTTATAAGAATTAAATTATGTATATTTCATTTACGCCATACGTACAACGCGTAAAAATGTGAATATATATTCAAAAATGTGTATCTTTCCTATATGTAATATGGGGATGATATTTTATATCTACATACCACGCTATGCAGGATATCATTGAATAGGTATATGAAAAATATTATTGAAGGTACCTCTCGAACTGAAAAAGACTTAAAAATCCTAAGTGTAAGGAACTGGATGTCTCTGGCCAAGAACAGGAAAGCTTGGCAGTTAATTCTGCGGAAGGCATGGGGCCCATCTGGAACTGTCCAGCCATTGAAGAAGAAGAAGATCTCTCGAACACTTTTTGGGTAAAGGAATCCATATACGAAATATTAAACTTGAAAACGATAATTTTTATTAGATTTACATGTAAGCTAAATCGCTATTTTCGAGCATGAGCAAAATTATTCACAATAATTGTATATATACTTAACAGGTCTTTATTTATTTTGTATTTAAAAAAATAATATTTTTGTAATTATGCCAAAAACTTCTAACGAAACTAAACATCGATTTCCATGAAACGATAAATTTTATTTTATCCCCTTTTATTAGCCCGCTTCTTGTCAGTTTATTTCTTTGTTTGTCCGGTACAAATTTCGTAAACAGTTTTAAACTAACTTCCCGTTGAGATAAAGATTTAAACTTAAAACGTGGCTCAGAAATGACGTGACAATGCAATTCGCTTTCTTGCCTTTCGGCAAAAAGGAGAATAACCACGCGACTACATTTTTTAAAAATTAATTTCTCGTTGAACTAGGGACCAAACTATCAGGCAAACATAAGAATAAACAAGTTCGTTACAAAGTAATACCGAAGTCAAATATCCGTTCTGTGACCTTTTGACTTATCGTAGATTTTCATAAATTGGCAAGAGAAAGAATGCGTATTTCTCTTATACTTAGAGCTTATAAATATTACTAACGCATAAGATATAAATACTTAATTTACTGACGATATATAGAGTATTAAAGTACAAATGTAAAATTAGGTTTCTAAGTTTCACACACAACACTAAAAAGCAGATATTTTTTTTAATTTACCACGTTTTTGAAATGGACCAAAAAATTCGAAATAATTTTTCTTTGCCTCATAAAGATTTATAACCTGATGCAGACTTATGACTCCCTATATATTGTCCTGCAAATTAGGGATTGTGAATTTTCAATAGCTATAAAAAAATTTCTAAGATTTGAAACGAAAAACGGTGAGGCACATGAAATAAATACATGAGGCGCAGAAAACAAATAATATCAAAGGGTGTAGAGAGTAACTGTCGTTGCGAAAACTCACAAAATAAGTCAGACCATCTGTGGCGCAATACAAATGAAAACGAGTTAAGAGAACTTGCGTTTTACATTATAGGTCGTACAATTATTTTCACAGCTATTTAAAATTCGCCATCACAAATTTCCAGGGCATACGTACGGGAATATAAATCTGTATCGGATTATAAATCTTTGTTGGGCAAGGAGAAATTGTTTTAATTTTTTTAGTCCATTTTAAGAAGGTGGCAACTTAATTTTGTGACAAATAATTTTTAGCTATTTATCAAATATATATATATTTATATATATATATATATATATATATATATATATATATATATATATATATATATATATATATACATGATATTGGTTTTTGGCCGCAAAAAGTAAAGCATTTGCAAAATTATTAAACGTCGCACTGAAAATGAAAATAACTTTAAATGTCCATTAAACAGATGTAACCTTGCAATCAAAACAAAACAAAAATTAATTTTAACTTTGTATGAATATTTTGATTATTTAAAATTGTATATTTATTGTTTAATAATTATTTAACTTAACTTTAATTATTACTAAATTTTCTTAAAAAATAATTTTTATGAAAAAAAATTATTAAATGATCGATAACATTTCAAAGATTTGGTGCTTTGTCAAATTCTTACATAATTTGTAAAACGATTTGGTTAATTGTAATAAGAAGCCAACAGAGGGCATTTATTTTGAAGTTACAATCTCTCTTATTTTTTATACATGGCTTGCAACGTCTCAGTGCCAATATTATTAAATTGCATTTTAAATGAAATACGAAATAATTTTGTAAGGTATAGTACTTTCCCGAAGGAATATATTTTGTTCTATTCTATTTTATTTTGAAAATTGTAAATAAAATATCGTGCGAACTGTTTCCATCCTAGTTCAAAACTGCTCAAAGTAATATTACAAAAAAATAGGGTTTTTAGAAGCCTAGGCGAAGGTTGCTAGAAAACTATGACGATTGTCCTTGATCTTATAATTGTCATACAATCGCTACATTTTTATTTCTGTCAATCATTGTCAGGAAATATATTTACGTTGTGAAAAGTTAATATTTGTGAATAGTTTAATAGAAATACCATGTGTCCTTAGATATTTATGAGCATTTTCCTTGTGTATGGAACCATTGTAAAGTGAGTTCTATCTGGTTATGGCAGGTTTTTTGTTATTTATTATTTGTATATTATTATTTGAGTTACATCTGGATAACTTTTTAATACTTAAGTTATTTTTAAAACGACATATTTTTTTAACACGCTCTTGCATTAGCATGCCTTGGCGTAGATTTGTTATTAGCTATAAATGAAGTATTAAGAATTTTCCACATTTTAAAAACCCATGATTAGAAAATTAGATGCAGAGAAACATTGCATGGTAATGTGAAGCTTATCATTTTATAAATAATATTTTTGCAACGTGATATGGAACTTCACTTTAATTTTAGAAGATCTGTTTGTGCTCATGCTATGAAATGGTTTAAGAAATATTCGACCCACAAGAAATTTACACTTAATAAGTATAATTTTCTTCACTATAATTTTCTTCAGAAATATTTTAGTGCATTTAAATTTATATCTCCGGATTAAGTAAAACCTTATAAAATTTCATAAAAGAAGGAGAAAAAGAAGCCTAAAAGAAGGTAACAAGAGTAGCATTTACAAAAATATGTACTAAATTCGTTCAATCCCAATGTCAGAGTCTTATTAATAAGTAATATTATGTATATTTCACAATTTGTTTCAGGGATCAGTAAAATATAGGGTATCAATTTTGCAAGTCACTTTTCATCACTACTTTCTTGTAAGGCAGCCTCAAGCAATTACATTTACAGCTATTCCACATTAAAAATGTCTGCATTTTTCAAATAATCCTCACTTAGTTTATGTCAGTCTTTCTTATATAATCGATAAACCATACATGACCCATTAAAAGTTCAGAACAGTCAAATTAGATAAAACTATTGGGTTAAGCGCTGCATGTTGACACTAACACGTCTATAAATGAATGGCTTAGTCGAGAGTAAAAACATAAACGTATAAAAGTGGTAAAACCTAAAGTGGTAAAGAAATTAAAGATAGTAGAAATAATACTACATCACGTAGTTTCATTTGATTGTGAATAATTAATTTCTACAAAATTAACGCCAAATATATTCAATATTTAAAAATCTAAACATTAATACTGGCAGTTTTCTAATCCTACCTAAAGAATTCAACAGATATAAAATTGAATTTCTTATGACATGTTAAAATAATCTTATTCTGGCATTATCTGTTGCCTTTATTTTAAATTACATGGAAAATCTATATAATTTAATATTGATGAAAATAGAACCAAGTTTTACTTTTGACAATGATACTGGGAAGATACGAAAGGAAATTAATTCGGGACTACGTTAAAAAGTAAAATTATCCATTTTCTCATAAAGCATTTTTAAAGTTACAAAAAATTAATTTTCCAAACCACTCATGTGTTAAACATATATTTCATAATTTTATTATCATCAAAAACGTGCAATATGAGGCAAAGACTTTAATTTCATATTAAATCACTAACTCTAGCTAACCTGGCTGATCTAAACTTTACATAATCGGAATTTAAATCGATACCAAGTATCTGAAAATTTTCGGTATTTTACAACAAATCTTTCAGGAATCAAAATTCAACAAATCTTTCAAAACTTTCAGGAAAGAAATAACTTTCTACAACAATGTGTTTCAGCAACGAAATTTTACACTGCTAAAGATCACGTTATATTTTGGTTATATCATTTTCATTACATAGACAAATACAACAGTTAACGACAATTACTCCCAGATGGCCTCTGTATGTATAATGAAAAGAAACTAATCATTTTCCTAGCTGTCATCAGGAGATATTATATAATCATAATTATATAATCTTGAAAGATATTGATATTAATTTTAAGAAATAAAAATATGTTTTGAACTATTTGCATAACATTTCCTGATTAATGCAAAATGGTATAAGATGTATTCACTAAAACATTCCATACTGCACAATGCAGTCAGAAACTTTACAATGTATGGCGGCTATGGAAAAGGGTGCTTACGATATTGTAAATTAGACTATGTCCTACATCTATAATATTTTATATTAAAGCTGGAGTCTATAATCAAGCCATCTGACAAAACCTTCGATTAGATAATTAGTATGTTAGTTTTAAGGCTCTCTAAAACTACTACACGTTTAAACACAATTGTTTTAAAAATATTTTCAATATAGGTACACTAATTTAATAAATTCAAATAGGTACATTGGTTCGATAATTTTATGTTAATGTGAGTAAAAAGCTCCAAAATAAAAAGCTTCATAATCTCTTTATTCGTTTAAGAAATTCATTATTCACAATTTAAATGAAACTACATGATGTAGTATTATTTCTACTTTCTTTAAGTTCTTTACCACGACCTAGGTTTCGTTGTATTACATCTTCAGGTGAGCTATTAGCAAAGATTATAAAAACATCTCTCGCTAATCTGTCTTTGCTAATAGCCACCTGAAGATGTTGTAATACAACGAAACCTAGCTCGTGGTAAAGAACTTAAAGAAAGTAGAAATAATACTACATCATGTAGTTTCATTTTAATTATGTACCATCGAATCGTTAAAAGCAAAATATAAAAAAAAATAAAATAGGAGTAGAAGTAGAAGTAAGTTTCTAACTTTTGGAAAATGGTAATTATTAAATTACTATTATTTTTTTTTTTAATTTTTAATAAGTTTTAGTGAGAAGTTAATATATAATATTTAACGTAATTCCTTATTTCGCTTTGAATATTATAATTTATAATATGTACTTTTATCTGAAAAGTAGTTTGCATTATCGACAGCTGTTATTTAGGTTAATGTAATAAAGAAGGTGACCAAAATCTTACGCTTTTATTTAATTAAAAAAATAGCTACGTATCATGGTAATCAAACAGTAAAATATTTCTTTTGTTTTATTTATGGAAGATATGAAGATATCAAGTTACAACAAAAGTCTAGTTAAAAGTAAAGTAGAGTTTATGCAAATTTGTTTGAAGTAGAGAATTTTCACCAACGTGAGGTAAAAAAAAGAAATTATGATGTATACAATTTCCTTGAAATTTAAATATTACAAAGTCCATAAAATTAACAAGTAGGTAATAATAGTAATTAGTTTAAGCAAGTTTCTTTAAAGTAGAGAATTTCCATTAGCGTGAGGTAAACGAAAGGGATTATAACATTTACAATTTTATTCAATTAATATAATATAACTCGAGTTTTTCACTGAGTTACTTGCCAGTATTGAAAAGGAATCTTCAAAATTTTTTTATGAAAACTTATTTGAAGAAATAGTACGTTTAAAAATATTCCAATCACAGGATATTTAAAGACTATGGCAAAATAAGGCCACCGGGCTTTTTATGAAGCAATGTCAAATGGTATCTTCAATCCTTGATAATCCTTTCGATGATTGATGTAAATTGAAAATAAAAAAATTTATGAATTGAATTAGAGACTGAATTCTAAAAAATTAGTTTCTAGTTAACATCTAAAGTCGGCTGGCGTAATTCAATGAAAAAATACTTCAATACATTTTCTCTTCATTCATCTGTCCTTTGTGTATTGTAAGTAAATTTATATATGTATATACGTAAATTTGTATAGGTGTGTATTATATATATATATATATATATATATGTATATATATATATATATATATATATAACCGACATTTTAATCACTAGCAATGGTTGCAACTAGCAACATTAAAAATATAAAATTATTTAGTTTATATTACCTGCATTCCTGAAGCTCGCATTCTCGAAATCGCTCGCTCGAAATCAAAATCGCTAGTTCACGCTGCATCGTTGATAAATCGTATCTCTACATCTACATAAGCATGCAAGATTACCAACTATTTGGATTATAGTATCATATAGAATATTCTCACCATTGTTAGATGCTATATACAATTCCATACAGTTTAAGTGTCCGATATTGTACGTAGTTGGCACGACATGGTCACGAAACTTAGTAAGAACATTAAGAATCCTTGCACAAAATTATAAAAATATAAGCAACATCCACGCTTATATAAAGAAATCAATAATACATAAAATATTTTTGACAGTATTTTCATTATCCTTTTCTCCAATATTTTCGAATATTCTCTAAACGTTTTCAAGTGCATTTAGTTTTGAGAACTTTTAATGAAAATTCTATAAACTCAAAACCAAGACACATTCAAAATATCATAAATTGTTTGAAACTAATAATTGTTTTGTTTTATAAAATAATTTAGTTCCACTTTTCTGAAAGTAGTGTGTCAGTTTATTCCAAGCTTATTTAAATTTGCTATATTATTCAACGTGATTGGTAAAGGAGTTTCCACATTGAACGCGAGGAAGCTGATATTTTTTTACTGTTTCCAGTTGACATACTTTCACAGAGCTACAATGATCAAATATCTTTTTCGAATTTTCATCAGTAATATTGTTATATAGTTAAGTGCAATTCAGATCTCACATTACAAGACTTCTGTATTGTTTAGAACATCAGGTAGTTTGGAGAAAGTATATCAGACGTATATGCTGGTCTGTGGCAAGTATCTATTTATTCACTGTAAACTCTCTCGGTACTATCATATAGATATCGGCTTGTACAATTATGAAATACACGTATATTCATTATACTTTGTACGGAACATACATACTATATTCTTATCTAATTTAAGCATTAGTATAATCTTTCTATGAATATTTTATCAATTTCAACATGATTTGTTTTTAACAAATAGGAAACCTAAATTTTCCTTTCATTTCCAAATTGGAAAAAGAAATTTAACATTTAAAAAAAGCAGAAAAAGAAACGGGACAACAGGTGATATTTAATGTTTTAGAAACCCCGTTAAAATCTCTTCAAAGTGTATAAATGGAACCCTAAAATTGATTGAAGCCAAAAACAAAAGTAACTTATCTCCGGAATTAATACTTTAATATGAAAATGTAGGAAATGGTATATTATGTTAGCTTATGATGTAAATATTAATTTTATAGGTAGGTTGGTTGATTCTAGTGCTTCTTATTATGACAAATAACTAATATTTTTTTGAAGAGAAGAAGGTTATGTAGTGGAAATTTCATAATATATGACAGTTTCAAACGACTAGAAGATATATAGAGAAAACAAGAACGAAATAATATTGGAAATATGTTATAAGGCGTTATTTACGTATCAATTTGTCTATCAAATTGCTGCCTGTTGTTAAAATGACAGGTTTTGAAGTATGTGTTGATATAAACGAGTGTAACATTTTAATGACGGGGAAATTTTTATTTACGTTATTGCGAATGTACTTCTATTCATGTCAACAGATTGGCTCAGCAGAGAGGATCAATTATACCATTATATTTTCATCAAAATACAGATATATATTGCAAGACGACGCATAGCCAATACAAGACGCGGCTAGAGGGGAATGAACTGATGATGAAATTAATTTATCTAATTTAAGTGTTTTTCTTCAAGTCGGACGACAATATTCGGACGGCAATATTCTCGACAACAGTCTTATAAATTTATAATTTACAACTTATTTTAATAATATCTCTGCTCCCAACAGTATCGTAGGTGTATTCGTAGGTGTATATTTAGCCGTGGGTGTTTATATATCGTAGGTGTATGTTTAGCCGTAGGTATATATATATATCGTAGGTATATATTTAGCCGTGCATTATTTACAATTTGTTATTTGGAACGTTCTTAAGATCATATATAACGACACAGCCATTATATTTTTAAATATTTTAAAACTCGTGTAAACACTATCAATAATTAAAAGGTCTTAAAAATTGTTGGTTTAATTTAAATTAGTTTGATTCCAATTAAACGGTATATCCTAAATCTAAAAAGGATTTTCTCAATATAAAAAACAAAGCTTATTCAAACTTTGCTTTTCTAAATTGTAAAACCTTTATGAAATTTATTTCTTTAAAAATAATAATACAGGAATATACTTATTGGGAAGAGAATCCATAAATTTTGTATTTCTGTACTTGAAAAGAGAAACAAAATCTCATGTCCGCACTGTATTTTTACATTCATATTAATATATTTTATAAACGGTATTTTTAAGTTCAGAGTCTTTAGTGCATATTTTTAGTTTTTGCAACTATCGCTACCTCCATGTCATCAACTCATCCTCCTGTAGTTGCATCTCTCACAAGTTTGTCGATAAATAAGTTTGATCTTTTAATTTTTCCGTAAAGTCGGCACTGTCTGTTAATGAAGGCACTAAATAAGCGATAGAAGGTTCACCTTCAATATCTATTATTTACTAACCAACAAAACACGGATGCATACTGTTACAATTATAATTTTAAGAATTAACATTTTAAAATATTCTAAATAACGTATTTGATATTGATCTTGCAACTTACATTTACCCACTACCTTGCACTTGCAACCTACCGAAATATTATTTATCTCGTCCAAAATTAATCCTGCCTTTATTTCTGTTATAAGTACTTAAAAAAGAAGTAAAGCTATATTATACAAGTAATTAATTATATTTTTTAAAAGATAATAATATGAAAAACAATAACCTGTATAACCATCTAGAAAAGAAAAAAAAGATACAACTAGAATTGTGTCGTATGGCTACGCAATGTACTTTCAATTCGTTTCTGTGTAATAGATATTTTAGGTCTATTATCTACATCTTTGTCTTCTCTCTATCTTCAAAACTGCGAAATTCAGAATTATGACACGATTTCTGTTAGTAGAAGTTTGCGTGTAGTTACCAGAAAACTATGGCGAAAATTTAATTTTTCTTAGTTTGGTGTATTCATAATAATTTTAGTTCTTTGAGAGATATACTAGGTAATGAATTTACATGGTGAAAAATAAAATTATTATTTGCAATAGAACTACTAAGTACCCTTAAATGTTTAAAACAGTGGTAAGTTATCATGAAAAATTTTCGTACTCGAATTATCAATTAACCAAATGTGGTGGAAATCGATTCTAACTTTAAATGATCCTCAGAATGATTAGTAATAGTAATTACTCAATCTAACGATTTAATTCAAGTTCAGATCAAGTATTATTCGTTAGTGGTGAAATTAGATTTATTCGACAGTTTCATATTTGACCCTTGATTGTAAAGTGACTTCCAGTACTTATGCAGAAGTATAAAATAAACAAACATTTTTTTTATCTCACTTACACATCTATCATGACACTGTTTAGTTCCCTTACGATGGTAACTTGTGTTTTATCACACGTTCGCTTTGTAATTCATTCGCATTTGTACGTCACTAATTGGTAATTCCTAAAGATAGTTATCAAAATATCTCGAAATATTTCTATAATCGAATGTTTCTATTATTATTACTTACAATCGTCACCACTAATTTATAAATGTCTCTGCATGTACGGGACCTTCGTAGTGCGTAAACTGCACTTGACGAGTTTATTTTGTACCATATGTGCATAATATGCACATAAAATGATCTGTTTCATTGCTGATTCGAAAAATTTGCATACATATTTAATTTGATTAAGAAACATAGTTCTTAAAAAAAATCTAAAAAATTAGGTGCTTGAAAATTTAATGATTTAAAGATAATATAATTTTAGTAATTGGACCTTCCCAACAGAAATTCCCATATAAATATTTTCGAGTGTAAGCTATTGAAATATGTGCGGGATAATATGTGTTACCACTACTATGCCAAATTTCGAGTTGCTACATCAAGTGGTTTCTAAGAATAACGGCTGTAACGGACAAACGGGCAGATGCGTGAATAATTTTAGAAGGATTCTGCAATTTCTTTCGGAGGTACGGAACGCTAAAAAATGTAATAAAGGATAAATTATTACAATCTTGCCAATTGTGTATTTTTGTGGGTGCACGCAATCGCTTTGACATCATGAAGTAAGATATTTCAAATAGATAAAATTATTTACCTTGATTATGATTGGTCAATCCAACTATAATTGCATCAAGCACGAGCGCATCTCAGCGCGTTATGAGAAGCCGCTGTGTAACTTACTATTTATATGGATGACGGAAACTATATTTTCGTTGAATGAACATTTTTTTTTTCTGTTTTACTATCACGTTAACCTAAATTGTTCTTTGACAAAATAAAGAAAAGGAAATGAATATTTTACTCTTTTTTTCATATTTCAATCAAATCCTCTAAACATACTCAAATTTAGCGTTTTTGGCGAGGAATGAGTTGCAAAAAGCTGATTTCCATGAAATAAATGTATGAAACCAAATGTAATCTCATTGAATTATAGATGAAAGTTTGATCTATTCTATTCATTTCCAAATGATTATACTAAATATTTCCATAGATTAGATTAAACTTGCCAAAATGGAGGTTTTTCGTCAAAAACGTAAATGAAAACGTAACTCGTCCTTGACACCGAGGCAGTGGAGCTCACATACTCACATGAACGCCTACGGGCGCATACGCACACGCACACATCCATACGCACGAGCATACACACGTATATATTCTCAATTTTTGCACCTTTTATTCTTTGTAAATATACTCAATTCCAGCAGAACCTCGAGTTCAAATCTTTGTATGATACAGACTGACCGATTGATGATGAAGATGACTAAATACTTATTGCCTAGGTTTTCATAGATAATTATCATTATCGTTATCATAAATCAACAATTATTTGTTAGTGTTGAGGATCGTTCTGGACGTGAGAATTAAAAAATTAATAAAAATGCTTAGAAAAATCGATACAAAAAGAATATATTTTCTTGTAATATTGTGGGAAATTACCATGAAGGAAAATTCTATGAGAAACACGGTACAAATAAAAATTTATATATTTTATTTATTTATGTATGAACTCATATATATATATATATATATATATATATATATATATATATATAAGTTCTTATTATTATTATTATTAAGCTATTTAAGTATATATATATATCTAATTTCGTTTCAACGCTGTTAAAAAAATTGTAAATAAAGTTTCACGTACTTATTTTATTTTATTAATAAACACATTATTTTCATTCATTCAACATGTCAGTGGAGTTAGACAGTCCCAAAAAGGGAATATTTTTAATAAGGGACATTAAACATCAAATTACTGGTTCAAAATGTTCCTCTAATGGACAGCTACTAGTAGTTCTGTTCCATAATATTCGTGATGTGAATTTAAGTGTAAATGACAGCACAAATCTTACTATTCGGGAGTCTGTTATATATCGGAAAAGGCCGACTAAATCTCTACGCAAGTTTGTAAAAAACCTAGTTACCTTGTACCAAGTTTGGAGAGATTTGCAAAAAAATCAAACAAAACTCAAGAAATGTTTGACCAGCATCGATAAGAGTTTGTAACAAACTTAGATAATTTCTTTGACATTGCACACGAGGATGCGCTTCAATTAATAAAAATAAATGAAAATAAGACAATACAGAATAAAGCACAGATTCTCTACTGTGATACTACTGCTTTAAATACAGGTCGTATTAATGATTCCTGTGTGCATCTCGAAACGAAACTAAAGAGAGAAATGCTTATTTTTGTTTGCCGCTATCACATCTACGAATTGGTATTAAAAGGCGTGTTTGAGGCAAAAATTAGCCAAGTGACTAACCCTGATATTCCATTGTTCAAAAAGTATGCCGGTCCCGAGAGAATATAAAGCTGCACGGAAAATCTATCGCCAGAATGATTCGGAAATTGACAAAATGCTAGAATTTTACCGAACAGAATTGACTAAAAAAATGGCTAGAGATGATAATCGAGAATTAATAGAACTCTCAATATTATTTTTTGGCAGAGATGCACAGAAAAAAATTAAGATTCGGCCTCCAGGCACCCTGCAGCAAGCTCGATGGATAGCGAAGGCAATTTGTTCATTAAAAATATCTTTACTTAGCTAACAATTCGGGATTTCAAACAAAGATAAGGTATCCCTGTTAGAGTCTGCCTATTCATCGTGACATCCTACGTAAAATATTGTCTGCAATGCACTCTAGCGGTAAAAGCACCTTACTAGAATTTATGCTATGCCATGCAGGCTTGCAAAACAATCAATAAATGCATCTGAAAAGCAGCTTTACAGAAGTTCTGCCTCTATTTGACGATGATGTAGACCAAGAACCAAAATTAAAAATAGTTAATATCTTAGCCAAAGAAAACTCATCAGCCTAATAAAGAAGAACTTTATGGCCCACTTTACGGTTAGTTCAAAAAGTAAAAATATTAATTTTCCTTTCTTTTCTTTTATTATTTTGTTATATGACAACTATTCTTTGTATTTTAATTTCAGAAAAAAATATCGATGACTTTGTTTCGATTAAAGGCAAGTCCTTGTACTTCATGGTCAAATCATGATTCGTTTCAGCATGCTAAATAAAAGGTGCTGAGAATGAAAGCAGTTAACGTTACGACTGAAAGAGCAGTTAAGTAAATTCCAAATTTAATAAATAATGTCTTTCTCATGGTAAACACTTCATAATTAAATGTAAGTAAAACAGTGTTTTATTTACTCAATAAACATTAAGGTCCAAAATCCCCCCATAACTTCCATACTAAGTTTTATGTTATTGTTATTTGATCGTAATGATATTTATTATTTCAAAAAACCCTTGTCGCAAGTTTAAATTTTGTTATTCATTGATTTTTACCGTTTATGTTTCTGTTTTTATTTAATGCAACCAAGGATAAAAGAATGTGAGACTTAAAATATGTAACTTAACGATATAATGAACGTTAAATTACTGTGAAAAAACTATTTGTATAATATTTGTTCTATTTTAATCAAATAATGTAGCTAAAAATCGAAAGGATCTTTTTTAAAGACATGCGTGAATATTTAATACAAAATATTTATTAATCACTCAGTATAGAAAGTTTTTTTCGTCTTTAATATAAAAATAAACTGTATTTTTTCCCATTATATAATAATTGATTTTAAAATAAACTATAATAAATCCAACATGTTCTTAATAATAGTTATATTTCAATGTTTCCGTGAAAATAAAACCTCTATGAAAAAAAAAACTTAAGAAACTTAAAAAATACTATACAACGTCATCTAATAATTATGCTCAACCTCAAACATGAAAGAATAAATCTGCATTAAGATGAACCTTCTGTCTTTCTATCGTTTTGTGAAAGTGATTTAAATCACAAGATGTCCCACATAGATAACGTTAACATTGTAGACAATAGGCGATCAGCGATCTTTAGGAATTTATTACCTAGACGGTTATATGGAGAATGCCCTGCAAATTCAATTTTGAATTTCTTTACCCTAATATTTCAAACAAGTAGGTAAGGTAGGTAAGTATATATTAACAGAAAAATAGTCATTTCGCAGTCCTGCTACAAAAATAGGTTTAATGTTGTAAAAGTTCAGAATAACGACTTCTATTAAAATATTTTCCACAGTAACGACCAATACAGAAAAAAATGTAGAAAAGAAGTATTTGAAAACCAGGAATATTCCATGTTTTAAGGCGAAGCTTAAATTTAGTTTCGTAATTAATAAATAACCATTTTAGTGGAGAATGTTCGATATAGTTAAATATCACACCTTGTTTTGTACCTTTCCTTTATTTAAATAATTTTTCTTTAATATATTTACGTTTTTTCTTCTTTTATTTGTGAAATATTTTTATAAAAAAGTTAAAGAATTTTGAATGGGACTAAAATATTTTTGTTTGAAAAACATGGTGTAGGGAATATTTTCTTATTGTCTTGGTTTTTATTGATTTTAAAATTTTTTCATTATTTTTTCTTATTTTTGAAAAGAGTTTATCAATTTTAAATTTTTGTATATGTGTATTCTACTTGGAACCATTACTGCTAGAAAGGCAGTGTATATTTTGTAAACATTGTTAAAAAATATATGATATATAATCTTTTATTAAATCGAAGTCGTCATCAAACAACATTTAAGAAGAAGAAGGGCTATGAAAAAACAAAATGTGTGTAAATCCATTTATATTTCATTACAAGCTATTTTCATCTTATTCATATTTCATCCTCATGGGCGTAGAAAAAAGCGTCTCTGGTTGGCCGAGTGACTACATAGTGTATGCCATCACTATACAGACCGATCCGGTTGCATTTTACGCCTACCCCTATACTCGAAGTCGACATTGTATATTTTGATAATGGAAATAAACGGGGAAAGAAATGGATAAATTATATTAACCTTATTTTATAATTAGGAACCCATAGAAGCTGCCTTACTGTGCCATTTTAAAAACACCTGTATATGACTAGAAACATATTTCTTGGAATTTATAGAAAATATTGTACTCTTGTTATTTTTTTATAATAGAACTTATTTGATCTATGTAAAAGTTTTACCTGTATATGCACCCAAAATATACACATGCTTAATTTTGTTTGATAAGGTACTGAAAACATAATACAAGTTGATCCCGCGAGAAACGAATTTTCTGTTTGAACCCATATGTATCTAATACGTGAATTTTTTAATATTTAATAGCGCGTAGTATTACTATTTAATCATTTATAAAAATAATATTATTTTAGCACGTAAAAATCTTGTCGAGATTAATTATCACACATAGAAAATATGGACTAAAAATCACATTTTACTATTCTTTTAAAACTCCTACGCAAAAATAATTTCTGAGAATACGATGTGACAAATGTTCATGCAAACACATGAATACTTAGGTTCGAAATTATTTTCTTTTTAAAAGATGGTACAATAAAATAAAAAAAAGCTTTAAAACACTCAGTTACTCTATTTTTCCTGAACGATCATATGAGAAAGAAGAAAATAAATCACTTTTGGTAAAAATCCTGTGGGACCGAAATTGAAAAGAATTATGGTATATTGTATTTGTTTAGGGCTAAGAATACGCCTTTTTGTACGAAGCTACTCCCTAAAAATGACAATTTACATTTTGGCAGCTTAAATTTGCTAAAAAATTAAACCCAGCATCTGTTCATATGTAATTGTTTGTAAATATCCTGAACATAATAAAAATCACATACCAAAAAAGGAAAATAACATTTCCGTATGTGAATTACTAAATCTTCGAGGGCCTACTCCCCCTTCCTCTTTAAAACATGCGAGTGCATATGTAAATACCCTTTCATTTATTATCTTCACGGCTCTTTCGTTTAATAATGTTTACGACATGTAATTTTCTTTAACCGTAAAAAAGTGGAATTGAAAACGTGATGTGAAGTATTAAATCTGACGTATGATTTTTTTGTTTATGTATAGAGATGATATTATAAACTGACAATTTTTCTAAATGGTATTGTAATAATAGACGAGTTGTGAATTAAGAAAAATATTGGAAAAAATGCCTAACTGTGGTATATAAGTAGATTCATACGTTTTGCTATAAACCTTTGTAATTATAATTATGTCATTAGCCATATTTAATATTACCCTTCAAATATTATATAAATTTTCGTTTTCATTACTATTCTATAATAGGTGATAACTAACCCACCTGCATTTTGAATAAAATAAAATTAACACGTTAAATTCACAGATAAATACTTCTCGTTTATTGGCCGTGTGCATTCTACAGAGAGGGGATAATGAAATAGACCACAGCGGTCGCTATAGCAGAAAGAGAAATGTCTAAAGGCACGAGATAAATATTGTCATAGATAATATAATTTACCTACTTAGGTATATTGTCGTGTTTACTTTTGAAACCAGTGCATTTTAGCGAAAATGCCAATTTCACTGACTTTTTCAATGAAAGAATGTACATAACAACAACGTATTTAAAAAAAATTGATGTTAGTCCAGAATACTTTATTATGAAAAATTTACTGGATAAAAACAATTACTCACAATAATACTTCCTTTTTATGTATCACATTTTTTTCAGTATTTTCACCTTAAATTTATGATTAGGTGATACCTACTTAGTAACAGATATAAATATGAATGATGATAATAAGAGAAAAAGTTAGTGAAAAATGCTTCAGCAATTAAGAAATAAAGTTATTCATTATGAGTAATTTTTTTTCAATCAATTTTCATAATAAAAGAATCACGACTGAGTCCTTTTATTTTAAATACGTCCGATTTTATGTATATTCTTTAATCACAATTAAATTAAACTACGTGATGTAGTATTATTTCTACTTTCTTTAAGTTCTTTACCACGACCTAGATTTCGTTCTATTACAACATCTTTACGTGGGCTATTATCAAAGATCTTTGCTAACAAAATTAAGGCCAAATATATTCAATATATTCTTTAACTTAAAAAAGTCACTGCAATTAGCACGATTACCGTAGCGAACTCTCCTTTTATGCAATAAAAGCAAATTCTCGAAATGTGATACAATAATTGTTGTGTAAGAATTTGTAAAAATGTATCAAGAAATAGCAAATCCAAATGTTATAGATTTCCAATATCGAAGTAGGATAACCATGGATAAGTTTTGTAAAATGCATTTCTTATCAGATTATTTGTAGTTGGAAGGTTATATATATTAATATAATATATTATATATTATGGGTACAGACCATTAAAATCTTATTATTATTCGTTAGTAAAAGCATTTATTTACATATTTTTCTCTACTTTGCAATTGATAACAAGAGAAACCATATAACATAAATTATCACGATTTTGTCGAAAACACTAATAATACTTACCATAATAGTACCTGCAACGAACATAAAAACAGTTGATAAGTAGGTAGGGACACAATATAAAGAAAACGTACGTAATATAAGTCACAGTGGATTTATTTCATTATTTTTATTTTATTCATGTCGAAATTTTACCAAATCCGTTAATTTGAACACACAAATAACACTGACTCGCCTTTAAAGTTGCGGACGCGTTGATGTCACGCAACCAGCAATAAGGTAAAGAAAAAAATATTATTCTATTAATTTAACATGTTATCAAGCAGAAATTCTGTAGAGTAATATCATATTAGAAATATTTATGAAACTGTAAATCCTTTATTGTATTCTTAAATTTGAAATATATAAATTCAAAGTAATGAAAATATTGGTGCAATCTTTACTCGATTAATTATGTAATTTTAAAAATGAAGTGGAATGTCTCACGATATTCATTTCACTTATCATGCAATTTTTTTATGGTTTTCTAAAATGTTATGCATTATAATAAAAAGGTTTTTCTTCAATTATCTTCTAGTTAAGCTTATGTTTTAATCTATATTATATTCATGTAATACAAATTTTCGCTCTACAATTTTTGTAAAGGGCAATTTTTTGCTTTCAAAATTTTACGTTGCTTACCTACCATATACAAACGCTAGTAAATCACAAATGCAAATCTAAGATGATGCTGAAAAGCATTCTATATTATATTATTTCCCATTTTATGATGATATTTCGGTATTTATTTGCGGTATCGAAGTCTTTAATACGTGTAGAAATTAATTATTTTCATGTATTACTATAGTAAAATCGAAAAAGAAATTCGTATATTTTCCATATATTCGAAGGAGCACACTAAGTCATATGAACGCTAGGCTATTCAATACGGGAAGAAAAGAGTGAGGTTGATATTTCCACTAAAAAATTATTTCGATGTTGTCTCCATTCATATCGATGCATTTATTATCTTCATGAACCCTTTTAGAATCTGATCATGATAAGCAACAATTACAGAATATTTTTTGTATAATTTATTTTTGTATATTTATTTATTTAATTATTTTTCAAAGAACCATGTTCAATTTATACGTCACCGCAATCTGCTGGACATGTGTAAACACTAAAACTATAATAGTTTTCTATAGAAATAATGAGATAAATAGTTAATAAAACAGAAAAAAACAAACATTAATTCAAGTTAAAAACAAAACCTAATAATTATCAAACATAAACTATCAAGCAACACCATAATCATATTCCTAAAGCGGTCAGTATAGCGGAAACACATATTTATATTGGGCGCCCATATACTACCGCGTAAAAAACTAGTGAGTCCTGCAGAATATTCCTGAGCGCTCCATGTATATCAAATAAACTATGACTCAGTTTGCTCACGTTAGACTTAGAAACATAAAACCTTACTAAACCGAGATCGAGGGATTATCAATATAATTATTTTAAAATTTTAAGAAAATGGATAATTGAAAGCAATTCCCATCGGAGTTGAAGGAAAGTATGACTACGTCCATTATAAAATGTGAAGAAAAAAATAAGGTTGATAGCCATTTATTTTTTTTCATAAAAAATTATTAAACTTTTTTTAATATTTTCTCCAATATGAGGACATAGGTTACTTCATGCGGGGACCAGATGATTACATAAGTTTCGAAGATATTATGGAATAAAGAGTTGAACAAGCTAAAATATACGCAATATTGTGGAAATCCTGAGAATGTTGCATGATATATCTTAGCAACCTGTGGCGTTCTGACAAGTTTCAGTAGTATAATGGTGAAATGTTAGATGGTTGTCCATAATCAAACCGAGATCACGCTCGAATTGTACCGCTTCTAACACCATTCAATTTAATTTATAATTCTGCATCAAGAGTATATATAGGCGGGAATGTGTTATCATTGCGCACTTCCTCACATTAAGTTATAGCTTAGACTCTATTGAACAGCCCACAATGACATTGCTTTCCTACCCGCAGGACTAGTTTCAAATCATCGGCAAACAAATGACAATGAGTAGTGCTAACAACTGATATTTCGGGCTATCTTTCATATCCTAACTCATTTATTGATATAATTCTCGATATTATATATAATTTAATGTCTTTATTTCCATTGTTACTAAATTTGTTCTAAGTCAATATTATTATAATTTGCCATATTCTGCAGATAACTTTCTGTGTAAATACTTCTATTTATTTTTTTATTCTCAGTAAGTAAATTATGCAATAATTTTAAATTTTAATCACCGGGAGCTGACTGATCAGTTTACATTCAATTTCATAAGTCGAGGCCTTGTCAATACCTTTAGTTGCCTATAAAGTAAGAACAGTGAAAAGTATAGACAATACCTCTGGTAAAATAAAAAAGATTTGTCATAACACACATTCATAGGAAACGGATAAGATGGCAAGGACAATAATTAGTTAAGTATTTAAATCATACTCTGAGATTATTATATTTCTACTAATAAGCCGTAATAAAGTAAATATTCTGATAATGTTGCATGGTAACGAAGAGTAATTACATACTTCTTCATCATAATTTGGCTATATTAAATAAAAAAAATTATTTGAAAAGTTACTCCCGAACTTGACATTTATAGTGTCTGATGATTAGTTATTTTTAGGGTTCCATACCTTAAAAACAACGAAACCTTTGTAATATTCACGTGTCCGTTCATTTGTTCTTCATGACTGTCTTTCGCAGAAACCATTAGGCTAACAGAATTAAAATTTGACTTTTTTATTTCGCTAATAACTCTATTATTCTATATTAATTTTATTATACTAATGTTTTGTTATAGTAAAAAACTTTAAAATGTTTTCTGAAAATGTTGAAAAAGGCAAGCATTATATACGAGAAAAGTATAGTAAGATCATAAGATTCACTACATTTTTAAGATTTAGGACAGAAATGTTGGAAATTTTAAAAGGATTTAAAATAAGTATAAGGGAACGGAGGATTAACCATTTTAATTTGTTTCTGGTGAGATGTTTGGTTTTAAACATATTTGTCATATTTATTTCATAATTAATTTATAAAACACTTTTAGCTATTCACTTTCTGTTAATAACTAAATAATATGACATAGTTACAACTATGACATAGTTATAAATAATGGAATTTTAAAAAAATTATACGGAGGAAATAATACGCAATTATTAGTTAAATAAAATAAAGGGTTAATTAAAAGATATTAATAGAAAGTCATACAAACGAAAACGTATGTATAGATCAGAAAGTTAAATTACGACGAGTATATCGTCTCATTATTTCTCTTACCTCGCGGGGAGGTAAAGGTGAATATAAATACTTATATTTCTATAAGCAACATTTTATTTAATACTATCAGTGGCCCTCGGTTTCACTCGCGCGAAATTCGGAATTAGAATTTTATTTCCTCATATTTTGCACTTGATTATAAACTAATATCATGTCAAATTACATCAAAATCTGTCCAGTAGAGTTTGCATGACTGATACACAAAATAACATATCGAAAGACAGAAAAACATTCTGAACGGCTCCTGTTATCATTCTATAAACTAAATCAAACAACTTTTTAAAATATTTTCCATGTACTTAATTTACTCTCTTAAAATTTTATTACACTCGTATGTATCGATTTACGCGATTTTAATGATACAATTTATACAAGGTGTGCTTTGGACTATTAATCGTCTAAGCCATATTAAAACGATATAACGACATAAAAGAATGCTTTGTCTAACGAAGTAAATATGACGCAACTTTCTAGATTTTATGATGCCTTGAAAATGTAGCACCTTTATGTAACCATCATTAAAGTTGAAGCACCGCGCTAGTTGAGTGCAAGTGAATTTGATATCGTCAGTGAAACGTTATTAGAATGTATACTTGTGTTGGAAAAATATATTTCTTTAATAAAAATATGCAAAGAGAGTATTCTTCAAAAGGAGGAAATAAACTTAACGAATATTTTGCAATAAAATTAATTCAATGTATGTCTTTCATTCCTATTGAAATATAATTATCTATCAGTATATTTCCAAAGATTATTCAAAACTAATTGGTTTTCTTTTATCGCCATATTATAATTTTAATTTTTTTATATTTGTGTAAAATGGGTAATGAACCAAATATGATCATAAATATATCGCGGTGCTATTTCTTAAACTATTATATAATTAGAATATAACTCCGAAATGCTACTAAAAACGACAAGGTTTAAATTATCGAGGAACATCGTGGCAAGAATAATTGCAAGCAGCAGCAAATCCATAACTTCTCAAGAAACTCTACAAATGTATTACAAGATTCGAAAAGATGCAAGGATATGAAAAAAAATAATATTTACGTATTCTGATATAATATAAATTATACTCTCTGAAATATGTAATATCTGTGTCTACATTCCTAAGAAAATTAACTGAAATCTCCAGTGATAGGGGTGCAGGTGAGGAAGTTAATTATGCGTTCGACAGAAACTCCACTTCGATTGTAGGGCCTACGACGCAGTTGAATAGGTGTCGTCGTTTAGCCGTCCAATGTGTAATCTAGCGAGTGTTCAACGACACACACAACAGCGGCACGTCTTACCCGAGGGTCATGGCACGATTAAATACAGAAACTACGTAGTTTCCCAGCATATTCTGATGCGATTCTCATGACTTTGACTTCATCGATGCCCCTCCGCCTCCAACACAGCGACGCCTGTTATGTACGTACACGCACCCTTTCACACTGAACCACTCTCAATGTCTCATGAACCTTGAAAGAAAATTAATAAAATAATAACAAACATCAGGCTGGGTTCTAAACTCTCATTCGTCACAAATATTACTAGATTTATGATATGATTCATTATCCAATTGCCTTAATTTTAATATTCATTTTATAAAGATATATACTTTTATAAGTTTTTGATAATTTGCAACAATAAAAATAATCGGCCGTAAGTATATATATATATTTATTTATATATATATATATATATATATATATATATATATATATATATATATATATGTATATATATATATATATATAACTCAATATTCTAGGTATATTTTACTTAATAATTTTAAATGTATTCAAAAATACATCGTCTATGTCATGTATATAACATGTACTTGCTTTTCAGGTAATTGCCGTTTTATGTACCATAAAACTTTTTTCCCAACGATTAGAATAGAAGTATCCAATTTAATTAAACAAACTTTGCTTGGCTCTGAATTTGGTATTTCAAGTTATTACCAATTTCAAAAATTCTATAGATTTGTAGATAGATGATATTCTTCGCTCTAACATGCTACGTTTCATAGGGTTTTATGCAATAGGTTTGTTGTATGAGAGGTTAAAATTATTAAAGGTAGAACAAATCACCCATATTTCAAAACAAGGTTCCTGAATTATGGACATATAGAGTTGAAATTTACGAACATTTTCATAAGTAACTTTAATGAAAAGTTAAAGTCTGAAATCATTACTTTAAATATAAGGGTGGTTTTATGAAGGATGGTCATGTATCGCAGAAAACAGATCTTTCTTTACCTAGTTGTATATTATTGTAGCAAGCCTAAAAATAAAAGTAGACCTATTAATTTTGATTTGAAATAATATCGGTTGAATTACGGAGTTTCAAAGAAAAATATTTAAACAGATATAAATTAAAATCTATCTCCCTAATCGATAAACATTCTTGATTTGAGACCTGATTCTACGAGCAACTCTGGTTTAGTTTATCAGGAAACTGACTTTTTCGTTAATTAATTCATTATCTTTAGTGGTTAAATCAACTAAATGAAGGGAAATATATATATATATATATATATATATATATATATATATATATACATGGAATGAAGAATTGAAAAAAAAATTTGTAGTGGCCATACCTGGCTTTGTTATTTTTTTACAAGGTGTGTTGGTTCTTACCATCACCCGTTTTTCTTTTTCTTTTTCGTATCTTAACAAAAATAACCCATATTTTTCATCCACCTCCTAAAATTTATCTTGAATTAAATAATTTACTAAATTTTGGGTAATAGTTTTTATAGATACATACCATTGAATATGTCCGAAGTGGTGTACAATTCACGATATTTAGAAAGAAAGAAAACTAAAAGAAATCACCAACCACAAACTGATAATGTTGAAGAACTAGTTAAACTAAATATATTTTCATTATACGAATATCACAAAATTGTCCACAACATTGAGAAGATTTAATTATTTGTTTTAACCAGCTACCATTTTAAAGTCGTACAGTACTCGTTTCAAAACAAATTTTTACCTACTCGTGCGTTGCTGGTTACTCGTAGAACAGGCATTAAATACTTTCAGTCAACAAACAAAGTTCCTCGACGGGAGTATAATCTCTTGATGCGGTTGGCTGGGCAGCTTTTTATTACACATTTGTTTTAAGCCGACGAGTTTACAGACAGTGGTAATTTGCGAATAGACATTGTAGTGAAATAGGGTAATAATATATTTAGTTATATGCAATTTCGATAATTAATTCTTTGTAAATGTCTGTTTCGTTCTCACATTAATCATTTTATGATATTTAAGAATAAGATAAAAAAAATTACAAAATACAATACAAAAAAAATGTTTGGGAAAAATTATCATAAAACAGAATATTTCAATATGTTTTTCTAAGAATAAAATAACATTTAGGAAAAGTAAAAAAGGGTCAAGTGCATTTTAAATAATTCCGTATCATAATTACAATTAATTGCGTACGAATACTAAAAATTTTGTTAAATATAAACCCAATAAAAGATATCTTTGATTTTTTTTAAATTTAAAAAATTACTTTCTACCAGCTTTCATTTCATATTTTCTCTTGATAAGACATTTTTTTAAAAATAGTGATATTTCCTACCCCCATTTTTTATAAAATACGAATTCAGTATTAAATAATGCGTTTTTTTGGATATAAATACGAATAGGAAGTTAAACTAAACAAAAAGTAATTGAGAAAAGCAGAACTTAAATTAAGAAAGAAAAGCAGAAGGATTCCCAAAACTATAAAAGCTTTAAATAGTCATATAATCAGCAAGGGACAAAGTAATATGCAAAGAAATCAACACTGGATTCAGTTAACATTAAAATATGTCTTTATATAACGGTGAAAGCTGTGGCTTATCTGGAGACTTCTTTTTTCTCTTCACGGCAGTTAATGATATTTAACACTACTGTTGAAGTTGTCACCAAAAGTTTCATATTTGGAGTTATATGACAATTCCAACTTTTAACTTTCGAGCGGTCGCGCGCTGTCTCTGAGTTCGCGCAGCGAACTTATTTTAGCCAATTTACTAAAACTATAAATAAAAGACGGTTGCGCTTCTGTGATATCTTCGAAGGGGGAGGGGGAGGTAAAAAAAAGCGTGCAAATGCAATGAATGTTGTAAAGCCACTGGGGTGTAGCCACTAGCCCTATGACATTCATTGCATTCGCACGCTTTTTTTTATTCGTTTTTGCGGTCCCAGATTCCGCGCGACTGATTGTGTACGAGAAAAACTCAATAAAAGAAAGTTAATACTTGTGTTTTAGGTTATTTGTATCTTATTACTTTATTTTATGAATAAGATAAAAGTTTTGTAAATTTAAACATTTCTTACACTCTTTGATGTAGCATGCTAGAGGAGGCGGACACAGAAGATGAAGTTTTTGATGATGTTTCGAAGGAGAAAGAAAATCCGATTGAATCCTTGCCAGAATAGGAACGGTGTCTTCATTCGGATGGTGAACTTAATGACAGCGATGACGATAACGTTCGTTTGTCATCATACTCTTAATTTGTAAGCCAGCAAGGGAGTGCATATATTGTAAAAGACGGGACTTATATGCCGAGAATGTGCATCTCCAGTAGATATAATGGAAACTAATGATGAATAGATTACTGTAGTAACCCTATACTAGTTACAAGAAGTTTTTTTTATTTTGTTTTCCTTTTTTATTTCATTATAATTTATATAATAGCTAAAGTTTCATGAAGAAACATCTGAAAAATAAGTATGATTTCCTATAACTTGGTTCTATTGATGTTGAATATTCACTGATTACGAATATGATTATAATATGTCTATTGGTAATGAAGAATAATTAAGAAAATGTAATTGTGCTTTTATTGATTTTATTGATTTATAAAGAGAAACATTTTGGGTTTTATGGACTTTTGTTCTATCAAGCACAAATTTAAAAAAAATAATGAATAAATAATTTTTTGTTATTATATTTACACAGATAAGACTTTTTAATTATATGCTGACTTGAAATATCCATTAATTTTCCCAAAAAGGACACGTAAATTTGCGGAATCACAGACCGCGCGCGACTGCTTGTGTTCGGCTCAAGGGTGCAACCGCTGGAATGTTAAGAGAGACATGGATTCTGCTTAAAATATACAATAAACAACATTTTAATGAAAGTAAATGCACTATTATTAGTTTTCTTCGAGATATAGTTCTCATTATTACAGAGTAAGCAGAGACATTCTATTCTCATGCCTGTTTTCATTCATTTCAAGACATTTTGGATATTTTCCTACTGCCCGTAGTAAAATAATCTAAATTGTTACACAGTAGCTGAAAGTATTTCAAGACATCAATTTTTTTAACCCTAAAACTCTTTTTTGCAGAAAGTTGGAAATGAAATCAATCAACTCACATTCCACTTTCACTTCCACTACAGTATTAATTCATACGAGCTTCGCTTGACGCAATATATTGGCTCAGAAACTCAAAAGATCAATTTAGGAAATATATATATATATATATGTATATATATATATATATATATATATATATATATATACATGTATATATATATATATATATATATATATATATATATGTATATATATTTCGTAAAGGTAATAATAAAATAAGATTAGGGTGGAGGTGGGAGGTGAAGGTGAAGGTGAAGGTCCAAAATTATATAGAATTCGACATACAAATATCATTTCGTCGTAAGATTTGGAGCATTCTAAATTTAGTTTTTACGATATATTTGCTTATAAATAGATATTACATAAACAGAAATTGTATTTTGAGTATATTTTCTGTATTTACAGGTATTTTGCAGACATGAAATTCAGAGATTATTTTATAAATATGTACGTAGCGAATATAATAAATAAATGAATATAGTAAATATATGTGGAATATACTAGACGTATATTCTTGACGTAGGAGTATTCCTTGATATTCTTTTAATCCTTTGCTATTATTAAAAGATGAGGAAAAGAACTTTACACGTTGTTTAGAATCTTTGAATGTTTAAGATGTAACTGTATTAATGCATATTAAATGAATCAAACAACTATCAACGCTTACCCACCATGGTTAAATGCGATCAAAGATTTGAGTATTCAAATTAACTGATTTGGCAGTCAAGAGCTTGACATCTATTAATGAAACAAATATTTATTTATGCATAAACAGTGTCCATATCTTAAAAGTAACATGATTGATTCCTTTACGACTTATTTAATTTAGGCAATTAAGAATAATCTAAAAGATATCGAAGTTTACAAGGACCTGATCAAAAATATATTTTGAAATGAAATGTTAGTTCTCCCTAAAACGTATATCGGAAATTTTGCTTTAACTTAAAATTTGTCCAATAAATACAGTTTTGAACTTTTCTTATTCAAGTAATATTTATAGACTACAATAAGTAGCATGAAATTTGAAAAATCAAGACTGTCCGCAAATTGATTGAGACATAAATATAGCTATGCATTCGTAAATTATGTTGCAAGGTTAAGGGTAAAAGAAAAAATAAATTGAAGAAAATATACCGAACAATTCATTGAGGTTATTAAAATTGACCAAAGATGCGGAAAGGTGACGACAAATGACACGTGCCAAACTTAGGCTCGAGCCGCTTACTTCAAACTTTTTACTCGCGTAGTACGGTTACCCTAGAAATGAATCTCGGCAAAAATATATTTGTTAATTTGATTCAAGTTAATATAACGACGTAGCTCTGCAAAGTGGAATTGGGTATACGGGGTTATGTAGAATTAGCTATTACCCGCAGCGTTTCCTGTGTAGCATTAGAGAAATGTAATAAAAATGTTAAATAATTTCAGCCAATTATATATTTACGAGGTAAGTATGATTTTTTACATAATTTGCTAGCCTAACTTTTAATATTTTTTGCGGCGCAGTTCAGTGAGCGCCTTAGTTATGCAATGGTAGTTTAGGTTAAAATGCCCTAGAATTATTACTCATGCCAAGATCAATGGCACGTGATTCACTACATTTAAAAATTAAATAGCAATGCATTCAGTTTTTCGCCCAAATTATGCCTATGGCATAACATTAGGTAGAGCATAACTTGTCTTAGCATTTATATTTACTACTATGCTTCTGTAAAAAATAGCGCAAATATTTATAGATTACCTTTTAATTTAATGTGCCGTTTAAGCTTGATAGAAAAACCAAATGTAAATAGACAATATTTCACTTTTGTTATATCAGTAAGACAGAAATTCTGGACAGGTTTTTGAACATTCAAGAAATATTATATCTAATTAGGAATCATTATTGACATCTTTGATTTGGCTGAAATGCTAATTTAAGTAGACGGTTATGAGATGATATCTATTATATGTACAAGGCCTATTAATTTTAATAAATTTTTAGCAAGTTAATATAATCAAAAATACCTATGTGTATTGTTATGTCTTTGGGTGAATTTATTATGAAAGAATTAATTATGAAAATGTAATGATTATCATGGATGCTTTTTCTCGGAACTGTTCACTCTTCCATATATCAATTATTTTTTAACCATTAAACATTTGGACATAATATGTGTGTATACTTATTTCGCAGATTAGGCCCTGATAAGAAAATCAACACTTAATATACAATGAAAATGCAAACATTATTATTAATTATATGAGAACAGATAAATGACCATAAAGTATATTTGCTTATTTTGCCATTTTTAACGCGGAACCTTAAAATATAGCTCTGGAAAATCTTAATGAAAGAATGGTATCAAAGTAATCAAAATTTTACAATAATTAGAATATTCATCAAAAATCATTCTTCTTGGAGATTTTATTTTCATCAAAGAGATTTTGTCAATAAAAGTAAAAAATAATATCTCACTTTTTTCACACATATTCATTTAGCATATCTGAAGTATTATAAACTGCTAGGAACGTTGATGGGTGTCTGGAAAAAGATATATTTTTAAGATATCGTATGAAATTCTACGCATCGTCGAAGTTAAAATTTACTCACGTATCTAGCACATGATATAGAAAAAGTGGTCCTTCAATACTGTCGGAGACTTAAATTGTCTTTTCTTATATTGCTTTATTCTTCTGCCGCATTACCCTAATATAAAGTGAATTCTGGGAACACACACACACACACACACACATATATATATATATATACATATACATATATATATATATATATATATATATATATATATATATATATATATGAATTATAGTTGCGCTGGTGGAAACGCATGGGTGATTGAAGAGATATTGATAAGGAATCGGTTAATATAACCACCGCAACTTTGATTGTCACCGAACAGAGAAAGACAAAATGAGGTAACTGAATTGTGGTTTATATGTCCTATCATAGACTATCCCCCTTGACTAGATCCTTGCTGACAAACAAAAATTTCTCTACTAGGTATATCTTATTCTATTTATATCTATTTCTAATTTCCCTTAACTAGCATTTCACGCCACCTGTGTTCTACATTTGATTTATTTTAATAAAGAATATGTAACCAGTTATATCTAAGTTTCAACTTTACATAACCATTTCACATTTCACATTTACAAGAGTGCACGAGAATATGCAACTAATTTTACCGAAGTTTAGGCTTTACACATGCATTTCATGTTTTATAGTTACGCATTCCATTTTAAATTAGTCTACGACAAATAGAGAGGATTTATGATTTATAATAAAGTTCAAGTAAAGAGCTGTACATTATTCAAAGTATACATTTTGGAATGGTAACAGTTGATATAACTATACTATACTGTATTAATAAGATCTGAGTGATCTTAAATAATTTTGAATATATTTTAATTTTTAATATAATCATAAACAATTTTGTTACAATTAACAAATATTATGACATTCTAATTCCCTTTTTCATTGACGTATTTTTGTCCTAGGTAAAGCTTTGGGAAGCATATCTGCATATTGATTGTCTGTACGCATATAATTCAATTCTGTAGAGTTTTCATGTAGTTTTTCAGCTACGCATTTGTATTCAATGTCTATATGTTTACATATTTTGCGACTCTTACTATTTTTATTAAACTTATAACTCTTATGCTGTCTATATATGCAGTGTTTTGATCAGACTCACTTCATGCCGTGATAAATAGTCCAGTAACGTGTGAATTCAATATTTTAACAGCTTGTGAACACAGAGAATGTAGATAATAATTACCTTTTAAAGCTAGAATAATATTCAGATATGTTAATAAATGTTCACATTAGGTTTATTTATTAGTAGAATGGAGAATCAAAGAGAACAGCACATTACCACACTGGTGAAATAGAGCTTGGCACACTAAATTTTGTGTACGCATAACAAGCATAGTGTGTTTTTTGAGATATGCAAAATATCTCAACGAGGAAGAAAAAATAGATGGTAATCTTAATCTAAACATTTACATTCCAGATGTTAATGCTCTTAATATATTAAACTTTTTATGATAATCAATTTAAACATAAACACGTGAAAATTAAATGCTAGTGAACAATGTCGTCTCAGCAAACTTAAATGTTTACATTAAGGACGTATTTAAAAAATGCTGCAGCACGAGAAAGTACATTTACTATTCGCAAATTAACTAATATTAGCGTAGCGATGCCGCTTGTTATAGTGTTACAACATTAAACCCGAGCTTTACATTATACTTAAAATGAAAATATATATTTCATATTATTTTGGTAACTAATCTTATATATTTGATATTATTAGATTATGTCGATAAAAATGACAAATATTATATTATGCCAGTTATAATCAGGATTTCATTTGATTAGGTCAGTTAACCAGAATGATTGTGTACAATGATGCCAGATTTTATATGCATTTTCATGCAGGCAGTAGCAGCTATTGACTACGTCGATGAATTTCAACCACCGACAACATAAAAGGTGAAAGAATAGGATAATGGCGTGTGAACTCCGTTAAATTGTTCATACCACAATCGCGCTAAGAACATCAAACATGATTGAAAGTTGTATTCTAGTTTTTCGTCATAGAACTATGTTTAATGTTTGGTCAGAATAAAAACTTTTGCTTGGTACATAACTAAACAATCATTAACCATTTTTGTCTTAATTTTGGAAATACGAATGTTGAAAAACGGTTCGAAATCTTAACAGGGGCACAATCCTAATTTTGACATAAGACTATTGTCTTTTATTTTAGGATAGACATGTGAGATAGACTGCAATTGAAAGATAATTGTATCTACTAAGAATTGAAAACTGATTTTTTATTAAAAATTAGTGTTTACTCTTATGTCTTATACTTTTGCTTCCAACAAACACTTTCGTTAATCCCTTTAATTTCTGCCTTGCCTATGTCATATGTGTAACGTTAAATGAAAGAGAATAGACATACGTTAAAAATTTAGTTTTAATTCCGAAAACGTTGTTTAGAAATATTACGATCATATTAGATAGAAATTGATATAAACCAAGAAGCTGTTGCTTGTGTTATATCTATTGGTAGTATTTTACAAAGTTTTATTCCAAAATGTAAAGACAAAAAAATAGTTAATATAGGAATAGCTCCAGGTGTCTTTTTTTACCTCTTTATATGTTTATTATTTTGTGCCTGTAAAGGAAAATCCTTATACGATTACTCTGGTGTTTGTCTGTCTATTACTGCCGTTTATGTTACATCTTTGACATCGAAACTTGAAATTTGGCATAATAATAAAATATTTTAATTTATATCTCACTAGCTAATACTCAAAAGATATTTATAGGGATTTTTTACTATCTCTTTAAACGCACCAGGGATAGTTTAACTTCCAAGCGCTACAAAATTAATTTATTAAAGAAAAATATGTCTATGCTATATGATAATGAAAAATATATCTCAACTAGTTAAAAACAGGATACATAAATTGAAGCAAAGTCACTGGGCGGAACAATACAACAACACACAATAAATAACAGCACAAAATGAACGGTGAGATAAACAATAAAATACTCTCAAAGATAAATGCGCTAGAGTCAGTCCCAGTAGGGTCACTCCACAGGAAGTACAATTCTCTTTGGCAGTCGACACCGCGGTTGACCCGCGTCACCGACAACCCAAGAATTAACAATTTAATAATATTAATCAAGTCATTGAGCCATGTTTCCATCAAAGCGAACAAAGTGATGACGCTTAATGGTCGCATCACGAATTCATAACTTACAGGACAGCGGTTTTTTTAAAATTTCTTTTGAATATGTAAATTAATTTCAAGTACCAACCATTTTACATTAACTTCAAACGAAATCGACCTAATTTTTGATTTTAAAACATCTTGAATCATTGAAGCTTAATATTTTCTGTAGTAGGCAGCCTTTTTTCACTTTTATGCAATACTCGTATATTGTTCCCCTATATATAACTTCTCATATACTTTGTAGATATTCGTTTTATTTATCTATGTTTATTATCATTTGCTTCAATAATTTCCTGAAACCGTTCGACTTTTTAATATGTCCAACGTTCCATTCCATATTAAAAAACACGTTCACACAAACAGATAGTCTTCAAGTTTTTCGTTTATATTTATGCAAAAATCAATTTGATTTATACTAAATCTATATATGATACTTGCGTAGAAAAGAAGAAAAAGTTGATAAAATAAGAAAACAAATTTTTTAAAAAATTATATCCAGCGTTAAAGATGTGTACGTAATTTCAGATGCACGGAATCGAATAATGGCATGAAAAAAAATTATTCAGCCCTGACGGAGGTAACCGCGGAGTGACAAGTTGCCGTGATGTGTTATTAAATACTCATGTTAATCATCAGTATTAAATCATCATAAAAAAAAACTTATATTTTGAGATTATTCTATGGCTATTTTTCCATAACAGGCTATAGATTTACAAAATTTCATCAAAATTTTTGGAAGAGTTGGGTGTGGAAAAACAAATAAACAAACAAACACATCTTAGCATTTAAAATATTTGATAACTGATAATATCGATAACTTGAACGTGAGTGCATTTGAGTCATCGAGCATTAAATCCCTACATATATTTTAATATGCCAAATTAACCTTCGTTAGCTAATAGCTTAAATTCACTATCACTACGATACAGAGTGTTTTACTGGAACCAAACATGTTTCGAAACAATCTGCCTTTTATGAACAGGAAGACTTACAATTTGTGTTAACTCAATGTTGAACAATGATTATTATCTGATATAATAGTGTAGTTGTGAATAAAATTTAATATTAAAATATTAAAGTTGAAATGTTTAGAAAACAAGAAATGAAATCAATCCAGTGGAAGTCGTTTCTTCGTGATTCGGTCACTGCTCGAATTCTGTTGTTGGAAGATTTGCCAATACATATTACTTATTATTTAATAATAATATTTTACACACATTTTAACATTAAGTAAATATGTGCCATACATACATTGCGGAGATCTCTACATATAATTTTTCGATACGATTTCACCATCTCTTCATTAATCACGTCCCCAAAAACACACACACACACACACATACGTACACACAAACACGCACACACAAACACGCACACACAACAGACACGCGTCGCGCATGCGAGCGCGCGTGCGTACGTGTGCGCGTGCGTGAGAAAAAGTTTTTTCGCTAATTAACATGCTGATTTAAAAGTGAATTTTTGGGTAATTTTAATTCAACTAATTGGCTTCCTATTAACAATGTGAACAACATAAGTAATAAAAAAATGTACGAAATTCACTTTTCCTACTGCGGATTACAATTGACGTTATTTATTTAACATACCAAATATTTTAAATTTCAGTATTTGCAGAGAAAATTTTAAATGTATTTACTATAATATGCGTTAGACTATGATCCAATGATATTTAAATCGATTATTTAAATAATTTTCTTATCAAAATGCATTCCATACTTAACTCTTAAATATGAGCACTCCTGACAATACGTGATATATATGAATATTTCGGAGCATTAACTGTCTGAGTATTGAAATATATGCGAGTTATATACTTTTACCGAGTTATATCATTTTTTCTTTTTATTTTTGAGTTATGTAACCCTAAAATTAACTGATAAGGAGGTAATTTAAAATTACGTACTTCAAGTCGAATATATATTCAACATAATTTGTTTTACGTAACTATCGATTACTTATTTCGCCTTTTCTCACAAGATCTATTAAAAATTAAATAGATTTTCATTTCATTACCTCTCAACATAAAATGAAAGTAAAATTTACGAAGTATATTTTTTTTAAATTAAAAGAAACTTCTTAAATTAAATAATTAAACTGTCATAATTAAAAGAATGAAGAAAAAAGTGACAGCAGTAATGTAGTCGTATTATGCTTCCTAAAGTAAAATCTTAAAACCTATTTATTGATTAGAAGTTTATAGTATATTTGATAAATTTTTAACGCTGAAACTATGCAAGAAGGAAGATATGCTGTTGGAAAGTTGAGACATTTTATTCGTAGAAGGTAGAATTTATATTAATTATTATATTTGTCCTGTAAATATAAGGTTTCTAGAAGAAGAAACCTTTATAATTTTTTCTATTAATACAAAAATAATAATATGAAATTAGTTATTTAGCCGAAATACTTAGGCACATAGAGTTTCATATTACATGGGGTAAAGAATACATTACAATCTCTCCTTTGGCCATAAATTATTTTTAAGAGTAAACATTAAAAAGAAACTAATAAACGTATATTTCAATATCATACCTAACAAAATTAATTAACTTTTAGAAATATATAAAAAGGTAGATGAAAGTGACATAACTACCGGGAAAACCTCGTTGAATACGTTGTTTCTTAATTTTTTCCTTACCTTAATTTACGTGGGTAATGCAAGAACTAGAAATGCAATTTGATGCTATAATATATAATAAATTCAAAGAGTACAATTATTCACATTGAAATATAAGTCCGATAAAAATGAATTACGAGGTTAATCCCTGCGTATACAAAATGCAACACCCACCAATCCACCTTTCCGTTCGAATAAATGTTGGTAATAAATCAGTTCAATTATAAGTATACTTTACTTGCCTTTTTCGAAACTTTAAAATTATTCCTAATGAAATTTTCATTATTTATATACAAATTTTAACCTATTATTCTAGTATTTTTAAAATTATAACACATATTGCTCAAGCTAGTAAAACATGTCGTCGAAAACTACTTGAATATATTAAAAAAAATAAAAATCTATAGAGTATGTAGTATATAAATGAAATGGTACTTTAAGAATGTTTGCTTATAAGCAAGTAAATTGACAACATTTTTCCGAAATATCATAACAAGTAAGAAAATGTTGGAATGAAAATAATAGTGCAATAACACATAAATAAGCTCATATTTAATGTAGAGAAGTTGGCCCACTCTAAAATGGTAACATAAATAGCAAGACCATAATCAAAAGGAAACTTAACGAAAATAATACTACCCTTTGTCGCATGATAGAAGATATCTAGAATCTTCGACGGGTTTTTATGATTTTTTGCTGAAAGAAACGGAAAAACGAATAAGTTTCTTGAGAAGATAAACAAATGGAAAGTGAACATGTGTCCAAATGTTTTGGCAAAAATTATATTATTTGAGTATATCTTTGAGGGAATATGAGGGGACTATTTATTGTTTGTTTATATTAAATTTACCTTACAAAACAAAAGAAATATTATTACATTTAGACTTAATAATTAGACTAAACAAATGAGGTGAATTATATGTGGCGATCATTACTTTATCTTGCCAATGATGAGTAATGATATGTCACTAGATCGAATTAAAGTGAAATATATTTTTTATAAAATGAATTCCTTTAATAAAACGGAAGGTTAAAAAAGTTCATCGGACTTTTTCGAACTAATTTATGAATAATTTGTTCCAATATCAGAGAAGTCAACCTATAGTAATTTTATAACGAGAATAATTATGTCGACACCATTTAATTTATGTTTAAAGTCAAAGCTTGTTGCGTTTACTTAACCTTATAAAATTTGTGAGATTGATATATTCAAATGCTTAGTATAAAAACAATGTCCGCGTTCAATAAGTACTTACTGAACTTTAAAAAAGTGCGAAGATGTAATGTCATTATTTTTAAATATTAAAAAGCTATGTGAATCTATGACAAAATACAACTTAAACTTATATTTTAACAAAGATTTTTATTCGTCAGTTACTTGGAATTGTAAACATCTTATGATGCAAATGTTACCGACTGTATTTGAAACCAATATGGCAAGGCAAAAATAATTTTTATTAGGATTTATTCTATTTTAATATAATTTTCTTTATGATAATGTTGAAGCTCTGCTCTTCCGATTATTATTTATTTTTGCATTATATATATTAATATTCGGTAAATAAATTTGAAAACATTAATTGATAAACTAAACGTATTCGTCTGTATACCCACCTTTGGATTACTCTCTGCCTAATTGTACCGATTGAGACAAAGTCCTGAATATTTGTATACATATTTCATACGGGCAAAAATATTTTGAGGTTTACTCAAATATATATATATATATATATATATATATATATATATATATATATATATATATATATATATATATATATATATATTGGCGTTTATCCTAGAACTCATTTTTTTAAATATACGCAATGTTTTTGCTCCTGTAAAATATATGGTGGTAATATATCAACGCAATAAAAATGTAATACTCGTAAATCATTTAATAGAAATATTATGTACGCTTCGTAATGCGAGTTTTACTCCAGCTTGGCAGGTTTTGAAAATATATTACATATTTTAAAAACTTGTTCACTTATTAGTCGTAATAGTAAATGTCGAAAGAGTAAAATATGTCATGTTATCAAAGTAGTAAAAATCTTGGTGTGAACGTGAAACAATACTTCAGCATCCCACTCCGTTCCTGGTCCGGTCAACTGTCATGAATATTCTATTGATATTGATGTTGCCGCTAACATTAGTAGTTAATCCAAAAGTGCTACATACAGGTCCGTGCGATTTTCCATGCAACTAGTGTCACATTAGTCGTTAGATATCGTGCCGATTAATGTGAAAACGCCCATACCTGACACAGTCAGCAAAGTCATATCAACAGTTCCTATGAAGCAGTGTAACATTGGGAATATAAGTAATAAGGGTGAAAATGAAACAACCTGTTTCAATTATTATTTTTTATAATCAGCTTGTTACATTAGTTTAATATCTTGTCAAGCCTAAATCCATCAATCATAATGTGAACTCAGACTTTCCAAAGCTATGTCTTTTATTCTTGTTATTAAATATTTGTATACACCTGTGTAAACTTTTACAATATTTGGGTATTTACTAGCTGAAACCATATTTTCCGCTCGTTTTATAAAACTATCTATTTAACATAACGTTGTTGATTAATATTAATTAAACGTAAAAAGTGGCTTTGGAAAATAAAATTCATATGCATTATTGAACTTAAAAATTACAGAATAAAAAACATTCATGAATGAAATATAATTACAATTGAAACGTCTAAGTAAATTGTGATACAATTCAAAATTAAGACTCAAAAAACACCTAGAAATACAAGTAAATAGTTTCACATATATCAATTAGTTTACAAGAAATAAAAAGTTTTAATGCAAATATGCAAATTATAGTCAATTTAACGCCAAATAATAATAGTTTGTTAACTTAGCATAGAGATGTGGACGAATAGCAGACTTCCAAAAAAGAAACGTATCGTCCAATTGGTGGATGTGGAATGGTATCCGCCAGGAAAGAAATTTGCTTTAAGTTTAAAAGAAATCTATATTGATTACCGGAGGTTATATAATTTTAAAGGATAGTTCATGCTCGTGAAATGATAAAAAATAAAATATAAATATATATGTTTACAAATCCCTTCATAGAAATATTTTGTATGTTTTTATGTGGCGTATTCCATTGATTTTCAATGACCTTACTTTTAAATTAAAATAATTACAGTTTTCCCTTAAAATGTGTTTTACGAAGATAATAAATAAATACTTTAAAACTTTTAATACTTTTCAAACTCTTCTCTAAAATCTCAAAATTTTATATAATAGTAAAGAACTTTATTTACAAAGTAAATAAAGGAAAACATCTAACATAATGCTTTAGTCAACACGAAACGACACTCAGCTATGTGTATTTAACATTTATCCGCCGTCGCTACTATCAACACACTAACTTTGATTTCGATAAATATCAGTATTTCACAATGCAAATGACGTGACTGAATTCAACTTGTAGAATTTCGTACTACTTGGAGTTATATAACAATATACGCTCTTTATATCACCTTACGCTTGTAAATGAAGAAACGACCATAAAATGCGGGTTTAAATCCATTCACAATATCACAGTTAATTTTAATTTTTAAAAAAATTACTGTATAAATAAAATATCATTCTAAAACTTAACACTTGTTGATATTTTTACTGCCGTTCAGGATATACGCCAAAATATAGACTTAACTCGAGCGACTTTATCAAAATCTGGAGTCCACAGCTAAATTTTTTATTACCTGAATTTCGATTACATCTAGTTTATTTAACTTTCAATCATCTGGTATATTTTATACTTGTGACTAAACCTATACATAAGTCTCAGTTACAGATTCATATATTAAAACACGTTGATAGACGCAACTACACATTCGTGACATTTGCTACATACGTAGATATGTTGATGTTAATGGCACTGACAGTTTATTTATCCTACTAGTGCCGAATGTGACATCTCAAGGTGAGAATCTGTCGAGATGGCAAGATAAAGTGCTTTTGAAAAAAATTACTCTTTAGAAAAAAATAATATTCTATATTTTCACTTACTGGCAACTTTTGTATGGCTTTTAAAATACCTCTGTTAATGAAGCAAGAATTAGTGAATAAATATATTATTTCAAATTCACGAAAAATTAGCTCATGACTTATTAGGTCTCATTTTCATAAAAATTGTACACTCGTTAAAATTATTATTATGTAGATTTAATAATTTATAGAAAATTTAATCAGAGCTTTACTTTATTAAGTATATGTTATTATAAAATATAATGCTTGTTTTAAAAAAGTTAGTCCTGGTAAAAGTATAGATTTATCATACATATAATAATATTGTAACAGAGTAAGTTCTGTACATGGAAGATATTTTAAAAAAGGTGATTGATTTAGCGTATATAATGATAATAGAAGCCGGAAAATTATTTTTAGAATTTTTGTCTATCTGCCTGTATGTTATTTTATTCGTCAAGCAAAATCTACTGGCCGGATTTTGATGAAATTTATGGTAATAATTTTTAACCAAGAGCAATACATGAGAGACAATTTTTTTACGCGAGAAAAACCGTGGGGCACGTATTCGTATTTGTTCGGGGGTTTATTCACATTTGAAAATAATACAAATTAACTTAAATCGTTCTATGAAATGGGCATATTCAAATTATAAATAAAATATTTAAGATTTTCACCGTTTCTGAGCAATTTAAACCTGTAAAGAAATTTTGAATGCCTCTCTAAACATATTGACAATAACAAAATATTTGTTCACAAATATTTTTAATAAAAACACTAATATTTGCTATTAACGTTAAACTGGGCTAACTTGTCCATCTTTAGTTATCCTTAAAAATTTGTTTTAAACTTGCGTGGATAAGGTAGTTTTTTTTTCTCAAAGTTAGGTACATATGAATCTAGGATTTAAAATAATAGAATTATCAGTAAACCTAAAATTATACACATAGAGATTATTTTATATATAGTGGAATATATTTACGTAAATGTCAAGTTATCAGGATCCCAAAACAATTTCTTTAAAATTACATATAAAATAATATAAATAGAAAAATATTTTAGGAAATTTCTCCATAAGAAACCATTTGGATTAAATACTAGACATTTGGTATAGCGATAAAATATGTTAACTCGCGTATATAGTTGATAATCAAAAGTGTCTATGCAGTTATTTTAGGGAAGTAAATGAAATAATTGTTTTTTAATTCTGTGTGAAAGATGGTCTCATACAGTTCCCAAAAGAATTTTTTTCAAAATTTCATGGGGTAGGGGAATAAATTATATGGAAGATTACACTTTTTAGCCAATGTTTGACAAACGAGTCTTCATATTAGGAAAGGTGGTCTAAAAAATATAAATTTAATTTCAAGTGATTCATCCAATCACTGGATGGGATACACGAACATTAATGTGTGCACTTTAGTAGGTTATTAAAAATATTTTAATTCACTTGAGTTTACTTTATCAATATAAAAAATTAGACTACATTTTCATACAAATTGGTCTAAAATTTTAAAAACCCTATAACAAGCACGGCCAATGGATATATATGACAAAATTATAAGTAACGTAATTTGACTCTGAAATACCATGAAATAAAACTTTTTGACAAATTCGGGTTCAGGCAGTACTGTAAAATTTTAAGTCATATTCCATAAAATTCCCTTCTAGTCAACTGGAATTTACGGAATATATACACACGAAATGTTTAGAAAAATTTGTAAACGCCAAAATAAGTCAATCTTGCGACTTGCATAAACGGTCATAAATATATAAATAAATATAAGCCAGTAAATTTTACGATTCACGTATAGAAATTTGTGTACTGAATACACAATTCGGAATCCGTAATATCAACGGACGAAGAACTTTGCAGAGTGACGGTCTAATCTTATTTATCCACGTTGCGAAATGCTTAAGGTCAGATGTTAGCTTTGTTTCTCTTCAAACCGAGTTGCAAAATGATGTTTTTGACCCCAACGTTCTAACTTGATTTCAAAATAATAGAACAAATTGAAACAAGTTTGTAAAAATAAATTTATTTTTAAAAATATATATTAAGTTCAAGACTTGACCTTTAGCTTATTGTCTATTATAATTTCGTAAATGAGTGAAAAATCAATTTTCATGGTATATTACTATATGCAGCATATCTGGACATTTCTTTACAGTATCTTAACATTTGCTTAATACAAAATTATAAAAAAAAATTCAAGATATATGTCGTGTGTAACATGATAAAACGTTTGGCTTTAAATTTATTTCTATGAAATACATACTATCGTTTTAAGATGCATAAATTGTTTATCTAATTGTAATTAAAAAATTAATTACTCCCATATCATCAAACTACCCTCATAAGTGCTTAGTACAGACAGAAAGTAAAAAAAATCCAATTTGTCTTTTATGTAGATATTGGGCTATAAGGTTACTAACATAAACAAAATTAACTGCAGTCTGTCAAAAAACGTGTACGTGCATGTATATATGACGCTAGTTTCATATAGTCTCATATAGATAGTTTTCATATAGACAGTTTCGTAAATAGATACGCCCAGAGAGAGACCCTATCATTACACGAGGGTCGATTTCAAACTAAATTATCCAGACCGTGCAGTCTCCGTATAAGTATCAAAATTACCTTTCAACAAAAATAAATGAAACTCACAGATACAGTTAGCAATGAATAAAGTCAATTCACAAATAGCTACCTTCTTCTTTGATTGTAATTATAGCACTTTATTTTTCCAAAAACTTCGTTATTCCCGTTACTTAAAGACATCTGGTCTTTACAGATTGTTTTTCTCACTCCGTAATCATCTTTAATGTATTCCATTTTGAATTAATTTGTTTTGAAGATAAAAATTATTAAATTTGACTTGTGCAGAACGTTACAATAAAGATTACACCGAAACTTAAAAATCAACTCAATTCTTTTTCAAATTGTTTGAAAAATATATTTTAAAAACACACAGAAGTCGTTTTGTTGAAATTATTTTAAAGCTGTTTAGTTAAAAGGACTTTATATTAGTTTCGGTTAAAATATGAGTTTATTTGTATATATTAGTTAAAAGTTATTATATATTTGTTGAAAGTATATTATATTTGCACATTTATTCATTTTAGAAAACAGTAATTTTAATTTGCGGGATGTCACCGGATGGAGCCTTTGAAATGAAATTTTCTTAGACCACTTTTCATTATTTTGAAGCCTTGTTTGCAAAATATTAGTTTTTAAAATAGTTTGTAATTTGTTGCTTTCGCACTATTATAAGCATTAATGTTTTCAATTCACTGTAAATCTTTTATTTCAATTCAGAGAACTCATAATCCAAATAACAAAAATGACTGAATTATTCATTTTCGTTAGGTTTTTTGACTTTGTTTAAATTCAGTGAAGATGTGAAAACAGTCAGTTTTGCAAAAATGAGTTGGAGAAATTTACGAAACCAAGTATTACCTTTGTACCTTCTATCGCAAGTTGTAGATACTTATGTTATTAATTCGTGTAGCAAAATAATGTTTTTGAATAACCAATAAGGTATTAACTTATTGATTTCATATCTGTTTATTTTCGAAAGAACAAGAGATGTAACGGTAAGGTAAGACAGCGAGCGAATGTGTTTATTTCTGTGTATGTTCAATGGTATATCCTATATGTAAGAAGAAAATAATGAAAAATTATGTTTATTTTCCAAAACTGCACTTTAATATTTTAAATAATCGACAAGAATACCATGAAATATAATCATGATAATTTTTGTGACTCGAAATATCAGAGTATTGGGATTTAATTTCCTTTCCTGTAATTTAATACTTTCAATATTCCTTCCTTTTTTTGAAGATATGTTTTTGGAGACTATTCTGTGAAAAAATTTTTGGAGGAATATTATTATATTCTGAATAACAGAAATCGTAGATTCGGGAAAATAAATAACCCATCAATAGTACACATTTCTAACTAAAGATTATATTGAAAATTGTAATTTTTAAATATAAAAATTAAAAAATGTATCTACCTAATAAAAATTTAAAAATAAATCCATTTATATCCAAGGTATTTTAAATAGTGATATTTTAATTTTACAACTGTTCATGATTCGAATATTCACAGCACTATGTTCTTCACATAATTCCAAATATTAATCACTGTTTCAAAATGTTCCCCTTGCCTGTCTAATTGTTCTCAAAGTTCGTATTATATTTATGTAAGCAGCGTGGTTGGTTTATAATCATTAATAAATACAATTAAATATATCATTATATATTATAAACATTTAGATCCTAATATCATTAACCAAAATATCATTAACAAATAGTTTTCTGGCGAATTGAGGATAAAATTTATTATATCCCTTTTTTACTTATTTAATGGACGTTATATTAGCCATGTGCGATTGTTTTAAAAAACAAATATTAGTCACATTATTTTGCATATTTAAAAATTATTTTGACTTACGGGCAAATGTCATAATTGTTAATTAAAAGCAAATTGAACATCAACATTTTTTTATTATTTATACTTGTTTATTTAAATCTATCTATCAACAAATCCACATAAATTATTGTTCAATTATATATTAGGACCAATTTAATTTATATTCACATAGTTTATGAATTTTTGGAAACAAATAGTCTTTTCAAGTTGTAATTTCAGGTCATAAGTATATTTTCAACTTTATTTGGAATTTCTCAGTGCTCAGAGGTCTAGTGCATGAAATAAAACGAAATTGCAGCATTTGCTAGATTGAATCTTGCGTAATAAAAGATCAGATTTGTAAAGAATTTCGAAGATAGTTTCGAAAGCTCCTTTTTTTGTCTAAAACTAATTGATTTCTACATCATTGTTCAGATGTAAGAGACCAAAGTATAGAATGCAGTTTTTTACGATATATATATCGGACATAGAATGGTAGTGTTGTAATTTAGATGTAAAGAATAAGAAAGTATTGAAATAATTTCTTTATATATAAAATGTTTTGTTCTTTTGCTTCAATATCAATTTAAGCATTTTTCGAGTGAATTATTGTATATGATTTCAAGATATTATAGACGAAGTTAAACGTTTTGAACTGTTCATACAGCAGCTTTTTGCTTCATTTTCATTTGGATTTATTATGTATTTCCTTAATTATGGCTAATTTTTATAAGCAATTAAAATAAGTTTAAAAATTGTTCAAATAAAATCTATTGGCTACATTAAACTTATTTTTCGAATACTAATTAAATATTATTATATTACTTTATTTAAAAATCGATAATAAAAAAAAAATTAACATTATATGGTAGGCATTTTTCAGCAGGGAATACAGGACAGAATAAATCACGAGAAAATGTCTTGCCATAGACAGGTATCGAAATCGAAATATAAAAAAGTGAATATAATCGCTTATGGGCAATATGCTAGTCTATAGTTATCGTTGGTGGCAGGAAAACCTAACATGGCATTGGTATATGGTATTAGATAAATGATTGGTTTCTTTCTGACCTGATTATAATTTTACACATCTGTGTGGTCCTTGCGTTGTACGCTATTATGAATATGTTATTAGATTGAAACGTAAAGGAACCGAAATATATTACTAGTGCCATTTATACAGTTTTAAATGCAAAAAATAAGCTTACGATAGAACACACGTGCGCTCCCACGCACCCAAGCAGGCGTGCACACGCGCATACAGGTACGCGCTTACACTCACAAACACATCCCCTATATGATATCAATGTCAATATAGGATGAATAAACAAACATAAAATATAACTCTCCTTGTACAAAAAGGTATTTTTATTCTTGTGACAAACATGCAGATTGTGGCAGAAGTTGCGAAATCGAATTCGTCTTCTAAAATGAAGCAATGAGGTAGAAGGAATCTGCAAATAGAGTAAATCAAAACGCTACGTACTTTCCTTTACGTTATGTTTCAAGGGTGCAATATGATTGCGTTATGCAAGTAATCAATATTTTTAATCTACAAAATTAAATATTTATCAATGAACATACTTAAATAGTAAAAAATTAAAGTCATTTGGAGATCGTCGTCTTTTTTGAAATCGTTTAAGTACTAATAAATAGGGTTTTTAAGGACCGAAAATAGTTTAATTGATTGTCTTAAACAGGGTATCATTTTGCTGAATGAACTGTAATTTATTAGATCTTATTTTAAATTGATATGGAAATACATCGTAAGAAAATCGTCACTACATAGATAAGAACACAGAGCAACAATAATTAATAATTTATAGATTTTATAAATTAACTCTGTAATAAAATAAGTTAAGTCATAAATAAAATAATAATGGCTCATTATGAATAAAAGCTTTTCATGTCAAAACCGAAACAATTGTTTGTTCTTTGTATAGAAAATTAATTTCATGTGCATAAATTAAAAACTAAAAATATTATCAATTTTATTTATAACTTTTTTCTTATAAAAGTTTCTATCGATTACATATTTGTAATGTACGTCATTTCAATTTTTTTTACTTCAAATAACAATTTACTTCGGATTATTGAATAAAATAGAACCTCATAATTTTTTAAAGATTTTATTTATTTTGTAAGAACCATACAGTTGATTTGGCATACAAGAAATAAATTATTAATTTTTCATCAGATTATTACATTAAAAATGGGACAATACTTTTTTAGAAGGAGATGAGTCTCAGGGAATTGTTTTGTCGTTTACGTTCGAGTATAACTCGACAAATATCTATTCAAATTACCAATTTCTCAACTAAGTGACAAACTGGTATTAGAAAGTATAAGCTTTATAAGGCTTTGAAAACGAATTATTGCGTATATATAAATATATATATATATATATATATATATATATATATATATATATATATATATATATATATATATATTCATATATCAGCATACTTCAGTGACTGTCGCCACCGTAGTGTGGTCATGAGTAACTAAATATTTGATTTTAATTTTTTTTATAATGTTATTAATATTTTTTTTTAAAGCAATCGAACATGGCTAATATAACATCCATTAAATAATTAAAAAATGGATGTAATAAATTGTATCCTCAATTGGCCAGAAAACTATTTATTTGTGACATTTAGGATCACATTTAGGATCTAAATGTTTGTAATATATATTTAAAAAAAAATATAAGGTCAAGTAGTCACTATAGTTTTCTCTCAAAATTTGCGTAGTCTTCGAGAATGCCTATTTTTCATAATTTTGGGTTGAGAACTTTCGGAAATACTGAAGGGGATATTGATTTTTACCTAAATTAATGATATTTGACCTAAATTTGACCTAAATTAATGAGAAATAACTAGCCCTTATAAACAATATTCTATATCGCACAGAATTAAAAAATAATCGAACTTCCGATGTAAAAAGTGAATTATATATCTTTAGAATAAATATAATAATTTTTTGTAATAGATGTCAAGACTGGAGGTATGTACCTACTTTTGTTTATTGAAAATAATTTGATCATAATTAATGTCCTTTGAAGTGGAAAACCAAAAGTTTATAATGAATATACGTATTTTTTCGAGTAATCGGATAGTATCATTATTATAATGTAACAAAAAAATAATTTTTTTTATTATCAATCAGTGGAAAAAATATGTATATATTGAAAAGGGCTCTTCTCTTAAGAGGCAAATTTTGAAGAATAAATAAAAAATCATAATTTTTAAAGTCCTTAATATAATTTTACTACAAAATAGAGAAAGTGAAATTTCTGATTTTTATCATCTTTCATGATTTTTGATATTATTAATTTATACTTTCAAGTTACACCTTTTGCTAAATTCGCAACCTTTTAGAGTAAGCAATAAACATTTTAGATACAAGTTTTACGCAATACAATTTTTTAAGTAATTTTTAATAAACGTATTTTTTTTATCCTACGAATGCATTCTCGATAGGCATAAAAATATTGTAAATATCCGAAAAACTTAAAGATTTTTAAACAGTATCTTTTAAAATGTTTTGGTTAAATTTAGACAAATTTGTAACAACTATATTTCTTTTCATGTACTTGACTTCAGCAGTTTTAGAAATAGAGGGGGAATATATTTTACGTGACACTTTTAAAAACAGCTCTAAAAGTACCATATACCAAGAATAGACGAAGACACTCGACATGCCTTGCATCATCCAAATTGCGTTGCCCATGCTTTTACCTAACGATTTTATATCGATAATATAAAAATATAAGGGCACGTATTTGATCAGATTTTGTCAACGATTTATTTATCCATAATGATTAAAAATAATTTTACCCATAATGACGAATTCCCCTCCAATTTAACATATTTTTAGGAACGATTAATTTTAAAAACAGTAACTGCCGTCTCAAATATTAGTATGCGATACCTCGTATGAGGCGTTCCCTCTCATACTTTTTAACCTTAATTATTTGTTTAACTTTCAATATTTTGGATGCGTTATTTATACTGTGAAAAAATGTCAGTCAGAGTGTATTCGTATAAAAAATTGATTGGCTAGAAATGCCGCAAAAGCATTTAAATTTAGCCTAAAAATAAAACAAAATTTATATCAGAAAAAGTAAGTTCTATGTAGAATATATATACATATATATATATATATATATATATATATATAAATATATATATATATATATATATATATATATATATATATATATATATATATGTATATAGTGTGAATATAGATAAGTAGAAAAATATGCACAAACATTTTAAAATTAAACAATTGACATATTACTTAAATAACTTATAAGTAGTAAATATAAAATTATTTTCGTTTTTAAAATTGAAAAAATAACCAACACGGGTTTTTCATATAGTGGCACTACTGAGCCTGCTTAGTTTTGTAATTTTAATTACATTATTTAACTACGAGAAAAAATTATATAATTCGATATGAAAGAAGGAATTTTCATTACAGTTCCTCAAATAATGGTAGGCGGCACCAAAACTTAAAAATCAATTTCGACGATTCTAAACAATCCTTTTGAACGTTGTTTGAAATCTAAACGTTATTATCAAATAATTTTCAATTGTGTATTTTATTAATAGATATTTTTGGCTATTGAAAAAGTCCTGCGCATATGAATGATTAATTGTTATCAAAAAAGTTCTCAATGTAAATAAATTGTATAATTTATAAAACTGTTTTACTAAAAGTCGTCTTGGCAAAGTTAAATTAGTTTTGAAATGTTCCCTAAAATAATGTTCGCGTTGTAAGTAAATACCAAATACATTCTTATGATGGATAATGGATAGCTCTTACCTTGTTTTGCGAAATCTTTACGACTTATGAATGACTCATTGGTTTTGATTGGACCAATAAAACTATAGAAACTTCACAATGTGTTTCTACGATTCCACCTATTTATTCGGAAACCGATTTAGTAAATTGTGATAAATCTTCAGAAGCGTTAGGCAGTTTGTCTAATAATATAGATCATACGTCTTTAATGTCACCCAGATTGTCATTTAGAAAATTTTCGCTCAATCGTAATTTCTTTGAAATGTTATATAATATTGCAGTTTTAATGCGTTTTGTAGTGGAAATTATACCGGGAAGAACAGTAACTTTTCCTGCATGACAAAGTAACTATTTGTATGTAGATATAAATTTTGTGATCGTTGGTTTACTATAAATACCACCCCTAGAACGTAAGGCACTAAACATTTTGCAAATGGTCTTGTGATAGTTTATAAAATGGTAAAAAATTGCAAGTGGCCTTTTTGAATGTCTACGTAATAATATTTTAGACTTGTTATGAAATATTATTACGTAGACATTATGAAATATTATTACGTAGACATTATGAAATATTATTACAAAGAAGCATGCAAGATTGAGTGGTGTATTGAGTAAAACCACTTTGAACAAGGATTAAAATTTAGTAAGGACATGGCCAATATAATTAGCTCCTAAGTTTACATCGGAGCCTTATTTAGAGGGTGGAGTGTCACTTACAGCGTTTATGCTATTATTTTTCATTTGAGTATAGTCTCTAACGTATTTATCAATCAGGGACAACCATTCTTGCAGCAAGGATTCATTTGGTTTGACACACTGCTGTTAATTATATTCTTTTTAATTCTCAAACTCATACTTTAGTCAAAGTTCAACTTTACATTTGGGAAATTTTCAAATAAAGTACTTTGTTAGGAGTTTAATACTTTGACATTAGTTTCGTTTACATAAATTCTTTTAAATTGGTAACCAGAAAAGGTACAACTGATAATAATAGAGAGATTTAAAATATAAATGTTAATTAAGTCCTGGAGTATTTTCAGAAGGTTCTAGGTTTAAATCGTTAAAATTATATAGCATTTATATTGTTATAAAAGCCATTTAATCACAATATAAATAAATAATTATCAAAAAACAAATAATTAGCAAGTATTTGGTGAGAATGTGCTAATTTCAATCATTTATTATATTTTAATGATGGAATTTATAATCAAAGCATTTTGTAGTCATATACACAAACAATTTCATTGCATTATCTTTTTGTTACCTTCTAGGCAATTTCGTTGTTTAATTGTTCCACTTGTTCATTATTTCAATGTGTTAAGTGTATCAGAGTGCAAGCTAAACATAACATCCCACTTAGTCATGAGACGAGATACTTAATTGCATATTACAAACACTGTTACGAAGACATCCTCATGCATTTCCATATTTATTTATTTATTTATTTACACACACACATTTATCATTACATTACAGGTAACCGATTCATAATGATAAAAAATTAATGGTTTAACAAAGTTTAAACTTTTAGATTAAATATGATTAAAAAATTATATGATAACTACAAAAGATAACGACAACACAATTCGACAAATTTACTTTCACTCATTGTAAATAAATAACTCTTTGGCGTAACCGCGATTAGGTTGTTGAGCAGTTAAATCTCGCGAGAATCTGGAGAGTTTGGACATAGTTCGGTTCTAGACGGTGGTATAACAAATAGGTGATGAATGCGTGAACGTAGGAAATTGTCAGGCAAAGATTCGGTACGTTTTAATAAAATATAATTAGTTAAAGAAAAACCGCCTAAGGAGCATTCGAATAAGAAAAGGGGAATCTAGATGTTAATCGAAATTGTAAAATGTAATATTTTGACTTCTACTCGATCTTAGATACGCTCTTAAAACCAAATTTTCCAAAAACCATGAAAATATTTTTGGAAAATCGTCTAAAGCAATTTTATATAATTATATTTCTGGCTTTCCAAAAAAAAACCTGCAAAAAATTTTCAACAAATGAAGTAAGTTCTAAATGGTTAGATTACTATTTTATTGGCCATGTTTAAATTTGTAGAATGAAAATTTTAATGTTTTTCCTTAAAATATACACTATTTTATAAATTAAAACTATAAAATATATCTTCGATTAAAAAAATTGGACCACTATATATTTGACCAAAAGAAATACACATTTGCACGAATTGAAAATAACATTAACTTATTAAATGATATAAAAACAGGGAGCCGACTTTCGAGATGACTACTACGATGTCACCAAACAGGATAATTGAATTTGAAATTGTTTTAATGTATTTCAGTGTTATAATGGCGCGGTATATTAAATGTAAAGCGAGACTCGGTGAAGATATTAGAGATGATGCGCCAACGGCTGGAGGTGTTTTCTAAGTTTGTTGTTAGAACGGGATTGAGAGGGAGCGCAAATAGAAAAGTTATTGAACAAAACTTGAATGGCAATATGACCGAATTATCACAATTAAATTTTTCATCATTTACGCCACTATCTTTTCCATTACTTTTGCCTTTTAATTATATTTATTAGATGTGTATTCCAGATTATTGGAATAACTACAACATTGGTTTATACTTGCAAGAAACAATTTATTTAAATTAATTTTTCAATAATCGTAACCAAAATCTTCTTTAAGTCAATGAAGATACTTAATTGACAATTGAAAAATTTGTCAATGTTTCGTTTTCATCTTTTAGGACAAGCAAAAGGCTTCAACGATTTTATCTAATTGTCCAAATCGGTAAACCAATTTAGATATATTATATTTCTAGCACATATAGAAATTTTTCTGTTGATTCAAGTATTTACATGAAATTTCTACTTCCCGTGAGATCGTTTTACAACAAACGAAATAAAACACTTATATTAATTACGGTTAAATATGCTCTGATATCTATAATATCAAATCTATGATAGTTGTACTCCATGTTATTTTGGGTAATTATATCATTTTCTATCGAGCAACAATTCAACAAACTGATTTATAAAATGATGTGTCGCATATTTCATTACAGATTCCAGTTTCATTTTTGTCATTCTAGTCTCTCCACTATCCACTTTTGTAAATTCTAAGGTACTATATTTTCCTCATTTACGCCTCTATCTAATTACTAAGAACCCGGCTAAACCTAAACATCTAATAGAGTTTACGATAACGGTACCATCCCCAAATTTTAAGTTTCTAAGTATTTGTATACTTGATAGTTCTGTCAAATATTTCTTGTTTGTCAGTTCAGCACAAAGGTTTTTTAAACCCAGAAGAAAGAAAGTTCCTGGTATTTAAAATATAAAATATGTCATTAATTGGGGTAATAAATAGCACAGTGGTTTCCGAATTTTCAAATTGTGATAAATTCAAATATTCATGGCAGTAATGAATGGATGTCGCAACAGACCTTGAAGGTATTTTAGCTGCTAGCATCACTTTCATTTTTTGTTTGAAATAATAAATATTCCTAAATGTAATTTTTTTCCCAATTTCAGACCTTCCTTCATTTGAATATTGTACATTTGAGTGATATAGGTAAATTAAAATTTTCTACCATTTTCATACATTAAAACCTTTTTGTCACCGAACGTATTTCTCAAAAATTTTAACAAGTGACACGAATCTAGTAAAATATATTTTTTGACTTTTTATGTGAAATATGAAGTACATGGTTCACGGTAGACTTACTTAACTTAAGATTTAAAGAGATTCCATCAAATGTAGATGAAATTGCTTCACATTAAAGGTATATTTTTAATAAATTTTCCTTTTGTGAAACCTTAAAATTTCTTCCCGGAAAGAAACTAACTATTTACAAGCCAAAACCTATTCACAGCCACAACCATAAATTTTCTCAACTATAAATCACTACTTAAATCGTGCTCATGTAAGTAAATCATTTTAATAGCTGAATGCTTATTAAACTTTTAACATTCCATAGATTAAATATTTTGTTGTAAACTGATTATGTAATTACCTTCTAAAACAAGCCACAATCAAATTGAAACGTCTGTTACCTCTGTGTAAGAAAAGAGGGGTTTCAAAAAGTCTAGTATTTAACGGCACTTAGTTCAAATTCATTAACGTGAAAACGGAATTTTGAAGTCGCTAATTAATTTATTTAAGTTATTAACAAACGTAATAAATACTGAGAATTGTTTTAGTTATGCATCGAATAAGAAGAACTGTATTTACATTTAACGGCATTCAAAGAACTTTTATTTACATCGTCACCATTTACACTACGAATATTTTTTTATAGTTTAATATTATGTCATTGAAATATGAAGTCATGTCTACCAAAGGCTATATTTTTTAATGTATTGTTTGCGGATAATAAATAAGACGATCTAAAACTTATAACTAGTGCCATTATATAAAAAAGTTTGGCTGTATTTTTAGGGGCTTGTTTTATTTTTAAGGATATTTAAGGGTCTATATTAATGCTTAGAACTACTTAAAATTAAAATTTGATAGCAAAAAAATTTTAAAATGTTTTTCTGCCCAAACTGCATTTATAAATTTGTCCCTTTACAAAATCTTGTTGATGGTGAAGAACCCTCTTAAATTTCAGTAAAATAATTATAATCAATGCGTAAAGAACCATAACCGAACACCATATTTTTATATGATCTTTCACGAGGCGTGAAAAGAAAGAATCGTCTCCACAGACAGAGAGGCGTAATAAAGTTAATACATTGCATAATTGTTATTTTTAATATGCAAAATTTGTAATAAACATTAACTTAGTTTAGCTAAGAAGCTGAAAATCTAAATTGTTTCAAATATTTCCAACTTTAAACTGTGTTTTTAAAAAAATATTTTTGCAGGCCTTGTTTAACTATAATAGTCTCATTAGGCCAATCAAATAATTTAAATATTTGTGGAAAAAACAAAAACGACGATATAAATATCTTGCGTAGAAACCAAATAAAAATCAATAGTTTTGGTCAAATCTTTGCCATACTTGTTTTTTTCTGTAAGTTTGTGTAATATTAAACGAATCAAATTATAATAAAAGTGATAGGTTTTTATGGTTTATATCAATACATGCTGAGTCTTATTCGCTGCAGTTAAATTTAAATATATTAAACATGTTATACCTCACTACGATATTGCTTTATATAGAATATTTCTCATTATATATATATATATATATATATATATATATATATATATATATATATATATAATGTTTTTATTGGATTCTGTTTCGAACTTGTTGAAATAAAGACCTAATTGCGTTTCTGTGGATAAAAGATTTATTTACTTGTAAAACGTTTCTTCTACAATTTGCTAGTAACATTATCTTATAAACTAAACATTTACTCACCTGTGGATAAAAGAAACAACATTTAAAGCCCTTATTTCGGGTTTATCATCTGAATTCGACAGGTAAGCTTTTTACAATAAAATACTGAATCAAAAACAAATCTAACTTCTCAAAATCTTTTGACGTTTGATACGAAAGCTAACAGGGACCTCTATGGAACTTATAGATAACGCAGCAAAGTTTAAATGAAAGGATACCTATAGGTTTTCTTTACATCTCCCCTCCGAGAGAAGAACAATTACAAGTGTGATTGCACGTAATTGTTCTTTTCTCAATCGACAATGGAGTAAGTTTTGTAACATGAAACAAATTTGATTCTTCCTTCTTGTTACCGGCATCTACTTCATAAATTGTATTAGAATTTTTTTTCAAGATCTCGTAGGGTCCAATTCTCAGTTCATCTGTTTTCTTCCTATTCAGTCGATTACCGTTTTCCACATAGACTCTATCTCCTTTTTTAAAGTCATATTCCCTCCTTGATAGGTCATATCTATTCTTATTATACTCATGAGATTTAATTGCATTTATATATGCTAATTTTCTATCTCTTCTCAGATCTTCATTTGAACATCTTGTTTTTAGTTTTGATGGAAGAATATTTACATTTTCTCCTTCCAATAGGTATTTTGGTGCAAATTTGGTAACAGTGTGTTCTGTTTCATTATATTTCTTTACACAATTCTGTGCTATTGTTGTCCATGCAATCTGTTTTTCGCATTCATTTATTTGGCATCTTATTTTATTAACTTAAGTTTGGTTCAATCTTTCGTTAAGCCCATTTGAAAAATGAGTGTCCACCGCAGTAAAAATTATTCTTATACTGTTATCTTTCAGAATCCCTTAAATTATTTAGAGTTGGTCCGTTAATATCATATCAATTTTATGACTTTGTGTCACTTGTTGAATAAGTTTAATAAAATCGTTAGAGCTTTGGTTTTTTGACGTCAAGATATAAGCATACCTAGTAAAATGATCAACTAAAAGATGCAGGTACTTTTTTGTTGACCGAGATCCCCCAAAACCACCAATTGTATCAATTGATACAATTTCAAATGGGTGTCTTGCTAGTCCTAAATGTGACAATAACCCATATTTCGACTTTCTCCTTGTTTTATTTTTAATGCATATTTCACATTCTTCACAAGTCTGTTTAATTTTTGCTATGATATTCTTCCCTGAATAGTATGGTGTTAATTTATTTATCATTTGTGTTGTTCCTAGGTGGCAATAAGTAATGTGTACTTTTCTTATCAATGTTTTGCTTAATCCTTCTGATAGTATAATTTTATTTCTTCCTTTATTTTTCTTGTAGTATATTTCATCTCTTAGTATAAGTCCATTTTTATCTTTTTGTATTTCTTGATTTGAATTTTGATCTATTTTTATTTCTTCTATAGTTATTAAATTTACCACTTTCAAAGCATCATCATTATTATTTTCACTGGTATCTAGGACTGGATTTCTGATCAAACAATCTGCCTCTATATTTGTTTTTCCAGGATTATATTTAATTTTGAAATTGTATTGGGATAAATAATATGTTAGGTCTCCGAGCTCCTCATCAGTTCTTGCTTTAATATTCAAGTTTTCTAGTGGTTTATGATCAGAATACACCGTAAACTCCTTTCCCATAAGCAAATGCTGCCAGTATTTTATAGCTTCTTTTATTGCTAAATATTCTAGGTATGTCGCCTTCTTCTTTTTTTGTGTATCTGTTAATTGTTTTGAAAAATAAGCAACTGGTTTATTGTCTCCATTTTTATCAGGTTGTTTTAACACTGCGCCTATTCCTTTTGCACTTGCGTCTGTATAAATGTTTATTGGTAATTCTGGATCATAAATTTTCAGAATTGGTACAGAGAATAGTAGTGTTTTCATTTTCTCAAATGATTTTTGACATTCTTCAGACCACACGAATTTCACATCTTTCTTTAACAAATTGTGTAACGGGTCCAAGATGATAGGACTGTGTGGCACAAACTTGTGATGAAAATTTACTTTTCCTAGGAATTGTCGTACATTTTTCCTTTTTTCTGGTATTGGAAAGTCTTTTACTGCTACCAAGTAATCTTTTAGAGGCCTCACTGAATTGTTTTCTATTATGTGGCCTAAATACTTGGCATAACTACTTGCAAATATGCACTTGGTAAGTTTTAGTATAAACCCTTCCGTTTGTATTGCCTCCAGTAACCGTGATATATGTTCTTCAAAGGTTTTTGAATAAATGAGTATATCATCTATGAAACTTACTGCAAAATCAGAGAGCTTATTTTTTCTTATGATGTTAGTCATTAACCTTTGAAAAATGGCTGGAGCAGTTTTTAGTCCAAATGGTAAGCATGCCCATTGAAAATGACCTTCCTGAGTAACAAAGGCCGTTTTGTACCTATCCTGTACTTTCAATGGAATTGACCAAAACGCTGAATTAATATCAAACATTGAGAAATACTTACAGTTTACTGTTTTTGTCATTAGATCTTCAATCAATGGAAATGGCTGTGATTGTGGGACGATTATCTGGTTCAATTCCCTGAAATCTATAACAAAGTCTTGTTTTTCGTTCATCTTCCTTTTTATAAGCCAGAGTTACTGGGGCAGCAAATGGGCTATATGATTCCTCAATCAAATTTTTCTCTAATAATTTTGATATTTGTTTTTCTATCTCTCTTCTATCTTCAGCTATACATCTGTATGGACGTTTGCAGCAGTATTTATTCAACATCAGGTCAATATGAGCTTCATAGTCTCGTACAGTGCCGACATCATATTTATCCTTAGCAAAGACAGTCTTAAATTTGTCTATGAGCTCGTCAATCTCTAATTGTTGTTGTTTATCTAGATGATTAACGATCTTTTCAAATTTATCAGTTTTAATATGTTCATTGAAGTTTATTTCGCTTTTCACCTTCTCCATTCTAGGGCTTCCTAATCTTGGTTCAGTTTTGTCTCCTAGTACATCAGGGATGTTGACATTTGTATCGTTTTTTATATTAAGCTCTTCTTTCTGACCTTTTTGTGTTATTTTTAAGTCTTCATTTTGAATAAGCTTGAATTTTCTTATACAATCTAAACCAATTAGGAAATCATATTTAAAATTTTCTTTGTCTGTGACAGAAATATCCATGTTTTGTTCTACATTATATATTTTAATTTTTAATGTAACCATACCTTTTGTTTTTTTCTCACCATTAATAGCCTTTAAATTTACTATTTGTGTGTTATCTGTACTTTTTTCTTCATTCCGTATATTTAATAATTTAGCATTAATTAATGACACATTTGAACCTGAATCATAAATTCCAGTTACTTTCACAGTGTCATTCAATAGTAAATTTATTTTTATTAATGGTGGCACCTCTAGTTTTTTGGATCTTTGTTATTCAGTTCTGTTTCTATTTCGGAGTTATTTACTGTTCTCACTATTGATTTCTGAGTTCTATCTTTAAACCAGCAATTCTCCTCTGGGTGATAGCGTTTCCCTTTTTTTTCATTGGCACAAATTTTGGCATTGTTTTCTTTCTTCAATTTTTTTTTGTTCATGGTCAGAATTTGTAAATCTTTTTTTCCATACTTAGTTTTCCCAACGAGGTGTTCTAGTTTTCCTATTTCATTATACAAATCTTCTGTTTGTTGTAAAGTTTCTCTGTCGATTTTATCGGCAACAAAATTAGGCAAACCGAATGCTATGAGATCAATAAGAGTCCCAGTATCAATGTTCTTCCTAACTTCCAGTAGTAATTTCTTTTACTTTAGAGCGTACTCGAGTAACGTACCTGCTTGGTATTTGAAACCTAGAACATATCTCATAGATGACCAACCTTTATTTGCAAATGTCTCACAGAAGCATTTCTCCCATTTGTTCCACTCTGATTCTACTGTGTATTTTATTAGCATACAGTCGTACCAATGTACACTTGACGACTCCATAAAATATTTCAAAATCTCTATTTTCTTTTTGTCTTCGTTTACTTTGAAACGTTCACATTCTTTATTAAAATTATTAATCCACTGGTGGGCATTAGTGGTTTTACTTGTGAACTTTTCTATCAAAAAATTCTTCTCTATCTTGCCTAGATTTCTGATTTTTGTTCTTTTTCTTCGAGTAATTTTTCTAACAGTTTTTCCAAAGAGTTGTTTGAGCCACTATATTTAGACTCTGGATCACATTCAGTTTCTATTATTTCTTCTAGATAAACATTATTAAACTGCAAGTTTTGAGCCTCATCCACATATGCTTCCGATATCTCATCTGTCAAAGTTATCCAAATTTTCCTTGTTTGGTGTCTTCTTTGCAATGTTTTTTTTTATTTTGGCATAGTTTGTAGTACTCATAATTGCTTTGTGTTGATTCACTGGTTGATATTCCGGTGGTATTCCATAGATCTGACCACTAGTTGTGGCAATTGAGGTTATGCATAAAATGTTGGTTTTTCCCTCGGATGCTGTCTTCACAGCAAAATCAAATCTTAACCTATCCATTATTCTCTCGAAATATATGCAGAAAATGTTGTTTTATAATGTTTTTATTACCTAATTGCGTTTCCGTGGATAAAAGATTTATTTACTTGTAAAACGTTCCTTCTACAATTTGCTATTTATCTTATAAACTAAACATTTACGCACCTGTGGATAAAAGAAACAACATTTAAAGCCCTTATTTCGGGTTTATCATCTGAATTCGACAGGTAAGCTTTTTACAATAAAATACTGAATCAAAAACAAATCTAACCTCTCAAAATCTTTTGACGTTTGATACGAAAGCTAACAGCGACCTCTATGGAACTTATCATAGATAACGCGGCAAAGTTTAAATGAAAGGATACCTATAGGTTTTCTTTATATATATATATATATATATATATATATATATATATATATATATATATTATATATATATATATATATATATATATATATATATATGTATATATATAAAATATTTTTCATCATATATATCAATTAGTTTTATGATATTAAACAAAGTTAGCGAATATTGTGTTTATATATTTCGTGTCCTATTGAAATACTTATATATAGTCCTGTTAAAATACTTATATCATTCGCAATCTATCGCGAAATGATCGCAATTTTATTTTAGGTACTTTCATACACTTAATATACTACGAATAGAGGAATAACACGTGCGCATGTTCTTTATGACATTACGGCGATTGCAAAAAAATGACAATACGTCAACGAGTAAAACTATTTTGACATCTAAAAGTGTCCAATAGTTTTTTGCTTCGATACCGTCTCGCCGTATTTTAATATTTTCCTGTATTTTCAAATAATATTTCCACAAAATTATTATAAAATAAGCAATATTGTCCTGTTCAGTATTAGACTGTGAAGTGACTTATGTGAATAATCCAAATAAAGAGACATTTCACAGGTAAATGATTACTTTTTTATCACTTATTTTCCGCTAAATTATCGATTAACTAAACATGGTTAAATATACATGTGATAGTAAATATGTTCTATTTTACATTTTATTAATTTTTTTTTTATATTTTATGTACATAACTACGAGATATAGTATTAGCGAATTGTGGATAATGGCATTTCATTGATTGAAATTATTTTATCGACAAGTCGTATTGATATTTTGGTGTAATGAAAATAAAGATTGCAATGGAAATTGTTAGTAGATGAAATGAAACAAAAAATTATTAATATTATTTACAATGTAAGCCCTTAGAGTGGCTGAAAAAGGCGTGGGTTCAAATCGCGCACAGATCACAAAAATATTTTTAGACTTAAAACCATTTAATGTATCTAAATCATTCAGTACTTAAAATAAGGACTGGCCTTACATAATGCTTGTATACAAAAAAATCAAAAACAATCTGACCATTAGTGAAAAAGTGAAATGTGTGTTTGATCCTTTAATAATGGTTTCCATATTATTATTCGTAATATCACTCAAAAATATGTTTTTCAGGTTTTCAATGAATTCTGTACGACAAGAAAAATGGACAAAATTCTTAATAAACACAACTGGACTCCCCACAAAAATTGCATGGTGTAAAGTAAACATTTTCATAGAAAATGTTTCACGCAAAGAGCACGTGGATCTACTCGTATTATGAAAAAAGATTCAGTGCCTACAAAGTTTGTATCTGTGTGTTTGTCAACATCCTAATTTATACTTTATCATTTATAATTAAGCCTCTTAAAAACGTTTAGTGTTTTCACAAAGATTGAACAAGCTACACATTGCTTAGTAAGCATCCGCTTACACTATACCGTGCCCGGATAACGTCACGACTCTAGAGAAAATTCATGTGATGTATATATTTTTGCTAAACCAGAAGATAATTTTTCATTTTATTTAGTTTAAAGTATTAATAAAAATATTTATTTATTTTGTATGATATAATGAAGTATTTATAATAAAATTGGTAGCAGCCTTAACACATTTTTTTTCAGATAAAGTTAATGCCAAAAAAACCAATGTCATCTTATTTTTAAATGTAATAAATTAAAAGGAGAACTAAAATATAAATATAATTAATTAAAAGGAAAATTAAAATATAAGCAAAAGAATTTTATGGTTCAAGAATTTGATGGTCAAGAATTTGATGGTTAAATCCAAGAGAATGACGAAAAAAATGATAACACTACCATCGGTGCTTGAAGAATTTAAAAAACGATCAGGTTTTCCGGATAACTTATACGACCCCACCACATCATATACTCGTAGTAATGAAGCATTGCAATTTTTAGTAGATAGGGTATATGAAAAAAAGTTGGTAAAATAGCCCATTCTACTGAATACAGAGAAAAGCTTAAAAAAATTGCATTAATTCTCCATTTCTATAGTCCAAGGTGTTATAATTATATCCGTGAAAAGGTTGATATTTGTTTACCTCATATTAACACTCTTAGGAAACTATATCAGAGAGTAAATTGCGAACCGAATTTTACAGCTGAGTCATTTAATAAAATAAAAGAAAGGCAAAAAAAATTATTATTTGTCAGCATCACTCTTGATGAAATGAGCGTTAAGGAATTTATAGAATTTGTCGGAAAAACACATTTTGGCTATAATATAGGTAATGATTTTCACAAAGACGAATTAGCAATTGCCAATCAAGTTCTAGTATTTATGGTTGTGGCTGCTTTTGGAAACTACCAGTTAGTTTCTTTCCGGGAAGAAATTTTAAGGCTTCATAAAAGGAAAATTTATTAAAAAATGCCTTTATTTATTTAATCAGACTGCATGTGCAGTAATTTCAATTACATTTGATGGAATCGCTTCCAATCTTAAGTTAAGTAAGTCTACAGTGAACCATGTACTTCACATTTCACATACAAAGCCAAAAAAAATATTTTACTAGATCCTTGTCACTTGTTAAAAGTTTTGAGAAATATGTTCGATGACAAAAGGTTTTAATATACGAAAATGGTACAAAAATTGAATTTACCTATATTATGCAAATATACAATATTCAAACGAAATTGGAAAAAATGTTACATATAGGCATATTAATTATTTCAAACAAGAAATGAAAGTTATGCTAGCAGCTAAATTAATCTCAATGTCTGTTGCGACAGCCATTCATTCATGAATTTATCACAATTTGAAAATTCGGAAGCCAATTTTAGTATACTATTTTAATATTTGATATTTTAAATACCTGGAACTTTCTATCTTCTGGGTTTAAAAAACCTTTGTGCTGAACCGTTTGTCGGTTAGAAACTTAAAATTTGAGGATGGTACCGTAATCATAAACTCTACGAGATGTTTAGGTTTAGCCGGGTTCTTAGTAAATATAACTAAGTAAACATATATAAGTCTAAAATATTATTTCGTAGACATTCAAAAAGGTCACTTGCAATTTTTACCTTTTTATAAATTATCACAAGACTATTTGGAAAAATTTTTAGTGCCTTACGTTCTAGGGGTGGTATTTATAGTATCCCAATGATCAATTTATATCTGCATACAAATCGTTACTTTGTCATGCAGAGTTAAAATTGTTTAGAAATTTAAAAATTTACTATTCTTTCCGGTATAATTTCCACCACAAAACGCATTAAAACTGCAATATTATATGATACCATTTTAAGGAAATTACGATTGAGCGATAATTTTCTAAATGACAATCCGGGTGACATTAAAGACGTATCATTGATATTATTAGACAAACTGCCTAACGCTTCTTAAGATGTATCACAATTTACTAAATCGGTTGTTGAATATATGGGTGGATTCGTGGAAACACAATCATTGGTACAATCAAAAACTAATGAGTGATTCATAAGTCGTAAAGATTTCGCAAAACAAGGTAAGGTCCATCCATTATCCATCAAAAGATATATTGAGTATATGCTTATAATGCGAACATTATTTTAGGGAACATTTCAAGACTAATTTAACTTTCATTTGAAATTATACAATTTATTTACATTGACAATTTTTTTGATAACAATTAATCATTCATATGCGCAGGACTTTTTCAATAGCCATAAATATCTATTAATAAAATTTACAATTGAAAATTATTTGACAATAAAGTATAGATTTGAAACCAGTTTAAAAAATTCATCAAAAGAAATTTTGAGAAACCATTTGAATAAGATTATATTATTTGGATCAAAGATTTTCAAAATGAACGGATTATTTAGAAACGTAGATATTTATTTTTAAGTTTTGGTGCCGCTTATCATTATTTGAGGAACTGTAATGAAAATTCCTTCTTTCATATTGAATTATATAATTTTTATCGTTTTTATTCATTATGTAATTAAAATCACAATTTGTTTACATTTAGTACTTATAGGTATTTATGTAATATGTCATATGTTTAATTTAAAAATATTTCTGCATATTTTTCTACTTATCTACATTCACACTGTACATATATATATATATATATATATATATATATATATATATATATATATATATATATATATATATATATATAAATATATATATATATATAAATATATATATATATATATATATATATATATATATATATATATATATATATATATATATTCTACATAGAACTTATTTTTTGTTATACAAATTTTGTTTTATATTAAGGCTGAATTTAAACGTTTTGCGGCATTTCTGGCCGTGAAATTAAATGTTTTGTACAAATACACTCAGACTGACATTTTTTCATAGTACAAATAACGCATCCAAAATATTTAAAGTTAAATAAATATTTAAGGTTAAAAAGTATGATAGGGAATGCCTCCTGCATTTATTGCATAATAATTTTTGAGACGGCAGTTACTGTTATTGAAATTAATAATTCCTAAAAATATGTTAAATTATAGGCGAGTTCGTAATTATGGGCTCTGGGAAATAAATCGTTAATAAAATCTAATCATATACGTGTCCCTTTATTTTTATATTATCGATATAAAATCATTAGGTAAAAGCCATCACTAAAAGTCACATATATTTATAATCACGCACACATTCGTGATTATACATACGCAAGGGCAATGCAATTTGGATGATGTAAGGCATGTCGAGTGTCTTCGTCTATTCACGGTATATGGTACTTTCAGAGCTGTCTTCGAAAGTATCCCCCTCTATTTCTGAAACTGCTAAAGTCAAGTAAATGAAGAGAAACATAGTTATTAAAAATTTGTCTAAATTTAATCAAAAAATTTAAAAAATAGTAAGTGTTTAAAAATTTTGTAGTTCTTTCGGATCTTTACACTATTTTTATGCCTGTTTAGTATGTATTCGTATGATAAAAAAAACTTACGTTTATTAAAAGATTAGGTAATAAATTTACATAGTGCGAGTGCTACTTGCATCTAAGAGATTTTATTGCTTGCTCAGAATGATTGCGAATTTAGAAAAAGGCGTAACTTGAAAGTATAAATTAATAATATTAAAAATCATGAAAGATGTAAAAAATCAGAATTTTCACTTTCGCTAAGGCTATAAATTATATAATTAATTTGTCGTAAAATTATATTTGGGAGTTTATAAATTATGCTTTTTTATTTATTCTTCAAAATTTGCCTCTTAAGACAAGGGCTCTTTTCAATATACACGTATTTTTTTCACTGATTGATATTTAAAAAAAAATTGTTTGTGATGAATTTACGTATCGGTAATTATGATACTATCCGATTACTCGAAAAAATACGTATATTCATTATAAACTTTTTGGTTTTTAATTTCAAATGACATTAATTATGATTAAATTACTTAAAGAAAAATGGGTACGTACCTCCAGTCTTGACATCTAATACAAAAATCATTATATTTATTCTAAAGATATATAATTTACTTTTTACAACAGAAGTTCGATTATTTTTTAATTCTGTGCGATGTCGAATATTGTTTATAAGGGCTAGTTCTTTCTCATTAATTTAGGTCAAATATGTCAATATCCCCTTCAATATTTCCGAAAATTCCCAACCCAAAATTATGAAAAAATAAGCGTTTTCGAAGACTACGCAAACTTTGAGAGAAAACTATGGTGACTAATTAGACCTTATATATTTTTTTAAATATGTCATTATATATTACAAACTTTAGGTCCTAATTGTGGATTGAAGCCTCTTAATGAGAGTTTTATTGGTGCTTGACAGGTTGTGTTAGTAGGAGCATTGCTTTAATTGGCATGACTTTTTAAAACTTTTCTTTCATAAAAACGACAGGAATGATCGTTATGTATGGGTAGAAATCGAAATGGAGAATAACTGCCGGGGTAGATGTTCAATCAGATAATCTGATAAAAGACATTTTCATGTTTTTGAAAGCTTTTCTGAAGACGTTTGTTTCTCAAATCCAGGAACAGCCTTGGTATTAGTGGATGAGAAAAGGAGTAGTTGTGAAATATAGTTCCCAAAAGCATTCTCTAAAGTCATCTACTAGAAGTCGGTATGAAGTATTTGATATAATATTACATAAGGTATTATTTACATATATATATATATATATATATATATATATACGTACATATAAATACATATAATTCAAAATAGATTCCGATTCAAAATTTTTTTTTCTTACCGATACTATGCGGGAAGAGTTATATTTAAATTTGAAATTATATAAGCAAAATGTTACATTATTTAAATAAGCAATAATTGGTTTTCAAAGCGTTTGTGCGCTGTAAAGCTTGCTCTCTACTACCTGCTTATCACTTAGTTCAGAAATTTATAAATGTAATTATTTTAATAGATATTTGTCGAGTTATACTCGATCCCTGAGACACATTTCCTCCTTCTAAGAAAGTATTGTCCATTTTTAATTTAATAATCTAATAAAAAATTCCTAATTTATTTCTTGTGTGCCAAATTACCTGTATGGTTCTTACAAAATAAATAAAATCTTAAAAAAATCATAAACCTAACGCGTCCTATTTAATACAATAATCCGAAGTAAATTGTTATTTGAAATAAAAAAAAATTTAAATGACGTACATTAGAAATATGTAATCGATAGAAACTTTTATAAGAAAAAAGTTATAATTAAAATTGATAATGTTTTTAGTTTTTAATTTATGCACATGAAATTAATTTTCTATACAAAGAACAAAAAATTGTTTCGGTTTTGACATGAAAAGCTTTTATTCATAATGAGCCATTATTATTTTATTTATGGCTTAAGTTGATTTATTACAGAGTTAATTTATAAAATCTATAAATTATTGTTGCTCCGTGTTCTTATCTATTTAGTGACAATTTTCTTACGATGTATTTCCATATCAATTTAACATAAGATCTAATAAATTACAATTCATTCAGCAAAATGATACCCTGTTTAAGACAATCAATTAAATTATTTTCGGTCCTTAAAAACCCTATTTCTTAGTATTTAACCGGTTTAAAAAAAACGACCATCTCTACATGACTTGTATGATTTTTTTACTATTCAAGTATGTTCATTGATAAATATTTAACTGGTAAACCGACTTTGAAAATATATTTTTAAGTGATTAGAAATTAAAGAAGAGGTGCCCAGGTGGGCCCATATAAATATGCTTAGGTTCAGATGATTAACTACGAAAGTATCTTGAGGATTTTCGCGAGGGATGGGAGTGCAAGGCAACTTTGAAAAAATTTAAGCTCTGTTTGAGCTCATTTGTCCCGTCTTTTTAAATATTTTAGCCATATATGACAACGGACTGAATAGAATCGGAAAGTAGTGAGAGAACTTCTTGATCAGGAGGAGTAAATTCATTGAGTTTAAGCTTATTTGACATGTCTTTAAGAACCCTTTGGTTAAAAATGGTGGTCAAGGTCTAATGATGGTTACAGGAACTTCTCAATTGTGAAGAGTAAGCTTATGGTGTTTTGACTTGAATGATTAACTTAAATATAAGCTATAAATTGACAAAGTAGTTAGGTAAGTAGATATATACAAAAAGACGAGAAAAAATTCGAAATTTGGTAGGTAAATAGGTAATGATTGTACACGTATATACAAAGCAAGTAGCACATATAAAGCATACAGTGAATCCAAAAGGGTAATATTATTGACAGGTTCATATTTACGAAGGTATGTAAACCTACACTCATACATGTATTCTCGTTGGTTTATATGAACATATTCATGTTCGCTTAATGGCGGAAACTAATGTTTAGATTTCAATTTAAATGGCTTAATATTGAATTCTTCGTGAATGCGTAATATTTTAACACTGCATAATGAAGCGTTAACCCATGAATACATCGTGAACCCTGAAAACGTTAAAATGAAACTTTTTTTATAAAAACAATTAAATCACTTCTAATATCCAGTGAATAAGAAAAGCACTAAAAAGCATAAAATAAAAAACTTTAACAAAAAACCCGACTTCAAAAAAATACAGGAAAGTGATGAGTTATTGTGAAAACCTCTCCTATGATGGACGAACTGAAGTAGATACAAACGGGCTCCTACTTATGTACTTATCCATAATTTTCTATTTAACCTATTTTTGAAGTTGGTGCCAAATAAACTGAGTTACTAGTCAAAATGAAACCAAAATAAAGAAAAAAGACTTGCACAAACAAAATAATTATTTACTTACATCATATTCTATTACAAAAAACAATAGGATTAATGCTATAACTAAATTTGAAATAATACATTTTTTGACATTGGATGCAAAAATATTGTTAAACTCAAAGTTTTACATAATTAAATAAATATTAATATGTTTGTACGTACTTTTCGTTTACCCATTATAGGAGGTGTACTTAAAATATAAAGGTAACATTTACATTGTATTTTTTCCAGTTGGTTTATACAAAATGCCTTTATTTACTGTCGCTTAGATATTTAATTGGTAGCTGTAAATTTCTGAAAACCGCAATTTATTTTGCAAGAATTAATGCATAACAGGTGTAATGCATCAATATTTTTGCAGAAAAGTGGCCATTTATAACATACTATTAAATATTGAAGGAAAATTTTACTAAATAAGGTACTAATAATTGTAAGGGTATTATAGTAGGGTAGACTGGGTACGGTTGAAACAATTTCACTCATATCGTCCGTAGTTTTGCTTTTCATAATCCGATGCATGAAGAAGATATGTCAAATAAAAGAGCACGTTTCTATCTACAATGCGATTTTAGTTCCAGGTGTGTTATTTTTAATAGTAGATCAAATTAAAAAAAGAAATCCGATTTGTTTCAGGGGCGGTTGAGACAGTGATTGGGGTCAGTTGAAACACATGCGAATAATACAAAATATAATATTATAACATGTTTTATTAATTGTTTATTTTAACTTTAAGAATAATTAAGGCACTACTTGACAATAACAATTAGTGTCAATGTTTTAAATACTTCTAATGATATTTTAATGAGCCTTTAACGTTTTTATATCACGCTAGTTAAAATCTACCTATATTACCAGTCATCTGTAACTATAGATTGCTTAACATTGATATATAATTTACGTAAATTAACAAACAAACAAAAATTCACTATTTGTTTTTTAAACATAAAAAAATAAACAAAAATAATTCGATCATAAACGAAATGAAAACTCTCTTTGACTTTCTTTAGTCAATCAGTAATTAGTCACATATAAAAATCAATCTGAGTCGCAATTACAGCAAATATAGCTGAGGCTACTTTCTATGAATTTTTCGTGAGCCCACAGTTTATAAGTCATTCATTGAATCCACCTTTCTTCGGATCTACTCTCTGAATATGGTAACAAACAAACAAGACAAAAGCACTCCTTTTCTTCTAATGGTACTTCCTGTTGTATACTTTCCTTTTTTTCTTTCGTGGTATTCCTTTTACTTTCCCTCCATCCAAATGCTTCTTCTTTCCTCCATCTTATTGCTTCTTAACTTGCTTAGCACTTGTTCATTCCAATCTTGTTTCTTGGTCCTTTCTTATATCTTCTCTTATGTATCAGTGTAAATAATAAACTTCCTGATTTTTCGCTTTCTATTATTATATTTCCCCGCAGGAACTTTCAGAAATGATCATATTGTTTCCGATGAAAATACAGCGGGAACACTAGAAGAAATTGTTTGACCACTTGTATTGGGTTTTGGAGAAGTTTCTTGAATGCTAATGCTGCTGTTATATCTGCGTGGTGTAATATGTTGGTAATGAACTCGCCCCTCTACCCCTTTCCACTGAAGTTACTAAATCTACTCGTTGAGCATCATGCCTAGCCACCACTCTGTCGGGCTTTTGAACAGCAATTATATCTGTTTCGTCAGCATTATAAATGTCTCGAGGCTCAAATATATGACGGTCCATGTCAATGTTAAAATGTCCATAGAAAGAATCTACATTGGTTTTGTTAAAGCTAGTCTCCCTGGAGAGGCTTGTATCTTGCGCTGTGCATAGAGACAGTTCGGGGTTTCTTCTCATATATATACGAAACCATTCCTCACCCGTTAGCTCGTTGTCATCCCAAGTCTGAAGCTGTGATAAATTAAAACTTCATAGGCCAATTGTCTTATCTCTTTCTTAGGTAGGCCCAAATATATATCTGCACATCAAAACAAATACTTTGAAAACTCTCGCTCTTGTTTCTCATTAAAACTCGATTGTGTGCTTTATATCCCATGTCTTGATTTTCGTTGTCACTAGATGGATCTCGCTTTTGAATATATTTTAGGAGCGAACAGTGGTTTACTCCGTGCTTCTCTGCGGCTTTTCGCAATGAATCTCCCGTTTTCACCTCCTCATAAGCGTCTTTGTGCCTCGACAAGTCTATTTGTCCTCTCTAAGTTTTACTTACACGTATTTCCGGCGTCTAGAAAACAAGAAAAAATAAATAAATACAATGTTTCAACCGTAACCAAGAAAAATGTTTCGACCGTCCCCAACTCCTACTTTAGGTAAAAATCAGTTATAGTAATTATGAAAACAATGATACGTAAAAACTAGTCGCGGTGCCATATTCTATAAGCTTCATTTCAAACAAAAACACACATATATATATATATATATATATATATATGTGTGTGTGTGTGTGTATATATATATATATATATATATATATATATATATATATATGTGCAAAGGAAAGCGACCAAAGTGAGCAAGTTCGGCTTTTGGGTTGGTAATAATTTTAACATATCATCGAACACTATGATATAACCTAACAATATTTGATAAAAGAAAGAAATCATGCCAAAAGTTTATTGCAATTTTAATCCTCTAAGCATAATCATTTTTGAAATACATAGTTTTAGTCCCTCTATAAATTAAGGCGATCGCCTGCACTCGTATACTGTTCGCAAATAATACTCTCAATAAAGTTTGGTTTGTATCACTTGTACGGGAAAAGTATTATAGTATTATGTTCATGTTTGTAGTTTATTGGACTGCGGACGACGAGTGAAATGTAGTTTTTAGAGTTCCGTACATTAAAAGAAAAGAGAAACCTTATAAGATTATTTATGTGTCAGCTCATCTGTCTGTCACAGCTATTTTTCTCAGAAACCATTTCAAGATGTACTAGTATAAACATTAAGTAAAGTTTGTATGATAAAACATACTAACTTGCATATATCTAAATGAGCAATACCCAAAAATTTTAGTGAGGTACTTTTTGAGAATAAAAAATATAACACCCTATTTTCTTTATTTCACATAAATATCTTGTGGGATACCATTTGAAGGAGCGACTCGTTGACTTCAAAACTGTTGATTTTAGAATATAATTTGAGAAAATTTTTGATATATTGCTGAAAATATTCACATTATTTTATACGAAAACCTTTGATGCATAAACATGGTAAAATGGTAAAGCATATTATTTTGCATGCATTTAATAATCGTGCCAATATAACCCCCATATATTTCATTAATTAAAAATATCATATAAATACTAAAAAATATTCAAATCGATTTTTTTCCTTTCGTGTATTATGTATATTTGATAAAAGAAAGAAATCATGCAAATCATGTTTAATTAAAAGAATAAGATATAAGGATTCTAAAATTATTTTTAGAATTTTATGAGATGTTCTGCAGATATTATTGAAAAATTTCACAACAAATATTAGGACTGCCTTATTATTATTTGAAGTTTACTAGAAAATTCTAGCGATTATTCTAAGTAAGTTTTTTGTGATGTAAACGACATTATTACGCCTGTGAAAGAAAGATGTCACTAAATATTTGCGTGGTGGAAAATATATTAATATTGATAAATGATTTATTTAAAATAACACACATGAAAATACACATATGCCTAAAAATGTACGGAAATCACAGAGTTGAAGTTCTACTGCTTTTCCTTAAGAGGTTACATAAATTTGTTGTTAATATTTTCCTTAGACGATAACAAAGTATCCAACCAAAAAAAAAAACGCTAAGGACTTACTTTTTCCCTTTTTCCCTCTTTTTGAAAACTTTTGGATTACTTCAGTTACGTAAGCCAAAGTAAATTTCGAAAAACTTTTATACAATTCATAATGTCAATTTTGGAAACATTAAAATTAACCTTTGAAATCGGAGAAATGTATATTGTCCTTAACTGTCATAGATGTAACGGAAACTTTTTGTGAGCACTCAAGGTTTCTGTTATCCGCCAGGCAATGTATAAATAAATACAGTAATTGAAGTTTGTAGGTATTTGAAATAATGTAACTATAGAAAGGACTGATATTCCCTTCTTACGTCCAAATATTTTAGCTCTAGCTCAATATAAATATCGACATTTCAAATTATTCTTTCTGCTTTATTCATATATTCTCTAAACCGTGTATTTGATTTCGTGTATGTTTTATTTGTGGTTAATATTGTTGTAATAAGCACCGAAATAAATATTTATTTTGCTAGGAATTATGTATTATTTAACATAGCTTTTATAACAATATTGAAATTAAAGTAAATAACTTCTTCAAAACAAATCAATCGAAGATTGATAAGTAAATTGTGCATATGGGGCTTATCAGTATATATTTAAGTGTATGTGGTATTTCAGTTGCCAATTTTTCGAGTAATACAATTTTGGAGGCTTATTTCTTTATGTTTTACATATTAAATGTAAAAATGAGACTATATATACAGAATAAGCTATATATAAAGTAATAAAAAAAATTATTGGCGATTATTGCTTTCGTTGCAAAATACTTATTTAGTTAACTTTCTTGCCTTAAATTTAAATGATGAAACAGGTTTCGTAATACTTAACAGCTCTATAAACACCGTAAGAATTAGTATAATATTTCATTTATAATTGTTCGCAAAATAAAATAATTCTGGCAAAAATGCGTGGTATCGTAAATAGTTCAAAGCATCATTTTAAATTCGATGTTGGACAACGAAATGCTAAAGATGATAAGCCAAAATATATTTTAAAATTTAATTAACATTATTTTTGCATAAACTCAAATTTTAACTTAATAATGGTAATTTTAGGTTACGCCATAAATACTAAATAGGCAACACTTTTTAGAACGAATAATAGTTTTAAAAAGCGTTTCTTAAATAGAATGGCGTTCAAAAAACCCTAAATATCCTAAAAAGTTAATTCACCGAATTATAAAACAAAGCACGGGATCATGTAATTTCTACTATGAAAGTTCTGAGGATTGCCCATATTCCAATTCTATTCATGTTTAATTACCGTAATGATTGACAAAATCCCCAATGTTGACAATAGTAAACTGCGGTTTAATACTCTAAGGTAGTTAGTATATTTTGTAATTAAAAAAACTTTCACTTGTTGTATGTTCAGAGCAAAATATAATTTAATCCTCACTGAAAAATATTCGTACGTGATTCCTGCTGTAAAAAGGTTGCTGAGTGGAGACTATGGGGCGTAAAACGCCCTGCGGGAAGGCTACAAACGCGTGTGGCGTGATGACATAAAAAGAGTGGCTGGTCAAAATGGATAAAGGATAGAGAGATATATTATAGACAGAAGAAGGCATACACTGAAATAATAGAAAAGGGATAAAAAGACGTAGAAGAAAACAGAATTTTTCTATAATAATTATAAAGATTTTTAATATCAATAAGTTAATACTTCATTTTTTATAGCCCCATAAAGCGATTAATATTTAATGAGCAAAATGGTGCTTCTAGTTGGAAACTGACGAACTAATTATTCAAAAATTCTCTATACAGTTCAAATGTAATACCATCTGAAAGATCTGTATTTAAGCTTTTATTTTTAATGTGGGGCCTAGCTCAAATATATTTATTTTTTATTGATATTTATTAAAACATATGTTAAACACCGGGGAAACTCCCACTAAAAGGGTTCCGTACACATTCAGGCATTTATATACATTTAATGATACATTATATTCCTATTTAACTATTTATAAAATTTTAATTTTTAGAACGAAAATATATTGCGTATTATACTTTTTAAAAGCGTATACATAGTTTTTTTTAAGCGATATGACTACAAATTAATGGGTTTCAGATAATTTCTAATACTTGTGCTGTAAGAACTTGCTTCTTACCAAATTTCATGACTGTAGGTCAACGGGAAGTATCCTATAGTTTTAATTCAATTGCGAGTGTCAAAACATGCAGCATAAATGGCGGTATTTTTAGGATTTTTTGGTTGGTGTAGGCTTAGAAGTTTGATTTTCTTACGACTCCAAGAGTTCGTAGACCAAAGTATTTCATATGAATTTCAACTTGATAGTTCCACGCGTTCCTAAGAAAAAGGATCTTGACAGAGAGACAATGAAGTGATATTAGAAGGGTTCCTTTTTTTCCTTTTAATAACCCGGAACTCTAAAAACTAATAAGATCGTGATAAAGGGTTCCATTGTTCACATATATTTAAATGAAGGTTACAAGTGAATGGTTATTTATTACGTAATTTAAATAAATAGATAAACATAGATTACTTATACAATCAAAAGAAAAACTTCGTTTTCAGACTCGACGTAAAAATATTTGGCACATATTAATTAAATTGCATGAGGGGTGTTAATTGTCTAAATTTGAATGACTCAGTTGTGATATTACTCTTATGGACTAAGATGTAATGGTTATAAAGAATAAAACGTTTATTGATTAAGTAAAATAAATAATAATCTACTTTCATACACCTAGGATAGGGTAGCAACAGGACTAGCAACTTGTCTTACTATAAGAAATGAATGTCAATATTACATAAATTTGTTTTAAATGAATATATATTTTAAAAACTATTTCTCAAAATATACCATTGTGTATTATTCTATACAAACTGTTTATCTTTTTCAAGGTTGATAAAGAAATTATGATTTAATATCGCTGCTCTTTCCAGATTTAAATCTTGTATTGTTTTGAAGACAACAAATGCACACACACGCTCATATATGTATGTATAAATACATTATATACATACATATATGTATATATATATATATATATATATATATATATATATATATGTATATATATATATACATATATATATATATATATATATATATATATATATATATATATATATATATATATATATATATATATATATATATATGTATGTATACAATGATTCCATATTTATTTCAAGTACTAATGCTTTTAATGAATGCTGTTTTTTAATTAACTCCAAAATAATACATATTATTACATTGTTAATAGAAAAATAATATCAGTATGCTTGTGTTTATTATTTGTTTATTATTTTTTGCTTTATGTGTTTATTATTTTACATTACTTATGCTGTAATTAAGGTATCCTTTAATTACTACGAATTCACACATGAAATCACAGAATCCATAATGGTGTCAACTTGTTACAACTCACCAAAGTACTATACAAAATATAATTATGATGACGTCAGCGCTAATGAAATCTCACATTGGAAATGCAAGCTAAGCAAATAAAGGTATGTACGTAATTAGCTTAAAATGTCCTCCTGAATTAAGTTTGATCCACGTTTAATTCTTTTAATGATTCTGAATAAAATTTATCAGTAGATCATCATTATCATACAATGGTCATCATTATAATTTAATGGCGTCTACTTATCTGTATAAACAGCAGTACACCGCTTTATATAATAAATAGTCTAATATCAGACTTTTATAAATTTACATTTAAAATTTTAGCTTCATCAGAAATTATTAATGTGACTAATATCAAATTCGAATTATTGCATCTACCTGAAAAGAGGATGGGTTATGATATTAAGGTTGTGATAACATCCAGAGAAATCAAAAATAATTTAATGTATTTCACTTCGTAAACAAGGGATGAAAAGTTTGATGTAAATTATGCAAAGAAAAACAATTTAACACGAAGAGACAAAGTGACTTTAACAAATAGGAAAACGTGGAGGGTTAAAATGAATTCCCAAACGAGGGGAAATTCGTTCAGTTTAGGGACATATAATGAAAACTGGCCTTGTCACCAGTGCTTTCTAGCAAAAATAGGGATTTATCTAGCTACTAATCTCAACAAGAAGCCGCCATTTTAGGGTTGTGAATTACTATAACTTTGGTTCTCCGTTTGACAACTTAAGCTGTTGTGAGGAAATTGTCTTAAGATTGTAGGGGATGAGATGAATGAATACAAATTGCATCATTTCGTAGTTCTTACTGAGGACATTTAACATATGTGAAAGATAAGTGGGTGCAAATACAAAGCTGAGTAGTTGTAGCAAATGCGGTAACGACAGTTATAAACTGAAATAATTAACTTTATATTCATATTCATAACGTTATTTTTTATACCCTACTGGTATTTTAAAAATATTTTAGATACATTTTTATAATCCCTATGTACTTACCTTAATTAGTACGATGTCCATTTATACAGCTAAACATATCTTCTTCAACATATTCACTAAATCTTCCACTTTAGAAAATGTTGATTTCTGAAATTAAATTTTAACTAAACTTAATTACCCATCACTGATTATTAACTCTTCTAGGTCAAAATAATTTCTGTAATTTAAAATCTCAACACATATGCTTACCAGTCGCGGTAATATGACCAATTATGTAAAATAATTATATTTCCATATTCTATTGTATTATCTAAACAGTTACCATTAATCTAAACGGGAGCCAACCGAAGCGTATTAAGATGCAGGTGTAGACGTGACATTGCGTGCGCAAGCTGCGAGAATCTTATATGCTGTCTAATAAATATATCATTGACAGGCATATACATTTGGTGAATATTTCAAAAGCTATTTAATTTATAATTATCATTGTATGTTCCTAGTAAGAGGGAAGTAAATTCCTAGTAAATTTTTTTTTTCATAATTTTTATTTTATTACTTTCGGTGATATATAAGATATTTTCAACAATATCCCTAAAACTTTAATACATTAGATTCTAAAGTAAATGATTTAGGAATATATTATTTAGAACGATACATATTATTGAGCATTAAATATTATAATATATATGATTAATTTTGTGTGGTTAGTTCTTTCAAGATTTTGTGTCAAACTGCTTCTGAGAAAAAGAACTGTCCACCTAGGACAGACAAATGGACGAAAGACGCATGATTTAACTTTTATGGTTTCCTTTTTTTTCTTTTATAGCATGGAAACCCAGAAAGGAACCCTCATAGAGCAACTTCATTATCTGTTCATCTGTCTGTGTCACGGTTATTTTTTTGATAATAGATACTCTACCGACTGGAAAATTTTTTTTGGAGGACGAAAACTATCGAAAAAATGTATTTCGTTTGACCAAATGGAACGAAGCAAATTCTGCACGGTTAGCGTATTCTAAAAATATATTAATATATATATATATATGTATATATATACGTAGTCATCTAATATAAGCAAGTAAATTGCTGACATGCAAAAAATTAATAATAGATATATAGATATGATTTCATAATTATCAAAAATATTGGCCATAAAATAATAGCCAATCAGCAAAAACTCAATTTTTAGCCACTACTCCCGGAAACACTATTAAGAGTATAATTGAAAACAATTGGTACATTCTATAGACTAATACAAATAGTCTGCATTCGTTTTCAATAAAACTAGCTTTTCATTAGATTATGTAAAATATACGAGTAGTGGGGCAGAACTCGACGGCGGAACGAGTTTTGCTCGTTCCACTGAGCACTATCAAATAAAACTATCAGAAATCTATCGAATGCTTTTTCAGATTTTATAAACCTTTGAAAGCGTATATCCTACCTATATACGTGCGTACATATACGCACAGAGTTCAGTATAATTCATACTTGTCCATTAAATTTTTCTTTCAAAATACTCTTTTTCTCTTAGTTCATATTGATATAATAAAATTTCTCACATATTAATAAAATTTTCACTGTGCAAAAAGTTGTGCGTTTATAGAAATATTTTAAGGTTATGTAGTTTTTCTGTTATTATTTTTAAATGTTAATGTTATTTTTCACAATATAAAAATATTTACTATTAAATATTTCACATGCCTAAAAATGCAACGAATACCTCAAAAACAAGGAAATTCAAAATTATTAACTCTAGCTTTATACGACACAAGGATTTAAAAAAGAAAAATCGAGTAATTTACTTTTAAAATGACTAGATGAATGTTTCCATATAGTAATGTTAAAGACTATTTCAGAGTAAACTATTGAGGCATATAAGGTTATTATGTTTGATCACTATGCCTAGTTTTAAGTTTCGGAATTGAACGGTTTCTGATATATCAAAGAGTTTAAAAAATCTGATATATAAAACGTCAAAAAGTTTCTAATTATAGAGATACGGCAAGTAAGAGATCTTATAAATATTCCATTTTTTTTCCTTTTCAGCTACGGAATCTTAAAAATTAGGCTCAGCACGAAATTTCTAAATTCCATACATACCGTTCTGGATGTGAATTCAACTTTTGTTCTTCGTTGTATTTCCAAAATATTACTTTTACTAATATTTCAATAAAAATTAATGCACTAAATTGAACAAAACTATTATAAATTAAAAATTATATGATTTTTAACATGTTTTAGCTTCAAAATAGAAATTGTTTTTTATATTTCAAGCTGAGAAGGGTGATAATCTTAAGTGTTTTATGTTTTTACAGCTTCAGAAAAAAAATTTAAATTTCAATAAAATCATGTAGATAAATTTATTTAAGTTTTCGAGCATTTTGAGAAATCAGAAGAAAAAAACCAACTCAGAAAAGATCGTTTACCTATATATCTGTTAAGAAATTTGAAATTTGGCGTAACTATAAAGTATATTAAACAGCGCTTTAATATTTAAAAATATTCCTTTGATGACTTAAGAGAGTCCAAACAAGGTATTTTTGTATAATTTCTTGAATATTGTGGAATATCAATTGAAAGAGCGACTTATGTGGATTACAAAACAAAAATTTAGTGAAATTATTTGTAATTTCATTATTTTGGTACGTTTAATAATAGGCTGTATAAATTTTATTGTTACATACTTTTATCTATTCGTATTATAAAACCATAGAATTAATCTGTAAAATTATTTACAACGACGAACAAAAGTCATAGAATACAAAAATTATGTTTTGGAGTTTCTTTTTGTTTATCTGTTTATGTGTTTATTTGTGTATACATAATGTGAACATTACTTAACTAATAATAACGATATTTTTATTATAATCATATGAATTGGAGTAACATTTAGTTTATATTTCATTATCATTGTTCACTCTATCAGAAAATTTGAGAATTTAATACTTTAAAAAATTTATTTATACAATAAAATGCCTATCTACCCAACGCGTAGTAATTACACAAATTTATAGCGTACTTGTATCTATATATGGTGCCATGTATATTTTTTTAATAGCGCATTGAAGCTTTCCTCCCAGATATATATTTTCCGAAAAGACGTGGCTGGATGTAAAGCGTGGAGTAGTACGGGAGGTGTACCTTCACCTGGATGTGGGTAGACGTAAGAGGGCACACATTATTGCAATTAATATTTGAAAATACCTATATGAAAATTTCAGAATAATTCAATGTAATCCACCGATCTTTTTTATTTCATATGTCACATGGAATATTTTTTTGAAACGGCAAATATTAGGACTTCAAAACTATACTTTTTAGTATATTGTTCAAGATTATTTTAGACATGTACAAAAATATGTTGTTCTTTCTTCTATTTACGAAACAATCAAAATCAAAATTGTGAAAAAATAGCGCTAATTGAAGAAAGTTTATAAACTTAAATGAAAAACTAAAGCGATAATTAATGATCTCATAAATATTGAGAAATTTACGAATTTTTACGCATGTGAATGTGCCCTAGGCTATATATTTACATGGTGAAAAGTAATATTAAAAATTTTATTAAATAATCTATATATTAATAAGTGAAGCAAAAACTTTGGACCCCTTTTTACGAAAATTGCGCGGACGGAGGAGTATGAAATTTGGCATACTTATAGTTTATATGTAGGAGAAGTGCAGAACGCTAATATTTTTCAATAATAATGCTTATAAAGTACATTAAATCATTAAATAAAACATTACACACTTCCATGCATTTGACACACACATGTATATACATACAATTGACATATGAGTAGTCTATAGTTTTATTTTTCCGCTGGCTTTCCATTGTAGAAAATTACGCGGACGGAGGAGTATGAAATTTGGCACAATTAAAGTTTGTATGGAGGAGTACGGAAAGCTAAAATTTGTATATAATAATGCATTAGAAACACATTAAATTAATAAAGAAAATATTACACATACTACCATGCGTTTGACACACACACACACACACATGTATATACACACATATTGTCATATGAGTTGTCCATAATTTTATTTTTCCGCTGGCTTTCCATTGTAGTTTATCTGCCAGACAGTTTCTAAATTATTGTGCTTTAACTTTGTTATTTTCCCATATATAGCAGTAAAAAATTAGACCTTTTATCTGAAATTAGAGTTATTACGATTTAATAAAATATTATTCAATTTTCTAAAGGTTAATAATAACCATAATTTAAAGGTTAATAATAACCAAAATATTAATATGCGAAGCAAAACCTTTATACTCCTTTTTACGAAAATTACGCGTCCGGAGGAGTATGAAATTTGGCACAGTTAAAGTTTATATGGAGAAGAGTGCTGAAAGCTAATATTTTTACATAGAAAGAGATATATCGATTTTGATTAGAAATACATGCGTTTGATACACACACATATGTACTATTTTGTTTATGGTTGAAGTCTACGGTCAAACTGAGATTAATATTATTTGTCCATAGTCTTACTGAATGTCAAAAATAATCATAATTATGATAATGTCATATTCAGTTTGTTTCGCATACACATATTAATAGACCAAACGCAAATTTAAATAATATTAATAGGTTACAAATGAAGAAGTAATTTTTGGAGATACATATAAATGTGCACTAAATGTAATTCCAAGACTTTTTCATAGTTATGATTGTGGATTAATGGATTTACAATGCAGGTTTTGCAATGCAAAACGTTTTGAATCTGAAGTGACTTTAAGTGACAGGACTGAATTCACTTAATGTTGTCATAAGGGTAAAGCAATATTACCGCCATTAAGTCAAAATGAATATTTTAAATCATTGTATTATGGACTTATTTCAAATGAATCTTCAATCAAAAGTAAGGCAAAAAATTATTTTGAAAACATTCGCAAATATAATTCATCATTTGCTATGGTTAGCTCAGAAGCTAAAATTTGGGGGGGCAGTTACAAGTGGAGTGTATCATTTCAAAAACTTGATGTTTTTATCACAGATCAGGTTCAATAAATACGGCATATGGTCGCTCATCATGTTGTGCGCAATTCGATTTTTATTATGTCGACACTATCAATTATATATTATCAATTATAGATTACCAACATTTTAATCAAACATGCAATAACAATATAATACGCAAAATATCTCTTGAATTGGAACGCAGTAATCCTTTGGTTCGGTCATTCATTGCAATAAAACATCATTGTCATAGAGTTGAAAAAAAAAAAAAAAGTAATTTGTATGCCCATTAAAGTAAATCATGATTTAAATCAACGCCATTTCAATGATGCAGTTCAAACTGATGTAGCAGTAATATTTAGTACAGTTGATGGTGAGCCACCTTTGAACGAAATATGATTTCATTTTCAAAAGTTAATAGTATCATCAAAAATATCACAATTTTAAATTCATCATTAGACCCTTGAGCACATCCATTACTTTTTCCAAATGGTGATACTGGGTGGCATATCAATATTCCTCATAACGTACCTAATATATCTAATACTATATCTAATTCAAGAGCACCCAGAAAAAATTAGCCATGCTTCAGTATGCAGCCTATCGACTTGGGATTAGGAAGATTTCAGCATGTAGCACCATTCACAAAAAAATATTTCTTCAGTGGATAGTTGATATGTATGTGAGAATAGAGGGCTCAAGATTACATTGCATTCGACAAAATCAAACAATTCTTAGATCTGAAGTTTACGACAATTTAACAGACTACTTAGAATTGAACATGAATGCCAGGAATGTTGGTCGTAGAGTAATTTTACCATCTTCATTCAATGGATCTCCAAGAAATATGTATCAGAATTATTTAGATGCAATGTCAATTGTACAACATTTCGGAAAACCGTCTTTATTTAGTACAATGACTTGCAATCCAAGTTGGCCAGAAATAGTTAACAACATTGGTGTAGGTGAAGCTGCTAATTTTAGACCTGATATTATTGTGCGTGTATTCAAGTCAAAGTTGAAAGCATTCATAGAGGGCCTTATACAAAATAATATCTTTGGTAAAGTTGAAGCACTCATTTATACAATTGAATTTCAAAAAGAGGATTGCCTCATGCTCCCATTTTACTCACTTTAAATGAGCAAGATAAAATTGTTAATGCTATAGATATTGATAAAGTTGTATCTGCGGAGATTCCTCGCATTGAAACACATCCAACATTACATAAATATGTTGTAAAAGATGTGATGCATGGTCCATGCGGAGAACTTAACCCTAATTCCGTATATATGAGAGATGGAAAGTGTATAAAAGAGTATCCAAAACGATTTAATGAAACTACATGTAAATCGTTAAATGGGTATCCATTATACAGAAGACGTGATAATGGTATTAATGCAGAAGTTCGTGGTAGTTGCCTTGACAATCGGTATGTTGTACCATACAATCCATATTTACTTGCTAAATTTAATTGCCATATAAATGTTGAAGTATGTACTACAGTCAAAAGTGTCAAATACATTTATAAATATGTGTATAAAGGCTACGACAGTGCATCTGTTGAACTAGAGTCTGGTTGAAATGAACAAGGTCAAAATATAGAAATTAATGAAGTTACCAATTTTTTTTATTGGTCATTATGTCAGATCAACAGAAGCCATATGGCGCATCTATGAATTACCAATGCATTTTCAGTCACATACTATAATCAGACTTGATATTCATTTACCGCGTCGACAGAATGTATACTTCCGAGAAGGGCAAGAACGTCAAGTAATTGATAATGAAAGACAAACAAAATTATTAGCATTTTTTGAGTTGAATCAATCAGATCCATCAGCACGAGAGTATAAATATACTGAAATTCCTATGCATTATGTGTGGGAAGATTCCCGAAATAAATAGAAGAAGAGAAGCCGTGGAAGTGATAAAATCATAACAAGGATATATGTAGTGTCACCAAAAGATATCGAACTTTTTCACTTACGATTGCTTTTATTACATGTCTGTGGTCTGAAATCATTCAAGGATGTTAGAACATACAATGAATTTTTATACCCTTCTTTTGTTGAAGTGTGCCATACTTGCAGAATAGCTTCAAATGATGATGAATGGCGGGAATGTTTAAATGAATCAAAAGAATTACATTCACCAAAACAAATGCGGAATTTATTTGGTTACATTTGTGCAATAAATGTGCCAGCCACTGCATTCGCGTTATGGAATGAATATAAAGTATATCTTAGTGAAGATTTTCTAAGACTTTACAACGAAGAAGTATCCTTTAATAGAGCTCAATTAGAAATTGATGATATTTTGAATGTTCATAATTTTTCCTGTCAAATTCTTGGTGTACCAGTTCCCACATACTCGCAGAGAATAGAAGAAGAAAATACTATTGATATAATAGAACAAGAGATGCTGTTTTGTGAGTATTATGAAAGTGCAAATATTGAACAGCGTAATCTCATTGATCAAGTTATTCGTGACATTTTGAATCATGATACTGGATTCAATGTTTTTTGTGTAACCGCTCACGCTGGTTGTGGCAAAACATTCACTCAAACAGCATTAATTCACAAATTAAATTTGCTTAATCTTCGTTGTATTCCAACTGCGTTCAGTGGCATAGCTTCAACTTTATTACTTGGAGGTAGGACTTTACATAATGCGTTTAAATTGCCTATACCCATTTTAGAAAATTCTGTATCAAATATTACTGCAAATAGTAGCTACGGTAGTTTCATAAATTCATCATCATTGATAATTATTTATGAAGTTTCTATGTGTTCTTTGCAAGTGTTGAAAATCATAAATAGATTATTACGTGATCTATGTGATGAAAATGATAAACATGGAGTGTTTGGAGGAAAAACTATACTTCTGTGCGGTGATTTTCGGCAAATCCTACCAGTAATCCCACATGGATCACGTGGAACTTTAATTGAAAATTGTGTTACAAGTTGGCATGAATTTCCTAATTTTCATAAAGTTACATTTACTCGAAATATGAGAGCTTTACCAAATAAAATAGAATTTGTAGAATTCTTGAAAAAAATTGGTAATGATAAGGCCCCACAATTCCCTCAGTTAAGTAAAAATGTTATTGAAATACCTCATCACTTAATAGGAGATAAAAACAATATTATTGATGAGGTGTATGGAAATATTTGCAATTACATACTTTCAGAAAATATATTGAACTCTGTTATTTTAGCACCTACAAATGACGATTGTACTTTGATTAATACTGATATACTTAATCAAATTCCTGGTGAAAAGAGAACATATCATAGCTATGATAAAATAATTTGTGATAATGACAATGACATCAATAACTATCCGGTAGAGTTTTTAAATTCTTTGTCTATTAGTAGTTTACCACCGCATAAGTTAGTATTGAAAGTTAATTGCATAGTTTTATTGATCATAAACTTAAATACTAAGGACGCATTAGTCAATGGAACGAGAATGCGCATCAAATTGAAAAATCAGAATTTTGATTCCACGTATAAATTTAACGTACTCTAGAACTATTTTACCGTTTAACTTTCAAAGAACACAATTTCCTGTAATACCTGCATTTGCGATGACAATAAATAAGTCTCAAGGACAAACATTCCAATAGGTTGGAATTTTATTGAATCGGCCAGTTTTTACACTTGGGCAATTGTATGTCGCAGCAAGTAGAGTCCGTTCATTCGATGGTTTAAGGTTTTATATTTCCGAATATAACGGTCAAGGACGTTTAGCAAACTATGAAAGAGTTTTTACAAAAAAAATTGTTTTCAGAGGAGTTTTAAATCTTTAATTATATTACCGCAATATGCGATAAAAAATGATATTCAATGGAGAGCATTTCCGGTTTCAATAATTTTTTTTAAAATTGGTCTTCTTTATTTTTCTCCTTTTTGAATTCCATATAATTTATTTTTTTTTAAATAGGAAAATAACAGCGTTGGCGAAATCTGTAGTTATAGTAGTATATAGTCTTTAACAATAGAACCTTAATAATGTTTGAGCATTATATTTTAATAATTTATATTAAATAACTTACAATTTAAATTTATTATGGTCGAATTTCGACCACTGGGCGACCACTAGTTAATATTATTCTTCACCACGTGCGATACAGCTATAGGCTACGTACCCTTTAATATGTCCAAATTTATATATGTCCAAGTGTGTATGAAACCTTCCTTATGCGAGTTCTACTCATATTTAAAGATTTAATTGTTGTTTTGTTTGAACAAGGTACGCCCAAATCATTACATTTAACAAGTAGTTCGTTTACCAGGGCTATTGGACATGGACTTTTATAATCGATAGTTTGCTTCTTATTTTAAAATTAAAGTCATATGTCTGATTATTTACTTAGTTTTAAATATTGATAACCTTTTTTTGAAAATATATTTAAAGTGGATTCAAATTAATTTTAATTAAAAAATGATTTAAGTTAAAATTAATTAATCAAACTTTGACGTAACGCAAATTATATTTCCAATAAAATTCTAAATAACGCAATAATTTTTAACTAATATTATGAATTTCAGACATATATTAACTTGACCAAAACCGAATAAACCGAACCTAAAGCTGTATGCATAGCGCAGTGCCTTACCCGGGTAACACATTCTCGGATAAGTATCTGAATGTCTTAGCTTTCTAATAAAAAGGAAACAGTGTTCACTACAAGTAATGAATATTATACTTTCCTTCCACTAATCTATTTTATAACATACTATAATTTTTACTCACGCAGCAATTTAAAAAAAAAATATTTACTGTATTTCACCACATATTACTTTAGGAAGTACAAAGTATAAATTTAATCAAATATAATTTGATCAGAATAAACGTAAAAATATATATTTTATAAACTCTTTAAAAACGATAAATTTATTAAATGTTCATTTAATAGGAAGAGAAGGAGGAAAACATTCAATTTAACTTTGAATACCGACTTCTAGTAATTAAGTAATTTTTTTCACAGTTAGCTTTGGGTTAACTATACAGAAGGTATATTTTATTACTTAATGAGTAATATTCAAACAGTTGTTAAGATACATCAATAATACTTCAAGCAGAAGTTTCTATGTTATTGTCTATTCTAATTCAAATTGTTGTATTATAGGTCAGTTACGTTCCAAAAAATAATTAAGTAGTACCATAACATGGATTTTTAAAATTTATGTTGCACCGACTTTTCTTATAAAGTTTTATCTGGCTCGCATTATTTTTTACTTATTACAATATAAGGCATGTTAATCAGGTAATGAAATTTTGTCAAGTTTTAGTATAATATTTCGAATTAATGTAAACACAAACATTATTTTTTATACTGAATGGAAGTCATTCACGTGTATACTTAGTCGACTTTCATTTTAAAGAGGCTCTTCTTGCTCGCAGTATTTTTCATTTAGTTACAATATAAGGCATGTTAGTCAAGTAATGAAATTTTGCCAAGTCTTAGTAAAATATTTAGAATTAATGTAAACAAAAACATTATTTTTACATTGAATAGAAGTCATTCATACGTATGCTTAGCTGACTTTAATTTTGTTAAGGCTCTTTTTGCTCCCATTATTTCTCATTTAGTTACAATATAAGGCATATTAGTCAGGTAATGAATTTATTAATTTTAGTAAAGTATATTAGAATTAATTTAAATAGAAGATATTACTACTTACATTAAATATATGTAATTCGTGTATATGATTTTTCTCAAATTACAATACACATATTACAATATTTACTCATTACATACTCTGTTAATTTGGTGCCTTTTATATTTATGCAATAATGCTAGTGTAATTACAAAGATAAGTTTAGATACCTATGTCTAAAAGTGTCTTACTATAAATATCCTCCTAAATAATAATCCATCCCTGTTAGAAGTCTCTTCTAATTTGTTGTTGTTGTCATATATCAATTTCAAAGGTATCAATTGCACCACGTGACTGAGAGATATCATAACTAATAGCTTTGGCGACAATAATATGTCATGTTGCTATAAGATTTGTTGCCAACTTTTTCGGTAGACGTGCGTTTCCAGATACTTATTGCTCTCTGCACTGTATTTCTCGTTGTAATATATGCTTTGTTTTAACTTTTCTTCAGAAATGGGCTATGATTGTGATAGTGGAGTTAATAAATGTACCTGACACCGATATCTGCTAACACCTGAAAGTATTCCATCTATACCACCTTGTTTCCACTTGGTTTTCAGAGTATATGACTGAAATATTCTATTATCGTGAACAGACCCTGGTCTATGAACAACAATGTCGTATATGTCTAAATTTGGTCCACATACAAATTTATTATTGATAGAGAATAATTTCGTCCTATTACTGAAAACTTCAGCATAAGGTCTACCAGGATTTTGTACAGGTATATGTGTGTAATCGATAGCACCTACAATACCAGAGAATTGTACTCTTCTATGAAAAGCCTTTTTAGTACTTTCACAGTGGATTGGAAATTTTATAAAATGTTTAATTTTCGGACAAAAGAAGTATGAAACTTTTTTCACTATCCTTGATACCGTGGACTGACTCATACTTATTAGATCGCCGCTAATAATCTGAAAAAAATTAATAATGGTGATATTACAGTCGCTCCGTTTAAGCTGGTAAAGTAAACTTCACCAAAATTAATATAGGGCTAATCTGAAAAGAACCCAAAGCATAAAACCTTAAGGCAATCAATAATTGGAACATAGAGGGCACCAGTAAGCCTCTTGCTATCAATTTTTTGAGGTCAGAGATAATTAATAGTAGAAGAAAATAAAGCACTGTATTTTTACAAAATCTATATCTTTTTCTGAATTCTTCGGAACTGTAAAAATTAAACAGATTCTGAAAGTCTCCTATCACTTTTCTCGTCCATTTACTTCTTCGTTTGTTTATCCTATCATTTAAATAATTATGGAACTCTTCTTCATTACTGTAATCTATCGCGAAATCTTATAGAACATATTAAAATAAAACTATCGCTTGATGACAAATGTCTGATGAATATGGAATAACCTCGCCAGCTATCTAGGCAGTCCGTTTGATTTATTGAATGCATAGTGTCGATCGACACTCTAGTATCCTTTATGAATAGGTTTAGGAAACACTATGAGCTATTGCACACTGTGAGATGCTATAGTGTCGTTTATGAATACAGGCTATACCACATAATATTTTCAAGTTTTATGAAGAAATGTATAATCATACGGCCGCTAATATGAAATACCCTGAATATGATATGAAAATTAAACCAGTGGTCGCCATTAAAATTGCCTTTAAAAAATATTTACTTAAAGTTGTTTATTTAACTTTAGAAATTTATGGCGAAAAGCACTCAAATTAAATCCAAGCAAAAAAGGTGATATTAGCCAGTTTTCAAAGTCTAGATGATATTGAATAAAGGAGATATCTAGATGATATCGGTATCTCGAAAACCACAAAGCTAGCATGAGATATAAAATAATTATGGTATTTGAATTATTATAATTACACATTTATCAGAATCCATACCACTAACCCGAGAATATTAGTAATGAGAGCAACCATGATAAGTAAATTTCTGCTTTTGTAAATAAAAGGATTGAAATTCGCAACTGCATGATGTCAGGTCTTTATACTAATGTTAAATTTTTGCATATATTACAAACGTCTCTTCATATGCTCTAGAATGATGATGGGATCACAAAATGGAGAACTATCTTTTTATTCTTACATAGACTTTATTCCCAAAATAACTTACAAAATTATTAGCTACCTCAAGTAACACAAGTTATTACGTGTATACAAAACTTGCATGGTATTGAAATGTTTTTATTCCGACCAACGTCAAAAAAAATTAAACAGTAAATTTCTGATTTCAAGATAAGGGCCTGCAAGGAATTATTTTATAGGCATATGTACGCCTAGAATCTATACTCATGTCGTAAGCATTCGAGGAGCGGAAGCGATACTCCCAGCAGTTTAAGGCGCACGAATTTCTGTTTTCGTTAATATAGATATGGACATAAAAAGTCTTAAAGGAAATGTTCAAAATGATTTCCGTTTTGTTATTCATCACATGAGTATTTTTAATAATCGCATGTAGCTAAATACATCAGTATGTCATAATATACCGAAATGGAATAGCTCACAGTAGACATTACAATAATCATCAAAACAATAATTAACAAAAACAAACGCTAGTACTTCAGAAAATCGAAATACGTTAAATGTAAATTTAAAAACGACACGATAAACATTCGTTTATTAAAATTTTTATGAATGAAGTGTTTCAAAAGTGAATTTTAACAGATAACAAGGTAAAAGAATAAGGTCATAACTCATTTATTAAGCCTTGATTTCTTTAAACTGATTAGCTTTAAATTAATTGAAATATTATTTTAATTTTATAGTATAGTAAAGATATCACAAGGCGTTTACATAACTTTTTGTTTTTTTTGTCTCACGACATAAAAATGTTTGAGAAAAAATGGCTTACACTATTCATTGTTTTGTCCGATGGATCGCTAAATTTGTAGCTAGAACTTTGGTTTTTCCAAATACATTCAGCTGTTATTTGTTACGCTAGAATATTCATTGCGTTTATTTTTAATTGTATTAATTATTTTTAAAAAACATCATATCACTGTAGTTAGTAGGATAGAAATAGAACATTAGAATATAATACTAAACATCTGTTTGAGAGAAAAAATTTGTACTTTACGAAATTTTGTAGGCCGCCACTGACGCACGTCTTATTAGTAAATCAAAAGAATTGTAGCCAAAGTAAAATGAAAATACTTCAATACCCGTTTAATTTATCGTATGATCCAAAAACCGATGTATTACTATCGATTGCGATTTTAATTAGCAAAAAAATGTTTCTATTAGCAAAGGAAAAACAAAACAAATATAAAATTATTCTTTAAAATTGCAACTTTATATTTTTTCTTAAAATCAACGAGATACTTTCATAATTTCATGAACTAAATTTTACACAATGTGAAGACAGCTTCTTACAATTGTTTTATGTAAAGTTTAAGGCTACATTCTGTAGAAGTAATAACAAAAATTATTAAAGAATTATCTTTTCTAAATTTTTTCCTTGTAGGATTCCTTCCGAATCTGATTTAATTATTGATATATGTAAGAATCCACTTATGCATACATGTTTATTTAATATATCCAATCTAAGATATCTCCACACTATATTTAAAATGCAAACTTTTGATAAAAAAAATAAATAACGTAACGCAGCTTTGCAACATCTGGTTATTTTTTGTGCACGTGTCAGTTTTGCGTTTTAAGGTAAGAAATAATTTCTAGCTGGTTGGTATATCGGAAGATAAATACGTTAGTCAATCCAATCTAGTCCATGTGTGGATTATTAGCTAATAGAAAGCACTGAGTTAAGTCTGCCCCTTTCTACACGCCACTTTTTAAAGTAACCTCTCTCAGTAAAGATGCAGGATATTACTGAAAGCACATGTGTGTTTGTCAAACTTGACGTACGAAAACCTTTTAATTAGTAAAATAAACAACAGAATTAAAATGTACAAATTTAATACCTTAGTCTGTTACACTATTAAAATTAATTTGAAATTATTGTTTAGTCCATGTTATAGTTTACCATCTATAGGCGAGAATGTAATTGGAGCTAAATATTTTTACAACAAAAATACTCAAATGATTGATAAAGTGATTAACTCAGTAATTAGGAGAGTGCTATTTTCTTTACAATAAGACGGTTAACATTACATATTTAAAGCTAATAAAACATTGAAATGAAGTAATTTTTCATTGTACGTTAATTGAATAAAATTTAATTGAGATATTTTTTCTGTGCAATATTTTACAAAATATAAAAAATATTCTGAAATCGCTTATCAAACAGTCACGTGATAAGTAATTTCCGCTAATAACTACAATGAGTAAATACATTAGTAATTAATTTATTATGTTTTTAATAATCATGTTTCATGTCATTTAACAAATAAATTAAATTTAATTAAGTACGTAATGGCGTGGGTATAGTGAAATAACAATATTAGCTATTCGGTGCATTGAATAAAAGAGTATATGTAGTGGTTGCGTACGGCTAGCGTGAGCTTGTGTGCGTACATTAACAGTATTAGATGTGTTAAAAGGAGTTATGTGTAATATTTCAACTATAATTCATACCTTTATAGCCATACGAATAGCCTCTTTCTTTATCTGACACTTATTCCCGGATACCGTATAAGGTTAAGACGCATGTGAAACACTGTCTGTTCTACGAATACCAATCTGGTCACTCTGCTGCCGAAGCTATTCGTAACATATGCCAACGCGTAACTCTTGAAACAATATCTGAAGCTATTACAAAACGATAGTACCAGCGGTTATTTGTTGACTGAAGAATAGTTGATTGTCGATTGGCATAGATTATTCCCTTGGTCGTCCGGTGGAATTGGATAGCGACAGATTAAAATTGTTAATTGAAGAATATAACCGATTAACGACACGCTGGCTAATAACTGAACTCGGGTGCTCCCACGGAACTATAATAATTTACAACGCTTGGGAAAAGCTTCAAATACGGTGCGTTGGTACTACCTGAACTTAGCTCGGACCAGCTATAGCCGTAGTCCGGTCCTCGTGAAGCCAAACAGAACCTATCTAGATAATATCAATGGTTAAAAAAACCTTACACTTTACACGATTGCTTAACTTAGTTTTGATATTTATTTTTTTATTCAATTAATATTATAATTATATTCCAATAAGAACATTATCCTTATTTTATATACATTTTTCTATTTCGTCAGGTACTTCCTTTTCAAAATTTCTACTATTATTTGTACGATTTAAATTATTTTACTATTATTAATCCAATATATTTTATATAAAAACATTTCGAACCAAACCGTCTCAAATATTAAGTTGCCATTTTCTTAAATTATTTCTTAAATTTTTTTATATATTTCATGATAAATTAATATACGTTCTTCATGATAAATTCAATTTCATAAACTTCCTGTTTTGGAAAGTTTTTGTTTTCGTGGGCTTAGGTTTTCGTGGGAAAGTATTCGCGTCTATGAAACCGTACTGGAATCCAATTTATTTATTAAAAATATTTGCTTTAAAGTATGTTAAAAAACTGGAGAAAAAAGTAATTCTTCAATAATTTTTCTAACAAAATTATTAAATTAATACAGAGGACAATTATTGTTTCTGACATTTGCAATCATATATAGTAAATTTAAAAATTAATTTTAATGAAACGGGTTATTAACTACCAAATGGTTTGAGATTTCCCAAAAAAGTACAGTGTATAATTATAGCAAAAAAATACGTGTAAAAATAATTGAACTAATAATTTAAATTTTCACATACCGTTTTTTTGATATTATTTAACTATTCAAATATCCAGGAATAGAATCGACAAGAATTTTTCCTTCTTAATTTTAAAATTTGCCTCAGATCCCAAATACAACTTTTCTTATGATGCCGTGTCCGTGATATAGTCCGTGATTATTTATATATTCATTTCAATTGGTAGATTTTTTTGCCCCCAAAAATATTAGTTTTCAAATTACAAATTTTAGGGAAGCCAAATAATAGATTTTAATGTACCAATGTAACAGCCCGTCATCTACCTTAAACACTTAAATTTTTTCATAATTTTAGTTCATTTACTTAAAGAAGAAAAAATCATCATGGACTACAGGCTGTCTTTTGAATGTGAAATTAAATTCTTTGTCTCCGTTTAGATGATAAATAATTTGTTCAGTGGACTTTTTATAAAGGTTATGATTAAATATATAATTCCAAATTAATAAAGGTTATGATTTTTCCATACAAGGTTTTGTACCCCCTTTCAGCTCCTCGGGGAATCAATTTATAAAATATCCTTAACGAAATTCTAAATAACGAAAAGTATCTATTATTCAAATTTTCTGTCGCTAACTTCAATAATTTCGACTCTGGTTTGATGAATCAGTCATTCAGGGCATATCTGTTTATATGTTTGGATTATATTAACTACATTAACATACGAAAATGTTAAGGTGAAAAAATACCTAATAGATTCTCCCATTAGTTTTTACGTATAAAAATCACATGGAATATTTATAGAGTGAGATAATGTTTATATACAAAGCCCCAAATAAAAATAAACTATTTCACGGTTTACATGTTACTTTTATAAAAGGTCGACAATATCGGAGAACGTGAAAATATTTTCAATAGCAACTTTCATATCAAGTATATACTTAAACATTTTTTCGAAATATGGGCATAACCAAAGAAAATGCACCATAACGTATGTTTACTGCTTATTTTATTAAAAAAACCTTCAGCTATACCTTAAATTAATTCAACTGAACACGGAATATTGTTCCAGTTATATGCGTTCCGCTATTCCGTTTTCGTATCACTTACAAATGTAAGTTAGCACCCAAACTTTCGAACTTTTATTACATTGATTTCCTCAGTTTATTTCTTAGATAATTCATTGGCTATACTTGTACGAATTTTGTTTAATTAAAGCCATACACTTGGTATGTTCGCATTAATACGAATTAATTCGCGATCGAGTATTATTAAAATGTAAAACTAAAAAATAAATTACTGTAATGTAATTTGTGACAGGTTATATTGATATTAGTAAAAGAAATTACTGTAATCTAATTTGGGACATGTTATATTGATATTAGTAAAAGAAAACATTATTTTAATCATGATGATTTAAAATTACTTAGTTTATTACTCGTTTAATTTGCTCTGAATTACTAATTTACCACATAGTTAGTAACAGTAGTAGCGAGATAAGTGAACATTTTGTAGATATATACAATCTTATACCCAAATTTCTAATAGTACCGACACAAAATTCAACTTAGTAATTTTTCTGGACCCTATACAAAAAAGCTTATGAAGACCTCTAATATATTTACATAGGACTTTTAACGCGACAAAACTATATACAGATAATACAAACAAAAATGCCAAAAATGCTCAAAATTTTGCTCTCTAGCGTAAGTAAATGATTACATTTATTTTAAAATATCTGCGGTCATTCTATTTACTATTTATAAATATTATCCATACACGCAAAACATACAGTTACTTTTTAGTTACAATTAAATTCTTTTCTAATTTCAAGGTTCATATATATATATATATATATATATATATATATATATATATATATATATATATATATATATATGTATATATATATATATATATATATATATATATATGTATATCTATGTATATATATATATAGAAAGGAAGGAAACTTTGTCACTTCAAGCGCTAGTCATGTTTAATCCGACAAAATGTTATTTTGTTCAATTTGTCGCCTACTTTCTAAAATAATTAAAGTTTAAATTATGTATGAAATCATAATTATGTTTAAATTGCCACCCTATAAACTTTACACTAAATTTCAGTTTGGCAACGTTGTAATTTTTGCAAACTGTCAAGTGTCAATAAAATGTCACTAATTGGTTTCAAAAAACTAAGAAACACGCGTAAATAGTAATTAAAATACATATTATTTTCTTTTAGAATGTATTTACACTTACCTAAATTTTATGTTCAAAGTGTCTTCCTCGTTCTTCGGGGCACTTTCGCCCCGAAGAACGAGGAAGAATGAGATGCGTTGAAGCCAATAATTTTAGTCGACTGACTACAATTATTGGCTTCAACGCATCTCATTTGGTCGGGGTCCTCTAGAATGCGTCGTCTTATTATGTTAAAAGCTTGCATTATCCGATTTCTAATTTCGGCTTCATTTTATGATTCCTTGCGGAACACATGTTGTTTCACCCACCCCCAAAAAAATCTAGTGGTGTTAGGTCGGCCGAGCGCGGAGGCCACTGTACGGGACCGAATCTGCCTATCCATTGCTCACCAAACAATTCTTGGAGATGGCTCCTGACTTCAGACGCAGTGTGGGGTGGAGCACCATCATGCTCAAACTACACGTCTCGCAGTCTTGCTAGCTTAATATTGGTCCACTCAGCCGATATTGTCCAAATATCTGCTGAGTGGACCATTGAGCAGCGTCACATACCTTTGGCGATTCAAGGTGTCATTAATGAAAACGGGGTCAATAATCGTATCACCGTGTTTACCAGCCCATAAATTAATAGCCCATCTTGCTTGATGAGATAACTGGCGTATGACATGTGGATATCTGCCTTTCTGCGACCAATGGTGACAAATTCGTCAATTCCACGTTGAATTTCTCGTAAATAAACTTTCATCAGACTAAATATTTTCGATCCAACGAGAATTTTCATTACGCATTTGTAAGGCCCATTCAGCGTAATTTATTCTACGTGCATAATCTGCCGTCTCCAACGGTTGTGTTTTTTGAATGGCGTACGGATATTGTTTGTCTTTTTTAAATAATCTACAACAGCGCCTGGTACTTGAATGTCGCTTCCTTCTGAAGTAACTTAACACATTTTTTTCTATATTTATCGATATTCGTGGATAACCACCTGATTTCAATAGAACTATGGGCCTATTCTCACGTAATCTCGTAATTGTGTTGATAATAACTTGGCCTCCACTGGGTTGTTCGGATAACGTTGAGTGTACATTCTGACGCTTCTCCCGTATTGTAATGGCATTCGGCATATATTAGTACCATATCCAAATATTCATCAGCACTAAAAAACGACGTACCGTAATTTCACTCACTCGATATCACAAATAATAAAAATTATTTAATAAAAAGCCAGCGACGCACATTACACAAGTTAACTGAAATCTCAAAACTCAACTTTCATAAACATTTAACTTTCTTATTGGTAGAAAAAATGTGTGAGGGTTGCAATAGTAAATAAAAAATAATCCAAAAAATTCAATTTCAAAGCGCAATTGAAAATAATATTAATAAGAAAATAATAATAATTTATCTAAAATACAAATGAAAAAATGTCGTATTAATAGATATTCCGATAAGTTTATTTTAAAAATCGACGAGAGTATTTTTTGTAATCTTAAATGTTTGAACGAATTATGGAGTGATGTTAAAGATTTTCAAATGGCAATAATTTTGATTTACGATATGTAAATAAAATTGACCTTGAAATTTATTTTTGTTATCCTTTTCCTTCTTCTAATATTTTTTTGTAAAATTATGCAAATGAAAGGGATAGTAAGAATATTTAATTCATCATCGATCGCTGAGAAAGGTAATTATGCAATATTGCCACATTTCTTACGTTTATCGAAATATAAGATATAAGTTGATGCATTTGCATGTTAATGATTCATGACAAGTTTTAAATATTAAAAAAAGTGGTTTGATTTAAAAAAGTAGGTGTATTGCAATCTACTCATGTAGTACCATTACAGATTAAAGTCCCAAAGTTTCGTAACTTTACATAGTGTATATATATATATATATATATATATATATATATATATATATATATATGTGTGTGTGTGTGTGTGTTTGTGTGTATATATGTATATATAGTACCTGGTCACCGAGCGGTGTATTTCGAGTGTCCGACAGGAATGTGAAATTGCTTGTTTCGTGGTATTAGATTTGTTTCCCAATCTTCGTCCCATTCCCCTTCCCCTTTGCCTTTGCCTTCGCCTTCGGCTTCGGTTCCGCCTTCGCTTCCGCGTTCGCCTTCGCGCCCTTTTCTCCTTTCCCTTTATATGTTGGTATCAATGTAAAATATGAAAATGGTTTAAAAGTTAAAAAACGGTCAAATGCATGCCGTAACGCGCAGAAAGTAGTTTTTTGTAATGGTCTATCAATCTTAAACTTAATGATTTATGTCAAAATCATTTTATTTAAAATTTTTCATTGCACCTACAGTTTTCTTCAGATTTATCGGGTTAAATTTAATAATCGGAGGGATATATATTACACGTTATTTTGAAGCTTAATATTTCATCAACCGATGATTTAAAATGAAACATAATAAATGGAAATTTACTTTGATTTACACATGGTATATACATTTAATTTTTAAATAACGATATTTAAATTTCTTTAAACATTTCACATTTTTTTAAATTTTACTACATATGACTTTAAATATCCACATGATGTATTTATTCTCAAATTTCATGCAATTAAGTCCAAACCTGTGAAGCAGGTCCTGACAAAATTATAAAGTTTCTTGTTTTATTACGGCCCCTTAAAAAGTAATACCAGAATCGAGAACTGAGTCATATCGATATTATCATTTCACCACGATATCATTAATTACCTGATCGTAGTTGCATAAGAAAAATTGATTTCTTGAATAATATACTGAATAATGTCATAGAACTTATATGAATTATATAATTAGGATTGTAATACATTTGTTGACATAAACAAATAAGTGACAAGGAATGGTTCCCTAATTTCGTATTTCACCTGAAACTTTATTATACTTATTACAAAAATATGTATATTACGATAAACATTCGTCAATAGATAAAAAATTCTGCTATATAGTAATGAAATATTTTTATTTTGGTCTTAAGTTTTGAAATATGTTTATTCTGGCACAAACTGCTTGATCTCATTTGGTACGAACAAAAACAATAAATTAAAATTCAATAAATGAACTTAAATTTAAAATTAAAGTCATTCCTCTAAACATAAAGAAGTTTAATATGACTAATTTAAAAAAAAAAATAAGGGGCCTCTAATATTGCACAAAATTACAAACAGATAAAAGTTATCTGAAATTACGGTTTATATTTTTCACCCCTGGTACAAAATGTGGAACAATTTAGTTAAATAATTTTGATCAAGGAGTTAGGAGATGCAATATGCATAATTTTTGTGCCCGATGAGTCCAAAATGAGGATCGACCCACCGTTTATTTTGACCGCTATTAAAAGTAATGGTTCCACAAGCGTGGCTTGTCCAATTTAAATCATGAACCTTAAAGTCCCTCTTTCTAAAAATCTTGGTTAATAAAAGAGACCAGATTTAAAAACGCTTTTTAGGTATAAATATTCTTCACAATTAAATAAAATATTCTCTCAAAAAAATAATAGTGATTATCATTACGATTCCTATGAGAATATTTAAAAAAATGATTCCATGTAATTATTTCATACATTTATTTTTTTAATGGATAAACGTGATAAACGTGAAAAATAATTTTAAATCGAATAATATCGCATTAAACATTTTATAGCACTTTAAAAAATATATTATTGCTACGCTTCAAATGATATACAGCTTGCAGGCTTGCAATGCTCAAAAAGATGTCATTTATTGTTAATAGGGTAATTCCTCTTTAAAATTAAACTATCTAAACATATCCTTTATACATTTAACTTTTTCTTTTAAATTCAGTTAGTGGCACAGAGTATCATGGAATAAAAGTATAACAACATAATAATGAAGTATATCAGATGTGAAACTAAACCTTTATGAAAATATGAAATCACCAAACCATGTGTGGGTGGTAGCTATTCTTTTATGAAAATGATTTTTTACATAAAAAATTTAGAATAATTTATTTGCTGCGTTAACCTAAATTTTAACTTAATGATTAGCAAAACTGTAATTAAAATTTGAATTCTATTAGAAAATAGTTCAAAATTTGACCATGTATGCGTATTTCACATTCATCATTACATTTTGATTTGGTTATACGGAATGAATTTTCCAAGAATAACTGTTATAATAAACCAAAAAGCTCGCATATTCATTTTCATTTGATCTTTCATGTTTAATTAGGAAACTTGAAATATTTCAACAAAATTAAACCAGTTTTTATGTTGAAGGGCACTATCCACTTGAAACAATTTTGGGAAATGTTAATTATTTTGATCTTGATTGCTTTTATGATACTTGCTTGTTATTCTTATTAATCTAAACAGTGTGGCTCATTTTTTCCGTAATCAATTTTAAATTGAATATTTTAACGTCCATTTCCTAAGCTCTGATGCTGCGGGGTTACTGCTTGCCTAAACCGTGGGACTTGAGGATCAATTGTTTTTAAATTAGTGTTGCGGGTTTCACACGGAGGCCCTGTTACTGAACTTGGGGTTCCATCTCTTTAGTCCTGATGCTGCAGGGTCAATTCCTCTCAAAACCGTGAAACTTGATGGTTTACCATTGTTATGATTCCAATGATTCCATGATTCCAATTTTTATCGTTGTGTAATTAATGCCAGTTTTTAACGTTGTGGAATTAATGCTTGTACAAATCCCGAGACTTGAGGATTTGCTACTTTTAAGTTACTATTTTGGGTCTCAATCAGGAACTCTGTCATCAAAATCCGCGTACTAATTCTTCAGTCCTGATGCTCCATGGGTTCTGCCTACTTAAATCGTGACTTTTGAGCATCTGTTTATCTACCATTTTTAAATTAGTATTGTTGGTTTCAAGCAAAGACTCTATCATTTAACTCCGGTATCTAATTCATCTACCTGATGGTGTAGTGATACGGTCTATTTTGTTTAAGTTACCTTATATCTCCGGCATTAATAAACTATTCTGGATAATTTTTACTTAAATAGCCCGGCGTATTATTAAAAGAAATTGGGTAAAATTTAAGCCTGAAAATTGAAGATACAACATGGAATTCCGCACCAGTAAAGGGTATAGGTGACTCAAATTTGGGTGATGTAACTCTAATCATAATCAGCTAATAAATCTACATTTTGACGCAACTAAGGACGGCATAAATTGCCCTTAAGCAAAATCAAGATACAATAAGTGACCCAAGTGGTGGTAACAGGAACTCTTCTCCGATGAGGATTGAACTCATCGAATTTGGAATCATTTCATTGTTTTGATGTAGGAAAGAAAATAACAAAATAAATAGACATGTGAGTATAAGCAGGTATATAAAAAGGCATAAAGCAACTAAGATATTAATAAGTAGGTGGATAAGCTAGTGAGTACGAGTATAAACAAATCCTTCAAATGACTAAATATTAATGAGTAGGTAGGTAAGTAAGTACATATACTAACAAAGGCATATAGTAATTAGAATTTTAATAGGTAAGTACGTATGTACATATTAATCTAAAAGCATGAAGTATCTATGAGATTGGTAGATAGAAATATAGTATATTGAGGTTTAAACAGGCTTGAAATAATGACCACGGTGGAGGCATTATTTCAAGCCTGTTTTGTTTTGTCCAGCCCGGTCCATAATCACCATTTTCGTCTTATCTATATTGATAGTTAGGCCAAATTCAAGACTGTTTTCTTCTAGCCGCGGTAATAAGTCTTCAATATCTTCTTTAGTCTGTGCCGGAAGCATCATCAGTATATCTTAGGTTATTTATCCGCCTACCTCCAATAGACATACTTTTATTCCAGTCTTCAAGAATAGATCGCATAATGTATTCAGTGTATACATTGAATAGTAGTGGTAACAGTCTCAAAGTTTTTCGAGTCGACTTCATCCCCGCGAAAAGCTGCTGTACTTCTACATACAATCTCTGCACGAGGTATATTAGATGTTGAGGTGTTCCTATATCTCTTAGTAATGGAACTAACTAACCAAAGTTTGTTAGTTCCATTTAACTGTGTCGAAGGCTTTTCTGAAATCCAAAAAAGCAAATGTAGAGTGGGGTGTTAAATTCTCTGACTTTCTCTATGATCTGGCGTAGTACTAAGTTTTGTTTTCGCGCAGCTTTCCTTTCACGAAACCATCTTGCTCTATTGATATTTGACGAGACAGATACGACCGCAGTCTGGTATTAAGGATGTGCAGTAGTACCTTGCTAGCATGCAAAATAAGAGAAATCAGTCGGAAGTTGTTGCATTTCTTTATTGACCCTTTCTTATGCAGCGGTATGATTAAGGAATGTGACCAGTCTTCCAACCAACGCCCCGTTTCCCACACATTGCAGCAGATGTTATGTAGGATATCAATCCCTGATTCTCCCATTGCCTTAAATATTTCAATGGATATTTCATCTATTCCAACAGCTTTATTGTGTTTTAGGTGTTTAATAGCAGCACGCACTTCGTCTCTTAAGATATTAGATTCTGGCTCTCGCTCAATCATGTGGTCTGCTGTGTAGCTGTCGAACTCGAAGCGGTATGTCGTCGAAGCGGTAGCTGTCGAACTATTCCTATCACGAAAGAGACCTATAAAAATATACATACGTATATATATATATATATATATATATATATATATGTATATACATATATAAAATTATATTTAATTATATTTAGGTTCTTTAAATACCGCAAGTGTCTGTTCCGATTTCATTAAATGCCATATTACCGATATCGAATTTGTCATAAGTTTTGACATTTGGAGTAATATAGGATAGTTTTTAATGCCCACAGCATTAAAAATGGAAAAATAAAACTTCTTACAAAACAAAATTGGACCAAGTTCAAATAACTGCTATTTAAAAACCAGACTGACAAATATAAAATAATGCAAATACGAATACTAAGTTGGAATTTTGTGATATAATATCGTTTCCGAATGTAAATAAATTTACAAAATAATCGTACTCGTATAAATGTTTGGAGTCGATGGCAATTGAAATAAAGCAATCATCTGGGTATGTGTGTCGGAGCGACTTGGCATCGTTTTCATAAACCTCTAGCAGTAACCATATTTTGTAAATTTATTTATGTTCAGAAAAGGTATTTTACTACGTAAGTTCCAATTAAGTACTTGTATTTTCATTATTTAATTTTTTTTAACTCGGTTCTTATTCGGTAGTTATTTGAAGTGAAAAGTGATATTCATAAAATTCATAAAATTGTTATTTTAAATCATTCAAACATTATTTTTCAGTCTGCATATTATCATATTATACATAACATTTTATGATTAATGACAAAATAACTTTAATTTAATGGAACTGAAATATAAATTATGGCAGCGATTTACCCATCAAGAAGTAACTAATTTTGAAATATATATATTTTTTTAATTTTTCAGCAATTAAATAATTTTTAGTCATCTATTTCTTTGTGGGTTTTCTCTGTTTAAGAACTTCGATTTGAAAAATATATTACTGACCTTTCAAATGTTCTAAGCTTATGGTATTTTTTCCTCTAATTACAATAATCGCATAGTCGGTTCCAAAGTTTAAATAAAAAGTGACCGTCACTTTTTATTCATATACTATCTTTTTATTCACTCATATATTTATGGGCAAATCTAATCTAAAAATCTAATTTAAATCTAATCTAAAATAAATCTAATCTAATCTAATCTAGTCGATAGTCTAGAGATTCGCAGGTATACATCATCATTTATTTTACGCAAAGATACTGCTAAAGTTGCGCCTAGAAATAATTTCAACGCAACTATAGTTAATTGTGATTAATAAATTATTTGCCGGAGGGCGTTACAAACCTTCGGAGTGGAAATTAATTTATGAGATGGAGTTTTTCCTAAAAATAAACATAGAAATTTCTTTTTGGCAATAAATACATGAGAAATTTACATATCAGACAGAATAGGAAATCAGATGTGTGGCAGCGTTGTAACTAATTGCTGATTACAGTGATCACAAAAAAATTATCTAGTTGATGGATTTCAGTTAGAACGAATTAAATGAATAAAAGTTCAGTCCAAATATGCCACAACCCCTTTCAACACTTATAAAACTATTATATATGTTAGTGTAAAATAATTGAAAATAAAAAAAAAATATTTTATTTGATTAATAGAAAATAATAAGTCCTAGGATACATACACATACATTATGTAGATATTTATTTGTATTTTATATAAAAATTACACTCACGCCTGCATAAGCGCATCATGCAAGTGTTTGACATATATTTTAAGAATTTAAGATGAATAGAAATCCCATGAAAAATTATATGTATGCGAATTGTAGTAAAACAGAAAATACTTATTTATAACTTTAAAACTTTTCTTATAAACTGGACGACGATGAATTCAAGACTTCTTAACTTAAATAGCCAGTCATCAAAAACAAAACATTTTATTGAATTTACTACAATTTGCTTTTTAGGGTTCTAAAACTAAATGGCAAAATCGAAACTCTTATATTTTCATCATATTCTTCCGTCTGTTTATCCGTTAATGACTGTCCTTCCCTTGTCATTGCCATAGTTTATAATTTTAAAATTATGCAAGGGGATGCTTCATATAAAGATATCATTTTATTTGTAGTAAAATCTTGAAAGGAATTTTGTTCTCATTGTATTGTCTTTTTAATTTACGGTAACACCAAAACTATTATTTTTCAGTGTAAAACTTAACAACAGATACCGAATATGCCCATGGGGAAATATAATTTGAAATCATTAACCGACTTCAACAAGGAGGAGGTTTTCAATTCGGCTATATTTTTTTGTGTTTGTTACTTCATATCTCTGAAATTTCCATTAATCAATTTGAATGGTTCCTGATTATTTATTTGGAAATATATACTCTCAGTACGGTCTCATAATTAGAATCCAACTAGAGAAATTGACAATACACCATGGAATTCTTCAACATTGAACAGCATAGGTACCGTGCTCGAGTTTGAATAATATAGATTTAATAATTATAATTTAATAAAGCATGCGGTAAATGACATGCTCGTTAGCAAAATCAGGGTAAAGTAATAGAGCCGAAAAGCGGTGACAGGAACTCTTCAGTGATGAGGAGCAAACTCAATTAGAAAATAACAAAGTTAATAGGTGACAAGGAAGCAATAAACTTGATAATTACGTAAATATTATACGGGTAACTACATGAAGTCACGTTATTAAACGGTTTTACTCAGCTTCACGTTTCGTATGTTATTGTCGATTCAAATCTTGCGATCGATTTTTCATACGACAATTTTTACTTATGCGATTTTCATGAATCATAACTCACTTATTCAGTTCCCACGATAAAACAACGTCATGATAATTTCCACCTTTGATACGTAAATCCTAATTATGGAGGGTTATGCCTGAATAAACTGTAAGAATTAAAGATCTAATATTTGTACATTAGTATTGCGGATCCTAAGCCAGGACTACATCATCGAACTCCGGGTTCTAAGTATACTGCCAACTTAAATGGTAAGACTTGAAGATCTACTGTTTTTAAATTAATATTTTTCTGTTTCAAAAGAAACTCTTTTGCTTTTTTTTTAATTGAACTCCTCGTTCCAACTACACAGTCTGGACGCTGAGGAAATACTGCCTATTTAAATTATAAGACTTGAAAATGTGGTATTTTTGAGTTAGTATTGTGAGTCTGAGGCAGATATTCTATCATTGATGTTCTGATTCCTATAGGTCAGCTTAATACTGCAGCAATACGCCTATTTTAAATATGTCTACTTATATATCCGACCTTAAATAACTTAGAGGATTATTTTTTATTTGAATTTCCTCAATTAATTATCATTAAAAAATTAGGTAGAATGTCATCATGAAAATTGATGGGACACCATAGAATTCCTCAAAAAGAACAGCAGATATGGAGCGATTGGATTTGGATGATATTGGTTCAATAATTACCTAACTATAAAGTCCCTAATATTTTGGATATGACTAAGGGCGGCATAATCTGCTCTTTAACAAAATAAGAGTACAGTGATGAAGCTGGGAACTGGCACTCAAATCTTGTCCCCTTCAAGGCAGATTTTACCTTATGAAACAGATAGAAGTCGGACGGTCCTCTTAACAGATAATGCGGCATGAGCCGGTGCATTGTCTTGGTTTAGAATCCATGAATTGTTCTTCCACAATTCGGGTCATTTTTTCCTTATTACCTCATGGAGTATTTCGCGAAGACAATAACAACTAATTATCAATATTACTATTAAGAAGTATAGATAGTAGAAAGAAAAATTAATAATTTTCCTTATATAAATTCGCCACGCACTGTCACTAATAATCATATAAAGTTTTTATATAAGTCTTTTTTTTCATTAAGGTATTTTTCTCCCTTTACATAGTTGTTTGCAATCTACAGTCACTCTGCACAATTTTAAGTTATTGTAGTATACATGAAACTAAGTATGCGCCTTCTGCCTCGCTTTGTATTTTTTACATATAATCGCTATAAGTTAAATATCATATTTTGATTTGAAAGATTTGAAAAATTACTAGATATTTTATTTTGATGGGAATTCGTGAATTATTCGCTTCTTATAAATAAGAAGGTATTCAAATAACTTTCTCTTTTTATGGTTTTCATGAGGCTAACTTTGTGGATTGATCAAATATGTAGGTTATGTTATTAATGTATATAATTATAAAATACGGTATTTTATAAACCATCGCACATACTAAGATATTCTTACTCTGCTTTCTTTATTTTCTTTTCAGTATGCGGTAACATAGTTGATATTAATAACGATGGTATGATATTTATTAAAATGAGAATTTAATAGCTATTTTACTCCTCTTATTTGAAATAATGAAAAAGTCAATTCAGGGACTTGCTTATATTCAGTTTTCAGAATAATTAAAGTCTCGTGAATTATGGAAGGTCCCCAAAACAAGAATGTATTTCAATTATAGACAAATATCTATGTTATTATTGAGTAAAATATAATTCTATGAATGCATTTAATATTGTAATATGAACAATTTCTCAGTGAAAATGAATGAGTAAATGCTGTCAAATAATGATGATGCAAAATAAAATACATTGAAAACTAATTAAATTTTGAATACTTCTGAAATAATATGAGATATGAAGTAAATAATATGAGTTAGGAGATTTCCTTAGTAAAATCAACTTATAATTTTATATAAGCGTCAATAAATAGAAATGTTTAAGTTATTTTTTGTACGATAAGCATCTTTAGAATAAATAATTGCAGCTTAATTAATAAAATGTTCTCAAATTAAAATAATTGTGAAATACGAGGAAAAATATAAAGAAATTGACAGAATAATTTGAAAAATATTTGGCAAATATTCTATTTAAATTAAAAATTCCCCAAATGAATTAAAGATAAAATATTACCGTCAAAAGATTTGTCACTAAATACATTATCTAGAAGCTAAGTGTAGCAACGACTGTTGTCGTGAGTTAATACGTTAGCTAGCGGCAGCCATTGTAATATAAATTTCAGATAATCAATTGATTATAGTAGCGAACATCAACAATACAACATTACCTTATTGAAAAGTCTTATGGAGGAAGCGTTATTATCATCATAAATGGAATAAACATCACGTACCATGGGAGCAGTAAAGACGCGAAATAGAAACTCACCCGTCTGATAAGCAGTAGTTGAAATAATAGCATTTAATCTACTCCACAAAAAAAACCTATCACTTAGCGCTGATACTGAAAATGTAACTAATATCAAAATTACTTCAAAAAACATGTGACCCGAATTGAGTTAAAAAGGTGATATTAAAGCAAAGCTCAATATTATTTAGCTCCTTATGTTGAAACTTTCACACAGTCCAATAACATTATATACTATCAAATTATTGAATAATTTAAATTTCTTACTGAACCTTTTAAATTATTGAAATGTTACCGGCGTTTCGAAAATAATCAAATTTTACTATTATAACTAAAGTCACCTTTCAGTAGGCGAACTTTATACGTTTATAAATGTATATGCATAGACTCGTCGTTATATACTGATTTACGCGGATTCTTGAGAAAATATAATATTCGGAAAGTGAATTTAACATTTAGTTTTGAAATAAAATATCATAAATATCGAAAAAAATCGTTGAAGACAAGCCTTAAGGATTTTATTTCCAAGAAAAATGTGAAATAGACAAATTGAACCTCATTTTTTCGAATATAATAATCATAATTTATGAAAATATTGAAGAGCTTAACCTTAACGAGCCAGTAGAGGCTAGTAACTTTGGTACGAGTTATAGTCTTAATAGTGGTCTTAACAGACATATTTTTAAATTAAAATGTTTCCGCAAACAATATTCAAGACATGTCAGTTGATATTTGCTTTCTGAAAACAAAATATTGAATTACTCATTAACAGTTGTCGAAAAGACTCATAAACACGCAAAGAAAAGAACAGAGTTCAAAAACCATTGTGCATAAAGTTAATTCAGGTTCCAAAATTACAAACATAACTTGCGCTGGCAAAATATATATTTCTGAAATATATATGATTTTGCACTTTTCACGTCATCCTATATACATAGAAAGAGTCGATGCATGAAAAGTTTATATCCATAAGAAAAGCGGAATTTTTTCCTACGTAAACTGGTAAATAAATTGAAATTGATCAAAAATATAGGAATATTACCATCAAGAAAAAATGATAAAATATTTTCTCAAATAATAGGCATCAAGGTTTATTGAAGAATAAGTTACAAGTAGGTTAGTAGTTCCCAACGTGCGCATTTGGCAAAATATACTTTTCGGTAAGCCAAATTTTATAAATTTATGTGAAAAGTGGCCACAGAAAAGATAAAAAATCAAGAATTATCTAAACTGAATTTATCGTAAAAATCCTGAAATATAAAAATCGATATCCGTTCCTAAATATATTTAACCTTCATGAGTTTACACCCCATTCGTCGCCACTAAAGATATAAATATTGAACATCGGATATAAGGACAAATTTTGTGAATAAATCTAATATCGAATAAATAAAGATATAAAATACTTCTTTGTATTTAAAGAAATAAGAAGTTTTATTCCTTAGCTAATATATTGTTTCACAAAATTTGTTCTTAATTTCCGAGATTCCGAATTCCGAAAGCACGTTGATATTTATATTACCGCTTTTTCACCCATTTCTTATTATTTTTTAATTTGTTGTTAACGTTGTTCACTGTTTGACCATTAGAAATCATATTTTTTCATGCTAATGGATGGCGCCGCACTAATATATTCAATGAATTTTCTTATTATCCTGGAAGATCTTGATCGCTTAACAGACTGCCCCTTCTATTGCACGTTCTTTTCGATTTTTTACTTCAGTCATATTTTACCATATTTTTAACTTTAATATATGAATCGTCTCGCACTTCTCCTCGTATCATCTAAACTTTGTGATTTTCTGCATTCTTTCATTTCAGACGCTGCATAGTAGCGAGCTATATAATGGTTTGTTTACACTGTGCAAAGATTCTGAATAAAACTATTTTATAATCCGTACGTCAATTCGTCCGTCAGTCCGTTAATCACAGCCTCACTGTTACGTCAGTCATTGCGTAGCCAAATAAATATTAAGGTTCCTAAAAATAATAAAATTATAATAATAAATTTGAGATTTTATTTAACAATTTTTTTTTGAAACCGTTTATAAACTATGTGCCTTTATGTTTTAGAAATATAGACTGTACATAATAATTAAAATTATTTCTGTTAACTAAAGTAAACAATTGAATGTAAATAAAATACATTAAGACTAGATACTATTATCAACATAAATTCCATAAATTGAAATGTGTAATATATCCGGATATTTTCGTGCACTATTGAATCATCATAGTACTATACTGGTGTTTTTAATACCTTTACATTGATAGTCATTATTAAGTAAGCAGAATGGCAAAAATCTGAGATTTTTGCGTCAAAAAGAACACTAATCTTTTTCAACAATTTTTGCAAATTAATTTTGGGTTGCTTCGTACAGATAACTGAGTCGATTTAAAATTTATTATGGGCTAAATGTTTACAAAATACTCGCATTTTGACATAGTCTGTATCATGAAATTTAGAACAATATCATAATTGGGAAGAGGGCTCAATTAAAATGCTTTTGATGTCTGTTATACAAATATGTAATATTTATATAATATCGCTGTACATATACTAATATTGAGAGAACGGTGCTTAAATTATTTTATCGCTCCGATTCTAGTAAGATGTAGAGTTTACGCCGTGTCGAAATAACTTATAGTTAATTCTGCAAAGAAAAGACTCTAAGTAGCTCTGACGGATAAAAATTAATGTTAAATAGAAAAGTTTCTGTTTTTCTATTATCACAAAAGACAGCATATCAGATTTGCTTAATATATGGCAGCTAAAATAGTATGAAATAAATCTTTCTCGTCTCGACTTAGTTGTAGTGGAAATAGAAGTATTTAATAAAATAATTTAAGCATTAAGAAAAAGAGACGAAAGGTGGACTCTGCTATAATGGTAACATATGCTAAATTGAGGTATTATAATAGTTTGTGAAATATCCTAAAAATCTACAATTGCATCTCTAAAGTTGCAGAAGAAACTGTTAAAATATGAGACGAACCTAAACACCGAATTAAATGGTTAGGATGTACAATAGGAAAAGCGACAAAGAATATTGACTCGTGGTTAAAAGATTTATAACGATAACTGCTTTTTATTCCAAATTTAACATACAGAAGCATAAATTAAGAAAAATTACAACACCGAAAAGTAATCGATGAAATTCTTAAGAAATCGCAAACAATATATTATGCAACTCTTCTTATACAAACGAAAACTTTTGACCGATCATTCCTGAAATTAATTTATCGTTATTATCCTTATATTCATGGTGATTATCCCCATGATAGGAAATTGATAAGAATATATTTTGAGATATAAACATTTTATGTTTTCAAATAGTTGATTTGACGATATCTATATTGTTTATCCAATTTACTTTCATATTGTTGATTGATTTCTAAATTGCTGATTTCCATATCAATGATAGCGTATTATAAATATGGAAATCAGATAAATATATTCTATTCAAGTGTATTCCTATTAATAGCTTTGCATGTTAATACCTTTAAGAAGCTATATTTAAAATGCTTGCATCAGTATCGTTAAATATTAAAAAGCGCAGTGGAAACCAAGTTTAACCTTATGCGTCAGCCAATTGGGAGTTTTTTTATTTAAAATTTTGCGGTTTTGGCGAGCTCAATGATCTTAAAGTTCCGGAAAAAATCCTATTTCCTCTGGAAACATTAATTTCTTATTTTTTTATCTTTGAGTTTCAAATTCAAGTCTAAACCAAATACTACAGTTGTTTATATCATAATCTATAAGTAAACGTTTAATAACACGTCATTCAACCTTTGTTTATATTTGTGTACTTACCCCAGAGTTTAATACTAAATACCTACAAAAACGCGCCAGTTCTACTTTGTGACTGACAGTGACAAATATCATTAAGAATACGAGATTGAAATAAGAAAAATAGTTCTGAATAAATGTTACTTTGTACGTTACGTGCGCGTTTGTAATAAATAATCAAACAGAATTACTTCAGAGTACAAGGGGAAGTACCAAACTTTGTATTATTAATGAATTTCCCCAAAAATTAAAAACAATGTTTTGTCATGTAATATGTCAGAACAAACAATAAGATTTATAGTCGCGTTCGTGTAGACGAACATATTGCGATGATTCAAGAACCAGGAACTGTATATATATATATATATATATATATATATATATATATATATATATATATATATATATATATATCGTTGAAGCTATGATTTGCCACCGGACAGAAAATAAACACAATTTGATTTTTTTGAATACCGTAGGTTGTGATAGACTGGGCGAAACAGTGGATAGTGGGCGAAAAAGTGTAGTTATTGTCTTGCTGGAAGAGCATTTTCAAAGGCCAATGGCTTTAATGGTTTATTTGTCAACTGCATGCCAATTAGTTACCAATGCGGCATTTGTTCCAGCATTTCGATTTAGAAATCACTGGACCTACTTCGTTTTATGATCCAATTTTCAAAGCACTTAAAACTTAAGGAAATTGATCTATCACTAAGTTTGAGCCTATATTTTTTCTCTGCCTCTTCTTCTCTGCTTGGAATACAAGCAATAAATTAAATACAAATCAGAAGTATTAATACGATATCTGTTTAGCTGTTGCTAGCAGAGAGGTTAGCCCAGATTTAGCGAACAAAAACCAGGAAAAATGTCCTATGCCCGTTGGCTGACAACTGGCAACAGAATTCTACGCTTCTATGTTTCTACTGAGAAACCATCTAGTAAATTACGTTTGCTTGCTACTTATATTTGCAAAGCCTACAATCCACCATAATTTCAGATTAAGTGCAACAGATGCTAGAAATTTATGGTTTCTTATAAAAAATACAAGGTTTCTTTCCGAAAATATCAGGAAGATTATAGATCCAGTAATTGAGCATAACGCCTATTTTGCACATACAAAAAACTTGCTGTATGTTGACCAATGTTGACCAATGATGACGAGCAAAATACGAGAACTTGGCTACAGAAGAGTTATAAGAGTCACAGGCTTTGATGAGAAATTTTGTTATACCGGAGAAGAACTTCGAATGCCATCATTACTATGACTTAATTAACTGGAATTACGAAAAGCTGCCGGAATCATCGCTTTTACGTCATACAAAAATAGCGATTTTAGAAAAAAATACTAGAGAATGAAATGTAATGATGTTTGAATTTCCAAAGTTTCCCTGTCAAACTCAAGATGAAGAGGTGTTTAAAATTGACAACTGAAGCTGCAGGTTCTGTTGCAGATGTCGAAGCCCGAGAAGGATTTATTGCTTGTAAATTGAATTCTAGGAAGATAATGCCTAAATTCAACTCGAAAAAGGACTTTAAGTAGTGTCACTTGATATATAGCGAAGTTGGAAAAATGTTGTGTTTGTTATATTTTCAATAAGAATGTTAGGAAAATCTTATTTTTTATTCAATTCATTAATATACTTTATAATTAAGCTAAAACTACATATACTAAAATTTATGTCTAAAAATTATGTTTTTCGATTTTTCAAACTGTTTGAGCTAGCCAAAAACATTTAAAAAATAAATATTTTTTTACATAATCTCAATGTTTTCATCAAAATGCGTGGTTATTATTATATACAAATAAAAAGAACTTTTTTTTCTCCATACACTGTGACATACCCTAATGTTTAACAATCGAAAAAAGGTTTATTGAGGGATGAAAACCTGAAGAGTCCAAGAAAACTCGAATACAAACTATTTGTAAACACTAATATTATTTTTCGTAATTGAGTGTATAATATAACATATTTTTTACATACGTAAAAATGTAGCGAATTAAAAAAAAATAGTTTTCCGATGTATTTTAGGTTAATAATTTTGTCTTCGTAGGCATTTTCAGCAATATTTTTAGTTATTTTAAACAACATCATTAAAACAGTTTTGATGTCCTTCCTATAAGTCGACATTTCAAATCATTCCCACACGATATGTGAAATTTAAAAAATCTTTATTATTTACATACATGCTTGTTAACAGGCATTGTCACTGTGTCAAATTTCGAGTTTTGTATGAAAAGTGTTTTAAGAAAAACGGCTTTGATTGACAAATGAATGGACATGCGAGTGATCTTATAAGGGTTCTGTTTTCATTTACTTTAAAAATCGTCCCAAGTTTTCTTGTACTTTAAACAGAATCATAATCTACTAAATGGCCCTGCTATCGTAACTATATGATTTAAGTAAAACTTCTAGAAATTCTAATATAATTCTCGTCACCAAGGTAAGTCGCGTCGTAGGGGTGAATCCAGATATATATAATATATCTAGATATACATAATGTACACGTACATAGGCATGTTCTAATATATAAGCCCTTCTAATAGAAATTTTAATGCCTGACGTTCATTATGATATTAAGATTCACACAACCCCTAGAGAGGAACTGGGAATATGCGAGCACTACCCGCAAGACCAAAGTACTCTTCGAAATAGTGGCTACTATTCTAATATATATTATAATGTTCCTAATATATTTGGTATAGCATATATTCTATTCGGGAGGTAAACTCTGTTATGGAAGTAAATTTATCTATCAGTATGTGTTGAGAGGGGACTTCTCCTTAACCTGTAATACACAAGAATAGCACTGAAAATTCTTAGTACTAGCAATTTGTAATAATGGAAATAATTCAGCTTTTTTCTTTAGTAATCCATGAATGTACTTTGTATTTATTTGTCATATATTTTTACAAATTGGGGTAATTCGAAAATTCTATAAATCAATTCAAGAGAAATTTTGTTGCGTTAAAATTTTGACTATTTATAAAATTTTATCCCGCGCCACAGTTTACAACTTCTTTAGCGTTTTATGCGCGGCTAACTTAAAGAAAGCGTGACTAATTGCGAGTACCGATCTAAGTAATGATAGGCTTGAAGAATATCCTTCAACAGCGTTAACTGAAGATAATATGAACGCTCTGCGGATAAAGTAAAAAAAAAGTAAGAGCAGATTTGACCAAATTTAAGCCTTAATATCAGGTACAAAAAGTTAGGTACAAAAAATTCTATATGAATATTTAGACGGAAGGAAACCTTTTGTTTTTTGTTTCATATGATTGAAACTCTAAAAATACTATCGCCTTGATTGTTGTAGCAAAATTTTTAAAAAAATAGGCGGAGGTAACTCATGTACTGTATTTAGCATGATCACTGGTGATAAAAGCTAGATATACTATCACAAGCCTGAATCTGTGAGGCTGTCTACGCAGTGGGTGTTTCTTCTGAAGATTTGCTTATGAAAGTGAAGAAATCCTCCCATCGTTCTTAAGCAATAGTAATTCTGGAAAATATAAGAAACATTACCAAAGATTGGTTTGTCAGACGGCAATTGTTTTTCTATTATGCAATAGTAATTCTGGAAAATATAAGAAACATTACCAAAGATTGGTATGTCAGACGGCAATTGTTTTTCTGTTATTTTTGTAAAAGTTCACGAGCAACGCCTTCGCAATAAAATCATCCTTCATCACTCTAACGTCTCTGCGTACTCATTACGATGTGTAACCCAATAATTTAACTGCGTCGGGTGTGAAAATTATAGGTCATCACTATATATCTATATATATATATATAAATTATAGGTTTATATATATATATACATATATATAAATATATATATATATATAAATATATATATATATATTTATATATATATATATATATATATATATATATATATAAACCTTATACAAGTCGCAAAACTTGGAGATCGAACAGGTTTTTGCATAACTTCGAAACTCACCTTCGCTTAATAATAGCCAAACTTATATGGCCATTTTATTGTTATTCCTCTCCAAATTTCTAATAATTCAACCCTTTTGTCGTATAATTTCCTCTATTCTATTCACATTAATATATGTATTGCAAGCATATTATATGTAAAGCGGTGTGTACATTCCTAGTTCACAAAACTCATCAAGCCTTAAGTGTAAAGTTTTTTTCCTGTTGTGTTCTGGGCCCCCATATCTATCTCCGTCATCCTATTTGTGTTGCAAAGTTGGGTAAATTCGAACATCGGTCCCATGAGAAAATATTTTTTATCTACAACTTGCTTTCGTTCATAGAGCAGTTTCGTATATTGCAATTTTAGTGAAATTCAAATTATGTATAAAATCTATAAATTCGACGTAGCTTATCCAGCACGTATTGCAAGTTAATTAGTATAATCGAAATTTGTTTATATGGGCTTAACGGCTCGTCGATTTATTGAAATATTAATGACCAGTTACTGGCTGCATCAGGTTTCCACAAATTTTAAACTCTTGATTTTTTTGATATTTAAAAGTGTTTTCTACATAAGAACACGCAGGTGTTATAGATTGAAATATGTCAATTTAAATAACACGACTTTTGACGTTCGCCTCCTAAGTGATAACGTAACCTATCACGGTAAGTATAGTCCTACTTTTTTGCTAGCAAATATGATAATTATACTTTTTACTTAATTAATATTTTTCCAAAAAAAATAGGCGATTTGCTGCACCCGTCAACGAAGTTGTTTGAACAAAAGTGAATTCTGTTAAAACTGTTCAATGTGTAGCAGCATTGAAATTTCCCAATAATCATTTTAAATATAAAATATAGCGCTACAACCATAAATAAATAAATATATATATATATATATATATATATATATATATATATATATATATATATCCAACCACTTACATAATTAGTCAAGATTGTCTTGCCTTTTGTCTTTACATTATTTAATATAACACTGTACAAATTATTCTGAGCATTCAATTTTATGCAGCAGACAGTACCTTATTATAAGGTGTTATACTTCTTTAAATTCCTGACTTGCGAATAAAAAAGCAAAAATTTAATTCCACGTGTGCATATACGTTTCTATCTAAATTTATCGAAATTTCATAATATAATTTGGGAAGCTTTCAATTGAATTTTAATTTATGTGGCAACCTGATGATTTTATTTCGCATTGATTTCCCAACTACCATATTTTACATTCGGTAATAGATCAAATAAGCCAGACAATCGGGATTCAATTCTTGATGTGAAGGTATATTTTTATCATTTATATACTCAATTAAATCAATATCGCTAATTCTTTTAAAATTTTATTAGTAGGAGTTATTGCAACATTTACCATTGTTATTAAGAAAGTATAATAAGGTCCTCGGGAATCTCTGCAGAATTTATTTTCGTCGCCTCGATGAAAAGACCCTTTTAAAATTGAAATACTTTCAATGAAATTGTATTTTGAGTAACTGATGTACTTGATCTGATTGGAAGAAAATTACTTCGGTTTTAAACCAATTTAAAATATCGTTACCCCTACCATATCAGTTATATAAATCTCAGTCCAAGAAAATGCAGAGTGCATATACTTTTATGGGAGATTATTTGATAAAAGTCATGATTGCACTTATTTTTCCTTTTCGGTGAACCTTTTGATTATAAACTCTATTTCATTTAAAAATATGTAAGCATTTCGCAATGATTGCAGACCGGTATTATCAATATGCTGAAACAATGATTCCACACATTCCCAGGCTAATAAATTTACTTGTCTTCATAACATTACTGAACAAAGGCACCACAAAATTTTATTGTGAAAAGAACAGGGCCGTAAAAGTAAAAGCCTCTTTCTAGATCCTATGAAACTTTCAATCACGTCCAAGATAGATGATAAATCCATAATACTCCAATAAATTTTATTCAGACGTTTTCCTTTTAGAAAAAAATCCAAACGGGTCGAAAGTAAGGTAAAATTTTAAAACCATGTCTTGATAGTACGTAGGACTTTTCCTACACAACATAAAGATTACATATTAAAATAATTAATATATGCTTCATTTCGATATGTTATTCAGTAATTGAGATTGAATCTCTTTGTGGTGGTGGTCTTCGTATTTATCAATCTGTATAACTTTTGATCTTTAGTCTCGTTTGCTCTATAAATGCAGACGTATTCCCAATATATCAGCATCTGCTGATTTTAAACATCTATTTTGAATGAATTAGTTACACTAGCTTACTCACGTAGAGGTATATGCAGCCGCTGAGATAACAATCACCACTAAGCTGGTTAATCTAATTCAGTAAGTCTTCGTCACGCGAACACACTTTCGAATGGATTCAAAATGCAGCCTTAGATAATTTACAGTTTCATTTTCATTCAAGTGCTTGATTTCAATAAATATTTTCACTTTTCTTCCTAAACTCATGTAAAATTCTCCATTAAAATCCGTTGCAACATAAAAAAAATGTATTAATCGGGGTTATGATTAATTACAACAAAATGACACTTGAATTTAAGTATTCAAAAAAAAAACATTTTTCCTATACCTCTGTTTGCGTTAGATGTCTAATTAAAATACTTTTTCAAAACGCAGATAGATGCAATATAAAATAGCGCAGTAATAACAGGCAAGCTCACAATATAAGTAGCAAATTGAAAGTAAATTACAGCTCAGTACAGACAAGGATAATTACCTTGTCTTCTGAAGACTAATTTTAGTGTGGGTTGTTTTTATGACGTCATTAGAATTATAAAAGTCCATTTGGGATTTATACAATATCTTTGATTATATTTCACATTAAGTCAAGAAAGGGACATATCTTAAGGTTACCAAGATATTATATTAACCAAGACAATAATTATATTATTATGCACCAATTACTATAATTATATTATATACATTAATTATATTATTATATTGTCCTTTCGTCTTATCAGCGTGAGGAGTATAGTTAAAAACATGAGACTTTAAATTATTTATATAAAAAAATCCTGAAAAGTAGTTTTTCTTACTTTTGTCTCTATAAAAACTTGAACTTAATGTGAATATCATGATTTATACATTTGCAAAAATTTCGAATTTTTAAAATGATGAATGAGAAGTTCATACATCAACTTCGGTTATTAATTGAAACAGAATATCTAATAACAATTCGAGTATCCAGTAACTCATTTAGGATATGATTAACAGGCTTCAGCCAGATGAATCCTTGGTCAGTATGTAGTCCCAGATAATAGCGTAGTTGTTAAATATAGCTGAAAGCAACTCAAAATTAAAGTTCTTGAGAAAGGTTTTCATGACTAAACCCAATAACATTGTAGTTATTTTACATTCAAAATATTTATGACGTGACATACAACGCATATACAAGCAGTAATGTATTTCTTATATTCCGTCGTACATGCCATTTAAACGAAAACCAACTTTTCGAGTCGAGTTTAAACCAAGGTCATGACTGCTAAAATTAGCATTATGAAATCTATCTATGTGCGTTTTGAAAAGGAAAAATCCAGATGGTTAGAGTCCCATGCTCTATGATACTACCCTCATCACTAATCTACGTATTTTTCAAAACTTTTTTGGATAATTTAAGAATTTATACCTTGATATTTAATTTAATATCCAACTTATTTATTGTGCATAGTTATTACCGCCCAGAAAATATTAGACAGATGTTCATAATATAAGATTTATAAAGATATAATTTCTGTGTATTTTCCAAACTATAATAACAAATTTTAATGAAATCCAAATGCTATTAATTTATTTATTAACACCATGTGCAATTAAGAGGTTGACCCAAAGCATTAGGGATATTCAAGCACCAAAAGTACAATAATTTATAGTACAATAAAAAAATATTTAATGCAACGGAAAAAATCATATGTCAGTTTAAATTAAACATAAAACTAACTATCAATCGTGAACTACCAAGCAACTCCATAATCACATCCCCAAAGCGGTAAATAGAGCAGAAAAATATACAGGATTGTGAAAAATGTTCTTGTAGGATAGTAAAGCCTCGCTCTGAGCAATCGTAACAAACTTTGACTTCCGAGAGTTATAAACAAAACTATTTAAAAAAATTGTGAATGCAAGTTCAAAATCGATGCAGATCGAAGTTGCAGAAAATCACATACAGTAATGCCTATTATGAAATGTGAAGAAAAGGTTAGTGGTTTTATATAAAAACTGACAATTGTTTTAATATTATTCCAGTATACGCCGCCACCCATGTCAAACAATGGAAGTAGAAGTATTGAAATCGCTATTGAAAATGTGACATATTTAATGCTCAACTGTTGAAAAAAATTTATTGAAGTAGGAAAAAGTCGATTAGAATATTATTTATTGGTTTTAAGTACTACTGTTCTCTAGATTGTTTTAACACGTCACGTTAATTTAGATATACTACATATTAAAAAAGGCTTATATAATAATTAGCAAAAAGTAATTGAGAAGAGCGTTAAAAAAAGTAATACAAATTGATTCATGTTTAATAGAGTAACATCGGATCACAAAACAATACATACACGGATATAGTATATGATGAGAACTATTTTTTTATGTTTGGCTAAAGGATTTTACAGTAGGAATTTGTCTTCAATAAGAATGCAATTTTTAATATTATTAAAATGATTTTATTTTCTTTAGAACACAGAAATAAAACGTTTGAAATTTAACAAATAAATCAGCACTTTCCTCATTGAATTTTAGAAATTTGTGTGCACCGCTATATGCAATAGATTGCATAGGTCTATTTTCCACGGATAAAAAGTAAATGAGTTTACAGATCTCATAAATAGCTCTTGACTACATTTGTATCGTAAACCGATATTCCGAATATTGAATATTGTTTTGAGTGTAACAAAGAATAATTTAGGCTTTTCTACAAGCGTTTGGCGATTTTGCTTATACTGAACTTGATTGGTTCAAGCAGTTTGATGAAAAAACGTGACATGGAAAACAGCATACAGTCATGAAAAACGTCAATTTTCCACCTCACTCTTTTGATTGGAAAATTGAGGTGAAAAATAGAAATATAAAGCTGTTTTTCACGTTACGTTCTAAAGGCGGATTGCATTTGTTCTATTACGTCGGTCGATTTGGTTTAACAAAGTTTCTTATAAATGTTTATAAGACAAATTGCTTATGAGCCTCAGATTTGGAGGTTTTTTTTGTATCCCTTGCCCGTAATTGCCCCATGGAAACGTAAAAAAAATTTGGCTAAAAATAAAAATTTTCCAAATAAATTATCACATCTACTAATAATCGAATCTAGTACATAATTAATTTATTTGAAGTATTGCTTCATCAAATTAAATTTAAAATTCTACCATTTTTAATTTACCAAAAATATTTTAGTTAATATGTTGGCCTTGGATTATGCTTAAAAGGGATATATGTGACTTAAATTTCAAAAGATTTTCTTTGTCCATGGTTTTATCTTTGAAAGATCTCAGTGTTTATATATTTATTTGGATTCCATTTAGATTGAATGCAGATGGCTTAAAGTATCCGATTGTAAATGAAGCATGACTCACGTTCTGCATGGAAGGTATCGGCTACAGCCTGCAGGGATTACTTCACTATAGTCTACATTTTCAGTGTTCTACCAATGATCTATCACTATGAATTTCTAGGATCTTTTCATGTCGTTTATGTGGAGATAATTATTTTGAATACTTTAAACCTATTACATATTATATATCAACCTACTAATATTCTGGTAATAATATGTCCTTGTATATGCATGTATACACTTACTTATCTACGGACGTAGGTAACGTACTAATGTTTGGTCAATTCATTCATTAGATTATTCATTCATTCATTAGATTATAGCTTCAGCCTGAGGAATTATTATCTGGAGTTTTGTGAGAGGGTCTTGGCTTGAGACTTACAATACAAATTTAAAAACAACAGGTTTATAATTTGAAAAACAGGCAGTACTCCCTTAATAAATGAGAAGTATTTACCGGGAGATTAATGACAATGTCTCTTCTTGACACTCAAAATACTAATTTAAAAACATGTTTTATGTATTCTACATTATCCGCGTGACACCCAATTTAAGAAGTTGTAACCTGAAGTTTAATTGTATAAAATCTGCTTGAGTTAAAAAAAAAAAGTGAATTAAAGTTATGTGGCTATTTTTCGTTTCTTGTTACATTATCATTAAAACTAAATCGTCGAAATTTGGTCACGGCACTTGTGATGTTCAATATTTAGAAATTTTATTCTGTGTCTTTAATTTCCACCATCACATTCTAACCATTTTCCCTTGGCGGAAGTTTTCAAATAAAAATAAAAATCATCCAAAGTGAATAAAAATATTAGATATGTGAGGATACATAAAAAAACAATCGAATTGAGGACCTCCTTCTTTTTTGGAGTGGATTAGAAAAAAGTACATATGTGCACGGTTATGGTTAGAATACGATAAGATACCAAAAGGACGGAGACGGAAGATTGAAGGCACTTGAATGTTGATAGAAGGTGGTTGTTTTGCATCCGTAAGATAGGAAGTAGGTTAGCTAATGAATGTAGAAAAAATGATGGACGGAATAGTTAAGATTATTCCATAGCTTCCTCATAAGGCAAAGGTGTAATTTGCATCAATGAGTCGTCAATGATGTAAATAGATGAAGTCGATGAAGAAATTGAAGAAATTGGTGCTCTTAATTAATTAACAAACTCTATAATTAAAATATTTTTGGCTATAAAATTGTTGTGTTTTGTTTTGTAGAACGGTTTTTATGTGTACAGATTCTTAACTAAATATAGGTATATGCCAAATGGCGGCCATTGGATCATTTTAATAAATAAAAAGACCGCGAAAACTATAAAATCTAACTTTTCCGAAACAGCTTATTTACCAAAACAATTAGAGATTTCTATATTTTAAAATAAAATTTTTAATAAATTCAATTTTTTTAATGAAATGCATTTTTGAGAAAATTGTAATTTTTACAAGACAAACTTTTTAACATTGGCCTTAAGAACTTGTCATATTGTGTTAGAAGGAAATTAATCAGCGTTTTTTGAGTTTATATTTTTTTCTACAAAGTGACATAACTATCTAGAGTAGAACAATATCAAGTAGTGGGGTTAAATTATATTAATATGTATCAACTGATATGGACCGCTTCAATGTTCAGGACACGGAAGCGACAAAAGGGCATATACGTCATAGCATTTTGCATTGTTTTGATCACTCAGCATTTTTAACTGCTCGAAATATATATATATATATATATATATATATATATATATATATATATATATGTGCATATATATGCACACATATATATATATATATATATATATATATATATATATATGTATATATATATATATATACATATATATATGAAACTTTTTTCGCTGAAGCGCACCCAACACTGATTTGACCAATTGATAACTGGAGACGAAATGTATATTGTATACGTAAACCACACACGAAAGTTAACAGTTAAGATTACACGAAAAACCGATACCGACTCCAAGAAATGAAATTCATCAAAAGAAATTTTATTATCTATTTGGTGGAATGCAAAATGAATTTTGTACTGGGAACTACTACCAGAAAATACCACAGTAAACTCAAAAATATACTACTGTTAACTTGACCAACTTCACACAGAAATTGAAAACAAATATAAAGAACACTGGAAAGTTTTTTTTCCATCACGATAACGCCCGGTCGCACGTAGCTAAATTCGTCCCACAAAAGTTACTGTATTTTTATTCGGATATTCTATCACATCCATCACATTCATCTAACTTAGCATCGACAGATTTTGATTTATTCTGGTCTTTAAATAATCATAGTCAGGATGAAACGTTTGGTGATATAGCAAAGTTGTTACATTTTTTTATTATTACAAGGTTTTTCATAAATGCATATAGTTTTTAAGCAGAAAGGATCCACGTTTTACCTGCACGTTGGCAATGGGTTTTAGTTAAAAACGGTGCTTACTATGAGCAAGGATAGTTAACAATAAACTATGATTTAAAAAAAAAAATTATATTTATATTCCTCAATACGTTTCCGCATAGTTTAAGCGAATACAGGTATTGATCAGAGTAGTTCATTTAACCAGAGCATTTCTTTGAAATCTTTTCACTATGTCACCTGTAATTAGTGATCTAATCCAGGTGCTTTCTTCGCATTAAGGTTATTTTTAATTTCATCAGCAACTTCTTTACGCATAACTAATGGAATTTTGATAAGATAAATATTAAGATAAAGGTGTAGCAGAGCATAATCTCCCTCATTTGGATAAAATCTTCCTTCAAGATGTTGAGTAATGACTAAGAGATAATGACTTACCATTCATGGTCAGAGATATGTGCGATATTGTTATTTTTGCCGATGACACCTCCTTAATTTTCAAAGTGAATAGGAAAGAAACATACCTAATAAATTCTTGGTAAAGTACAAAAGTGGTTTTCAGTCAATAACTTGTCTTTAAATGCTGAGAAAACAAAATGTATTAAATTTTCGCCTAATGTACCCCAGGTTAGTGGCAGTGTAATTTTGAATACCAAGTTACAATGGACTTACCATATATATTCAGTAGCTAGTAGGTTAAGCTCGGCTGCGTTCGCAGTTAGAAAAATTAGGCAGCTGGTTAGTTTATTTTGCTTATTTCCACATCATTATGTCGTATGGTATTATGCTGTGGGGCAACGCTGCAGATATTAAAACTATTTTTATTTTGCAAAAAAGAGCAGTCTGAGCCATATATAATATGAAACCCCAAGAATCTGTAAAAGATCTAATTAAAGAGGCAAATATTCTAACCTTGCCGTCATTATATGTTTATGAAAATTTATTTTATGTAAAAACGAATTTAAGTTTCTTCGTTAAAGGGTTTGATATCTGACTCTTAATACAAGGAATAAAAATAAAATTCACAGTATTAAATTTAGACTACAAATTACTAATAAGTCTTTTCTGGGAAATGGTATTCGTTTTTTAATAAGATACCTAAAGATATAATAAACCTTCCCTTTTAAAACGCATATTAAACACTTATTTCGAAGCTTTATTATAAAGCATCAGGGATTATGTTGAAGATAAAAATGTATGGAGGGCCTATAATGATAGGGTAAAATGCACATTCTGACCCTCATTAAGAGGGACTGATTTATTGCAGATATACGTATAGATAATAAGGATATTTGTTCAAAATAATTAGAAGTTAAATCGTGACATGTCAAAAGAGACTCTAATAGTCCTACTTGAATTAAAAATGAAAAATAAATCGAAATACAGTCATATCATAGAAAAAAAAACAATTTGTTCAATTAATTTTTTAAATTAGTTCTGTTGGTGGGGTTGATTGAACAAATTAAATTAGTGATTTAGTTCAACAATTCGTTTATTAGTGCTTACTATCAAAGTACTTCCTGCTGGTAAAGATTTTGGTCTATTCACTGGCAAGGAAATAGCTATATAAAGAGGTCGCATTGCTTCAGTGGGTCCCTTGATTGACCGACCTAAGCCCGGAAGGATCACAAGAGGATAGAAAAATATTCGGCACGTTTCGTCGCTTTCCCCTATTTCATTCGTTCCTATGGTGTTACGAAAATACCATTACTTTTATGAAAAAGCCGTGACCAGGTTTACAATAAAGATCAAATTTCACAATACTAATTCGTATTAGATTTTCATTATTATTACCTTATTAGATTGTTTCTTTCGTCGAGTAAGTTAAAAAATGATAATAGTAAATGATACATATTAGAAAGTGTATAAGCAATAGCAAACTCAGCTTGTTACTCATTTTAATAATCACTTTTTGCTTGAATTCATTTTTAGTGAGTTACTTTGCAAATATCATAGGGAAATGCAGAATACAGAAATAATTTTGCTTCACATGCCCATACTATACTCTAGTATAAAACTTGTATAAAATTTACAATTTTTCTACACTAGTATAAAAATTGTATGTAATTAAATTATTGTATAAAAATTACAATTAGAACAAGAAGTTACCAAATTTAAAAAAAACGAAGGTCTTTCCCACAATATAGGACACAAAATATTTCCACTTAACTATCGACAAATTTTATCAATGAAACTTTACTTTTGTATTGTAAAGACTAATAATCTTACCGTCTCATATTCAAATATTGAGGACACATCGTTTTAATAAGTCATTAGCTGTATTGAATTGAGTTTGGACTATGAATAATTTAGTAGGTTTCAAATGTACTTCTTACTGAAAACATGAATGATAAATGAAATGAAGAAACTTATCTAATTCCATGAGTCAGATTCCATTTACGCCTAACCCTTTTTTGCTCATAATTTAATTAAATGTATAACATAATTTAATTGGATAATAATTGTCATGAAATATTTCCAAATATTATTAAAAAACTAATGTGTAAATAGGTGTAGGTATACTAGTAAACTATCATAGAACAGTTTTATAAATGTAATAACAAAACAGAAAGAATGAAAGTAACATGTTCACATAACGGACACGTATATAAAATGGAATCAGCAGAGCGGCGGTATGATAATTTGTAAAGTCGTTGCAGCGAAAAAAGTACGCAATCGCATAAATATGCGCACAAAACGGAAAAAAGTCGGATTTTTCCAGAAAGCACCCTTAAGAATTTCGTTCTTGCCAAAGGAAAGTGAAGAGGAAAATAAGTGCTGTTGAACGTAAAGCTACAGCAGGGAAGTCATTAAAGCATTCCTTTAAAATGCATGATTTTAAAAAGAAAGTATCGTTTTGAGAATATGAAATTGCCATTTCTTAAGATATTTCTTAATTTATATTCATATAAAAATGATGAAGTTTACGGTTTTTATGTTTGTTTTGGTAATTTGTTTATTTTGTGTAATTGCACTATTTAAAATATTGTTACTCGACATTCCCTAATTACTTTATTACGTATTTTATCACCAGTTAGGGTAAAATATTAATATAAGTTGAGTACTTTACACCACAAAATGTTTTAAAGATTTTTTCGTATGTTTTTTAAACAATTTTTTAAAAAATAAAAATAACAAAAAAATTATCATATTGTTAATTTAGGCCCCAGAATATCTCTCATTATTTCAACAAAATCAAATCAATCGTATGACGTAATTAAGCGAAACATCTAAACGAACAAATAAAAAAACAATGAAAGATTTGCGATTTAGAACTTATAAAAAGCTTTAAGACAATGCGAAGTATATATTATTGATTTCGTAGCTTAAGAGATACGTCAAGGATAAGAGACGGTGCGTATATGATATTAGGTAGCAAAAATAGAATATTTGGCTATAGTTTAAAACTGTTTATCACCACCTAACAAAATATTTGTATATCTGCTCTTGAATTGAATTAAAAGTACAATTTGGTACATAAATTGGTTAAATTGATTTCATAATTTGGATTAGTATCAATTCTTTTATTTATTAGTCTTTAGTTCCATGCCAAATTTTCCAAAGTTATATGCAAGGGAAATTAGACTACACTTTTTCCGATATTTCTCTACCTTTCAACTTACATGAATCCTTTCAGGTTGTACTAGACTAATATATTTATGATCTATATATTAGATCTAATATATTTATGACTATATAAATTAAAGAGCGAATAAATAGTCATTATTTTTCAACAACATTAACATATATCCACTTAACGATCGACAAATTTTATCGATGAAACTTTACTTTTGTATTGTAAAGACTAATAATCTTACCATCTCATATTCAAATGTTGAGGAATCATCGTTTTAATAAGTCATTAGTTGTATTGAATTGAGTTTGAACTCTGAATAATTGAGTCGGTTTCAAACGGGCAATTTATTGCATAAGTACCTTCGTATATAACTTTTGGTTGATGTCAATACAATTAATTTATGTAAATATAATAAACAAGCGGAATCAAAATGACTTTTATTTACTACATAAAAATGACTTAATTTGCACACAGATTTGTCTATACCAGTGCGATATTTAAATAGAACCGTATTACACACAATAACACGATAACAAGTAATCATCAGGTAAAAGAGAAATTGTGTACATTATATAATTAAAAAGCATTTAATTATTACTATTTACTTACATAATTCCGATTTAACTTTAGTATCAAATAATTTTCATTTCCAAATCGGGTTTTTTAAAATCTACGAATCTTACATTTAATTTTTGAATTGAATTTAACGTTGTGCACGTAGCATTAAGTTGACATTGACTAACTTAGAAAATATTTATCTGATACAGCAATAAAAGTAATAATAATTGAAATATTGTATAATCTTAAGTAACATGAGCTTCAATAATTTTTTTCGTTAAATTTAATAATAAAGTCAAAGACATATCAAAAATCGGTAATTAAATCTACAACTAATAGAAAAATGATCCACGTATAATATAATATTTTAAACATAATGCAATAAAAATTACATTTATCGGTGTTTCATACTGAAATGGAAAAAGGGATACCTGGCTGTTTGTTTGTTTGTCTGTTGGATTTAATTAGTTTAAGTATATTATGTTAAAATTTAATTTTTGGGAAACAATTTTAAAAAGTTGGAGAGAAGATAAAAAAATTTATACTCAACACTTTGGTTACCAAATAAAAGATTACTATATTGAAATTTCAAAAATATAAAATGCGTTTTTAAAAATATAATATAATTTTTTTAGCTAAAAAAGTATCGAAAAATCTCTAAAAAATTATTGTTTTTTTAGAGATTTTTCGAGGCTTAAAAAACCGATAATATTGGTTGTAATGACATGGAAAATTATTAGCATCGCATTATCGGATATAGTTTTAAAGACAATAAAAATGGCTTATAAGACTACATAGGCAATACTTACTACCCGTCTGCTGTCTATCTCTGGTGTTTTTCTCAGAAAACCCTTTATACTTGAAAATTGGTATAATGGGTAAAGCGTATTGATACACACTTACCTCAGTAAAACACACTAAAAAATATTTGTATAAACAATTTTGAATGGGGCAAATAGAATATCGGGGACGACCTATTTTTTTCTCAATTTGCTATATCGTGTCAATACTTCACATGAATAATTTCAAGTGAAAAAGAAAGTCAGAAGATTGCAAATATTTTTTTTCCGAATTTTATTTACGAAAATTCTAGAAATGTCCACAAAAATATAACAAAAATACATGAAAATGTCAACAAAAATAATTCAATCTCAATCGCCGACAAAAAGCTACAATAAAAATTAAGAAAGAAATGTTTCTAAAGCTTACCTTTATCAGAACATTTTCTAAACTTTTTCGGAAATTTGCAACAATGATCAAAATTCTCATGGTTTTTCTTCGTGGTGTTAGTTCATGGTGGGAGTTCTACTCGTACTTAATGTTATTTTGGTAATAAATTATTGTTAAAATTACAACCAAAATTATTAATGAGACTTAAAAAATAGTGATTGATATAAATTCACTGACGGAGTAACACATAGGCCATTACCTCTTCGCGTCGCTCGTGTGGACATTTCATACCATGAGAAATGTGTTTTTTATTCGAGCACGACTAAGCGTCTGGGCAGTTTTTAGGGAACTTATATTTCATGATTTTAATGAGGTAATTTTAAATATTAACTACTTTTTAATTAGGAAAATGTAATAACTTCACAATTCCTGTGAGGTGAAACTCGCTGTCTTTTATTCAATAAAGAAAATTTAGTATTACAACATACCAGTATCGCACACCGCAAAGTTTGAAACAACCTAGTTTAGCAATGGGTGTTTTCGCTGAACAGGAAAAATGTTATAAATTATTTATAAAGAGTGGAGTTGTTACATAGTTTTAATTGGTCTGTAACTATTGCTGGTTTTGTATTTCGAATTGATCAGGAATTAATTTGACGGCAATAAAAAGAAGCCAGTTTAACAGGGGTAGAACCCGTGCTGAGGATTCCATTTATGTACATTTAGGCGGTTATACAAATTTAAGGGTACATAATATTTCTATAAACTATTTATAAAGTTTATACTTTAGAATGCGAATATATTTCTTACCATATCTTTCACAGGACAGACTACATCTTTCATTGGCAAATATTTAAAAAGATATATTTTTTATGTGATATAACTACAAGTTCACGAATTTCGATTTTTTTTTCTTCTAGATTGATCTTTTTTTTTCGTCGTAGTTCTAATTAGTTTAGAACAACGTTTTCTTTACCGGAAATCTCCATTCAAATCTTTTAAAATAACTATGTAACATGTAACATGTTTCACATTTTTTTAAATTTTTCCTGTTACCTGTATATATATATATATATATATATATATATATATATATAGATATATATATATATATATATATATATATATATATATAAGAAAGTGGATGTTCTAAGTAAACTGAAAGCCGTTGGTTTTAGTGATATGTGAGTGAGTCTGTAAACGACAAAAGTCATTAAAAAAATTATATACGGGATTTAAGAGAGGTTCTCTGCAATATTACACCAAAAAATATTGTCTTTATGTTATTACTTCGATTTCATTGAAACTCAGATGAATAGCGACATCAAAACTGGTTCAGAATGCTTAGTGTATAAGGGTATTTCCATAAGTCCATATGGGTATTTCAAGAACTCCACCTGCGTACTTCAGTGCACTGACTTTAGTATATAAGAGAGTTAATAACGTTCTAGGAAAACACAGAATATTAAAAAAATATTCATCTTGTAATATTGAATGATATTTGAATTTTAAATATGAAAGTAATTACTTGAAAGAAGTTCTCTAATTAACACTTTATTCATAATAAACATTGCAATGGAAATAAATACATATATTTTCGATGCATATTATATATTTGGGATTACCTATTTTGCGAAACAATTGTGTTGATGAAAATAAACTTAATAATCTTTTAATAAAATACTAATTATTTCCGCAAGATACATTGAAACAATTAATTACGCTGTTGAGTGGCTTCTTTCAAGTTTAAGAGGAGTAGTAGTTAGCAAATTATTGCCTCTTTTCAAATTAAGTGAAGTTGACAGTTTTATAATTTATTTAAATTGAACCGAATTGAGCATTGTAAACGTGAAAATTATTTTTAAAAAAGTATGATATGATTATTTGTCAAATATGGGCGTGCATGACAAAAGGTAAAAATTAATTTCAATGACCAACATTTGTACATGTAAGGTTCAACTATATATACTAATATACTAATAATATATTGATATATGTGGTTTGTTATAATGATGAACTGATAAAATATATTTTTGCTTACCGCACGATGTTACGGTGATTACGACCTTCATTTGTTTTATTTATTTATTGATTATTTTTCACTATAGAAAATTAGTGCCACGTTACGCATTTTCCAACCTTCAAAACTTTGTCTTACCCAGTATGATGCCTGACACTTATTTTACTGTGGTTCATTATACAAAATGAAGTTTTTACTGGCATCTAGAGGAGCATTATGAAAAGACACATTTATGATTGTTACTTATAAAGAAACAGATGCCACTCTCAGTTAATTAAATATTACTAGAATTGAATAACAAACATATAACGGTTGTTACTGCCGAAGTTGATTAACTGAAGTGGAAGACTTAAACAACTCTAAATTTCTAAGAATTAAAACTGCTAAGTAAGATAAGTAAGAATTAAAACTGCTATGCTTTTTCCTTACGCATACACTGGCGCTCTCGTTTATAAATTTCATTCAGGTGCATAAATATTTCAGTTATGTAACTGCAAGTAAATTAAGTAATAAAATCTGCTTATATACTTATACGTTCCAGTAACGATGAGAGGATTAAATGCATGATTCATTCATTTACAATGAGAACGAATTTGTTACTATTAATATGATTTAATAAAAAATAACATCGATATGTTTAAGAAATGTTTTTCAAGTCATCGTAAGGAAATACATTCGCCATAAAGATACTAGGTAAAAATAAATAGTGTCTTCTCAATAAAGTAGAGTTTAAAATATTTATATATATTTATCGCTACAAATAATGGAATCCGTTGAAGGAACGTTTTTAAGGTACGCTTTCAAGAAACAATTGAATAAAAAATATTACATAGTAACTTAAACCTGAGTTGTAGGAATATAGGTGCCTAATTATAGGAGTGTGTGTTAAAATTAGATGAAGACATTTCTTTGGTTTAAAATAGATGAATAATTTTTAATATTTTTCCAATTACTCGTAAGATGCGATCAGTAGTACGGTATGACTAGAACAAAAAAGTAAAACTTATCGAAGAAAGGGAAAGTAGATGTAATTAATTATGTATCAGTGCGAGAAATTTCTGAGTATATGGTATAAGAATTATGATGGATATAAGAATTATAATGAGCTATAAGGTATAAGAATTAAATTAGATTGCATATAAACTTACATATGGTAGAAGTGAATGGAAAATGGTAACATAAGAAATTGCTTGAAAAACAAATTGAACGCCGTCTAAATGCTAAGAAGCCTCTGCCATAGGCAATATTTTAAGAAGATTTTGCTTATGAAAATATAAAAATAATTGCGAGTCATGATAGAAAGTCCATCATTGGGAAGAAGGCTTGGGAAATAAATAGATAAAAATCATTTGTAAATTTTGGAAAATATTTGTTTTTCAAAAAAACGGAGGATATATATATATATATATATATATATATATATATATATATATATACAATAAAATTTGTTTATAATGTTAACTACTAAATTTTGTTTATAATGTTAACATTATATTGTGTTTATTAATAATGTCGTGAATAATAAATACGTAAAATTCGGCGTAGTGTATATTGGAAATATGGCAGAACAAGTATTAGTTATTGTACAGAAGAGTTATAAAATATTTGAGACATAAAATTCATTATACACCTCGTAAATTTGTCAAATTTTGTAAACATTTTGCAGCTAGTTTGCGTAGCTGAAGGTTGCAAAATGTGTTTTGTGAAACCTGTTTGTGTTTAACTTATAATTAAAACAGTTGAAAACCTGAGCAAACCTAGTGTATTTCCTTCAAGAAGTTGAATATGAAGTATTAATTAAAATGCTAAAGTTTAGCTAACAAAGTCTATTCAAATGGCGATATGCACTTACCAAAAAAATGCAATAAAGACATTACAAAAGTATTGTTATTGATAATGCTTTTATAATGTCACGAATTTCTAATTTTGTCATTAAAATTTTATTACCTTATGTAAAATTACTTATTATTTAATGTGAAATATATTTCCTTGACATTCGATAATCTGATCAGGAAATAAAATTAGATTTTTTTTGTCAACGGCTTTCAAGCATGATTTATTATTAGTCTCAATTCTGTAGCAGTTTATATAGTGCGTGTATTACTAGGCAATGAGTATAACACTGAAAATTTAACACGATTCAATATGAAACAAGACGAAAAGATTTCTATTAATACATTATCTTTTACCAGGGCTCTGCTCTAATCCACAAATTTTCCGTCTCACAGAACTATTGATGAAGGAATGGATTCACTCTACTTTAGTTTTCTTTCGTGAAAAAAGAAACCGCTGGAATGGATTATCACTCATATTTTGGAATATAGAAATATTTCCGTTGGTACTCGTAAAAAAATTATATACATTTATTCTTCATATTCTGGAATAAATATAAATCAGAGCTTACGAGCTCATGACATGACTCCCTCATTAATTGCAAAGGACTCGTTAACTCTATATTGTTTGTATTTAAAAGAAAAATGTTCATATTTATACTGAAAGATGGTTTTAGAGAATAAATGTGTTTTACCGGATTTTTTCCAGACTAGCCTTTTTCCTTTTCAAAGAAAATTGATGACATTTTTCTCTAAAGCAGGTCCTTCCTTTATTTTTATCTGCAACTATTTTTATCACGTATTGTAATCGCAATATTAACAAGCGCATATTAGACGTTATAGACTAGTGATATTTGTAACTGAACTTCATTCATGTCTAACAAAAACATTCTTAATGTTTGGATATTTGTATAAAATTTTCATACCGATGTCCAAAGTAACCTGTATTGGCTCATGTCTATTTCTAACATAATATACCATCGATATTATTTACTAACACATTCGTCACAAGCAATTACGTTATAATTATAAACATGTCATTAGCACTCCAAAAGCGATCATCAAGAGAGGAGTGACTGCCATGCCTTCAATATGACTCTTGTACAAGTGATTTCTTTGAATTTATTTCATTTTAGATCGCATGAAGCACTATTAGGAACCCTACTTTTTGTTCGTTTAATATTAGAAATTTATAAAGAAGATCCCGTTTCTTGCTGAATGAAATTAAATCATAAAAATCGTTGCATGAATATTTTCTTACGTTTAATTTATTTTGTAGGTAAAACACAATTTTTGAATTACTTTCAAATGGCGAAATATATAATATGCTTGGAATTAAAAAAAAAATGTTCTAACTAAATTCAAACATTTTAAAAATCGCAATATAGTTTTTAATACCTTAGACTAAGTTTGTAGGTCTTTTAATTCCATTAAGTCCGAACGTACCTTTGGTATCTTAATGGTTTAAGTATTCGAGCTACGTCCACCCTCTATTGGTTTATATCCTATTTTAATCAAATTTTTTCTTATTTATTTCTTTTTTATTATCTAAGTTTTATATATAAGGCAATTGAAACATTTTTGAAGTCGACTCAAGATAACCTATTTTTGTATCCGTTTCAAAGATATCTGCAAAGGCTATCACAAGGATGGTTTCAATTATACCATTATAAGACTGGGAGATGGTAGGTTTTGGAGAGGAATAGAAGTTTAAAAAAAAGCAAAATTTAAAAAAATTGTCAACCCATTTAGTCAAACTAAAATAACTGCGTAACATGAGATCAAATATTTGTTTTTGATATAAAGTAACAACAATAGCAAATAACTAGGTCATTAAAACGGTTAATCGATTTTAAAACAGTTATATCTTAAAATTATTAGTGCAAGTATTTCTCGAGATTTCTATCTAAAACGAGATAAGGATTAGATTTTTCAAGCATGGTTCAAAAATTAAACCAGAGAATGAACATATTGAAAGTCGATTGAAAGTTTAATATTGCGTAAACGGGGTTTAAAAATGTAAAAAAATCGTGAATATCTTATCATTGTAATGCTATTCAGAAGTTTCGGTAACAAAATATTTTTGCCCACATTTCACCTTAATAAGTTGCTATATTTTAATTGACTTCTGCATATGAGGCTTATACCGGCCAAATTTCACTCACATAAGTCCTAAAACTCTAAAACTATGAACCTGTGACAAGCAAATGGATGAAGGTGACAAAATTACGAGTGCGTTCCGTATCTGCTTATTTTTCTTGCAATTGTTCGTATAAATTAACCATTAAGAACTTTATGAATGTTCTAATCTAATACTCACTCATATCTCGAATTACTTTCTAAAATGAAATTTGAGTGTGGGTCGCATTATACGTTATTGCGAAGTTTAATATTTTGCAAATGCGTGTTAAAAATGAGAAAAAAAGGAATATCAATATGTCCATCGAAGAGCTACTCGACCCTATGCGCGAAAAAAATTTCGGTCCCCGGCTAACATGTGTGACAAAGTATACTCAATGCCTCTAAATATTTTACTACAGAGAGGGAGATTTCGTTAAGTGTATAATTGTAAAATGTCATACATATCACTTCAAAATTATAGCAACTGTGAGGTTGTGACAGACCGGACGTATATGACGGAATTACACAGATTGTTTAACTATGGAACCCTGAATATCTGGCTTTGTAAAAAATATACAGGTAATGGCATATACCGTCATCTTTTATTAATATACTTCTCTCATATACACGGTGTCCGGGAATAAGTATCGGAGAAAGAAAGACCTTATTCCTTTATTCCTTAACTGAAAAATTGTTGATTGTCGTTAAAATAAAATTTAAGTCTTTTTTTCAGAAATTTGAAAATAATATTCATAATTATTTGTTATCTTTTTCCCACACACGATACTTGCTCACAGCTCAGCGCTACTCGGGGGAAATGACCCGCGAATAGCTGCGAAAACATCGTCACTACAGGGAAACACGTTGCAAGTATCGGGTGAGTTTAAAAAGAGATATCTGTAATATCTTTATTTTTGCACTCAATGACAAAAAGGGCGTTTTTGACGTTCTATTTCAACGATAATTTATTCCTTTATAGCCAATGAGTCGCGTCTTTCTTTGTCAGACACCTATTCCGGGGCACCGTGTATAGACACATGACATTACCTTGTAAGCACCGAACGAAATATATTTAATATGTCTAGTGATATACGTATGATAAAACGTAGTGATATATATCGTATCATTAACTGCAAATGCCATGAAGTAGAAGTAAAGGTCGCTGAAAAAAAAATGTAAAACAAGGTGAAATGTGTAACAAAAAATGTGGAAAAATGAGAACAATATAATGAGATGAAGCTTAAGGTGAAGACTGAGTATGTACACACACACACGCATATACCAATACGCATGCGTACACGCACACACAGGCGCACGTACATGCGCGTGTAAGCAAACTCGAACGCGCAGGCGCACGCGCACACATACAAGCGCACCACACACACACGCACACGCGCACGCGCACACGCACAATTGGTTTTAAGTGAGCACCCAAGTGTTGTACTTTGGAACTTTGTCTCTAGCAAATGTGTCTCCCTTTTGTAATTGAAATTTTCTTCAATTAATATACATCATCCGCGACATCGATTGAAAGAGTAATTTATAAGTATTAAACGGCTATTTTTGTCAGAATTTTATATGAGGTGGTTTTAGGAAACATCCAGGCAACTTTCTTCAGATATCCTTTGATGTAAGAACTTGAAATTTGATACATTTTAAAGCATCTTAACTCGCAAATGCTCCAGTAGTGAAGACTGAAAATGTTTCCGGTAGAGGCAAATGAAGTATTTGAATTAAAGTCGCATGGAGTATCAATTTACAGAGCAAAGCTGTGGAGATATTTGTGAACCATTATGAAACTTTTGCGGACTATTTATTTATTTATTAACTTTTATGTATAGTACATATTCCGGACTTATTGCTACATGAGCAATCTCTTCTAGTCAACCATAACTATTGCCGATAATTAGAAAAAAAATTTACCTGTAAGGACCATTACGAAAGCTGGTAAAGTTAAAAATACGAAAAAATTTGGTTTTCAGAAGTTTATCGAAAAACTGCAGCAATGGTTCTAATTTTCATAGATTTCTAAAAATTCACGATTTGTTTATGCGAACCCAAGATTTACCATATAATATATTTACGTCAAAAAATATTCGTATTTATAAATAATTTACAAGATATATTGTATACCTTTAACTGGTTATTTGTTCTTAAGTGTGTACGGAACTTTCATAGTGTGAATACAAAACAGGCTTATTTTAGATTAATCGTGTTTTTGTATAAAGATATAAGAAGGTAATAAATTCGGTGGGTGACATAAAATATACCTAGAAAAAATAAAATTAAGATTAACGTAAATCTGAATTGAAATTGACCCTTTGTTCAAAAATACATTTGCACTGTATGTTGTCTGTATTTATTTTCTAATATCATTTCTCTGCCCCAAGTTAAAACCGTTACGTAGAGACAAGTTTGTTAATTTTTTTTCAACGTTTGTTGGAAAAAAATTAACAAACAAATTTAAATAAGGTGTCTTGACAAAATATTTTATTAATCAAATTAATTGGAATTGTATTGAATAAATAATTTCAAACTATTTATATTTATGAGTATTACAATTAAAATGACTTTTTATAAATAGAAATACTAATGTACCTCACGTTCCATTTTAAATCGTGAGTTGAGTGCATTTCACTGTAAATCATTCTGGCGAACTTTTTGCATCATAAAAATATTACTTCGGATGACGAAACTGGTCTTCCCCTTAGGAATATATTGTACTCTTAATTTTTTTGAAAAATATTTATTTCTATGCTCTTTATAAATAATTTCGCCACCAAAAGCTAAGAGATCAAAAAACCTTAGTGTGTAGCGTTAACTCAGAAAAGTTGTTTGGGAGAATATTCAAAAGTGGTATTTTAATTCACAGAATATAGAAAATAGTGAAAACAATAATACATTAGTACTAACATTTATTCATGTTTTAAAAGTGAATGCTGAGTAATGCAATTAAAAGATTAAAGCAAGAGTCTTAGCGAAAGTCGTTAGAAAAATAAAGACAGGTAAAGCATGAAAGTTTGGCCATATTTGACGAATGATTAGTCTACACGCTGATAACTTAACATGCCATCTAAATAGACATGGATACATACTCGTACAGAACATTGTGCACGAGAATGCGAGAAGCGAAGAAGATACATCAAGATAAAGATGTATCGCGGCCTATTATTATTAATTACGTCGTATAGACGGCGTATTCTATTAATAAGTGTGGCCTTGTATTATTATTAATTATCTTGTATGAACCTAAAATTATATAAAAGTAAATATAGACACATATGTTTACAAGTAAATTACTAAATTCCAAGGACGTCGAATGTTTATGTGTAAACTATTCACAGCAGTTGGATACAACGGGAGTGCGATCTTATTTCATTTACAGTCCATTCATTGCAGCTACGATTCAAGTAGCTGAACGTTTGGTGTGCGGGAGATACGGAGGTTTTTCTGTCAGTGAATATGAGACCCGAGATACCGTACAATGAAAAAAAGAAAAATAAGGTAATGGATATCGATTAGTTTATATTTTTAAGGTTCTTTACTTCCAGATAACTTATGATTCCGTGTATCTGTATGTCTGTTCATTTATCTCAGCCGTTTTTCTCCGAAACTATTTCTAAATTTGGCGTGTTAATAAACATATGAATCTAAATTAACATATACTCAAAGATATTCGAAGAAATGTTAGATGGAAAAATAATTGCGTAAAATGTTATTTAAGTACCAAATTACCAGATTTCCAAAACAACTAATTTCAGAATTTTATGTTTCATAAATTTAGAGATATTGTTAGAAATATTGACAAGAATTTTTGTCTGAATACATTTGACATACATATTTTAAATTTGGTTGATAACGGACCATACTAACTTGCATAAATTTCAGGTGTAAACGCTCAAAAACAAGAAACACCCAATTCCAAAACTTTTAAGTTTAAAATTCCAATAAAACTTTATTCAAAGTTTATTTAAAATTACTTTTGATGGTTCTTAAGTTATTCACTATAATTTTACGACCTTTACCATTAAAAAATCAATATATTTACATGGAGAAAAATAATATTAATACAGAACATATAGAATCTAGGATTTTGAATTTTATTCATATCTGATAACTTTAATCATTTGCAATGTTTCAACAATTTTCATGTGTCAAGGTTTGAAATTATTAAAAATAAATTATTTGCAGTTAATAATGCTACTTAAAAAGGCTTAGTGGTACAATGTTAAATTGCATTTGGTGTGGTTATAAATGTCCTTTTTTAGATAGATTTTCCCCATTTATTCTTATGGCGGCATCACAACATGAACAGCGCCATAGCTTAGTTCATGTAAAACTATTCAATCGTCGGTCATGCTCGGCATAATTACTTTTATTTTTTGTTTTGAATCTGTGATTTTTTTGGAAATAATCATTAATTAAATATATTAATTATATCATTAATTAAATATATACATTAAATAATAAGCGAATATTTGTTCGATATTAAATAATATAATTTTTCCTGCAGACATTTTGTGTTTAGGTTTAATATGGTAGAATGGGCGTGCTTTTTATTAGTAGGTTAACTTACTGTGAATACTTTGTTAATGCTAATAAATAAATAAAAACGTCGAAGCAAGGCGGATGGAGTAGCCATTTCGTGTGCAACTTGGGCTTAATTGAATTAAATACTACGAGTTTTAAGTGAGATTTCGGTAATATTTTACGTAATTATTTAAAAATATTATTTTAAAATATTTCATAAATTTATTATTCAATGCGATTTTAATTAGATTTGTTACACTAATTTTTACCGGTAGAGACCTTCCAATCGCACAAACTCGAGAGTGTGATCACAGATATAAGTTTTAATTTCCGATAATATCAACTCGGTCTGTCTATTCATACTGTTCAGGTTAACTTCGGTTCAGTCGTTCAAATTTTAAATATTCTCTTTATGTAATAAATTCTCTCCTAGAAACATATGATTATCTAACTTAGTATTATTGACGTCTGAAATAAAATCTGCACAAAAATCTACATTTTCTTCTGAAATACGTTTGCTCCTGACTGGGTGTAAATAACAAAGCCTTGTCTATTCTTTATAAAGTGGGTGTGATTGACCAAAAAAATTTAATATAAGTGTCAGGTCAAAGTAAAATGCTGCCTCAAAAGAAATTTTGGAGTAATTTTGCAATATGTACCAAGGTTTATCTAGCACTTCAGATTTGTGTGTATATTTTCTCAAAATCTACACATGCTACCGATTTGAGAATGTTTACCCGCGTGAAAAAATTATTCCTTGACAGAAGTGTAATGCGGGTTATTCCTTGACAGAAGTGTATCGCTTTAAATGGAATCTACTTTGAAGATCATGAAATAAAGGAGACCGACAAAAATGGGCTTAGCAACCACGACTAGAATGTAATTTTAATAAAACCGGTACTTTTTGTTACATAAAAAATACAAAAAATTAGTGATTGACGATCCGCAAAAGGCGCTTATATTATTTTATTAATGTATTAAAATTTGTTGATAAGAAATAAAAATATAACTAGTACGTAATAAAATTCAAGAAATCGTTATAAAAAATAATCAATATTGTTTTTTTTTCAGCGTGCCCTAATATTTTAGGTAATTAAATATAAACTATTAACTAATATTGACGTTCGTTCAGCGATGTCGAAACTTTGACGTATTTTCCACTATCCAGTGGAGCCTGAAGTTTGATAGATTAATGGTATCATATTTATGTATGAGGAATAATATGAGATATAATCTATCTCTTATGCAACATAGTGTGCACTTTACTTCATCTTGTTGGTTCCATGACTTCTGTAGGAATAGCATTTAAAAACAGTTATGAAAAATAACTTGGCTTGTCATAAAGAATACATGATTTCTCGTTTAATTTTTTTATGGTTCATATAAGATTATTTATTGGCTTATATATTTCATTTTCTCTCTCTATAACTGTCATTTTATTTTATTTGCCGATTGGGCCCGATACAATATGGAATTTCTTCTTTCTCGTTTGAATAATTAAAGCAATATATTGAGTTTGATTAAAACATATCTGGCATTTGTTTGATAGAGTGTATTATCGACGCAATTAATTGGTAAGTAGATTTGAATAAAATAGGTAATTTACTGTAAGTAAATTCATTTAAGAAAAGTTGCCTTTATGAGTTTCCTATGATCAAAACTTTCAAAATTTTCTATTTCATTTCCTCACTTGTACCCTTCCTTTTTTATATACAATTTTCACACAATTTTAAATGATGTACTAATACTGAAAAGTATTTAATTACGCATTAATTACTGAGTTATAGATTTTAAATTCGTACGCAATGATATTGTAATAGCTATTTTCTTATTAAAGCAGAAAAAGACCAAACGTTGGTTAAGTAATAATTAAAACGAGTGATGGAAATCCATTTAATTTTCCTCACCAGGAAATGAAATGTACTTAACGATCACAACTTGTGTTCTTTTAAAACGTCTTAGAATCCCAAGATAAGGTAAATGTGGATAAAAAATGGTAACGAAATTAATGAGAGCAATCTGTCCATAGACACGTCCGCTATTGAATCACGCGCCAATATTTTTTATCTTTTTTTGTATTACGAAACCGTTAAAATGTCCGTTTAAGGAAAAAAGATGTTAAAACTCGTATCGGAAAATTATCCTTACACATATTTCTTTACATGGGGCAAAAATATTTAATGAAGTCCCCTGACTTATACATAGGTTACTTCTTCAGCCAGATATGGTATCGATGAAAGAACGCTCCAAAATGTCATGTTTAAAAACGTAGCCTTTATATTATATACATATACACAGAATTTTCTGCATATTTGATTATGCTGTTAAAAGAAAACGTGTATAAAATATGTATGATTTTACAAATTATAACTTCAATAAATAAACAAATTTAAGAAAAAAATTATTTCATTGATTGAAAACAAATGATACTTTAACATATCTGTACTTGATCAAAGCAGCCTAGACGTATCATGGAAAAATAAAAAAAATTATGTAAATCGGTTCTAAAATAAATTACTATTTTATAAATTTGTAAATTACTATTTATAAGTTATTTGGCATGAAAAAAATATTTTTTCCGTAATATATGTAAAGAAACTGAAAACGCACAATGGAAATTCTTATTAATATCACAAATTAAAAATCAAGCTATGTATATATTTTCTTATGCATCCGCCATATAAATAAAAAAGGTGAAACGGAAATAAAATTTGATCCAACAAAATACTTATTAAATAGAAAATGAGGCAGGAGCAGATATATTGTAATTTAATAGAAGATTTGTTTCCGTTATTCATAAATTGGTCGCTACATTTTATAATATTTGAACAAAATACTCACATCACGTCGCAGTAATATGCAATTTCCCACATGTTTAATGAAATGGCATAAAAATTAAACCAATTATTTTTTTATTGTACCTAAAAACCCTTTCACGCCATATTCCACTTGATCCACTTTTATATTTCCGTACCCTTATTTGATCCACTTTTAAATTTCAATACCATTCCGAATAAAAGTAAACATACAAAATTTGTTTCAAAATTCTTCTAAAATTCTTTGACCAGGAATAAACGCGCATAAGGAAAAATATATAAAATATTAAGTCGATAGCACTATTAATTGCTAGGAAAAACATCCATAACACAATGACACCGAATAAAAAAAATGCTTTGACTATAAAAGCATTAGATATGCAATTTATTATTAAATAGAAAATATATACATACCCACAATTACTTTTATCTTACAAATATTATGGCATAAAAGAAAATTCATAAAATCGAAGCATTTTCCGATTGCGTCAGTTTCCGATTTCGTACTGAAAAGGGCAAATATTCTTTAGTATTGGAGAATGTACTTGGGTGACAAAGTTTCGAGAATTTTCATTTAATTTACGTTGCTGTGTGGTGAAAAAACTTACAGATTTACTAACGGACTTAAGAAAAATTTCAGAGATTTAATCTCTTAGCGGCGCTTACGATGTCTTTATGATAAAAGTTAGTGTTTTGCTTTGTGACGCACAATATTACGATCAGGGGAACGAACGAAATTTATTAGCCTTGCTTCTTGAAATTAAAAAAATAAATTGGTGAAACGAATAATTCGAGTAATTAAATGTTTTTTGAGAGACAATTTAATTAAGTTATAGGCTTTGGGAAATGAATCCGAATTCTTGGTTTAAGTGTTCTTAGAATGTTCGTTTCATACATATTTGTTTTATTTTTAATTATGACATTTCGCTAAAAAATGTTCTTACTTATGGATATTAGTACTTCAGTAATACAGATATTGAGAAAATGGTGTTTTAGGTAAGAAAGTGGCTAAACTGTTGCTCTTAAAAATTAGAATTTGTTTCCACCCTCGTGAAAGAAAAGGCATGCGTAATTCGTTTTACTTCCATGGGCAGTTATTTCTTTCAAGATATTCTGAATGAAATAACTCTTTTCATGTAGGGCATCAGTACATAATAAAGTATATATGTTCTGCTGTAACATTAATAGACGATTTTATACCTTCTCGCTTCAAGGGTTTAGTAATGTGAAAAAAATCATTCGGAGTATTCATTCGTATAAAAACTAACTATGAAAACTACACGTGTAAAAGGGAGTTAAAAAAGTATTCACACCTCTTTTATTGAGAGGAGACTCAAAAGTTAATGATATTTATTCGCATTTTAAGAAAAGATAGAACGTATGCAATCTAAGTAACAAAAAGCGTAGTATTAAATAATTACCCATATTAGGTAAAATGTTGTTAAATCGGTGGTCTAAGGAATCAATACCTATGTACGTTTGAAAAAAGTAATATTTTTGATATGCGTATCTATTTCTTTTATACTTTTCGTTATATTTGTTTAGGATAGCATGTCATTATAAATAACGAACATTTAATAAAATTTATATTTTTATATACGAACATTTAATAAAATTTACGCATTATAATTTACAAAAAAGGCCAAACTCACATTCATCTATCGTAACATAACACAATCTCATCAACCTTAATCTATGTGTACCTAATTCAACCTAGCTCAACTTAATCCAATCTGCTAGAATAATTAATTTATTTTAAAACCCAATTTCCTAAGATAAGGAGGGACAGAACCTACCTTTCAGTTAACCTTGCCCTATTATTTTTACTTCCCACCAGGTACCAAAAGTGTTTTTAGCTTTATTAGTGAGCACAGTATGGAAACTTTCAATATTTATTTTTCTAATTGGTACAGAAAACCGGCTATCATGAGTACACAATGAAATAATCTGAGATATCCCATTCCAACGTTAACGCAAAGGTTAAATTTCATCGCAGTATATGGCGGGAAAAAAATTCTTGATATTACAATTAACCTGAATTTGTAAATACTACTTGCTTACTTTGGAAAATGGTATGAAAATCTATTTTTTCTTCAAAGTGATACAATTAAAGTTACGAAAACTACATAACATGCCTTAAAGTTATGCCAATAAATATTTATAAAATTTCGATAAAAGAATTATAAATACTGATCAGAAGTACTTCCCATTAGATTTATAAATATGTATGTAGTGTTAGGCTAAAATTGTACTTTCATATTTTTAGCTATCTAAAAATAATCTTTGCTGAATTATTTAAAATAATGGAACATTTGGGGGAATTTAAATTCTGGAATATTTTGCTAAGTTTTAAACACGATTCTTCTCATTAATTGTATTCTATCATTTCAGTGATATAGTTTGTTTAGAGAATATAGTTTTTCTTATTTAATTAGCTTACGTAGTGAATATACCTTCTAACCTTTAATTAAGAGATTCTAATAAAAGTATCTTGTGCGATAAAAGCCTTGTTTGCATGAGATTAATTATATAATCCCATAATCGAAAATTTAGTTGCGAAACGTGGTCGATGAGTGAACTTTTGTTAATAATTTTCTTAAATTTATTAGCAGACAAATTTAAATTGAATTTTCTTTGCTGATAATTGTTTACATAATTTAAAATTGCAGAATATGATCGGTTGAAAATGTTGTTAAAATTTTGATGAGATTTAAAACTTTCATTTTTATATTTAACTTCTTTAACGACTACAAAATTGTACATTATTGGACTGTTTATTGGATAACAATTTATAGACAGAGACACGATCTTACATAAATAATTATCGCAACTCGTAATATCACCGAATAAAAAGAGGAAGTGTGGTGATCGAGTCAATGATCATATATTTTTAATCACGGCTATAAAGATTCGTGATATAAATTTTCAGCCGCAGATACAAGAAGGGACGGTATTTATACATCGTAAATACAATGTTAGTTTTTTAATATATAATTTAGCCGATATTCATCTATATTGTCGCAGTAATAAAAAATTGGCGTTCCTTTTCATAAATTAACCCAAGCTCATGAGAAATTTTTAATTTTAGAGCGGCAATAATAAATTTTATGAAAGATATTCCATTTACTTTTCATCAAAAATTTAATAAAATCGCTCAATACTTATTTCTTATATATGTTCTAGAGACACTTTTTGAAATTTATCATTTTCTTTCATTGAGTCCTTTTTGTGTATTTTCGAGTAACATACACAAAATGGATGCTTGCTTTGGTTAGCCTTTAGATTCTAGCGATTTTACATCGTAACATTACAGTCTTTACTACGATTGATATTGGTAGTATGCGTAAAAATTTACGTGCCTTGAATTTTGCTTATAGGTTGTTAGTTTCATTCTGTAATTGTTAGTGCTGGCATAGAGGCTAAAATAGTTTATAGGCGAATATATTAGTGATTAAAATGTAAATTTCGTACAATATTAAAATTTCTTACTATATTACAATCTCAAAATTAAGTAACACTACATTCACACAAATTACTTATACGCAAGCTTTTAAACAATGTAAATGTATATAAAATAGGCGAATATTCCTTCTTTAGAAACGATTATAATTCACATTATGTAAATGTGGGAATTTCGTTTTGAATTTTAGTGTCGAGTACTATAATTATAAAAACACAACCCTTGTAAAATAGCTGAGGTATTATTTCCCTGTCTACTTTTTAGCTAGGCTGTCTCAAAGGAGAAAGCTCCTTCGAGACAGCCTAGCTAAAAAGTTAAAATTTGGCATAGTTCAGGTAATATCTTCGGCATAATATTGGGGTAATATCTTTGGAATAGTAACTAGTGAAGTAATTTTAAGGTATGGGAAAAAAATTTCCTTCCTTGTTTTGTTGTGTTTGGTATCAATATTCATAAAAGTGCGAATCCAAAAATGTTCAATAATTTTTTTTATATTATAGTTTTTAAATAATTACCTCAATATTTTACAAAAAGTTAATATTCTCCTCGCGATCTCACAGACTCTTAGTAATAAAAATTAAAAAGTGGATTGTCCTAAATAAAGTCAGTTTCACTTTTTCCAACGTATTACTTGAAATAATTATTTTTCCCATATGAAAAAGGTGCATTGTTGAAATTATTGAAATTGTCAAAAATTATTAATATATTATATGAAATTGTCAAAAATTATTAATAAGACTACTTGAATATAATTTGTAAGTTAAGAGTTCTACATTTAAATAGCTTGATAACTGCGTTACTTAACAAGTACAATCAGCTTCAACACTTATTACAAGGAGAATCATAAATATCAATCAATCTTTTAAAATCGTGTAAATACCGTTTTGACCAGTCAGTTCAATAATTTTCGGCTTATTTTGGATAAGCCCAATATTATTGAAATGACTGGTGAATGACCAATCAATGGAATGAGGACTATCAGAGACAATATTTTAATTGACACGATATATAATAACTTCCTGAATCACATAAAGGTTCATATTGCAAAATAGTTTTTAGCCATAGTAAAGAAAATTATTTCAGAATATAAATATGTATTTATAATTATTGTTTTTAGAAATTAGGGTAAATATTTCTGATGATATATTAATCATATTCAATTACACATACTATTTATATCTATTAAATTATACAGGTTTTAATACAATTTATTGTGGGGAAAATTCTACTTTAGCTTGACCGGTTTTACAATACACTATAATTTTACAAGAAAAAATATGCATTAATTAAAAACTTGATTTCCATTAATTATTAGTTTTTTTTTCAAGCTTTTCCTTAAAAGACCCACATGAACTAAAACAACTTTTTTTATATTCAACAACAAAAAATACACTGTTTTAACAAACAAATTAATTAAACACTGAAACGGATATTAAATAGATGGTCAAAGAAAATGATGATCAAAAAACGTTGATTTGCAAGGCTTTCATTCAGTCATAAATATCATAGTACTCTACATTTGAGAATAATAACAATTTATAATATTTAAGCTGTACAAGCTAAGTGCTTCGACAACCACTGGTCCGCAAAAATTTGCTGGCCTGCCACTACCACACTTAAAAATGTAGTAAGAACGTTAGTATGTCTTTTTAAGACAAAATTGAAAAAAAATTAAATTTTAAATTAAATTTTCTTGGTTTATTTACACTCACAGTAAGCCATTTAATCGTCAGTTATTTTGCAAAACCACTTTTAAAACAGTAGACTTCTTAAATCTGATTTATTTTTATAAGGTTCATCAATTTCTTACTGACTAAAACTGATTTGTTACTGGAATTCATTATTTCGAAAGTTAGACAGTAAATTTATTCAGTCAGATTTATTTTTACAAGATTTACAAATTTCTTTGGATTTGATATTGGCATTTATTATATGAAAAGAAAACTCAATTATTTACCACAAGAAATTAAACAGAAAAACTTAAGCTTAAATTTAATTAAAAATTACTTCTTGCTGATGAAAAAATTATAACCTTTATTAGGAAAAACACTATCGCGACAATTTTAAATCATTATTTTCTTAAAGAAATTACATTAAAATATATACATATGTGGTAAATGTGTACGTGTATGCATACACACACACACACATATATATATATATATATATATATATGTATATATGTATATATATATATATATATATATATATATATATATATATATATATATATATACATATATATATGTGTGTGTGTGTATGCATATATATATATATATATATATATATATATATATATATATATAACGCATAACATGTTATATTCCTAAAACTAAAAAGTGGCCAAGATAATAGGACAGAATATAATATCATTTAATAGCTTCAGAAAAAAATTACAATTGCAATTTTAAAAGAATTCTACTAGAATTAATAAAGAAGTAGAATTTCTATAGCTTCAAAGCCTTCAAATAATCGCAACATGTTGGGCTTTACTCTTTAACTTTCAAATTTGATGTCAAAAATACTTTTGATGCTAACATTACAAATTTGTTCAAATTTATGAATATAGCAATTATTAATTAAATTAAACCGTGAAAATGTTTGGTGTTACATTATTACTACTACTACTACTAGCCAACGCCCACCCTTGGCTGTTGAGCCATTTGGTGGCGCGCCGACAAGTATAGATGAACATCTGTGAATGGGTCATCATCGTCCCCCTGGCGGTTGATTCCACTGCAATCCGGCAAGTGATCCGCATTCATTAAATCGTGTCCGCACAGGGACATTCAAAGGTTAGGAGAACACCAATGCGGTGTAGGTGTGCTGCGAGGTAGTCATGGCCAGTCTGCATTCTGAACCTGGCTACGCTCACAGCTCGTGGTAGTTTGTGGTCAATGGGTCCGATGGTGACCAGACTTTCCCATTTTTTCCCTACGGAAAGCTGTGTAAGGTGTTGCCTGCCTGTCCGGTCAATAGCCCTGTTGATGATGGCCCTCCTGTAATTAGCCTTCGGTAGATTGTAGAAAAACTCGCAGTAATTTGTAAGTGGTGCTGGCTCCTCCAGGGCAATTCCATACTTTGTAGCCAGCTTCTTATAGGAGGCCAATGGGGATATTTGGATTTTCAGTCGGGCAGTGGCCTCTCTGTAGTTCGTCCAATGCGTGTAAACACTTCTGTGTCTCTGCCAAAAACGGAGGGCTAATTTCTCTCTATGGCTTTCCATTGAACTACATTTGGTTTGTGCCTCCATAGCAGCAATGGGTGTGGATTTAGGCGCTCCCGTTATTATCCTAAGCGCTGTGTTCTGCGCGGTATCCAATTTACTGAGGGTGGTACGGTTACTTGTGGTGGTCACTTCGCTCCCGTAATCAAGGACGGGTCTGATATATGTCTTGTAGGTGGTAATCAACACATCCTGGCTTGCATCCCAGATTGCGGCTGTTAATCTTTTTAATATCCCGATTCTTTTGGCTGCTCTTTCCGTACATTGCTCGATGTGAGGGCGCCATGTTAAACGTTTATAAAGTATAACACCAAGGTACTTAGAGAGGTTGCTTTCCTCCAACGCTGTGTTTTTGTAGGTCAATGAGATGCTGGGTATTTTGGTGGAGAGCGTGAACAATTGGAAGGTGGTTTTTGTGGAGCTTACTGTCATCGAATTTTGACTGGTCCACAATTCCAACCTTTTGAGTGCGTCATTTAACGCTGTTTTGAGAGCTATAATGCTACTGCTCGACGCCCACATGAGCAAGTCGTCCGCATATAGTAGAGCTTTAATACCGGGCGCTTCTCTGACGGCGTCAAGTACATGGTTGATCATAATATTAAATAATGTGCAACTGAGCACAGCTCCCTGTGCAAGGCCTTGCTTTTGAATGCGAAACTTCGACTTTCGGTTACTGTATTTAACTCGACAAAGTCTTTGCGACAGCGATGACTTGATCCACTTGAAAAGGTTTCTAGATATGCCGTTTGTTGCTAATTTGTGTATGAGCATTGGCCTCCATACGGTGTCATAGGCGGCCTTGAGATCCACCAAAACCGCCAGAGTGGACATCTTTCTTTGGTAACCGTCTTTGACGTGTTGCGTGAAGTTTACCACATGATCCATGGTACTACGGTGTCTTCGAAATCCGGCTTGGGCGTCATCGAGTACACCATTTTGTTCTATATATTGGTTTAGTCGAAGGGCGACCATCTTCTCTGCAGCTGGCACTAGTTAGGGAGATTGGCCTGTAACTTTCGGGCTGTTCCGGTGGTTTATCCTTTTTTAGAATTGGTATGATTTCAGCTTTCCTCCATTGCTGGGGCACGTGATAACTCCATGTTAGGTTCACCAATGACAAAAAGGTTTTCTTGGCTTCATCTCCCAAGTTGACAATGAATTCCGGATAAATTTCGTCACAACCTGCAGCTTTCTTTAGTTTAGTCTGGGCCAAGGCCAATTCCAATTCCTTTCCTGTAAAAGGCGAAGTGAAGAGTTCGTGTGCCTTTTTATTAATGCAAGATGGCACTGGGCCTTTACATAGGGTCTTTTCAATATCCCTATCCCCTCTCGTTCTGCTGATCTTGGCATAATGTTTGCACAGTGCATTTGCAGCATCGTAAGGGTCAGTGACTGGTCTGCTTGAGTACAGAATAGGGTTTTGCATTTTTTTAGAGGCATGGTTATTTAGCCGGGAGATAAAACGATGTGCTTTTAAGCCATCTCTCCGATAGTCCAGGTCAGTGATGAAAGATTTGAAGGCTAAATGTTTGGAGGTTTTTACTTCTCTATGTAATTTGGCCTGGTGTTTTCTGAGGCATATCAGGTCTTCCTGGGCCCCTGATCCTTCTGCTATTTTACGTGATCGATTGCGTTTCTTCTTCAGCAAGGTAAGTGTTGTACTCCAGTAGGGTTTAAACATCTTTACTTATCCTCTAGGAACGCATTTGTAAGCGCAATCTAAGATAATTTGATTTAGAAGGTCGGTGGCTTTCTCGGGTATTTCTGGGAGTACTTTACTACCCAGGGCCTCATCTGTAAGCTATCGATACTTGTTCCAGTCTGCCTTTTTAAAATTCCACCGGGGGGCTCTGGTATTTATAAATTTGGTTTTGTTTGTCCGTACAGTTATGAGGATAGCTCTATGTCCGCAACCCCCAGCATCTTCGAGAAGTTTTGCATTGGTTCTGTCAGCGATGTTCGAATGGGCTAGTACTAGATCCGGTCTTGACAGTTGTCCGGCATATGATAGGAATCGGGCATATGATAGGATCTCGGTGACTGACTGTTAAAATCTCCCACAATTAAACTGTTGGGTTGAATAGTTCTCTCAAATTCTGTATAGGATGGTAAGTTTCCTGGGGGGTTATAGATACTGATGATGTTAAAATGCTGTTTGTTCTTCCAAACTTCAATCTGAACAGCTTCAAGTTTATCAATATCATCCATCTCATGTATTATCTTGAAATTTGCTGTGAGACCATCTCTAACCTCTATAAAAATTCCGGATGCTATTTGCCGTGATCTCTTGAGGACAGAGACCGTATATCCGCTTGTCTGGTAAAAATCAGGAGTTTCAGTGGCTGCTCCCGCTTCAATTATAAAATAGATATCCGCGTTTGCATGGGAAATGCTTCGTTTGAATTGTAGAAATTTTACGTTGTTGAGGCCTTCTGCATTCCAAAAGATGATGCGGAGGCTAGTGTCCGGGCCCTGAAAAGGGCTTTTTTGGGAAAGGTTCGTAGACATTCTGGTCAGCGCGCTTTAAGGCGATCTATGGTTGATCGTTTTGATTACGCAGGGGGCACCACGAGCAGGCGATCAACATCACCCCCCTGGTGGTACATTATAATAAATACACTCTTTTTGATTCCATGAGTTCTGATCATCATTCGGTCAAAAAATATGTATATAGGCAAGAAAGTTATGGCGCGAGACACGTCCGCTTAATAACTTTGAGCATATGGCGAGGTTTATAGATTTTCCTAATTATCTTCGATATAATGAATTTTATAGTATGACGGCATACAATATAAGAACGTTCTAAACCCTGAATAAAAATGTGTTTCTTTAAGAAAATGAATGTGAATGACATTGTACATACAATATAAATTAATTTACTTTAACATCCAAGACGATTCCAACATCCAAGATTGGATGAATAAAAAACGTTTGATATAAATTGCAGTCATTTCAATTATAACTCAGATTTGAGAATAATGCGAGTACCTTTGCTACTTGCTTGGACAGTTTCCAAATTCTAGTAAGTAGTTTTAAACTAGGCACATGTTATTCAGTTACTTTGAAGGCGTGTCTTTTTGTGAGCATCTTCATTAGATCTTTATGTTAAAGGTACTGTTTGTTGTAGTTCTTTTTGAACCCGTTCAGGTGTAGCATCCTCAAGTATCATTAAAATTTCTTCAATAACTGTAATTTTTGAGATTATCTGATATATAAGTATAACATGGAATCTAAATTAAGCGCCACTTATGAATTTGTTATTCGATTTGAGGATATTTTATCGATAGTTTATTATATTCAACGGAAAAACAGTAAAAACATAATTAAAAAATATTAACACTACAACATCCAATATCAATGTTCTGAAAAAAATCTGAGGTAAATTGAAACTTTGAAGTATAAAAACGTTTAGTTTTTAATATTTTTTTCAATAAAAAATGTAAACAGCAATACTCGTGTTCAAGTAGCAATCGCTCACCAATCGTAGCTCACGACATCTAGAGCAGAGAGTAAATTTTTTCGGTTGGTCGTTTCATCGAACAGGTCATATCATACTGAATTACCCTACGGAAACGCAACCTTGATTGTATTTATACATATTTTAGTGCTTTCGCAGTGATACTTTATGACGCATTTTATAAGTCTTATAAAAAAAACGCATTATGGGCAGCATAGTGCACTAAGTGGAAAATAATATAATAATTGAAATATTATTCTGAAAAAAAACATATACGTTTGCAGTTTCATACAGGTAGTTAAAGAAGTAATATATGTGTCAATGGCTATGAAAAATGTAATGTTTGCCTCAACATCTTTGACAAATATTTAAATATTTATTTCAAAGTGACATACTTATATTAATTTTTATACTACTTGAATAAATTAAGAAATATTTGGATAGACATTAGAAAGATATGAATGTAATACCTATTTTTATGGTCAATACACCTTGAGACTAAGTTAATAATATTAATTTAAAACCGTACTTTCATTCAACTTTTATGAAATCATCAGATTATCAGTTAAAAATTCGGATTTGTTATTATGAATTTTGCGGGACAATAAACTTTTATTCTGCATTCGGATATGTATGTCTAGTAAAACTAAATTATTAATTTTTTTTTAAAGACAACCAATGCAGGTTCATATGATTATCTATCTGTTTGCCTGTTACACAAGCATGAAACCTAATAATTGTATTGAAGTGGCCATATATAAATATACGTATTACCAACAAATCTTAATTAATCCGAGTGCACAGCTAGTATAATTATTTGCGACATTCATTATTTATATGTTCACAAGGAACACACTTCTTATCCAAAGGCATATAGATTCCGGAGATCAAATCTATTTTTTTGTATACTGTATGCCCACGTATGGCAAAATGTTATAGTTATGAAGCAATAATTAGATTTATGATGAATATGTTTTGCGAATGTGTTCTGTAATAGATATGTTCTGTAATACTATTTCTCAGTGATAGCGGCAAAAGGCCGGCTTCGCCGGCATTAGCATTAGGCAAAACCATCTTTGAATATCGGAGTGAAGTCCAGATTCAGTGTGATGTAATGCAGTGTATTTTTTCTGTGAAATATTATTGTATTTTGTGTATTCTTGTACATTATTTCGTTTTTAAAAAAATATTTTAATGGTTATTCAAAATTCAAGTATTTGTAATATCTTTGTAATAATTTTCTCTATAACTTAACATTTAATTAAACTACTATTTCTATAAAAATTGTTGGTATTGTTTTATTATGTCTTTTTTTAATTAACAATATTACTTTTAAATTGTTCCAAACACCTCATCTTGCTTATCTGAATTTCCCTTAAATATAAAATATAACCTATATAATATAAGTTACGTATATACATAGTGTAATTATGCACTCTAATAAAAATACATTTTTTAATCACTCATACTAAATAAATCCACATTAGATTACTAACCTGAATGTCGGAAAAAGGTTTACAATATCCAAATCTGTCAAAGCTCATTGTTTATAAACATTCTCTTTTCAAATTGAATGGAGCGTAGTTATGATATCAGGGTGGCAAAGTTGACAACAGCAAACAGTGAACTATTACTTACAGAGTGGAGACAAATACATTTCCCTCCGATACTTCGGGGGTACATTTAACACTTTCCTTATAAATTTCCTATTCACAAGGATTATAAATTGTCGAAATGTCGTATTAATTACTGTTTTCTCTGGAATAACCCATATTTTATTGGAGGGATTCCTAAACTGCGCACACTGTATTTAAAATACTACTGAATTTTACTTATTCAGAGACTCCCTTATACAAAATACATTAAAGTTATAGTTTAAAATAAAAGCATAACGGCCCACAAGGGAGAATTGAAATAATAAATAGAACTTTGCAAGATCACAGAGAAATGTATTGTCCAATTTGAAAAGAATGATGTTTTTGGCATGACTTCTTGCTTACTTTACCAGTGGCATCCAGAAGAAAGTGAGCTGATGAGATAATAGCTTGTTTTAAAAGTTTTTATTTGTATTGAAGTGGCCAAATATAAATATACGTAGAACTAACAATTAGTTAGTAAACCGATATTAACAAAAACCTGTCAAATTCGAAAAGAACTAGCAATACGATGTTTCTGTATACATTTAAGCTTTTGTAAAATTTAAGAGTATCCTGTATTTCTATTAAAATATGCTGTATTTTTTGTACATATGTATTTCAGTTGAATATATTTGGCGTTAATTTTGTAGAATTTCATTATTCACAACTAAATGAAATTACGTGATGCAGTATTATTTCTACTTTATTTCAATTCTTTACTACAACCTAGGTTTCGTTGTATGACAACATCTTCAGGTGGGCAATTAGCAAAGATCTTTGCTAACGAAGATGTTGTCATACAACGAACCCTAGGTCGTTGTAAAGAATTTAAATAAAATGGAAATATTACTACTTCACGTAGTTTTATTTAATTGTGTATATCATTTGAAAAAAATTAAAATGTTTCTAGTAGGTATAGAGTCTATAGTTACTGCAAAAGATGAATTCAATTGAAATATTGAAAACACCACTTACGATTATAAAAAATTATGATTTGCAGCCAGAAGTAATCTCAAAGTAGATTAAAAATTATTTTTTATTTTACTAGCTACGCTGCTCTTTCTTCAGGCGGGAAAAATTGAATCATTGGACGATTTACATATGTCTAGATCTCCAATATTTTTAGTATGAGATATTGTTAAGTAACAAATTGACAAACAGATCTAGTCTCGCATTACTAACATTAGAAGTGAGCAGGGTATAGATTACTTATTAACTCGATAATGGAACATTCGGTTTTGCTACTATATATACTAACTTAAAAATGTAGTAGATTAGTAATATTTATTAACCTACTATATTTTTTTAAACAATTATATTCATTTTAACAGGTAATATTTTTATTTTATTCTAATGTTATCTAATTCTGAATCTGTCGTTTGAATGCATAGTTTGTCTAAATTATTCCTTTTTCCGTAACTACACTCTTTTCTAGTTACTCAACCAAGATTTTTTCTTTTGTGGTTAGTCACGATGCTCAAACTATACAATAAACCAATTATTTTTGTACAAGTAAGTATATTTAAATAATAAGTGACAGCTGATTCGTTTTTGTAATTCATACCAATTTTCTTTGATAATTGTTTAACATGTAAAATTATGCTTTAAAATTATGGTATTTAACTCAATATTTTTTACATACTTGCTTAAATTCCATCGAGTTTAAAAGTGAAACAACATGTCTTCTATTAAAAGTGTATTAACCTATTCGGGAATTACACATTTACTGAAAAACATTTTTTTATTATTCGTGTATATAACAATATTCGATAAAGGTCCTAATTTAAAAACAAATCTAACCAATCGAAATATATGTATTTTGATTATGTGGTAGAAAAAAGGTACGAATTAGCCATTATGAAGTAACTGTAAATCAACGGAATTCGAAGTTGTTTTTAATTTTTTTTAATCTGTAGACCCCATAAATAGTCACTAAAACAATCAAAGTCGAGAGAAAATCTCCACAACAAAAATAGTCACTAAAACAACCAAAGTCGAGAGAAAATCACACTGTTTTACTATTTGAAATATTTTCATTTTAAAAATAATTAGTTTAAAAGCATGAAAAACATAAAGCGAAATATTTTTTTTGGAAAGAAATATGTATTGGTTATCATACATTTTTAAATTACAATTTACTGTAACCGAAATAAAAACGACTAAAAATAGCAAAGGGTATTATTTAACTAGGTGCTGTTTATAACAATGCCTCTCTTTTTTCTGTAACGCTCATCACTTTATTGTTATCACAAGATGTCAATTTTATTATTGTCATATTTACTCTTGACACTGTTGGCATATAGATAAAATTCTGAAGAGAATAAATCAAATTCAGTGGTATTTTAAATACAGTGTACGCAGTTTTTCATCCCTCCAATAAAATATGGGCTATTCCAGAGAAAACAGCAACTAATACGACATTTCGACAATTTATAAACCTTGTGAATAGGAACTTTATAAGGAAAGTGTAAAATGTACCCCCGAAGTATCTGAGGGAAATGTACTTATCTCGACTCTGTAAGTAATAGTTCACTGTTTGCTACGGTCAACTTTGCGACCCTGATATTCTAACTACACTCTATTCAATTTGAAAAGAGAATGATTATTTATAAATAATACAATTTGACAGTTTAGATATTATAAACGTTTTCTTAAATTCAGCTTAGTAATTTAATGTGGATTTATTTTGTATGAGTGATTAAAAAATATGTTTTTTATTATTGTACATAATTACACTGCGCAACTTATATTATATGAGTTATATTTTATATTTAAGAGAAATTCAGGTAAGTAAGATGAAGTGTTTCGAACAAATTAAAAGTATTACTGTTACATAAAAAATACATGTAATATAATAATACCAAACATTTCGATAGAAATAGCAGTTTAATTAAATGTTAAGTTATACAGAATATTATTACAAAGAAATCACAAACGCTTCATTTTTGAATAATCGTTAAAATATTTTTTTAAAAACGAACTAATATACAAAAATACACAAAATACAATATTTCACATTAAAAATAAATGCATACATATACAATTACATCACAATGAATCTGGACTTCACACCGATATTCAAAGATGGTTGTGCCTAATTATAGTGCCGGCGAGGTCGGCCTTTTGCCGATATCACTGAAAAAATTGTATTATAGAACATATCGTATGTATTGCAGAACATATTCGCAAAACATATTCATCATGAATATCGCAAATAATATATATATATATATATATATATATATATATATACTCACGTACCCGGATACCGAAGTGGGGGAGTACTCCATCGTGCTGCCACTACATATATCTGACTATGCTCAAAAGCAAATTTTACATAAAGTCTTTTACTTCGTTACACAAAAAATACAAATAATTGTCATCTGTTATTCTTGCAGGTAGAAAAACGAACCTAAGAGCTGATTACCCAAAATTCCCGCCCATTCATTTAAATGCCATCTGTGCTGAAAAGTTCCCGGTCGTTTTAAATGTTAATTCGTATGACTCCAGTAGTGTTCGCTATGCACATTAAATATTTCATGCCGCGTAACTGTGGCTCTGACTGTTCATCTGACCACTAAATACATCGAACAAATATTGGCGAATTGTCATTCATGAGCCACTGGCAAAAAGTGCGACGACGGGCAAAATCTTCTTCGGTCAATTATTGTATAACACGATAGTGAAACTGATATTATCCATCTTCTCTTAGTGTATCTCCGACAAGCATTTTCGGTAATCTAAGAAACATGGCTGTCGAACGTATGCTACGAGTTGGATCTTCGGCAAATTCATCGAGGATAGCATTTTCAGTCAAGTGACGTCTTCTATCAACTTAGCGTCTTCTATCAAACGATGGAATTATCTGACCAGTACTATGAACACGACTAGCCAACCTTGCGATGGTCCGTTCATTTGAATTTCTGGCGCGATTTGGATAAATAGCCGAGTACCTTGTACTCGCCTGGCGAGCATTGCAATCGTATGTACCTAAACACATCGAAATACGTTGAACATAAATTTAAAAACGACACGATACATTCAAAGCGCGGCTTTTGACTGACTGTTGTTTACAAACGCAGGTAATAAATTAATATAATCTGCGTGAAACACCATCCTTTCTCAACCTGGGGGTCACGTTTATTATTAAAGGGAGTCGCATTCTATCCAGAAAATAAGACCTGCATACAAAACATTGCTTTATTAAAATGTTTATAAATGAAGTGTTACTAAATTGAATATTAACACAACATTAAAAAGTAAACTTGTAGCTTAATAATTAAGCCTTAATTTCTTTAAAATGATTAACATTACATTAATTGAAATATTATTTTAATTGTATAGTATAGTAAAGGAGTCCCAATGCTTTTTACTTAACTTTTTGTTTTTTTTTTCGTGGCTCGCGACATAAAAATTCTTATGTAAAAATGGCTTACATTGTTCAATGTTTTGTCAGATGAATCGCTAAATTTATAGCTGGAACTTTATTTTTTCCAAATACACACAGCTGTTATTTGTTATGCTAATTATATAATATTCATTGCGTTCATTTTTAATTAAATTGATTATGTACAAAAATTATTATACAACTGTAGTTAGTAAGTTACTAAGTTAGAAGAACATTCTAATATAATATTAAACACATGTTTAAGAAAAAAAAATTACATTTTACGAAATTTTTAGGCTTCCCGTGCCGATTAATAATTCAAAGTAATTGTGGCCAAAATAAAGTAGAAATAATTAAACACACGTTGAATTAGTCGTATGATCCAAAAACTAATGTATAATTATGACAAAACAAAACAAATATAAAATTTTCTTTGAAATTACAACTTTATATTTTTTGTTAAAACCAACGAGGTACTTCCATAATTTTCCGAACTAAATGTTGCACAATATGAAGATAGTTTCTTACAATTGTTTTATGTAACACTTTGAAGCACCTGATTATTTTGATTTGCATTTTAAAGTAAGAAATAATTTCTAATTGATCGGTACATCGTAAGAGAAATTAAGTTAGCCAATCCAATCTAGTCCACGTGGAGCATTAGCTAATGGAGCGTTTCCCGTCTTATTATACCCCGCTCCTTTCTATCATGCGATACTTTTTAAAGTAATCTTCACTCAGTAATAACGCAGGACAGTGTCGAAAACACACGTGTGGTTCTCATATTTAAAATATGAAAACCTTTTAATTAATAAAATAAACTACAGAATAAAACTGTAGAAATTTAATACACTATTTAAATGAATTTGAAATTATTATTTTATCGATGTTATAGTTTACCATATATAGACGAAAAGTTAATTGGAGATAAATATTTTTACTCCTTTTATAGTTCAGACTTTAATTTTATTGTATTAATCGATCGACTTATGAAGCGAATTTACGTGAAAAGATTAGCAAAATTGTGTTATTATTAATGGAATTACTCAAATGATTGATAAAATTGGAAGAGTGCGGTTGTGTTTACAATAGGACGGTTAATATTACGTATTTACGGTTAATCAAACATTAAAGTGAAGTAATTTATCAGTGTTTATTAAGTGAATAAAACTTAATTGAAAAATTTTTTCGGTGTAATATTGTACAAACTATTAAAGTCACGTGATAAATGATTTTCGCATAACTACAACATGAGTGAGTATATTAATAATTAATTTATTATGTTTTTAATAGTCATGTTTCATGTCATTTAACAAATAAATTAAATTCAATATTCAGGTATGTGATGGCGCGGTATAGTAAAACAGGTGGTTGCGATACGGCTAGTGTGAGCTTGTGTGCGTGCTTTAGCGGCTTGCCAAATCTCCGGATAAACACCGTACTCTCCGAGCCAATATTTGGTGTGTCAAAAAGAGGTATGTGTAATATTTGTTTTTGGACTCAATTAGAAAAAGAGCGTGTTTTACGTTTTATGACAACCATAATTTATTTTTATGGCTACCGAATAGCATCTTTACTTTACCGACTTCTATTTCCGGACACTGTGTGTGTGTATATATGTATATATATATATATATATATATATATATATATATATATATATATATTGATTTTACATGATTATATTAACTTGGCATTATTTCATGTTCCTCTATAGATTCTTGCTTCTGACTGATCTTCTGTCAGATATTCACTTCTATTCTGCGGTGAATTTGCTGAGTAATAGTTTTCCCTCGCGAAGAAACTTTTCGATCGTGAAGAAACGCTGTCCCCACATGAGGATTATTAAATTTGAAAATGAATGTATTTGACCCGTATCTAAAGTGAATTTTGTTTGAGATAAGATATCCTAGTGGTACCTATCCAGAAACTCAGTTGTCATCTTTCCTCATTGGCGTGCATTATCGTATCAAATTAAAGGGGCGAGTGGGAAAGTTCGACTTGTTTTTGTGTGTTGTTTCTTCTTTATTCAAAATTGCAAAAAATTCTATAATACACTGATGTTAAACTTGTCGCGGATAGAATTCTGTGCATACTATATTTCCTTACATATTACTGCATGATTTCTATTATGAAATTCTAAACTAATTTTCACACTTTCTTCATCGGCTGGTGTTCTCGGTCTTTCCAATAATGAGGCATAACTGGTGCCTTCCGATCCTTTACGAGAACAAAAACAAGTAGCCCAATGGGAATTTGAACTATGATCTATTGTCTATTCACTAGAAACCTCTTATTAATATTTGGCTGTCCCAGTATTTTAGGGATCTAATAGACACATAGGCTAAAGTTATTTCTGTCACAAAAAGGGCAAAAAATTAGTGCAGAAAGTGCTGCAGAAAAGTACTAAATAGCAACTCAAGTCTTTACACAAGAGTTTATGTTACCCACATAGTGGTATTGACAATTCATTGCTTATGAAATATGTTTCTTAGTACTTATGATGTTATCAATCATTAAGTACTTATTATATTGGAAACATACATCTAAAACTAGTGATAATGATCTCAAGCGACATGTCCCCAGGTAAACGCCGCATTACTCACTTTCTTTTATTTAATTCACGCGTTGAAGACTGATTATATTAAGCAGACCAAATCCAATAAGATCAAAATAACTAATGAATTTTATGATAGTATAAATGAAGACTCACAATAGCCAATCGATTAAGTATGCAAGCCTCAGTGAGTAAATAATTTCTTCACATAAAAGTTAAATGTAAAGTTCCTGTCCATTTTTTGTGAGTATTTTAAGTAGGGTCGTTTAAAAAGTTGTTGAAAAATTTTTGGTTTTTTTGTTTTAGCACATTTATCAAACAACTTTCAAAGAAAATGATATAATTTCATAAAAATTATGAATTATATTCTGCGTAAATTAATGTGTATTGTGGTAAAAAATATTCTCTTTTGTTGAAAGGATATTTGCGAATGAAGGGAATAGGTAAGGTAAATACTGGGTTTATTTAAATTTAGTAGGAATAATTCGAATAAATAATTTTATGAAGTAATAGGGTTAGGCTCGTCATAAGTCAATGTTATTAATTAGAAGGTAATTTTCAATAGCTGTGATGATACTATTTTGGACTGAAATAAGTGAAATAGCTCGTTTTTGTTTTTTGTTTAGATTCGTATAATATATTTAAGAACAATCAATAATTTCAAATTGATTAAATATAATCAAAATGTAGGTAAATTTAAAATTCATGTTTTTTAGCGTATGATATGCGTGTCTCATGTTTTATTAAAAGACCATAAAATCTGAGAAAAAATTAAATAAAAACTCTCAACATCCGTCCAGTGAATGCTACGTTACTACCTAACAGAAAGAGGTAAAGCCTTTCCACAATTTGAAACAATTTATTATCGTGTCAATATTCTGCCACAGGTCTCTAAGATTGTGAAACTCTGATAATGATCAACTAAAGATGATCAAAATAGAATTTGGCATATGAAGACTTCGATACTTCTAAGGTGTACAGCCATTTCTTACAATATATATTTTTAAAATGAAAACAACTCAATTAATGATTCCTTAATTTACTAAAGTGAGCCCTAAACTTTTTTTTAATATGAACCATAACTTTTTTTACGATGTTTTCAGAGATAAATTTAAGTTTAATAATAGAATTTTACACTTCATCAGGCAAATTTTGATGGGAAATTGAAGAATTTCTTTTCGTTAGAAAATTACATCTCACAGTTAATGGTGTAAAAGAAAAACAGTTACGATACAATGTGATTCTTTCAGCGATGATTATCTTTCGTGATTTTAAACAATTTCATATAATGCCTTTTCACGCATGATTAAGATTTGTTTTTCGGGGGTTACGAGAAAGTAGGTTTTAATCGCTAGTAGTTTCTTTAGAGCTCGTGGTATGGATGGTTTAAATTAGTTAAATATATTTCACTTCCATTTATTCTGTTCTTTTATGTTTTTGTTTTATTTGGATGGAGACCATCAACACAGTAACTAGCCATTTCTACCTTGAAAAAACGCATGTAAAATATAACGTCTTTTTACACATCCATTCTAGTTAATTGCCCAGTAAATGGGAATAATAATATTTATCGTTTTTTTTTATCGAAGTAACTTTAACAATACAAAAAAAGTAAAGTAAAATACAAAAAAAATCCGTCGATGTTTCTTAAGCTGAAACCTTTGAAACAAAACCTTTTAAAATTTAACCAAATCTTTTTAACCAATTACCTTACTAGATATACTTGTAATAAATGCATTTATCTGTAGATTTGTGATTCTTTTGAAATAATAATAACCCGTAGTATCTCCTCCACTTGTATTTTAATTACATTTGAAGGAAATTACTTCGCTTGATTAATTATAAAAACGATTAAAATTTCAACAATTTCTATGCTGAGCCTAAAAAATTATGTCAAAATTAAAATTTTCTTAACAAAATACAAGAGTCTCGAACGCAGTTTATTATATATAGACATTTCAGAGAACATAGTATTTCTATATGTATAATATCAATATAATTTTCGCCACACACGTACAAATAAACACGCATACGCACACGCTTAAGCACGCACACATGTATACTTTTTTCAAATTTTAGTTTCTCTCCTGGGATTTTCTCTCTTGAGAACAACGTCTATCCATATGTATTATTTGACTTCGTTATTTTTTTTTCTCAAGAAAATGTTTTCTCCACTTTCCTTTTTTCACCAGTTCGTATAATTTAAGAGTACGTTAAACATTTTTATTACCCATGTTCTGTTTCATAGATGTGTAGGATAGAGCAGACGGCGTAGATGGGAACGAGAGAGGGAGCGAATGATTGCACATGCGTCGCAACACTTCACTTACTAATTTGTTCTTCCTAACCTTTATTTTATAAGTGGAATTGAAACAGCGTCCTTTGCGAAATATCTTCATACATTAAACTTGAATGAAATAATTTATGTTTTATCCATTTCAATGACATTTTTAGTAGCAAAATGTATTGGTTTCCTGAAGTTCCGACGCCAGATAACCTGACATGTAATTGACCACCACAAAAAATTCATGTTTCAAATCCCATAAGTTTGAAAGTTTATCCTGGGACTTGTTTATTTTGAGAGCAAACGACGTTTTCATTGGGAATTTAAATAACTTTAATGGAATTGTTATTTCCATTGTAAAAATAGGAGTACGTGAAACATATGCTTATTTTCCTTCTGCAGGTTCGATTAATATTGTTGTTTCAATAATGCTGTTCCAAATGTTACATTGTGAGTCTCATGCCTATACACACATTTAGTGATGTTAAATAGCGCATTAGCATGATTGAGGTACCAGTTATTAATTTGACATAATATGGCCAAAAAGATATAATGCATTTAAAATTTATTGGCGTTAGTGCAGAGTGTGTCCTCAATATTCTTAACGGTATTAATGAAAATGTAATATTTAATTTATTCGAGAAATATTTTTAAGATCGTTATATTTATCTCGTTATCTCTTTCGTTTCTGGCCATGACCTAATCCATTATTAACTTTTGTTTCAGCGCTACTGCTATTTTTGTTTGGAAAAGGGAATTTTCCTTCTCCAACTTCAGAAGTTTTTATTGAAAACCGTTCCAGTATTATGGATTACATTGGCCCTCGTGGTAGTGGACAGATTAAGTGTGAAATATTAATGTCATAATGGATATAACTATAAATATCTGCATGTATTTCTTTTGTTATGACAGGTAGGAATTAGAGAAAATCACCAACAAAACCAAAACTCACTCTTTCGTGATGATATTTAATTATCTGAGATCTTGTAGAGTCCAGTTTACCGTTTAAGCGTGGGACCTATTATTTACTACTTTGACGTGAGACCTAGGTACTATAAATATTTTGACTGACTTGAAATATTTTGCCAACTGAATCATTTTTGCCTACCAAAAATACAGGTCTAAATAAATTGACAATAGTAGCGTTAAGGTGGAATGAGCGGTTTTTACATCATTTTGCAGTATTGCGACGATCCTGGAACATAGCTGTTTTCCTCAATTGTATCACTTTTGGTAGTAATAGATTGGTATGAAAAATTTTCCCTGTGCCTCCTCAGTACTTACAAAAAATGTTGTATTTCAATTACTTGCTACGTTCTCAATAATAGTATAATAAACTTGTAGTTGATCAGTGAGCAGCATTGTAACATTCTCACTGACAGAAAATATCAATTCCTTTATGTCATATAGACGTCTCAGGATGATATCAAACATAACATTATATGACCGACTAGATGAAGATAAACCACAATGACTCGCACTTTTCTTCATTTGATTCTAACAAAATAAAAGCGCTACAAAAATGCTAGACACTTTTTTTTAATACTATTCAAGTTTTCCTTTATGTGAAAATTCGCTGATTCTTGATGGGAGTGTGGTGTAAAATTGTTAACTGGAAATTACTAGGAATATAAAACATTAATGACCAAGCTATCTTTATTTTTACTATATTCGCCATATTACTACAAACAGGCGAAAAATAATTAAATCTGACGCAAGAATGGTCTTACTAAATAGGCAAAATGGCATCTCGGTATGGGAAGTAGTTAGATTGTAATTTACAGTCAAAAGTAGGAAAAAATAAAAGTATTGTATTTATGTTTTTCTGTTGGTGTGTTTGTTTGAATACGCATCACCTAAAAACTAGTGACATAATTTAAATAGAATAAAATTTACTTTATATTTAGTAATATTTAATCCAGATATAGATTTTTAAGGAATATGGAAATTGATTTGAAGTAATACTTCGTTTTTATGTCATCAAAATCGCTTGATCCAGTACAAAGATTTGTGAACATAATATTATCAAAAATCCATTCGAACACGACAATAAAGATGGACTTACCTGTTGCATAATAATTACACAAATTTAAAGTGTACCTATGTACCTTGATAAATGACGTTGCGCATATTTTAAATCGCACTATGAAATTTTCCATCTCATTTTACATTGGCGGAATGGGCGCGGTCAGAAGTGAAGTATGGAGTGGTGTGGCAACCGAATATGGATAGATGCATGAGGTCCAAAATATTTTTAGTCATTTTCCTCTTTTCGATGTTTTATGTATTCGTTATAAGCTTACTTTTTTCCTAAATTTGTCTAAGATTTCTAATTTGTGTAAGAATCTGATGTCAATATTTATAATTTAATTAATTTGTTAGGTTTAGTATTAATCTGTATAACTTTGATTGTTACTTAATTTATTTTAAATACATGTAATACAATTTTAGGATTAGCCTTAAAGCTTTTTAGAAACAAGTTACTTAATGGTATATAACAATAGTAATATAATACAAAAATATTGTTGGTATAAAGTCCATCCATTCATGAGTGTGTTTATTTATTCGTGTATCATCAATGACAACTAAAAGGATTGTGATAATCTAATTACTAGTGGATTCTTGTGAGTGGCAGGTAATTGCTATGCTATGTTTTATTGCAATAAGAGAAGATGTGGCAATATGTGTTTAAATACAAAGTGCACTTCATTAAAAAAATACTTTAATAATTATTCTAATAGGTTGGGTTAAGTATATTAATGTGAAGTTAATAATATTTTCTCAACGTTCACTATAGAAGGAGTCATAGGCACAGTTTGTGTAAAATTTATGATAAAGGGGAAAGAAGTACATACCCAAGATTAATTTTATTCTAGAAAATTTCATGAAACACACATAGCTTAAATATTTTGAAATAAACGTAAATTTCATCTCGTTCTGAAGACGGATAAATATTTTTTGGGTCCTTTAAATTCTACCTTATTAACAATTTCCAGTGTTTTCATTTCATTTAAATTTTGATTTAGATTTTCTAATGAACTACCTCCTTATAATAGTATAGTGTTTTGTTTTGTGGTGCCTGCGATTGAGAATTTTTATTGGACAAAACTGATTGGCGTCGCTTCTTTAAATGAAGAAGATATTGGTGAAATGATATATTACAAACAATTAATTATTTTCTGAATAGTGATTTGATGAAATAATATGCTCTAAAAACGAATTCAATCCCTTGATGTAAATTTTCCTTGAATACTTTATTCAAATATATTTGTTATATTTTCGATTTTAATATATGAATGGAGAATATTTTCAGGCACTTCTATGATATAAAGGTGGAGAAAATAATTAGGTAAATGCGATTTGGCCTACTGACTACACCGTTATCATAATTTTGAATTTGTTTCGATCCTTCTGAATAGTAACATTCATAACGATTCAATTTTACGCGTATTGTATGAAGGGTTGTTTTTTTAACGTTCTGAATTAAATATATATTTTCGTATATATCATCAGTTAATAATAATGTATGTATATTAATCTACATATATATAAATTACTTTTTTTCCACTTTCTCGGTTCAATGACTTAAAACATAAAAGGAGATAATTAAATCAGAGTATGTTTACCCCTCAATAACATATGTATAAAATTTAATTACTAAAACATTTATGTTTTGATGTTAGGAAAAAACTTAAAAGTCAATAATATTTATGTGAATTTTAAGGAAAGTCAGAATTTGTGAGGTATAAGTATTAAAAATACAGTAACAAGTAATTAAGTAAAATAAGTAAAAAATTATTAAGTGTAATCGCTGTCTCAAGGAATGACTGGTAATGTACATCTGCCAAAAAATATTTTTGTCAGGCGTTATAAAACCATAATCACATTATGCACATATACATGGGGCATTACATATCATTAGAAATAATCCATACATACTCGTATACGAACATTTATTAAAATTTATGTAATATTACTTTTAAAATACTACCTAATCCAATATAAATTAGAATAACTATTTGATATAATCATTGATATGTAAGTGATGTTAGGTTAAAGTTATATTTATGTAATTTTATACGTTTATCTATTTAAAAATAATAATTGCTAAATTATTTAAAATAAGAATAGGTATACTAGAATATTTCGAGAAGTCCTAAAGGCTTATAAATTCCATTATATCGTTCCAGCAAAAATAAATCCTTTGTTAATTTGGTCAGTCGTAAATATACCACCTATTTCAGTAGATGAGTGGTGAATATACAATCTAGCCCATAATTAAGAGCGTAAGTGTCTCTCATGCGATCAAAGCCTTGTGTACATGAAATTAATAATTTAGTCTAATAATCAGAAATTCGGTTGCTAAATTTGGTCGATGAGCGAAGTTCACTTTATTAACTTGGTAAAATTAGTGAGTAATTAATGAATAGCAATTTTCATTCGATTGCTATCGTTGCTAATTTAATTACAATATTGTAGTGGGCCAAAGGCTTTCGATGAGATGTAATTTTTTTTCTTTGTGTACCCAAATAGTGCGATACTATTTATCTTCCATGCACATACAAAAAAAAACACCGGGTCGCGGCCTTTAAAGAATAAAATTTCGACCTCCGAAGGAGTTTGCTCTATCACAAAATAGTCCACTCCCACACAAATGCTTACTGAAAATGTGAAAGGATAAGGTAAACAAATTGATTAGAGATATCTAGAATTATAAATAGGACGAATTTGGGGCCATTAGTATATATTTCTTCATTAGTTATTATAAGGTCCAAATGAGGGTAGTTCAAACATTATAAATGTTACTCGTAATTAAAATGGGAATAATTTGCATTTTGTGCTTATTGCGGTTTAAAGGTAGAAAATTCTGTGTGTACTTGAGCGTGTATTAGTGCCTAATATAGAACCTTTTAATAAAGGAATATACTTTTATAATTTAGTTTTTATACTGTTTAAATGACAATAGTTTAAATATGTTATATGGATAGACTTTGAACGTTTTCCTCCCAATTCTTTTTGTGATATTTAAATTTCATAGGTGTAAGAAAAAAATTGCTATTTGCAAACTCATTAATATTTTTATACGATAAATGTAAGTTTTCGAATTTTATTAATGTCACTTAATTGGTACTACATGGTTCGCAACATACATGGAGATTTTTTCTCACATGCACTTAAGGGTTTAAATAACTGTTTTTAGCCGTGGCAAGACAGCCACAAGGAATGCAAAATAACCGGTGTTTAAGAATATCTCGGAATTGTTTATGGTTTATATAACTTTTTCTATGTGAGCCAAAAAGCGATCAATAAAAAGTTAAAATGTGTTTTATGGTGGCATCAAAAAAGTGGACCAAATAAGAACACAACATTAAAAATCCCTAAAAGAAAGTAACGTATGGCTGACTGAAACATTAGAGCTAATAACTACATTTACATCGATTAGTGAAGAATACCCTACTCCCAGACCCTTACAAAGCAGAAAATCAAAGACTTTGACGAGGGCTCCCCTTCTATGAAACGAAAGAAATTGAAGGTTTTTTGGATTTTTTGGAATTAACGCTAGCACATACTATGTCCTTGCAAGCTGAAGGTATTTTGCAGAAGCTAATGTTATTAAGAAGGTGTCGGCATTACCAGCCAAGTCCTGCGCCAATTGAGAAGAGACAAAGAATATTTTAAAATTTAGGTCTTTCGCAAAGCAAATATAATTTTTACCTGACTACTATTGTCTACTATATTGAATATTCACAATTTTAAAAGAGCCGAAACATTTTGTTATCCATCAGATAATTTCATTGAGGTGATAGAAAGCTGTGCTAGCGACCGACTCCGATTCTTTTTGGATAACACAATTTCTAGAATTGATGAATCTCAAGAATAAATTTTACGTCAAATCATAGTAAAGTCCCCTTACGGAGATTTTACAATGATTTATTAATATGGATTTGATGGTATTTTGGGGTATAGTATGCGCAACGATTTACAGACTCATTTAAAATGGATGAGTATTTACTCTCCATGGCTTTCACTGGTCTTAAGTTGAGACATATTTTAGATGAAACGATTATTTGGAGCAATCCACGTGCTAGATTCACCAGATAATGTAGGCCAATTAAATTTGCATTTATTCAAGAAAATTCAAATGTAGTTAATAAAAAAATCTGCTAGGTTAGAACAATTGACTGCAAATTTAACTCCAACTAATGTGGGTACTACATTAGATGGAGTTTAATGGATTTGCATTTTACAGTGATCGATGTTAATATATGTGTCTAATGCCGATAGTACGTCTAAGTGCTTCATATGTCGCGCAAAGCCATCAGAGAATCGTTCATTTGAGCATCTGCTCAATATTGCGTATCATCTGCCTATAAAATCATGGCAAGCGAGGGTACCGATTACAAAAATGTGTTAGATGGTTCAAAGAAACAAATACCAGCCTCGTTTAAAGAAAAATTTGGATTAATTTTCGACAATCCTGAGCCAGGCTTTACTTTAAGAAATGACGGTAATACATGGTTGTATTCCCAGAAACTTCTGTTGAAATGACAGGAACTGACTAAACTGTTGAAATGACGTGGAACTGATTAAAAAAAATAGTAGTTGTTCTTAATGTAATAATATTGAGATTACGACTGTTGGTTGGGATTTTAACATTAAGAAAGTCAAATTTTTGTATCTGAATCAGTATTCATGATATTATATGCCGGTGCCGGTGTACTAGATATTGGTTCATGATAGTGACATATTATTTCCATACATACTACCAATAGGGCAAATGTCTGAAGAAGGTAAAAGTAGGTAAAGGAAGCTCGTCATAAAGCGATTCGAAAAAACCTGAACATCACACTCAAAAATCCTCGCGGGTTAATATCAAGCTGGATCTGCTGAATTTGCTTTTTTTGACATCGGATCGGAAAATTTCATCTCTTCAAAAGTATGCCAAACCTAGGAAAAAGCCATCAGAATAGGTTTTGAGCTATTTAAAATCACAAGGATATGACATTTTTAGATTTTGATGACTTTGAGAACAATGTCGGCAATTATTGTAAAAAGGAAATGTTTATATTATGGCAATAGGTTAAATTTAGATGTAGTCATTTGTAGATAAGTTATTTTTTATACATTATTGTTTAAATACTTTCCTCATATTAATTTTTAAATTATACCTAGTTAGTAAGTTAGTTTTATTTCTTTTTGTGATTGCGATGCACTCATTTGTAATTTATTATATATAATATTTTATTATTTTATCCTGTATTTATTATTTTAAAAATTTTTTTCTAAACTTAAGCTATGTATTCCTTTTATTTTTCAGATATTATTTTACAAAATGTTTTTTTTTAAGTAGATAATACCTCTTTGTATATTATATTCGATAAAAACATTTGTCCGAGCCATGGTCTATGATGATTTGAGCAGATTTTCTAACTTACATAATTTCGAGCAACCATTTTTATGGGGCTACTGTGAATTATATCATTATTTAAACTTAAATATAACATTAATGACTCAGAAAGATCTGCTTTTTTATTTCCAGCGACTATTTTATTGGTACCAAAGAGGAACTCAAAACGTAATTATATGTCGAAAAAGTAAGGCTAAGAATAATCCCTTATGTTTACTAAAAATAAATGAAATTTAGAGGATAAGAGTTATCAAGGGTGAGAAAAAGAAAGAAACAAAAAAAATAAGGAACGGCTTTCTGCCAAATATACAAAGTGTTTCTACTCAGCTTTAGTTGGCGCTTGTCTTTTTCTGAATAGCCGCATTATTTGCTATTACTTAAGCAGCGTTACAGAGCAAGATATTTTATTGAGGTTTAAAACTTTCTCAAGTTAATTATGGATAATTGATTTAGAAGTAATGAATTGAAATCTGAGCAACGGGAAATTTACATCAGCAATTAAAGCGTTGTTTATGGAAAAAAATCGCTTCTTTTTCTTTTTAAATAAAGAGTATTGCTAAATTTTTCTTTCATTTATTTTTTTAATAAGTGTCATGCATATTTTATATATTTTTGTTGACTTATGCGTTTGTATGTTCCTCCGTTTGTATATCAACTTATTTATATTATTAATTTCCTGTTTAGGTCAACGTAAATGGATAAAAACGAATTCAAACCCCCATCACTTTACTCCCCACAACTGAAAATTTACTGCGACCAACTTTGAGCTCTATAATCAGAGTCTGGTCACCAATTGTAAACAAAACACTTATCAGAAAAGTCGCACGACCCCAAATTCGATTACCCTACTCTTCATATTTAAAGAGTTCCCGTCATATACTGCCGGTTCCATCATCAGACTCTTTATTAAAATTAAATGAGTCTAATGATAAATCTACTCTTCACCCTTGAATAGTTGTTGTCGCTACACTCCGATTTCATCGTTAGACCTTGGCCACTATTTGTGACTAAAGAACTCATCAAGATAAGTGTATAATTGAGGAGTTATACTCTGAATAGTACTTGTGATCTAAGGATTCGTTAAGAAAATTTAAATAAGCGCAGAACTCAAACATGGTGAACCTACTTCTCAGACCCTTGTCACTACGTATGAACAATAGACTCAACAAGACAGTTAAATGAACCCAAACTCATCGAATTTACCTTTTATTTGAAGAGTTTTGTTACCATATTTCGGTTCCATCACAAAACCTTGATTACCCTCTGTGACTAAAGTACAAGTAAGTAGTTAGGATATCTTTGGAGTTAATTAACAAGCCCTAACTATATATTTAGAAAAGGCCTCTCTAAAAAAATTGTTTTTCAAATAAAAAACAAACAATAAAAATTGGTCAATAATTCTTCCAGTTACAACTGTATACTCGTATACATGGGAAAAATATGTTAACGCCGAAAGAAGAACTACCTCCTTTTTTGAAGTCGGTTAAAAATTACTCGCAGGTGAGCTATAAATATTTAAAATCTTATATTCTTTCTAAATCGTTTATGGATACCGGTTACGGATATTGAAAAAAAAATTTTGCAAAAATGGCTTTTTATATTGCTGTCATTTTTTCAAAATCTGTGAATGCTGATTGAAATATCTTTACAAGTCTTTCAGGACTGTTTTCCTGTAGCTAAAATGGTTCAGATAGTACGCCTCACTGATCTGCCTTGAATTTTCATCCTGTATATAATTAATTTTCTTACAGAAAACGAATCTTTTATTCTGAGTCCTGAACATTTCATGTCTTGTCATATCTTCGACGCCATTATCTATATTCTAATTAGATAAATTCACGAGCCTCGCAACGTGAAATTATTAAGCAGTAGGTCCCTCATACTGTAATTCCTTTGTCTGTATAGATATTTCTTCGGCTATATAATGCTCATGACTCATGACATCTAAAATATTGTATTTTATATTATATTCTACCAAATATCCTTACTTTTTAATTTAATTGTATATAGTTTTATATATTGGTTTAAATAAGTTTGTTTCCTTAGCGAAATAAAATCTTTGTTCTTAGATTAAAGGTACAAAGCCTTACGTTATGTGACCCGATAAAAGCGAAAGTCTTGTGAAAGTTTACTTGGAGACATGAGCTACTTCGATACCCATTTTCACATATCTTTTTAATATTCTTTTATAATTCCAATTATATTTTCTGGAGAATTTACGTGATATGGTACTTTTTTTAATTACTTTGGCTCCTTTCAGGCTTTAGAGAATACGATATTTCATGTATTATATAGTATATACGATTATTCTTTACTGAATTATACGTATGTATATTTGTGTACTAGAGGCGGTATTGACGTTGAAAATCTATTCTTCAAAGAATTAGTTTCAATATTTCTTACTGATAAACATAACTTTCGTCAAATTTAAATTATACTTTGGTCTCAGTATAACAAAATTCTTAAAATAAAACCTGTCTTAGTCAGTAACGAGTTTGTGAATCAGATTGAAAAATCTATTGTCTGAGAAATATTTTAAAATACGACTGATGCTTAAGTAACGTATTACAAGGGATATAAATGGCAGCAAACTCAATTTGAAACTTAATTGCTTAAATTTTTATCTTCAAAAAATACGCAGAAGTTCTCGTTACACGTAATCATCTTAACATGAGTAGAAGAATTAGAATATTTTCAGGAGTATACACTTAAACAAACTTCTCAAAAGTTGTATCTCTGTCAAAAGTTATCTTCGTCAAACACACCTGTCCATTATGGCTAAGAAAAGTATTTATACATATTAGAATTAACTTCATGAAATCTGTTTATTTTTAATCTCATAAAACATAATTGAAATTTAGATCATAGACGGCGAGCCTATTGTTTTGAAATTTGTCACGAATGACACTAGATATTCAAACAATTATTTTCTCTTCAATATCGTAAATAGGCCACAGATCCTAAATTATTTCGTAAGCAGATAAAAGAGATTTACCTAGAACGTTCCAAAAAATAATAAATACGATTTATTAACATTGTTGAAAATTTAAACTAACTTTTAGATAAAACACATGCTTTTTGATGAAACACGATGCATTCGGGTTTAAAACTATTTACTAAAAAACAAATAGCATAATAAAATAACTTTTTTCGACCGTGTGCGTCTAGACGAAAATTATTCCAGTGAAAATTGTCGAAGCCAAAAACATACAGTCCGTGACTCCGTCGAAGTTGCACATTGTACCGGACGGCAGCGGGACAGTGGGTGGATTGCGCGACACGTGATTTATCGAATACTAGTTCCGACTCGGACAGCTTGAAAAGTAATTTCTCCTGAAATTCTTAAATCTTCTCTATTAAATAGAAACTAGTCATTCGTAATAATTTTATATATTTAAAAAAAACCCAAAGTTTCCTTAATTTACCTATAGTCTTCCCGCCTTTTTCTTTTTCCGTTTCTAAGACATGTTAATACGTTTATTTCTACATTTTAAAGTTGTATACAAATATTTCTGCAGAATGTTTATGTTTCTCTTTTTATCAGATTTAACCAATTTATAGTATTTTATTAAGAATATAATTTTTCTTTCCATTCAGTTGCGTGTTACACTGTGGATCCTTTCTGTCTCCTTGACCGTTATATTATTTTTAGAAATACTGTACGTTTTTTGTATGAGTGGATATTTAAGTAAAATAAAATTTTTAACAATAATACACAATCATGTTTTCATCCTTGGAATTTAGATGGACACTAGAAGCTCGTCCTCTTATCTCGAAAAGCTTGCCCGTCCGATCGACTAGCCGGAAGATTTATTTTGTTATAAAATATGAAACAGAATGGGACGGGACTTAGGACTAGGACTTATTATTCTCTTGGCTTGTTTACGGTTTTATCTTTTAAAATTATTACATAGTGAAGGTAACTACATAAACGAGAGTATTTCCTGAATCAAAAACAGTGGTATATTTTAACTTTCAAAAAGGCAAGGGAAAAAAATTAAAATATAAGTTATGTTACAAATAAATATCTCCTGTAATAATTGCTCTAACAAAAGCCGATTATGGCTACAACAAATATGCTTTTTACATGTTTTACTATGTTCTTCATTTATCACATTTCTTGTTCTTCCTTTATCACATTTTAAATACAATTATTTCACAGAAGCTATACGCATATGGATAGGCATTTATTGAATAAGTTATATGAGGTAAGAACGTTAGATGTAAGTTGTTGTCGAGGTAGTTAGCTATAATTAACACTCCACAGAGATTATGCGCATAATGAGTGTTACATAAGTAGAAGTAAGACAATGTTGGAGATTATTGAGCTGATGATGCGTATTCCTGTTTACTCCCAGATGCTTATTACTGTTCATATGAGCTCTAAGATTGATAATGAAAGAATGTATATGAGTAAGAAATGAGTAACAAAACTATGGAACATATTATGTTGTAATTTATTACTTACGTAATAAATTGCAACATCTGCTTGTTTATAGTTTGCCCGTGTTATAACAGCATATTTACTAAAAGGATCTGAATATCAGTTTTATCAGTACATTTATTTCTTTAGATTTGCCCCCCCACTGAGTAAAGATACGGTATAAGAAAATTCCTTTTTTTTCTTTAATATATCTTTAATATATTGTGATTGACACACAAAATAATATACAGACAAACAAAAATTCTAAAACAAGTTTTCCTGCTTCTATTATCATTCTATATATTAACATGTTTCCGCATATTAAATCAATCAATCTTTTTAAAATATTTTCATGTACAGAATTTACTCTCACAATTTGATTATATGTATAGTTAAACGTCGCATAAGTCAACTTACGATGAAATTAAGTTGTAAATATTCACCAAACTTGTATCTTCTTAATCAGCTGTATATTCCCCATTCTGGTTTTTTTAATAATTATCTACGGGCACCTACATTATGGTGGTATATATATATATATATATATATATATATATATATATATATATATATGTATATATATATATATATACACATATATATATATATATATATATATATATATATATTTATATATATATATATATATATATATATATATATATATATATATATATATAATGCAAGGTAATCGAAATAATTTTAATTGAACATTATAAAGTTAATGAAAATATATATGCTTAAAAATCAGAGGAAATGGTGAAACATTTCCTCTGAGAATTGGAACCTTTGTGTTTCAAATTCTCAGAAATAATAAGAGGAAATGTTGACATTTCCTATGAGAATTTGAATCTTTGTGTTTCTGAAACGGGCTTAAAAATTGAATGTGGTATATAAGAAACTTTCAATTTATTTTAGAAACCTATTCAATAAAACTTTATTGGAATACGCAGAAAAATGTTTCCACCCCAACTTTACGCCTGAAATGAGATACATCAAAAAAAAGTTAAATTTTGTTATGTATTAATTGAGATCTCCATATGATGCATATAATTATAATATATCATTTACTTAGGTTAAACTGTAAAAGCGGACAGACATAAGGAAATACTACCCTACCCTAAAATTGCATATGATAAAGAGCCTTTAAAAAGAAGATGTTTGTAGTGTCATAATTATAATAATTAAACTGTAGTTTTGAAAAGAAACACATAAATCGAAGAAAAGGTTGCTAGTATGAATATTTAATTCATTGTATAACTTGTGAATGATTATTCAATTTTGGATTGAGGAAGGAATATTAGAGTCAAATTAGGGGAAAATTCTAAAATTATAGTAATCGTATTGTGATTAGATAATATTATTTATTTGCAATTTATTTTAATGGTTACAGTTTGTATAAATTAATACATAAATGGATGAATATAAAAAGATTCTTTCGGGTTCCTCTCGATAAGATAATTTGAAAATGATTTCAAATTTTTATGAATTTGTGGGTTTTGTACCGTCGAATAATTTATTTTTTAAATAGTATTTTTTAACATTTTTTGAATATAATTACATTTAAAAATTATGTTTTCATAAACAATACTCAATGAAAAAATAAACAGAAAAATCACTAAATTTACCAGTTTTTTTAGAAATTTTTTTCTGCAAAATAATACTCTTATATTTCAATATTTATAGCTGAATAAGGTGTTCAACGCATTCGCTTTGCAACGCATCATGGGACGATGCTCATTGGGCGTGCACAGCAGGACGCATAACAGGGAAGCTTTTATATAGAGGAAGAAAGCATAAATGAGTAAACATTATAAACATTACGGTATACGTAAGAAAAATTACGGTATATATAATCCATTTTGTTTACTAACTTTAATACACGAAGTATAGTCATATTAGCTATTTCCGAATTTGTTTATATGACTGATTTATTCTTTGAGATAATTTTCTTAAGGCACAACGCCTTAAAAATTATATGTTTGCCTGTCTTTCTGACGGTCGCAACAATTTTTAACTGAAACTTATAGACGTAAGAACTTTAAATCGGGCATGGTGATAAAGCATATTAACCTAAATATAACATGCAATAATCACCATATTTATAAAGATATTTTAGGGGGACTAAAAGTATTCGAATTTTTTTTTGTAAGTTATTTTTTATTTTGTTGAGTTTTGTTTTAAAAGGACCTTAAAGTATATCTTTATAATTTAAAATAGCGTATTTCCAGAGATGTGGTGGAAAAAAGACACAAAATTTAAAAGATACACTTCCTCTCCTCTATTTCAGAAACTATTCTATCTTTTTATGAAAATAATAGCTCTGTAAAAGCTTACTTAAATAGATATATGTATATATATATATATATATATATATATATATATATATATATATATATATAATATATATATATATATATATATATATATATAGAAAAACAATAACCGTGATCCTAGGCTATGTCATTTTGAAAATATCACAATATTTTTTAATAAATAATTTAATGAAAATACTACGTAGCCTTAAATGTTTCAACTTTTATACATATTTAAATAGGTACGGAACCCCAGAAGTGTGTGTTTCACTCGTGCTAAATAGATTTCATTTGTATGTTTTAGTTATCTTACATAAAGGTCAATCAATTCATTTGTATTCATTGCAAGTTGAAGTTTAAAATATATTGAAAGATATTTAAAACCGTTCTGTAATACTTTTTAAGCCGAGATTTTTTTTCTTTTGTCACATTCTATTCAGAATTTACCAATATTTTAGTATAATAATTTAGTTATCATAATTATATTTATTATAATTACGTAATTAAAATATTTATAGTTAAGGTACTTGAACACAATATTCCATCGTCCTTCGAAATCTTTACTGCAGGTTACAGAGAATGAGTCTTTACAATTTTTGAGGTTATGTGGGAAGTTTTCATTGTCAGTTTTTAATGTTTCTACTCTTAAAATAAGTAGTAGTAGCTTAAGTCCATGTGGAGTTTATTAAATCCTGAATTTGATAAGATTCAGATCGTTTTTAGCTCTTTTAATTTTTACGTTTAAATGATAGAAAGTCTTTTAATTTTTACGTTTAAATGATGGTATGCAGAATATTAGGTAGAAAGAAATTCATGTACCGTGACATAAACCTAGAAAATATGTTGAAATTTTTTTTAACTGGTTATTTTTGTATTACATTTTCTTTACATTGGAAATTTATATTCAAAATATATGATTGAAAAAATATCTACTCTAGACGTAATTTATCTGATAACTTTAACAAAAGTGATAAAACTTTTGAACTTTATATAACATTTCCATAGTTCGAAATGATTGTCGAAAAAGATTTAATTATATTTTACCCCAATTGTCAAGAAGACTAACACTAGTTAGAGTAACTTTTAGTCACTGCAAATTGGAAAATGGTAATATATTTTAAAGATTTTCCTAAAAGACTTCACTGAATATAAATTTCATCTGCCCATGGACTTCCATTGCATCGGCAGACAGTTCAATAAGTTCATTTTTCTTGTTAAGAAAGGGTATGTTACCATAATAGTTTTTTTTAACATCAATGTGTGACTGGAATGTACAATGAACTATTAATAAATATTTTGTTACTGCGAGCTATTAATAAATATTTTGTTACCGTAATATGGCGTATACGTTAATGTGTCTGCTTAGCACTGACTGTTCTCGGAAATATTATAAATTGTTCATGGATTCTTATTATCTTTGAAAGAAAAAAAATATTTTTAAAAAATTTAAGTATTGCATATTGGATAAATGAAAATATCCAAATGTACATTAACTCTTATCGATACAAATTACAATTTTATTCCACTTTAGGTACAGATATTTGTCCTTTCATAGTTAGGTTGTCAAATTTATTAACAGACTAATTTTTTTATTAACAGACTAAACCTCTTATTCAAATTTTAAAACGATATATCTTGCATAATGATGATAAACCGTGATAATACATTATAAAGTTCAATTTTGATAGCAAAGTTCCACAAAAGTTGGGTACATAAATATTCATAAACAAGTGTAAAATACATATTAGTAACTAGGTGCGAAACCAATGCAACGTGGGTTTTTCTATTTCAATAAAATGCAAAATTAGTTAAGGAAAATATCAGGAATTTATAAATATAGCTTCTAATATACTGTACTTATACAGCACTGAAATTCAATTAGTTCTATGATACGTCTTTCGGCGGTAACTAGGAGTATAATAACATATAATTAAACTTTAAAGAAATATTTCTTTTTGTTTAAATGTCGAAAATACAAGCTTATTGACTTTTATTCAGTATGAAATAGATTATTTATATTCCATTCACTTTTGAACAATGACATTTTCGAAAACAAATTTTGAAAAAAAATCTTTTAATATTTAGTAGATATGTTAATAAGTTACTTTATTAGCGATATGATTGAAAATTGAAAATTTGCATTTCGCGTACATGTTTTTTTAATTACATAATATTAAATATAAGTTATTCGTTATGAATATAACTTACATTCTGTAATTTATAAATGGGGTAGCATTTTAAATACCGTTGTTTTTTTTAGTTTTTCTGTTTGATACAGAGCACATAAGCTTATAACATCAAACTTCTGCCCATTAGAAAATGGTTATGACACTTACTTTCAGTTGTAACTTACAATTTCTGAAATACTAAGAATTTGACAACAATTTGACTACTTAAACTCTTACATTTTTGAGTGTTGTTGAAGATGAGAACTACAAACATTACCGGTAAGTAGATTTTGGTTGATTTGTTCAACATAGATTGTGAATTGTATTGATCGCTCGAGCGAACTGTAGCATAGAAGTAATACTAACTATGAATAGCTCAGGTGTTGGTTCTTTCTGTCTCGTTGATATTTTTAATAGGGACGTGTTTGATTACGATTTTTTTACCTACTGTGCCATCCGTCATACCACTGCAGTAACATTTTTCTCAAGAATACACAAATAACTTTTTATACATAACTTTATCTTTAATATGTTTATTTATAAAGTATATACGTATGAAACGAGTTATCCTTGTTAGGAAATATTTCGTCTCCGGTTTATTTTTCTTTCAAGATGTATATTTTCAAAAATTAATCCATTAATATTGATTTCAACAATTCCATTACATTAATTTTATCAGTATACATAATGAAGTAACGAAATATGAAAATTTTATTTAGATTAACTGTAAAATATTGTATTATAAAGATAAAATACTGTGATATTAGGGATGAGGATGTTATATTCATAATATGTATATAACATCCTCATCCCAATCCTCATAAATATATTCGTAAATCTAATGAATAAAAATTAAAAATGTCCCTTTCAATATGAAGATATTATAATGTCTTCATATTGAAAGGGACATTTTTAATTTTTATGCAGTAGATTTACAAATGTTTCCTATACCTCTTAGTATACAGAGGTTTAGTCACAGGACTGAGTTGTATTTTGGGGGCGTGATCTATAATGCGAACACCACTTTTTTATTTGTTGAAATCATAATATCGCGCATGTCAATCGCAGGACTCCTTTGGTTTTTTAGCTAATTCTATCTAAAATTCTTTTGGTTAATTTCCATCTAAAATATTAAGTAATATAGATAACTAGAGAATCCCATTTTATGCACCTACTGAAACGTAAACGGCCCATATATATTAGTTTAAGTCTCAATACCCAATACCATCACTCATCACTAACTTCTATCTTTCACTTTGTTTCTAAGCCGTAATTATTCTTATTAAGTAAAATGCATAAATCTGACTGTCTAATCGCTTATTGTTTCTTTTTAATTTCGCCTAAAAATAACTTAAAGTCGATAACCAGATTTTAATAAGATTCTTACATATTTATCTTTGTATTGTCTTGTTATCGTATGAAAATAAAACTTAAAAATTCTCTATAACGTAACTAAAATCACAGAACTATTTTTGTCGATCTGTAAAATTCAGACACCACTCGTAACTTACTCTTTTAATGTCTACAAACATTTTTACCGAATACAGAACACATTAAACATTCAACACCATGAATAAAACTGAAACTCAAAATTTAATAAACATTTTCTATCAATTATTTACGGCACAAAATTTTTCAATTCGGAGTTATGTTTCACTATATATTTTTAAGAAACAATATGTTAACTTATTTCCATTTTAAATCAATTTCTTCTTTTTACCTAATTCTCTGTAAATAAGGCTTCGGCAAGTTATTGAATATTATTAATATAACATATGTTGATGTCTTATTTTAAATAAGAAAACTGTCCAATTGTTTTATAGATTCTTTAATTTTAATAAAAACAGCTTAATTAATACTTTTATACTAATGTTCTTATCTTCTAAACACAGTACCAAAATGAAAATGTTTCACAAAATTATTATTATCCACTTTTTCTTAAAAATAGGATTAAATGAATAAACTTTGCTAATAACATGAAAAGACACTCAAATATGCCTCGATTTTCAATCCTAAAACTTTGAAAAGTTCAACATTAAATACTCTCAGAAATTTCTTGAAACGTGCATGAGAACATGGAAAACGCACACCTTTTCCATAAGTTTATATAATTTCTGCATGAGATACAAACTGTGAATTATTCTTATGAATTTGTAAATTTAATATATTTTATTCTGTGTAATCAAACAAATTATTAAAATATACAACTATTTTTATTGTGTCGATGATTCAATTGATTTAAGGAGAATATTAAATTGAATTTTTCTAAATTTTCCTATAACTGTTGAGGAGAACCAAAAATCAAAATAATGAGATATTTTCATGTCCATGTATTACTATTTGTTTCGGCATATCTGATTGCATTTGTCGCCAATATTTCCGTATTTGATATTAATGAAATTTAACTATGGGTTGCATAATTTTTTTTTATTAGTTTAAATTGAGATAAATATAGTCACTTTTCCATTTAAAATAATTGTTGATTATAATAAAAAAAAAAAAATTTGTAATATTACTGAAAAGAATGTATGATTGATTATAACTAATGCGATATCATGATGTCGTCTTATTAAATGTATCAATCCTTTAAAGTGCTCACATTTACTTTTTTTGCAATGAAAACAATTTTTGTTATATTTTTTTTTATATTTGTTTTAATTTTAGTTTCCAGAATGACTAGAGTAATAGTATTATGTTAGGTCAGGTTTATGATCTAAAATAATACTAATCTATTAAAAAGCGACATTTTTATAGTAGCGTAAGTCTGATTCCGGCTTTTAGATAATACATTGTGCTTTAATATATTCTTTAGTCCGTTCAATATTAAACGGTTGGTGTAACAGCGTCTGTATTGACGGACATTTAAAAATAATAGCGCTATATTTTTATGAATTAGCGAGGAAAGGATAAATATGGATAAATATATCGATTGACTCCGGCATTAGCCGTCCCAGTTTTACAGTCGTCTTTATAATCAGTATGTGACTGAAGACAAACCACTTCTGAACTTACTATAAGAAAGATCATGAAGGAAAAGACAAATTATGTAATGTTTGTTGGAAATGTAGACGCTCAATACTACACTACATTAATGGTATCAGCTGATGTGTATTGATCACAAAGGTAAATAGAATAAATTGCTGCTTTCGTAGCATCCATACAAGAAATTGCTCTATTTGGGTTGTTAAAAACAAATATTGTATAATTTATACTTCAGCAAAAAATAAAAATGTTACTGCTTTCAACCATATGTGCTTTCGCCAAACGTAATTAAGTCAACTATAGTTTTGGAGATGTTTCAAAATTCAATCCCTGATCAAAAACTCCTTTATGAAAAACTTATTTCTGATGATGACTCCAGTACTTAAATAACGATTTTAAACTTAAAACAAATACTACATTAGAAAATGGAGTGTAAAAATTATCTTTCACGAATTTATTGCAATGAATTGTCAGCATTAATTAATCAAAGATACTTGCTTGACTGTTGGTTCACTTAAAATCTTTAAAGGTAAATATTTACGTTTAGGAATGGGGGTTAATTTACGATTAGTCGTTGGAAGTAACAAGAATTAAGTTTACACAAAAAAATTATCAAACGATATCCTAAATAGTCCTTATCATGTATTTGGTGACCACACAAATTATGTCCGAATATTTTTCAGCTATTCGAGCAACCCGCAATAATAATGTTAATAAATGTTATTAAAGAATTTTTAGACATTAGCAAATTTTAAACTACGATGTAACAAGCAACGTCGTAGAAAATTCTAAGAGGGAAGCGCATTAATTTTACTCAAAAACGTTCTTATAATAGACGCTGTAATATCTTTTAATATACAATGGTTTCATTACGTTTGTCATAAAGTTGTTTTTGGATAAACTGCTAAACAGTCAATTGCGCGATATATGAAAAATATTGAACATATTTTTTATTTCTGCGTCAATTGCTGAAATAAAAAATATGTTCAATATTTTTCGTTCAAAACCATGATAGAAAAGAATCCAGACTAGCAAATGGAAAGGTGGTAATTATGGTGTAAATGGCCAATAAGCTGATATGAGTGACAGTTTACTTAAGAAATATATATTTGAATTTTTAAGTAAATTGGCTTTCAAAACTAAACGAGATAACTTAGAAAGAAATACCATCATGTAAAGTGGTAGTTTTAAGTGACTTGATATTCGAAAAAACTACTAACTTCGTCATGGTTTGGCAAGGTATGCAAGCGAAAAAAATACTAATTGTTGATCTCTAGTCATAACCATTTCGTAGTTTTCTCTATTAGACAATATTCTATTAAATATGGTAAAAATAATGAACAAACTGCGCTAAACCAGATTTGCATCCGAGAAAATATGATTATTGAGATGTGCGATTTGTTTATTGATAAGGAATATTTTTTGAGGCTATTCCTGACGGCAAATACGCAAATAGCATTTTCAAAATAAAATTTCTTTCTTCTGCTGCCAATATGGTTACAAAAGAAGCAATTGAAAATGAAAGAGCAAAATTTGAAAAAAATATATTAGAAAGGGACTGCTAATCGTGGCCACAAACCACCCTTGGTATTACTAGGTACAAGGTCAGCTGCACATTATAAAACAAGACCATTGCGTCTTTGCCGTTTAGACTACCATGAGAAAAAAATTTAAAGTCCAAATGATTGAGCAGGTTGATCAATTTTGGAAGAAAAAAATTAAATCTGAACTGATTTAATTTTATTCCAGAATTGTTTGATTTGCGACATCCGAGATTAATGAATTTTCGAGATCTTATTCTTGATGATCTTATTCGAGATTTATTTCTTGAACACAGCCTCGTGAATGTTGAAAATGAAAGTAATATTTGAATAAAATGATGGCCGTGTTGTAAGTCTAAATTTGTTTATTCACCACTAAATAGTATGGAACGAAGTATATTTTCTATAAATATACTAGTGTTTCACCCCGCCTTCGCACGCAGGTACGTTATCAATTAAAGGTTTTTTTGATATATATATATATATATATATATATATATATATATATATCTATATATATATATTTATATATATATATATATATATATATATATATATATATAAATATGTATATACATATCTTTTTTTTTTTTATTAACCTAGTCTAGAACATTTTTTTCAACATCTTCCCGCACTAAGCGGCCCCATTTTCTCCACAAAAAAATTTTTATTTGGCTTAAACTAGAGATCATGTTTTATTTCCATAAATATTAAAAAATTACTTATGACATTTTTAACATTCATGGAAATAAAACTTTATTATGAATTAATAAACTTCACCTCTCTCCTCACACCACTTTTCAAACTTATAAATCATTATAGGGTGTACACATGATATTTTAGACTTTTATATGTGCATTTCTATATTTATACATCGTACCTATAAGTGACTTTTTCTTCGAATACGTTAGCGTTCTTAATTCTATCTCGATAATTATAGAACATGCATAATATATAGCCTATATCTAAAAACTACAAGCCATCATATTACGGAAATTTTATATCAATTGGTCCTATATTTTTTGCATGATTTTCTAAAAGACAAAGAAAAACAAATATACAAATAAAGAAACAAACTTTCTCATGGTAATTTTAGGAGGATTATAGCGTGAATAAAAAAGAAAGTTCTTAAGGTAAATATTATGATAACAAAATTACAATAACGTGATAATTATTGTAGCACAGTGTTTATAATTTTTGTTAAATATTTTTTTGCTAGAAAATATTCGAGAACAAGTTTGTTTAAAAAAAATATATATATAAGTGAATTGGGGTTTTTTCTCAACTTTGTGTTATTATGTAATACCGATAATTATTTTTTTGCAAATAATATTAGTTATGAAGTGGAAATGAAGAAAATTTTTCAATTAATTATTTTAGAAAGTTTTTTTTAAATTGATTAATATTGAAAATAAACATTATTTTTACGCTTTCAAGTCTTATTCATTTTATAATGTGATTGAATTTTTTTCTCAACAATTGGCTAACTATCTATATGTATTACTGTTTTGGCGAAGCGTACGCCGGAATTAAAAACAATTGGACGATATCTGAAAAAGCGACAAAGTCCTGACTTTTCATTTATACCTTAGAATATTCATGTGAGATTCGTATTTAAAATAGCGTAAAATTAACTTTTGCAGCTAATCCAGTTTATAACTGCATTAAATGTCTACACACATGTCCGACATATTACTAATAGTAAGTTGAATTGTTTTTTTTTTTAAATTAGGGTGATTTAAAATAACTAAAGAAAAATTAATTGCGCGAAGTATCAAGATATTGTTTCCGTGCCATCTATCGGTGGCATTTCCGTTACATTAAATTACAGCAAACCGGTGACGGGCCCTTAAGTGTTAAAAGACATTAAACTTGTAGTTTAAAAAGACAGCATAATGTCGCACAAAGGGAGAATTGAAGCACTAAATAAAACCTTACAAGACCTCAGAGGAAGATATTATTTTATTTGGAAGCTACTATATTTGCAGCATAGGACGTTAAATAAACTTTATCGGGGGTCTTCACGAGAAAGTCATTGGTCACATTAGATACACATTAATTGATCACAGAAAATTAGATAAAAACGTGTATCCATTAGTCAGTATCCGTAGCCATTAATCAGTATATGGAAAAGTATTATTATAAAAAAAAATTACCTTTTTTTGTGTAATTTTTTTTTATAAATATCTCATTATGTGCAACTTCAGTTCTCAAAAAAGTTTAAATTTAATAAAAATAAACATACGTATATGTATATCTATATATATATATATATATATATATATATATATATATAATATATATATATATATATATATATATATATATATATATATATATGTTTGTGCGTTTGTGTGTGTACATAAAAAATATATAAATAAAAAATTAAAACCCAATTAAGCAGTCTGCCAACAAGCGTGCGTGATATATTTAGACTATAGTAGTATATATATCTTTTTTTTGTTGGGTTATAATCAGCATTGTTCTCGCTTGTTTCTCTAATTCTAGTGTTTATCTTCGCTATCACTTGGCAATACAATTATTTTGAACAATAAAACAGAACGACGCGCACAAGCCAAAGTATAATGAGATATTATGAATTGAGAACTGGTGCCTTTAATTAACAGAGACAGTTAATACCATATCGAAATAAAATTATTCTGTGTTCACCATACCGCTTATATTTATGTCGTTTATGTATATACCACGAAGATCTTTTAAGTAAATGAGAAGTGAAAATGAGACAAACAAATAAGCAAACTCACTTTCGCGATATATAAGATTAGGACTTTTATTTTTAGTTAAAAAAAATTACTTCTATGTATAATAAAATTTAATAAAATTTGTAATAAAATTTTGATATAATAAGGGTACTGCTTCGTAGAAATAAATTAGTTTGCTTATAAATAAACATGCATATTAAGCATTTCAATACCATAATATATTTTGAATTCTATATAAATAATTTTACACCAAATTTATATTATATGTTTATTTGTGCGCTATTGGGGAAGTACAGCGCACAAATAAACCAAATTTATATTATATGTCTATTTGTGCGCCATCTTTACCCATATGGTAGGTAGCTAAGCAGAATATTTCCAAATTTTTCCCAAAATAGAAAGTCGTTTTTTCCATCGCACGAGATGGCACGAGAACAGCTCTGCCAGGTAACATGATATAAATTTGACTTGCGATTTGTTTCAGTAACACTTTTTAATTTTTCTAAATGTAATGTGGATTACGTAAAAGACCAAAATTTCCTTTTTTGAGTCTAATTATTTTCTTTATCATAACAGAGAACATCTTCAAATATCTGTGTGCGAATATTGCTTGTTACTGGTTCGACTAAAAAATGATTGCCGCAAAGGGCATTTATAAAGCAAGACAACTCTAAGTTCACTTAATAAAATTTCTCTATTATATTTGTTCCTTACTCGCGTTAGCCATTAAACATTCGATTTGCTCGTTTTTCTTCGATATGAACTTTAAATCTCTGTATCTCACAGAAGTTTAAATTTTTTAAATTAATAATCTTCTGGAGTAATGTAGACTTTTAAAAATAAAATAATTTTTTGAATCGGTTTATAGGTTTTTGAGTTAACTCCTTAGATATAAACAAAGAAAAAAAAATAAATCCAAAAACAATTTTTATGGAATCATTCTAGTTTCACTGGAGAGAACTTGTTGGTTAACATACAGTTTAAAATTATAAAAATATGTTTTGTCTTTCAATTTCAATATAATTTTTTATTTATACCGTTAGTTTATTTGTCTTTTATTTGTTTGTTGATAACTCCGACACTTAATAATCTGCTACCAAACAATTTGTCACTTACATTTATATAGTCATTCGTGTAGCAGAGTATCTTTTATATATACTAATATAAGTAAAAGTATGTTTGGGTGTTTTTACCCAATCACGCCTACATGGCTGGATATTTAATTGATATGGTATAAACTACTCTTTAACTTAAAAAATAGTATGATTCCTGTGGAACAAAACAAATTATTACAAATATCCACAAATGACGCAATACGTATATTAAAAATGTTATTCACATGTCTTGGCAACCGAACGCGAATTTTGTCCTTTTGATTTTATGAAACCAAATTATTTCGATTTACTTTCAGAGAATTCAGAAACCTTGAGGCAAATTAAGATATTTTCAGGACCAACAAAAATATGTTATTTGTAAAACTGAAGGGCATATCAAAACCTATTGATTATATCCCATTGAACTAAAACCTCGAAATTTTGCACTAGTGAATTTAAGTTAATTTTTAACTACTTAACATATTTGAAAACTTACCAAGTAAAATTAAATATTGGTAAATAAATTTTATTTTTTAGTTAATCTTTTCTATTTAGTTTAAGAGGGATCGGAGCCCATTATCTTCGATATATTATACATAAGATATGATCTCTTCGAATAAACAGTTATGGCTTGCAGGAAAAAATAAAACCACAACTAAATCTATAACTAGAATTTAAATTAACACTAGAATAGAACTTGGAATCCTTTTTGAACTGAATTTCTTCATTCACGAAGTGAATTAATGCAAAAACTTGGTTTCTTTTTTCCATTAATATTTTCCTTGGGGTGGCTTAATACTCCCTGTGGCATAAAACTAAAGTAATCCGTGGTAAAAATTGACTCTTTCCCATTACCCACACACAAATCGATTCGCTTGAATATACGTGCCGCCAGCCGTCGCCGCCATTGAACGCTATGCATTTGCAGAGAGCGACGAACAAGAAAGCACATAATTCGCGTACCTGATTCCATTGAATCCAGCCGATGTACCACTCGCTTTCAAATGGTTATAGTTCTATGTGGAAGAATTTTTGATTTTACAATATGTAAATCCCAAGAAAAAACTTTTGGAATACCTGAAATCGATATGAGTTCCTATTGTCTTTTTCCTGAGCAATTGCAAATATGTCGATGGTATCCAAAATTACAATTCCGGAAAACGGTTATATTTTATTGTCGTTATATTGTAAAACTATAGTGACAGTATAGAGCATTTTAGATAAAGAGAAGATTATACCAATTAACTAAAAATTAAAAAAAATATAAAAATTAACCCACTGACAAAAGCTAGTGAAAGCAGCACTTAGAAACATCCAACGATACAACGAATATAACAAAAAAAACATACCTTATAGCGGAATATGTTTTCATGAGTAGACAGTTTATAAAACTCACGAAATATTATGGTGAGAAAAGTGTCTCCGTGTATAATGTGTTTCCGATTTCAATGTATATAAGCTGCAGTTATTTAAAGAATAAACGTTTTTTTTATAATTTTCCACATAGATTTGTTATTGAATATATCTTTTTAGACGCGATAAGTGGTAACGTATTCACAATAATGACTAAGCAATTTCCACGCTCGCATTTTGTAACCTTTTCTACTAAAATTTGCCTCATTTTTCAGTAGTTATATTCAAAATATGGAATGATAAGTGGTGCGCTTACCGATAACATTAAGCGACGAAAGAACATAAAATGAGCATACGGTGATACATAAAATGAGCATACGGTGAAAATGATTGTCAAATTAGCTTTAAAGATTTTGCTGTTTTTAATGTGTTTAATTTTTTCATCGCGGAACCAGTACGCGTCACTGGTTATGCGATGAAAAAATTAAACACATTCAATGAAATGCTAATTAAGTCTTCTAAGTTTTAATTAAGTTTATTATCCAGAAAAAAATATTAAAATTAACTTAAGAACGACAGGAAATTTCACAGTTGATCAGAACATTTTGCTGTCTTTTTTTTATTTTTGCCCGCAAAAAACAATTTATGATACTTATGCACCTCATCACGCAAAAACAATTTATGATATGACGATAGTACTCTTGCGTACGTGCCACGCACGCTCCTTACCATCTCTAATGATTTTTTATGCTTTGTAATAATCATGATTATAGTATAAGAACTGTGTTTTCAATTCAAATATCTAGATATTAATTCTCATAATTTGGTAATTTAAAATAATAATTTGGTAATTTATGAATAACAATTTTAAAAATTTATTATGTATTTTCGTGGTCACACTGTCTCAATATTTCCTTCTTGTTCCAAATAATATAGAATCAGAAAATTCAAGAATCGCATATTATGCATCTCTATAATTTCATGTCTTGAAGTGGAGGGAAGAAGAGAGAAGGAAAGAAGAGATGACCCGAGGTCTCTCGTTCTTTTCACTCTTCCGTGGAAAGAACAAGAGACCCTGAAGAAAGTAGAGGAAGAAGGATGAAGAAAGAAATAGCACAGGGGAACGGGCGACGGAGAGAAGCCGAAAAAGTTAAGATGGAAGAGAAGTGAAACTGAATAACCAATATTTATAGCAAGCAACTGTTGACTAATAAAGAAATTATTGTAGTGGCAAGGCATCATGAAATGTTATTGTACGTCTGGGGGTATTTGTCATCAGAGAGTGTGTCCTATGCAGTAATACTGGTAAATAAATAAGATAATTTAAATAAATTTTGGAGCTATCTCTTTTGGATGATATTCACAGGTAATTGACGCAAATATATTGTGTTGATTCAGTTTTGAAGTCCTTACAATAAGCTTTAACAATATGTTTAAAATTATCTTTAGAAAGTGCATCGTTTTTAATCAAAAAATCAATTTTAGTCCTAATAATTTTGAAATATTTCGACAATTTTAGTGCCGTATAAACAACGCCAATATAAACTTATTAAGATTAGCCCGATAGTTTGCAGGTTCATATGGGTATCTAATAAATGAACAGTTATAAAAGTATAATGATAAACAAAATATATCTATAACGTAAGTATGTAACCCTAGCTGATAACAGTGTAAGATAAATTGCTTTAAATTTTTGATACTATGCGTTGAATTATTAAATACGTCGACTTAATTAAGTGTAGAGCGAAATTTATCAGACTCTATTATGAACCACCATCTCGAACTTTAGATTGATCGCGCAACATTTCTAGATTAATCCTTCCCGATTGTTGATAAAACCTGTGTATGAATATTATATCATAATTATAGGTCAATAAAATTAAAGAATTTGATTAACCAGTTTTTAAATATCAACGCCCATCTTGCGTTAATTGCGTGGGGGAAAGATATATTACTAAACATTTCAATTTCTAAAAAATCAGAAGTAAATAGACTAACAAATTCATTACACGTGCGAGTAGTAGCCTAGTTGGTTACAAGTTTTTGATTAAACTTTAGGAGCTTTTCGAAGGGTCCACAGGTACTTTGATGGAAATACCGCTAAAACTAACAAAATTCCTCGTAGTAACACAAAAACTCCTCACACCTTTGGATTAATCTTATAATTGGCAGTCTTATCCTCTGATGTTTTTGACACCAGATATATCTATGATATGTTGCTGACCCGATATAAATATATCATTAACTTAATAGATATGTACTTCTGTGCAAATACGCACCTTCGGTGTTTCGTGAGTTAATATATGTTTATGAGTATTCCTATTGAGATGTAGTTGGGTCATACAGCCATAATCACGTAATTTACCTCATATGCCTTTATTCATAATAAAATATAGATTAAGATAATCTGCAAAACTATACCCGAGCACCCTTATAATTGGGCGTTACATAAATTGTATAGGCAGCCGTCGATAAATTCAGTCGGTTTATCCCTCACCTTTCCTAAGCCTATCGTCAATATGTTACTTCCTCTACAACCCTTGTCATGTTATCCAAACTAATTGACTTAGGGTTGACTCTGTAATCTTCCAAGGATTCATACTTTAAAGAAAAATTCTGTATAGCTGATATATATTTTGGTACAAGTTTTAGAAGATGTGTGCGTTTACTGGTCCTATAATCTGAGTCATTATTTTGCAATTATTGTTGAATTAAGGGAAATTTATTAAATAGTGTTGTATTGGTTAACAATTTAGTATCTTAAAATAAACTAGGTATTGTTTCATAATGATATGTATTGTAAAAAAAAGATATGGTTTTCGGTGTAAATATATTTTGATATATTTTTTTTGTTATATTAAATTAGAATTTACTTAGTAGCAATCTCGCTCAAATTTCTTTAAGACTATATACATGAGTCATAGAAAATTGGATACATAACTTTATACATTGCATTGCGAGCCTGTAATTGTTTTGTTTAAACAATTCCTACAAGTAGTTGTTTACATACGAAAGTCATTATTTTATACTTTAACTTCTTGAGATCGTAGTGTAATTATCAATGTGTCCAGTAAATTTACTCATCGAAATTCGATTAATTCTTTTTAAGTAATGAAACTGACAGATTAACAAAAATTCTAAATAATGTACACTTATATAATAGCGCTGTATTGTTTTTATACGCCCCGATTTTAGTCGATGTATAAATTTTCGAGTTGGCGCTTTACTAGCAGTCTATTGAGTGATTGTTACAGTATTCTGTATCTTAGATTTTAGTTATAAATAATAACATGCAATAAATATTTTAACTTCATAAATGGAATTCCTTTAAAAAAAGTTTATATCCTCATGTAAACCTCAAATTTAAAGACATTTAAAAAATAAATATTCAATTTTATTTATTTTTAGCAGTTATAAAATGATAAGCTTCAATTTATTCAAGAAATAAAATTTAATTTATTCTTGAGCCTAGTTACATATTAGTATCATTATTTTAAGCAAATATTAGAATCTATTTTGAAACCTAATTAAATTTGAAATTGTGTAACTATCTTTCAACACCTGTGAAATTTTTTTAAAATATATACATATTATATATATTCTCAATTAACTGAATGAAACCTAATCACCGGGTCCTGACATCATCCATTGACGTCGTTGGTACAATATCAATTAATCAAATCACCTGTCTGAGTGGAGCGTGTGTAATTTGGTACCATAGGTATAATATTTTCATTAAAAGTTATTTCGTTTACATATATTTTTCATTAATAAGACAAGGATTTTCTTATTACTATACTAAAACAGTGAAGAAGTAAAGTCCATGATAATATCTTTCGCTAGTAGATACGTAATACAGATACGTGGGCGTGTTTTGTTGAGGCATGTATTTGGCATATCCCAATGGTTCTGAACGATATTTTTCTGGCTTCAAGTGGTTTCAATTTTTCATAAGAGTATTATTTGCTTTCATAACAAGTAAATACCAAGGAAAATGTTTAGAACGGTTGGAATTGTCACGTTAGATTAAGAGTAGTGGGGGACTCCAGAAAACCAATACTCGAAAAGCAAATAAAAATAAAATGTATATATACAAACTTTACTTAAAACCGGTCTATTTTGCACAGGCAGTCAGTATTGAAACGAGAAATAAAGCATTAAAAGGTGTTATAAAAATCACTCTGGACTCTCAGATAAAACAAGAACAATCACTTCACTGTCACTACACGCGCCATTAGAAGTAAAAATTGCTGCTTTTTCTTGATTATTTTTTTTTCAATTTTCTGCATTTAACAACCAATTTATAAATATGTAATTAAAATGGTACAGCGAGCCTACTTCTATGAGTTCCCAAAATAAAAAATAAGACGATTATAATCAACATTTTTTGTCGCATCTTATGCTGTTCTCGGGATATACTACTTCAACCTTAGTGCAAGGATCAAGCGCCTTGCAGTGCACGTACACCGGGCACCGCGCTGCATCATCATACTGAGAAGAAGTAAATTTAATGCATCTCATAAAGTTTGGAATATTGAGAGATACCAAGTATTATTTTGCAGACTGAAACATTTATTATACTGATAACTCAATATTTTTATGAAATATGCTTTTCATAGAGATTCTTCTTATGGTAACAGCATACTCAAATTTAATTAAAATTATCCATAAAATACCTGATTTGGGCTGAGAGTTAAACTAATGATATTGTTTAGCAATGCTTTGTTTTATACACAAATTGTATAAATTAAAAGGAGCGGTGACTACTGTATAGTGACCAGTTTCATAATTAACGTAGAATTGAGTCGCAACTAATTCTTTTCTCAACTAATATTTGAGAAAATAATCCTTGACTTTATATGTTACCGTTTTAAATTATTGCCGATAAATGTTGAGTACATCTCTTTTTTTGATATAAATAGACGACTCTAACAATATTTTCGTAACGAAATTATATTTGAATAATAAAAATATAGAAATTCAGAAGAGTTGAATCAAGAGAGAGTTTAAATATTCCCGATTGACTGGAAGAGATTGCTTATGTAACAATAAGTCAGCCAAAATTATATTTTAATATGTATATAAATAAATAAATGAACAAATATTAATATGGAATCTGTTAGTTAAGGATAGAGCTCTCATTAGTAGAATTCGCCAGATGTATGAAATAAATCACGCGATTTACGCTGAGTGATTACGCTGAATGATGACTATACTATCCAGCTAATACTGGAAAATATTACACAAATAGGCACGTTGTTGTGTAAAATTATTTTATTTTTTTGAAAAATAGAGCAATATATTGGATTTGAGATATATTTACGTATACGAGGTATGATAGACGCATGTGGGGTCAACAACATTAGAGGACAAGATCGCCAATTATATGACTAATTCAAACAGCGCAGGGAATCGTAGTCCTGTTACGTGGCATTTAGTTTTAATTTAATTTTCTTCCGCGTGCTTGTGGGTGATATAGTAATACTTTTCAAACAAAATCTCTTACTATCCATTCATGTGTTAAATTCGTTAATATTTAAATTTATGAATCATTTAGAAATACAAAATAATCAATATAGCTTTCTCATTCATTACATATTCTATTTCTATTTAAAAAAAAAGATTCGATTGCTTTTCTGCAAAAATATTTAACATTTTAGGAGATTTAAACGACTGAAATTTCAAGAAAATATATAATTATTAATTGTTTTTAATATTTTTCGGAGGTTCCTTACATATTTAGTACGCATTACATTTTTCCCATATATTCAAAAATGTTTTCCCAAATATTCATATTGAATAAAAAATTAATCAATTATTAACAGAAAAACAAGTTTTCTTTTAAATATCTATTAAACTTTTTACTTCTTTCGTAATTTTGACCTCAACAATTTCAGAAGGTGGGAGGAGGTTATTTTGTATATATTTCTAAAATCTCTAACTATCTTACATAAAACTCTAAAAAAATGGTATTGAATCTCGTTCATTCAAGTGACACTCCACACGAGACAGGAAATCGAAAAAAAAAAATTCCATTAATTTTTTTCAAAATTCCTCAAAAATTACATAAAAATATTTTTCAGTCTTAATAGTTTAGATTACGCAGGTTAATATTCTTTATTACTTAGACATTACGTCAAACGGTTTCTGAGAAATCGACTATGGCACAAATATTGATCGACGAATACGTGAATGGTATTAAAAGGTTTATTTTTGACTTTTAACAACATGGTTGATGTTGTTTGTCGATATATTTTGCATTGTGTAGTTGGGTAATTTCAATATTAATTAAAATTTTTCACTCTAAATTAGCACCACACACGCTAAAGTTATCAGAATATCTCGAATGACTGGCGCGATAAATTGTTTCTATTTTGAGTAAGGGAATTTTCGGAAAAATGGATGGCTGTGAGTTATTTTCACTTTGAACTTTTCTTTTCATCATATACTCATAGATTTTACATACATAACTCAAATTTCTTAAATAAAATACAATTTGGTTAAATCTGAATTATACTAGCACATTAAGAGTTTTGTATTTAGGCGTAATCATGTGAAAATATTTCAACCTCAATCTAACCTAATAAAAATCCCTTTCAAATATATTTGAATATTTGAAAGCGATTTTTTTGACGATTTTAAATTATAATTCGTCTCTGCATTTAGATGTTTCAGGGTAATAAGGAAAATTTAATTTCTTTTCATGACTATTAGTTTTACTCCTGAGATTTTTCTATTTCAAAAGAGAGGCACCCTTGTCCCTAGCGTATGGTTTGTCTTAGTTACTTCATTTTAAATGCGAAAAAGATGGTTAATGGTTTTTCACTCTGAGCTTTTACCTAGAAAGTATTATGTAGAGCTATGTCAAGACAATTTTACGACCTGTTTTCCGTTTTACAGCTGTGTTGTTAATCTAAATTTGTGTACGCAATATTTACTAATGTCTGTATATAAGGAAATGTAAAACTGGTTTTATAAACAAATTAATAAATCTATTTTACGGCGTATAGACAAATAAACCCGATCAATTTATATTAAGAATTATGAAACAATTTTGAGAAGCGATATTTCATGTACTATTAATTATTTATCTACTTTAATGTATCTAATTGATACATATGGCGGACTTATTGCTACAAGAGCAATCTCTTACAGCCAACCACACTATTAATTATACGAGTAACTCGTTAAAACTATAAGAATCATGAAGATTATTGTCTAGCTGCGAGTAGTATTCTCTCTGGTTATCACAGATAGTGTAAAATTGAGATGACCCAAAACAATTATTGCGTAAATCGAAGCTGAGAATTTAAATGTCCATGAAAATTAAAATTATATGTTCATAATGCTTTGATGTACCTACTTTACCCATACATTTTAGTAGTAAATAATTTGTATTCTGTGTATGTATCCCTCAGTAATTTGATAATAAATTATGTCTTACTGGAAGTACAAAGGAAATTTTTCCAGTTGAATAGTTTATTCCTTGGTATGGTTTTATCTTTAATATAATGATCAATTATCAATAATTACATAAAAAATATACTATGTAAATTTTAAATACATAATGAAAATGTAATATTCCATAAATCACAGTTGGGAGCTTGATATTGCACAAATTGCACATAAAACAACAAACCTATCGATTAATTTCATCACAATTTAATAATTTTAATTTTTTTAAATTAATTTTAAAACAAGCTAACAAAATCATTGAAAGCAAACGATAGTACGTATTTATTAATTTGCCCTTAGTCAAATATTCTCAGTGAGTTTGCTTAAATATTCAACCTATTTAATTGTGTAAGATGATTCAACTGCATACAGAATGATAATCTTAATTAATGAATGTTACGCAAACAAGTGGATAATGTCGTTTCTGCTTTTCGTAGAGGTAAATGGATTTCCGAGTTTTCAGATTAAGTGACAAGAGTAAGAAGATATTGAAAGAATTTAAATCTTATCGGCTCTGTTCATAGTTCTAATAGTTTTAAGTCACTCAAACTGAATATCTAATTGAAAAATGGAAGAAATATTCGAATATAGCTCGCCGAATTAATATAACAAGTATAATCCACGTATAAATCTGATTTCGTGACGCAGTCATGTCGGTTCGATTTTACGGATATAGTCAAACTGATCTAATATAGTTAGCATCCAGAGAAAGAGAGAAAGATATGAAAAACGAACTTATTGTTGCATCGACATCATTCATATATAAATGGACTAAATACCTCCATTACATACCCAGTATACGAAAACCTTCATCCTTATTCGATGTAGATGGGTATGTAACTAAGAAATGTCAAAGCAGACACAAGAATAGAAAAAAATGTCGGTATGAACAATAAGAGTTACCTATTCAAAGTTACTTTTTCTGCAAAAAATAAAAACTTAAAGCATAAGCTGTTTTGATTCTTCGGGCCGGAAACAAGTGTTCCAGCTTTCTCATTAACATTTAAGACAAAATTTACATAGACAAGATTCAAGATAAAACTTCTCCGTCGGCTATTATCCTTTGGTTTCAATTGTATACCTGTGTACTCCTATGTACAAAACATTAAAAAAACTGACAATTGAGGGTTGGATTTGCGCACAAAGACTTCCATAGCACCAAACAATACTACACTTGTAAGTTTGTATTTCTCAAAGACTCTTTCTGTGAAAAACAAAGTTAATGCTGCGGTCGGTAACAAAAATATCCCATATTTAAAAAACTAACCGACAAGCCAAGTCGCGATAAGTTCTAATGTACCACCTTTCTTTTCGATAGTTTTGAGCAACTGATTTACTATTATTGTAGAAATAGATAAAAATGGAAATAATTTGTTGATTTTTTACACTTATAAACCGAACCATTTCGTTGTATACTAAGTTAAAACCATATTTTTATTAGTATTAAGCCACGCCAGAAACTTGAATCTTCTTAGGTTGTCATTATCGAAGAGTTGACTACTTCGACAGTAACGTGTAAAACATTTCATCTTTGTCGCAAAGTCGTCAATATCGAGGTTTCTATGAAAGTCCGCACCATGTACTAAGGTACACTACGGATGTACGACAGCAACATAATTTTGAACTTCGTTTTAGAATTTGAATTTAATCCATAATTGCAAAGAAAAAATACTCATTATTTCACAGTATTCCACCTTATGTTTGAAATATAAGGTTATGTTAAAATATATTATTTTTAAATTATGAATACTGCCATCAATTGGATATGGTTTTTCACTTTTAATTTGATATACTTATCGCCAACTGCAGGCACTTTTCCGAAATACAACGTCATAGGGGGTGAAAAGGGATGGTTAAATTTGTAAAGGAAAATATAGTATATGGTAATTTTTACTTTAAACTTGGTTACTGTGTGTCTTCAATACAAATAATGTAACGTATGCCTTAGAATTTTCCTAAATTCAACCCCTAAGGGGGTAAAAAGTAGAGGCTAATTTTTTATAGAAAAAATTGTTTTGGTAATGTTTACTTAAAATTTTGTATTAATATTTTCAATACAAATAATGTAACAAGTATTTAAGAATTTTGCGAGATTCAATCTCTAATAGGATGAAAACTGGTAGCTAAGTTTATAAGAGAAAAACATTTCTATGAAATTTTTACGTGCCACTATGTTTATTGGCTGTACTCGAGGAGGAGGGAAGAATCTGTTGTCATGTCGCTAATACCGCCAATACCTTATTTTTATGTTTTTTAATTCAAGCGACTACAGTTTCACCTTAGAGTGTGTTTCGCAACGTTGATTAATAAATATTAGGTCCAGTTATAAAATGTGATATGCATTGACTTATATGAATAAACAATAGTGTTAACAACATACAACTAAGCATTAATTTAATAAAAATGAAACCGACTTTTTATTTTATATTTTAAACTAAAAAATCGATTTTTATTAAATTTTCATTATTCTCTAAGTTGAAATATACGTAAGCCGATAAAAACAGAATAATTGTAATCTGATTAGAAGTTTCTGAAAAATAAGTAAGAAAACATACAGAATTCATAAATTTTTGAAATTATATGCATTTGTTAAGAAGCCTTAAAACACTAACATATTTAATAATATTAAATACATTTTCGCTCAAATTGTAAACCTCCTTTTTGAAATTAATTAAACATTTGGCTGAAATTTAGAAAACGAATAGTCTACGCAAGCGAAGCCGCGGGCAAAAAGTACCCATGGTACTTAGTAAATCATGCATTACATCCATAACCTGCTATAAAGTTTTCTTGAAATTTAAAAATATTTTTCTTATAATAAAAAAAATGTAATATCAATTACGTGCTCTAATTGGCTTTATAGTTGCATTTAATTTTATTATATTGACACTATACTCTCAATCCCTTTTTTATTTTATAATATTTTTATAAGATATGTAATATTCTACTATGAAATAGATATGGCAAGAACTTTCGCCATGCCGATCGGATTTTAATTTTTCGGAAAGTAGTGTTCTTCGCAGTTAATGTATTATGGCACCAATAAAAGTATTACATTGACGGACCGACAGGGTAATTAATATTAGCTTTTCAATTATCACATAAATGATTTGTATGTATATACTTCTATACAAGTGCTTGGCGGCGAGATACACTTCAATTTTATTCGTGTCTGCTAATTGTAATTTTACTTTTTTTTTAATTTGTATATTGTTAGTGTTTCCGTTTATAATTAAAAATGAATTAATATTCTTTTGGGGTTATTATTTTTATTTTAAGCATTAGATTCTTTGTTTATATTTTTTTAAAATCTAATTATTATTTTGATATAAAAAGGTAGACACTTTGTTTCTAGGTTTAAATTTAATTATACCACACATTGTGATGAGATTTGGAAAGTTGAACTTGTTTTAGGAAACTTTTATTACTATATATAAATTCTTCATATAAAAGAAGTACCTGTTATCACTATATATTTTACCTATTACCCTGCTATAAGGAAGCACATTCATTTTTTTTTATTTCTGCGGCTAATAAAGCAGTCAGACATTATGTTAGTATTATCTGAATGGATGTCCATGTAAACTTTCATTTACTTTATTTACTTTTCTGTATAGTTATTCGTGATATTACTGAACACCAACTGGATATACGCTTTTAAATTTATTTGTGATTTCGATAAATTAATAATAGAAAAATTTGTAATAGTAATAAAAATACAAATAAATCTATAGGTCCCATACCAGTTTGCAGCCACTCTTATATATAGTAACGTAATCATGCCGTTTTCCAATGAATGATTTTATGTGTATAATGTAATACTCAGAGCGTTTCGCTGTTTTTTTTTTTAATTTTGTTGGTAACCGTTTGGGAGGAAACCACCATTCTGCGGATCGTCTCTTTATTTCAGGTTCATAAAAGTATACGGAGGAAGCATTCATTGAAATGAAGTAAATTAAAGAAAATTCAATGCTCTACAAAAAATTATTTAATGTTGTTAACAGTTCCTGGCGTATTCATCTTTGAAGTTTTTGGGGAGATGGCAGATTTAGCAAAACTTCTCAGATCGCGCTGACTTGGCAAATTTCTCAAGACATAATCCTTAAAAATATTGTTAAAAAAAATTCATTAAAGAGACCATGAAATATAAACCTACCTTTTTGATGTAGTAAATGAACTTTACTTGATGAAATAAAATTTACTTCATGAAACCTAATTTGAGAGAAAATACCCTAATCGGAATGTTAGATTATCAAAATATTGTTCTGATATTTTTTCTAGGGAAATTTCTTATTGCGCACCCCAGTATTAAAAAACCGGGAAACACAAATCGAGAGCAACACGGTCGATTAACCTGACATACCATCACTGGTCGCGCATATCTGTAAGCTTTTTGCCGTTTTCGCTTCTTGTTTGTTATGTATGCATTTCGATCATTCATATCTGCGCAAAACAATAACTTGTAACTTGTGACATGTGACTTGATCTTTCAGGGATTGGAATCTTTTTTTTATTCGCTTTTATTATGTTATTTCATATGACTGTCTAATTTTATACCTCGCCTTGTGTTACTACCTTTTAAACTATGTTTATTTTCTGCAATGGGCACGAAATATAATAAATTTAACTTCTTTTGCGCGTCCTCCTTATAAATATTACTTCTAGAAAACTATTTTTAATTATCCTCTAAATATTATCATACATTTACATTGTCATTTCTGTTTTGGTCCTTTGTGTGATATTGTTATATTTCATGAAAATAAAATCACAAAAAGTGAACAGGATTAACTACACCAATACGGTGAAGAAAAAATACTAACTTTGTTAATATATTTGTTTACATTTATTATTCAGGAATTTGTGAAAAAGAACAAAGTTTTTCTAACCACGGAAACTATAAATTCATGAGTGGTTTAAGGTTTTTCAATGATGTCTTATAAGTTTCCTATTTTTTGTGTTGAGTTGGGCTAATAGATAAAATGAAATTACATTCATAAGATAAAATGTAAGTATTTTAATTTTTAATGACTTTTGAAGCATGATTGAAAGGAGTATCCCTCTGTTTTAGAATGAACCTTGATTCTCGGCTACATAGAATATGTCCGTGTGAATCCGCCTTTCCAATTTATTCTGTCTTACGGTGTATTTTATGAATCAGCGACAACTTGTAAAGACTTAGTAAGCCTTTAAAATTATTTGAAAATTCGGTAGGGGGCCTTTCCAATTGTTATTCGTGTTGCTATGTTTGTATGTGTAATTTATACTTCATTTGAAATTTTGTTTTACAAATTATCAGCACAATATTTACTTTTAATTATTTAAACTGATTTATATTACTTTAAATGAGGCTTACTTACAAATTTTTTAGAATATGGACGCATGTAATAATTTTAATTTTTTTGTGTTTAATAACGTATTACGTAACCTGTATAATTAATAACTAAAAACATTGATTGAGCTTCCGTTGCAAATATTCCGTACCTAGTTAAATTAAATTTACATACATCTTATTAAAAAATATTTCATATTTTTTAGTTTGAAAGGCGTGATATATATAAAAGATATTTATATCATATTTATAGATTTTTAATTAATGTGGTACTGCATGATATTACACCATAAATTATTTTATATCTAATTACCTGGATCAGAGTGAAGACAAATAACTAAAAATTCCCGCCTCTAGGAGCTTCCTCAATGTGTTGAAGGCATCGCTCTTATAGTGTATTTTTATTAAAAAGATTTTTTTTTGGCTTATAAAGAGTCGTACGTGTATGAATAACTTTATTTTGATCCATCTCATATTTACACTCTATATCCTTTACAAAGAATGAGGGAAAGTTGTGAAAAGGTATGGGAGACTACTTATCTGTGTACTTATCTTTTCCACGAAAATATTTTTGGTAACACATTTAGGTTATTGAATTAAACGTATGGTGATGATATCTAGATATACTACCAAGTATATGTTATTTTAGTCTAAAATTCCATAAGATAAGAAAAACTGATAACTTATAAATCGTTTGATTATCTACGTAATAAAATTGCTTAAAAAATACCGCGAGACCGCATTAAAATAACTTGACATCCCTTTTTGTTCAAAAATATATTCAAATTCCATATAATTACGTGATAGGACCATCGAATCTTGACAAATTAGTTTTGTGCATAACCAAACATCTTAGTTACAATTCATTGATAAGCTTTTATCAATCTGATTACACGGATGAGGGAGAAGATAAATAACTAAGAATTCGCGCCTCCAGGAACTTCCCATATATGTTGAAACTATCGCTCTTATAGTGTATTTTCATTGAAAAAATTTGTTTTTTGTTATTTTTCCTAGCTTATAAAGGGTCATATGAATATGGATAGCTTTACTTTGATACCCATATCATATTGACACTCTATTTCCTTTTGGAAGAATAAGGAAAAGTTGGGAAAAGGTTTGGGAGACAGAGATACGTTTGACGTTCAGGATTATAATTACTGAGAGTACGTCCAACTTATATCTTGCACTTCCAGGTTCTTCACTATAAGAGTTGGCACAACAAGTCATACTTTCGAGCGACTTGACCAACCCATAGCCATTAAAATTTCGTCACTCTCTTGAAAATGTCAGCAAATTTGTTTTGTCTTCAAAGTCATTTATTTGCCTTTCGATCAATTAAGGAGATCCTTACCAGCATCCTCTTTATCACGCTTTAAGTAACAAGTATTGCAGGACGGTTTCTATTATTACCCAAGTTTCGGCTCCATACAAGTTGTATGCACTAACTGAAAATGCATGCTTTCAATGGGTGCTTGATGGTCACTTTGAAAGCGAATTTGAGTTTTGAGAAGGCTATCCAATCTGACCTTATGCATCTATCCACTTTGATTCTGGTTTCTTCCTTTTTATCCATTCATAGTTGTTGGTCCAAGTACACATTTGTATCTACAAACTTGATTACAGTACCGCCATATTCACGGTGAGGTTTTCGACTTCGAGACATGTTTTGTTCAGGTTAATTTCGAATCTTGTCGACAACAATGTTTCGTGGATCATAGTCCGTAGTTCATTTGGATTATTAGCAATAATACCATCTAGTTTGAAAATCAAGTTATTTTCACATCAATAATAAAGGTTTTATGGTACATCTAGTACCATAAGACCTTTATTTTTTCAATTTAAATTGAAAAATGAGGATACATGCACGATTTTATTATTCTTTTAACCATAGTTTTCTAACTTGTTAATAAATTCTCGGACTAAATATCATTTTTGAATATCAACTACAATTTATTTGGGCTTATAATTTACAGTCGATTAGGCAACGAGTAGCTTTTATAGGGTAAACATCTATAATATCGATGTCTTCTACTGCTTTCATGTTGAAAATTTTACTTCTTGATGGTAACTTGCGGATTTTTAATTTTTTTTTATTTCAATTTATTTATACTTAACTTTTGTCATTGTTTCAGATTAGTTTACCCAAAGTAATAGCAGTAAATATGTTACAAATACTTCATACCTTTTTTTTGGTAGAATTCTCACCATTTGAAAAAAATTTAATACAAAATTATGAGGTCTATTTACCTTTCCTACAATATTTGTTACTTTAACTTTTGTATACGCATTTTCAACTCAGTCATATTTTTGTACCTTCTCTTCAATTCTATTATGTTCTGAAAGCTTTCATACTCTTTCTGCTTGTAAAATAAAGTGGACCCTTTTTATTCCGGTGCGTAAATATAAATATTCTAGAATTTCCTAAAATTGTTCCCTTCTTTGCTTTTTGTTTTCTTTCAGTATTTGGTCGATCGTCCCTTTATGGTGTAAAAGGAATATAAAATTTTAGTAGTACTTGGTGTGATATGTCAGATATAGGTTGACGGGTCAGTTAGTTTAGTGACAAATTTTAAGATTGATTTTTAGCTCTTATGATTTTCGATAGATTCTCGACTCTGGTGAGTCGAAGTCGACGGTTTACGTGGCTTAGTAACAATTGATTTCAGAGGCCCAGTGACAGATGGATAAAATTGCCTTGCGTTATATAATGTTTACCTGAACAGTTGTCCAAGTTCTTTTCTTGTAATTCCATATTCTACTAATCTATAACTATATTAATTTTAGCGGAAACTTTTGAATACTATTGATTCATCCGAATAGAAGCTTAGAATATATTCATGCAGACGCGCCTCTTCTTTTGATGCCCGAAACAACCGAATAGTTTAAAAAAATCAAAATAGTGGAATGTGGACAATTTATAAATAACAAAATATTTATCACCTACATTATCGAAAGAATTTTTAATGACTATTCAAATAAAAATCATAAATTATACGTAATAAAACTATATTTAATATACACAAAAACTTTGACAAAAAGTTGCTCAGGGCGCACGAAATAACCAAGCTGCGTGTTCTGTCAATTATATTTAGCAGTACAAGAGCCGAATTTTATTGACAAAATAATAATCCCCTGCGGTTACAAATAGAATGCCAGAACGCTATGTGGTTAATTCATGAAGGTCAATGAATTTGTATAAATACGACCGGTATACAAAGCAATGTCAGTCTTTTTACTTTATTGTTTAATTTTTTTTTCTTTTTTTTTTGGACCATCAGGCCTTGGAAATATAAAATTAATGACATAAATTTATTTCCTAAATCAGAAGACATCAAAGAGATCCATACCCGGGTATTCGTTAATTGCCTGACTTCATAAATTAGCATTAAGTTTTTGAAATAATTATTTAAGTTTTCCAAGTACTTAAAATTTTCAGTTTCAATTTCTAGTGTGAAAGATATACATATCTCCATAATTTTTTGTTTTTCATTTTCTTCAGAATTTTTTGGATTTTGTCCAATATTTTTCTATTTATGTTAGAGGATAGACGTTATTACTGGAAATGATACAGAATCAATTTGTTTTTAATTTACTTGGATACCTAAATGCCATGCAATTTTTGAATTAAGTTCTATTTCAAAAATTGCATGGCAAATAAAAACATAAAAAACAGCTCTATTTAACAAAACATGTATGAAATTACTGCGGCACAACAACACTTATTACTAATTCAACAAGTATTGTTCATTATCTCTTAAACGAGTACAAACACAGATTCATTTCTTCACTGACACGTAAATCAAAAAGTAATTACTTTAAACAAAAATAAATATCTAAAACATTTAACTACAATCAAACTTTATCTTTGGACTTACATAACAGACAATCAATTTGTAAAATAATCAGTCATCAATATACGATATCAAAAAACGCAGTGATTTGATCACCGAAAGACTTACTTAAAACTAATTTATTTTAATCAGACTTTTATTTATTTTATTTTGATCTTTATCGGTTGTCACTTAATAACGTCTACTTATGTACTTACTCAAAAATATTCAGACTTTCTTCGTAATCATAAATTATTAAGTACATTATAAAAACTAGAAGTAGTACACTCATACTGAAAAATTATTCTATAGCTAGTGCATTTTTATAATAAGAATCAACGTAACTTTATAATTAACAGTGAAATTGTTACCCCATTATTCTTGCGAGATTTTCAGATCATAGAACTTCATTCTTTTTAGCTGTTCTTATCAATGTAACGTATTGTTGTGGACAGTGTATCGGCCCTGAGTTAGTTTATCGTTTGATTTTTTTCTTAATAACGCTATGCGCGTTATCTCCCTTATTTTGTACATGACAACGAATCAAACATTTATGAGTAATTGAGTGTACACTCATGGCTGAAACGGAAAAAATATAGGCTGAGAGCAGATATTTATTTTTTTGTTGACCACAATAGTTGTCGCTGTAAAATATTATATCCAGATCGGTATCTAATGCCTTTTTCTCAACTAGCATTTGTATATAATACAGCACACAAGATCCTATTTCCACAGCACTGGGTTTGCCTTCAATTTTGTCCTAAAAGAATGAAAATACATCCTTAGCATATACGTCACTTATAGTAAAATTTAGGCTATTAATCCTCTGATCTCTGATCTGATTTATAATCAAATAAGGATGCTTGACCTTTTGAAATTTGCGTCATAGCTTGCAGATCGTAAACAGCGACAATTATATGTAACCTATTTCTTGCCAGCTTCCTTTTCTAATGTGAACTGTATTTTCTCTTTCAAATGTTGCTCATATTGAATTGTTATATGTTTCGCAAAGGTCACACGCATCTTTTCTCGTGATGTAAAAGGAAATATTAAATTGTATATTAAAGATACGACTGAAGATTGATGATGAAGCAAATGGTAAATTATCGTTTTTATAATCTCAGTAAAGATCCGCAAGTGATTTTTCGCTTGCAATAAATTCTCTTGTTTATTGTGTTCTGAGGTAATGAGATTCTATTCTAGGGATAGAGTATATAACAGTGATGACAATTTCCTTTATTTCATTATCTATTCTCGAGTGCTGTCCGTGTTTGCCCCCTTTGTCATCTTCTTAGGTCACTTATAATTAGGGTAGCTTTGAAAAACGTCTTGCAGACTCTAATAAGTTTGCCGTCAACCTCAAGGAAAAATGCACAATTTATTGAGCTAAAATTTTGGTTATTGCTATATCTATATTTAGGCCTAAAGTATTATATGTGTCGTACGATAAACTCTCTCTGCCTTTGAAAGTCGCCTAATTCCTAAAAATTATCGAACAAAGTTTTGCATAATATTTCACTTATTTTTTTTCTTGCATTTCAATTTGTATTTGTCGTTACATGGAGGCTTGACCGTTCTTTCAAGAACACTTTTTTTGGTTGGACTTACCTAAGCTTTCTTAAAATTTAAGGCCTAGGCGGCAAGGTTTCTTGCTCTTTTCTCGCATCTATGAAGGCCATCAGTTACAGCAGTTTGATTTATGGTCGGTTGAGATGTCGAAGCTTCAGGATCGTTGTCTGAAAGATTGGCAGTATCTGGTACGGCAGATGGCACAGATTTATTACCTATTTCTGTGTCACTGTTGCTTGTGAAGCTGAGGGAGGGATGTCCGATGATGAGCTAGAACTTGAAAACGTTGAACTGGAGGAAAGAGATATTTTTCTTGAATTTATGAGAAGTGAAAGGCGAGTTTCATCTTTGGTAAGTAACTTGAAAGGCGAATCCACATCCGAGTCATCGAAAGCGCTACCATCACTGTTAACCGGTGAAATATAGTACGATGGTCTCACCTGGGTACTTGTAATGGTTTTGGGTTATTTTCTAACTCTACATTGTGATTTGCTAAGATTTATTTCATCACTTTAGTGCTCGTTGAAGTTGTTGCTGAGTTTTCTTGAGGCTCCAACTCCATATCATTGCACTCAGGTTCATTTGAGTTAGCCGCCATGACCTTTTCTAGAAACAGCAGGCCACGACCTTTCATCTTCTATAAAAAAATCATTAATTTGAATAAATTCAAAAATACTACACTAACTCAAAATAAACTTGTAAATGAAAGAAGTCATTTAGCTTTTATTTTTTTTTAATCACTGTCAAAAATACAACATGATACTAAATATGCCAAAAAAAAGCAATAGCTTCTATAGTTTAAGAATAAGATCGAATTTTAATTTAACCAGCAATACTGGACCATCTCAAATATTATAAAATCATTTCAACAGCAATAAATAATTTTCAATTAGTAACATAAAAATTACTTATATTTGTAAATGAATACTGGAGTGAGTATACATTGTCAGAGGAACGCCCAAAAATAAAACAGGTTTGATCAAAAAGACTAGATAAACTAAAAATAATTCACGATATGCGAGTGTGGTTAATCACGAATACAAAACTAACTCGAAATAATTCAGTCTTTGTGCGTATGAATTGCACCCATCCGTTCGGCTGACATGTCGCAACTGCGGTGATGCGTTACTGATGTTAGTGCAGGGTGTGCGCGGAGCGCTCAGTAATATTGACGTACAGCATTATATACATTTTACTAATAGATATTTTTATGTGAATGTCTTTGGAGTTGATGTAGTGTTCAACGCAGATTCCTATAATAATAATAACTCGATTTTGGATTATTTGGAGTTGTGCTACTCTTTATATGAGTGTGCGATAAGTTAGAGATACCTAATACAATATTTTATATAAATGTACTATAAATATATAATATAAAGTAAAAATAATTTGTAATATAAGAGACTACCTCTTATATTACAAATTGCTGAACTTTTTTCATCGCTTTTTTTCTTGATTTTATTTTGGGCATATTTACTGTAATAATATAGGTAAAAGAAAATTGATCCCAAGAAATTAACAATATGAGGGCAGGTTGAGAAACTTAAAAAGAAGCGAAATATTAATCTCAACCTTTTTGCCAAATTATATTACAAAGGATGATTAACTTCGTGACCTTCGATGTTCGACTTTTTTCCCAATGTCTACACGCAATATTTAATTTGTAATCTGCAATATCTATTGCTCTAATTGCTATAAGATAAATAATGTATATAGAAAATAAATGAAATAGTTTTTTTTTATTCAAGTGAAAGGTCCTATTTTATCATTATATATTTGTTCTGTATTCAATACTTTTTTTAAACATTTTATTAATATTTCGTAGTCAACGTTTTATTAATATTTTGTTACACCTACACATACATTAAATATATTTAACTATGTAAGTACTAAATATTCATTAGTTTTTACGGTTCCTCGACAATAGCGAATAAAAACTTTGCTTGCTTCAGTTATTTTCTTCTGCTAAATTCATGTAAATTGTATTTGCGGTCATATTACTGTATCTCGCATCAAGTTTGGACTTATGTTAGACCAGCTAGTAAATTAGCCATATATATATATATATATATATATATATATATATATATATATATATAAATATATATATATATATTATAACTTTACAAAAGCGGTGCTATCGTTTATGAATGTAGTTCTTGTAATCTACATACTGGGAACATATCCCAGGGTACCCCTATCTAACTATTTTATAAGCCGTTAGATACCCATAACCAAGCCGCAAATGCGCTACTTAATTTCTAAAGGATTAGCTTGAACGGCATCGACTAGCAAGAAATGGCATCAAAATTTAAAGCAGACAACTTTTTGTGTGTTAAATGACATTTAAGTTGTGATAACATAGCATAAACAAATGTTGATTGATGTAACGTCTTTATTGTTTTCCTTACTGCGTATTTCAAATGACTTGTTAAAATCGGCAAACCATAAATCAATATTTTACGTGTTAACATTTTGTAAGTTAAACAAGTTTTATATTATTTAAATATGAATGGAATAAATCTTTATAAAGATTTATATTAATTAAATATGAATGGAATAAATCTGCCATTTGTACCAATTGTGTAAAAGTCTGCATATAAAATCTTACCTGGTTAAAAATATCTCACTTATAATACATATATTCTAATATTATCTAAAGCAATATTTATTAATTTAATGGAAATTTTGATATTCTTCCAAACATCTAAGCCTAATTAGCAAACATAAGGCTGTTTAATTATTAACGGCCTCTTTATATACTTAGTCAATATTTGCACGTAAGGACAAACGTCTGTATAATTGTTAACAATTTGAAAGATAATATTTATTTACCATTACAGACCCACTGCTATATCAATTGATTATGTGGTAATTAACGTTTATAAAAACTGTTATAGTAACCGTTTTAACGACGAAAAAAGAAGAATAAAGTAAGCAAATGCGATACTGTAACGTTATGAAAAATTACAGAAAATATTGAGGAACTAATTAAATGGCTGAGTCAAGGCGATTAACACCTAGTCTATGTCTCTCAATAGATAACTGTCGATACATTAAAATCGATTCAAGCTAATTTGATCAATTTAAATCAAACAGCTCGAAAACATATGTATTTACATTTATGCAAAGATGTAAACAGTTTGTACCTGCTTACAATATTATATTTAGATAGTTACAGCAAGGGAAGTAGAATACGAGAAAAGAGAATGCTGTATTCGCGAATTATATTAATGGCAGCATGAAATTTGCATTAATGGAAGCTTATTTTTATTGCATTATTTCCAAAAAATAATTTAATTATTCACACTGTAAACATATTGCGTAGTAGGAGAGTATCTTTCACATGCGCAAAAATATAGTAAATTGCTCAAAAGCTATGATATTTAAAATCATCTTTCCGGTAAATTTTTGGTAATTTTTTAGTAACTTTCTTTTTGTATTTTAAACTGTAGCAGTTTCGTAGAGTCAACATACTTTTGTAGAAATTTTCAACAACATCTCCTGAAATTTATTATTAAAACTTAAAAAACGTTGTTTTGGAATCATTACAACATCCTTTTTTTCAAGGAATGCCTTACACGACATATTAAATAAAAATCTATTAATTGGTCTATGGTACAATAATTATCTTTCAATTCCTATGATAGACAGACAAATGATATTCCAAAAGTACTTCCTTTTGAGGTACGGAAACTTAAAAAGCAATTTATTTACTATTTTCTTTCCCATACCGCCTCTCAGTTGAAACTGAGTGTTGGATTACCAAAAAAATAAAAGGACAAAAAAGACAATTGTGACAAAAAACAGAAATTGTACGATAGTGATATAAATAATATCCTCATAACATCGATCGACAATACACCGTCAGCAACCTCACAAATATATATGAACTAATAAATGGCACGAATAAGATTTCAGAATTGATTACCATCACGACACAAAATTAATCATCGCAAGTATGTTGAAACGGGGACCACCAAAGAATAAGTGTCTATGCTCTATATAAATAAAATGACATATAGATCCGCACATTTGCAGGATTCAGTGGTATAGGTTTCATCAATCCGAATATTGTGGGATTATGTACAAAATTATGTTATATATTTCATTTTAGTTATAAGGCGTGTTTAAATGTTTCACGTGTATTTCTAATTGATGATATAATATATGTTGAACCCTGTACAGGAATCACGGGAACTAACTTCGGATATATTTTATTTTGCGATAATTCTCAGAAAGTTAACACTCACCGGAAGTACTAAAAGTCTTTGTGATTCTCATTGTGATCATCATAATTATATCAATATTTAGCCTATTTTTCTAAGTTTATATTTCACAATTTACGGCTATGGCTTTCCAACCTTTTAAATTTGGGAAATAGGCCTGTTAAAATATTTTTAACCTAATGTACACTCCATACTTCATTGAAATATTCTCTCCTATATATATATATGGTATATATAGTGTATATATATATATATATATATATATATATATATATATATATATATATATATATGTCCCCTATAATAAAAACACTATATTTATTCAACCGTAGGTTTGAAAAATGTGTAGAAATGATTAGCATTTGGATAGAACTTTCAGGTAAAATTACAATTTCGGTTAACTTGCGTAAAAAATTACAAAAGATATAAACAATTGCAACATTATAGTGTGTGGATTCACTTGACTGCTTTATTTGTCGTTCGGTAACGAAAGAGACGAGAATGTTCCGCTTCGCTTTGTAACAATTGTTATTAACTTAATATATGTATTATATCCAATAAATTGTGAGATCAGTAAGTAATTTTTTGATAAATAAATTAAATTATAACAATAGTAGAGGATTATACTCAAGTGAAGTGTGTTAATTATTAGAAGTTACAGTTTTTTTATTGTTCATTCCGTTCCCTTATTACATTTAAGTAAAATGACTTAGTAAAAGTTTCTTGTTACATATAAAAATAAAATGAAAAAAGAATCTAATTCTAACAGTAATACAAAGAACTAGACTGACGCAGAAGATATACGTATATGCCTAGTCGGATTGGGTTTTAAAATTGCATAATTTATTTAATTAAATTAATTACATTAACTGATAAAAATGGGTAGTAATGGTTATAATTCCAATACTAAGAATAATAAGTTTGTGTTAAGCTATCTGATATACGGTCATGTTAATTTACTCTAAAGTAATAATGTCTGAGTTCAGAAAATTATATTTTCATTCAAAATATTCAAGGTTGGATAACACTTTCAGAAATACACTAATCTTTATTCATATTAACTAACCGAAAGCGAGACTTTTCTACAAAACTTTGATTCATAGCATAATAGGTAACAAATGGCATTTCAAAATAATAATTACATTCGAAAATAAACGTTTTTGAAATAAACAAATTTCAACTAAAATTTGTTTGGTAAATGAAAGAACAACTTTATATGTAATTATAATTAATTAAAATATAATATCCGCTAGTTTGCAAAATTTAAACGTGTTAAACGACAATAGGAATATTTTTAAAAAATGCTTCAAGTGTTTTTGATTTTCTTATATAACTTATTACTATAAAGCATAATTGTTTTTGTGCGTAAACCGGAATTTATAATTAATTTATTACATTAATTTATTACACATTAATTTATTTTAGCATTTCATTTTTGTCTCTTGGAGCCATAGAGAAACCTTCGAAATTCATTCAGAAGTAATACATATTAGATTTATGAATTATATTCCCAATGTATGATGAATCTTCATCACACATAGTGGTCACGTTTGTATTTTTGACTCGCTAATAATTTAGTTTACTCCGCAGATAGTGCTGATTTTAATATAAGTGTTAAAAACTAAACTCCCAATTATCAAACATATATTTATATCTTAAATTATTCGTTTGTTTAATAACCTTTGCAATGGTATTATAGTAAATTTAAATATGTTAATCATTTGAAGACCAATAACAAATTTAAGTTGCATTTTTTATTTCTATCACATCTCGTTGTTTTAATTTGTAGATTAACAATAGATAAACCATGTCGGAAATAATATTTAGATATATAATTCTCTAAAGTTAAATATATTTTTACATGTAAAGTAACTTGAACTCCAATATGATATTATGTTGTCATTTCAATGTTATTTTTGTATTCTACCCGTACTTACTCAAGATTTTCTTTTCCTATTCGATATCTAGTTCGTGTGCAGCTCTTATTGAAGTTGTCAAAGTAAAGACTTAGATCTTTAGAAGAAAGTTTTCTATTTGAATTTTAGATGAACACAAGAATAGAATTTTATGAAATATTTCATATTTCCAGAATAAATTGGACTTAACCGAAAAATGGCAATCGAATGTTCTATGAAACCTAGGAAAATATTTTTTATAGATTTGAATTATTAAATAGACTTTGATAGCTTAGTTAGATAGCGTTTACACTAAACACTTCTCATGTTAACGGTTAACAGAACATGCCGAATGTTAAAACTTTCAATATTGCTATCCAAAACTTATGATTTTTTAATTGAGTCCCTTTTGTTCTGAGAGTACCGAATTCAATCTCACCGATTGTCTATTTTTATGTTGTGGAATAGTTTTCTAATTTTTTTTAATGTACCGACTACAATCTGGTAATACTGCATCTCACATAAGTTAACATTTTTCCAAAATCAACGTATTATTTTTAAAACTTACGTAGTATCATTTTTATTCTTCTACTGTTCTGAACATGAAATTGAAGAGAATATTGTCGAAAATATTTATTATACGTTTCACGTTAATTAAAGTACAATTGTAAATCATGACTACAATTACAAGAGAAAATTAAAAATTTTTAAAAGGTTTCGCTTTTCAATAAACTTTTTCCTTTTAATTTTATTTTAATTTATTTATTTTCGATTATATTCCTTTATTATACCTCAGCGTACAGCGGTTTTTATTTTATACATTATATATATTTCAGTTCATTCGCGTACGGAAGCGTTCGTTGACGTGAGTAGGATAGCTCCCGTATAATTTAAAATATTATATAAAAGTTTAAAAGAGTTTTCTTTGGAGTAGCAATGCATTTTTAGTCTGTAGAGGTGATACTAAATCAAATAGTGTAAAAGTGGTGATAATTTCCATACTAAAAAATCAGTTGCTAACGAATTGAAAAAAAACTTAAAATGTCATGCAATTTCTGTGAAAACAAACAGGATAGAAATATCAGTATAATGATCAAAAATATACGTAATTCCTTCAGCTCAAGAGATATTATAAATAATCTAAAAGCTCAGGGATTGGAAGCACTGAATGCTACAGCTAAATTAAAATGAATAATAAAAGACCCATTAGATATGTTTACTGTTGCGTTTAAGAAGAATACGGATATAAATAAAATATACAGCGCTAAAAAAATTGTAATGCAACGAGTGCATTACAGCAGAGTGCACTGTCGAACTAATTAAAGGCAATAAATTAATACCGTAGTGTAAAACCTGCCAATCATTTGGTCACACTAAAAACTATGTAACAAGGCAACTAGATGTGTTAAACACGCTGGATATCATCTTACGGCTAATCGTGGTAAATCAAGAAATATGCAGCCAAAATACTGTCACTGTGAATGTCTACTCAGATTAAGGTCACAAAAGCACAAAAATCGGGAAGAATATACAGTCAAGCTGTTTCTGATAATATCCCTGTAACTAAGAAAACACGAAGTAATCATAATATGTTATTGAAAATTATGCAGATACTAAAAGGTTAAAACCTGTGAATAGAAATAAAAATTGAGAATAGAAATAAAGTCATAGGAAACTAACAATGACTTCCTCACGAATTGTGAAATGGAATGTAAATGGATTGTTACAGCGCCAACACGAAATGCAAGCAATCCTGTGCACAGGTAATATTGACATATGTTTTACATCAGAAACACATTTTACTAAAGAGTCGTTTATTAGATTTAAAAAGTACTTAACTTTTAAATTCATCCTGCTAACACGGCTCATGGAGATAGTTCTGTTATTATCAAAAAACTGTATCAAACACTCTGAAGGAAAAAATCCAAGCTACAATTGTAACGGCAACAACAACTAAACAAAAACTCGCCGTAAATACAATATATTGCCCATCTAGATATGATATTTATGCAAATGAATACATCACACTTTTCAAAAAAATAAAGTGTCGCTTCATCATTGGAGGTGACTTCAACGCTAAACACTCCTATGGGGGCTCAAGACTAATCACTATTAAGGGACGAGAGTCATACAGAGCTACTGTTAGTTATGACTGCTAATTTATATTAACGGACAAACCAACGCATTGGCTCACAGAACCTAATAAAATCCAGACATAATATATTTTTTGTTGTTAAAAATATATCATAAAATTATTTTAAAATTAAAGAGGGACTTGATATGAATTCTGATCCTTCTCCAATTCACCTAACAGTTTGTGATAAAATTATTTTGAAAGAACAAACACTAACTTTCAGTAACAAATAAAGAGATTGGAATTATTGGATTATTTAATAGAAAATGAAATCAATCCGATGGTATCGATAAAGACTATTGATCAATTGGGAAAAGAATTAAATGCCTTTACCGCAAATATTCAAGAAGCTGCCTGGAATAGTTATCAACAAAAAATTAAAAGTTCTTAATTATCCGAAGGAAATCAGAGAGCTAATATCAGAAAAAACAGAACTTAGAAGAAAGTGGCAGCAATAAAGAAGCCCGTATGATAATACTTAAAAGAGCTACAGAAATTAAAAATAACAAATAATTATCAATTAACGAATTTCTCACAGAACTAACTGCATATAGCAGTGCTTAAGTACCCCCTATCAAAAAAAACTGATGGAAAATTGGCTCTAGAAAAAGCAAACGTGTTTGCTCAATATCTTGAAGCAAGATTTTATCCAAATGATGAAGATGATGCTCTGCCACCTTTTTATCCCAATATTTATTCTAAGGAAGTTGCTGAAGAAATTAAAAATACCCTGAATGCAAAGAAAGCACCTGGCTTTGATCTAGTTACAGGTTAATTAAACTACTCTGATCATAGTTTGTATTCGGCTAAAGTATGTCCCAGATGTATGAAAAATGGCTGAAGTTATTATGATACCAGAACCTGGCAAAAATTTAAGTAAAGTTGAATCATACTAACCATCTCACTCTTACCAATCATGTCAAAGCTATGTGAGAAACTAATTTTAACCTATTCTTAGGCAAAGAAACATCAAAAAATTAATTTGGTTTCAGAAATAATCACTTGACAATAAATCAAGTACATCGTATTACTTATGTTATTAAAAAAGCGTTAAACAACAAAAATGTATGTTCTACTGTCTTTTTTTATGTAGGGCAGGCATTTGATAGAGTTTGGCATGAAGGCCTATTACAAAAATGAAGATTACTTTTTCCTTATCACTTCTATCAACTCTTAAAATATTATCTGACTAATTGACACTTTCGGTTTACGGTTTACATACCAAGCGGTTATATACTAAGACTCGTATTCAGACTTGCAGCTGATTAAGACTGGTATCCGTCAGGGCTGTGTTCTAGGCCCAGTTTTGTAATTGCTATACATTAATAATGTTCCAACAACATTATACAGTACAACAGCCACTTTTATAAATGATAGGCCAAAAATGGAAGTGGGAGAAACTGTGGAAGGTTCAAGTAGAAAATTGCTTTCAACAAATTAGCCATCTGGACTAAAAGGTGGCGCATTAAATTGAACGAATCCAAATCGACATATATCAATTTTACAAATAAAATTATAGCTCAACAACCAGTCTTTATTATTGGCACTCAATTACTATATGCCAATACCACTAAATATCTTGGTATGACTCTTGACGTCAAGTTTTGGTGGAAAGAACATATTAAGAAAAAACGCGACGAACTCAACATAAAGTTCAGAAAAATGTATTGGTTACTTGGTATTAATTCTGAGTTTTCAACGTACAACAAGCTTATTTTGTATAAGTAAGTTCTGCACCTAGTTTGGAGTTACGTAAAACAGCTGTGGGACTTTGCCAGTAAGTCTAGTGACACAAAGCTTCCAAAACTAAGTGTTTTAATGTGTAGTTAACGCACCTTGGGACCTCCATAATTGGGGCACAGTTACCGACGGTACATCGCGTTCTTCAGATTGAGATGGAAGATGATATTATTAGTAGATTTGCTAGTTCTCATCAAAAGAGACTTTGAAACTATATTAACCTAGAAGCATCCAGACGCTCAAATAAATAAAATATTATTAGACGACTAGATAATTTTTTAAATAAAAGATACCAAGTTTGGAAAAATGGATGAAAACATCGAAGAGAAAAATATTTCACCAAAAACCACTTTAAAAGTAGACTATATACGACCAAGGTCTCAAATTCAACCCGCTTCTTTGGAATGTAACATTAATTTGAACATGTGCAATAATTAGCTGTAAAATTTAAAAAACGTCTAGAATTAATGAAATATTTAAAAAAGCATTATATTTTATGACAAAAATACTCGTATTGACCATATTTGTATAGATGTAGCAACTATTTGTTCACTATCTACGTTGAAATTAATCTTGGTTGTAAAAAAAGATAAAAATAAAATAAATAAAATTTGAGGACAAATGATTCTTGAGTAAATCCCTCAGGAGTCTAAGTGAAAAGAAAGTAACAAAAAATAAAATAATGTAAGACGCATTTTATTAAATTTCAAAATATTTTTTCAAAGTAATCAGTGAAGAAAACTTCAGAAGTAAAAAATGTGTGTTTTGTTATCATTTAATGTTATTTAGGTTTTTTTAACTATTATTTAATTTCAATTATGATTACAGAACATAGTAATTATTCAGGTATAAACGAATGTTTAGTATGTATTTAAAATGCGAAGGACATGAAGGAATGGCAAGACATGGAGGAGGCCTTCACCTGACAATGGGTGCCCCAATGGCTTGAGTCAAATATTATTTTAACTATCACAAAATGATTTAGTTACCAAAATTAAGTATATTTTTATTTTATTTAATTTTTTTACATATACAAAAACATCATTGTTTAATAAGTTTTAAGTAATTAAAATTTATTAATACAAATATTGTAAACTCTTTTGTTTTGCTCTTTTATTGGAAAATAAAGGTTTAAATAAATGAGTAATAAATAAATATAGGTTTAAAATATCCAATCTAACTATAAAAGATTTTAAACTTATTATTCCAAATACTACTATCTTCGACAAATGAAGGCCCAAGTTTAAAGTGTTTTCAGCCAAGTATTACTACTTCACTGTCTCTTTTCGGCTCCATGAAAATTTTTTCCGTCATCTTATCCATTTTGTATTGTTCCCTAATATTTTGGTTCCCCATATTTCTATAGACTTTTTTAAATAATTTTCTAAAGTACAATTCTTGTTAAACCAACAATCTCTTTCAATTGTTTAATTTTTATACATGTGTTACTAATTAGCATTTGACATGTTCATTTTTAGTGTAGTTTTAGTTCCGTCTAATCATTCCCAACTCATTCAATATTTTACTTATCAAAGTTTCTTGCTAAATTATATAAAGGTTTTGCTATTTTATATTTTATTTCTTGATAATAAAACGTTTTCCAACTTTTGTACAAAAAAAATTGTGTGCGTCAACTCCGACGCGCAACTGGGTTTACTCCTTAAGTACGATTGTCTTGGAATGTGTAAAATAGGTAGTACAGTATATAAATATTAATATCAATAAAGGTAAATTGAAAATTCTTTAATAAAAAATGCTGACAATATAATTATTTTCAAGTATAACACAAATGAACAAGAACAAATTTATACAGCAAAAATAAAACGTCTAATTAAGAAGTTAAAATTAAAAGATACTTTAATTTTGTACGATAGAAGACACAAAATATTCACACATAATGACATTTAATATTACATCTTGATATAAGCGAACGACAGTAAACTATGTGTGTTTCACTCCGCAATTGCGATTACGCCATCAGAAGTTCTTTACCTATAGCTAGGATATTAAAACGTGCATAAAATTAGTTTCCACTGGATGATTCATTTTACCTACAGCCAGAATATTAAAATTTGTATTCAATTAGTTTGGACTACATGATATAAGCTAGTCACTCCTTTAATTGAGGGAGTTATCAATACATATTTATTATTCATATTTGGTAATTTAATAAATACTTGCAAAAACATATTGTATTCTGACAAAATGAATTCGAGTATAAATGATGACAGAAGATACATTAAATAAAAATTCCGTTATTGAAATTCAATGTATGATTTAATTTCCCCATAACTAAATCAAAAACGTGCATTAAATTAGTTTATACTAGATAATACAAACCATTATTTCATAGGGTTTCAATATTAAAATCCTATTTCATTGGTTAATACACCATTTCATTGAAAATTTGTTTTACCAATCTCTTAACTAATTGTAATGTATACTTATAGACCCTCATTAACAAAACTTGACAACATAAATGCGACATTAACAATTAGTAAGTAATTCCCAGAATGTTTGTGTCACGGCAAAATATAAACATTAACAGTTGTTACCTTTTAAATGTTTTAAAAAACGTACTATACTACCTTTCTACATACAAAACAAATTATGACGATATGATTTATTATTGAAAATTTAACTGCCTATTTTGAATTTTAAAAATTATAAAATATGTAATATATGTGCAGAAAAATTTACACTAATAAATGTAATGAAAATAAAAATTGTACTAAAATGTATATAAATAAGGTATATAAAAATGAAAACGAAACAAGAAAAAAGTAATAACACAAAATAGAATGAAAATGTATAAGGAGAAAAATGATTAATCTATAAACGTATTTCATTTAATTTTCAATTCCCTCTCTGCAAGTTCAGCACGAGCCTTCGCGTTCCGAGATTAACTTAACAAAATTTCCTTGCGGATTTCATGGAGCTCGTCTTCTCTTCATTGTCTTTGCTCCATTTCATGCCTCACGCAATTTCTTTTTAATTCTTCCGTCTGAAGCAACTGACATTGGCTGAAAGTGAGCCGGATATCCGAATGCTGACTTCTGGTGGGTCTCCTGCGTATTGGTACATTTGTGTCCACGTGCAACATGGTTTTCACCTCACCCATTGGCTGACCATCAGGAATATCTTCCGTTGCCTTGGACGATATTGGCCAAGTTTTCGCGAATTCAGCAAAAATTCACTTCTACTCGTCGATTGTTTCTCGGACGGATCTGTAGATAATTGACTCTAATTAATTCTATGTCAATTCATGAATATCACAAATTTACAAATTTTAAATTTCAACACATTTTCGAATATCACTCGAAAGAAAATAAAATAAAAGTCCAATTGAAACGTTCTTAAATGAATTGTACATTTATAATATTAAAGGTGATTAAATTATAATCCACTTTTGTTTTTAATACTACATCTTCAGTAGTAAAAATAAATTGGAACAAAATTTACTTCAAATAAATTAAACTAAAAAATTTCAGTGCCTCGTTACTTCATCAGTTTCTAAAAAATACTATACATAAAAGATTAATTGTACACTTATCAAAATTTGCATTATTTACCTCAATTGAATGTGTAGGTACTTATTCAGTTTATAGGTACCTTTATAGGGTTGGTAGGTTGCAGAAAATATGAACATATTTCTCAATTCAAAGCGCATTTGAAATGGATTAAAGTCCGTGATTGATGCAAATTATATATTCTTGCACTTCTTTGTACATTTCAAACAATACAAATTACCCAACGAATATTGGAAGCAAATTACTTATTTGTCTGCTCATAATTTAGGGCTACAATATGAAAATCAGCAAACTTTATAATATATTGGATCTTCATAACAGGAACTTACCCTCTATAAACGTATCAAAACCGTTTGAAAAAGTTTCTCTATTCATAATCTCTTATTCCTACTTTTCCCTAGTTCTATCTTTCTCGCCTTTTCTTAACTATGGCTTGTCAAAATGTGTAATTAATGTTTTTCTTGTATTTGTTGCCACGTATTTTGTTTATTTTTTAATACTGTGTTTTTCCTAATTTTTAAAGAATTTTTAATTCAATTCCTAATTTTTGTAAGAGAATAGGTTTATAAACATCATTTACTCTTTCCACATTACATAATTCCCATATTTAGTCAGATCTTTGGCTGTTAATTGGAGGAGATTGCACATGTAGCATTGAATCCGCTATATATAATTTTATATGTACATTTAAGTTTGAAATAAATTAATAAAAAACTGGTATGTTAACTTAATTATAACGATGACAATTTAATATTTGTTGAATTTGAATTTATTTTGAGAGGATTTTTTTTTAATATTTTTGCACCAACTGCTTTAATGTTACTTAAAGTTATAATGCTGTTAAGGATCGAAACAGTATTGAATGCGGGTAGCGTGGGAAAAAAATATTAAATTCATCAATATAGATATGATAGAGAATGAATATTGTAAAATTGTCACTTTCTCCTCAAATTTTGGGTTACAAGAAAGAAACTGTAAAGCTTCTGTTAAATCTGCAGATTAATCTAATTATGCTTAGGTTCTAATATATCGTGGGTCATAGTCATAGTCATTTTCGCGTCCTTGTTTAAAAAATATCAACACATTTAATAATCGCTTTTGTTTAAGAGTTGTGTATTTGGTAATTAATCCACACCAAAAAATTAATTAATGAATAAACAAAGAAATTTTGCAAATAGGAATGTCTTTAAGAATTTGTTTTAATGAATCAGCTATTTATTTACATACATTGTATTCTTTATAAAAATATATTTGAACGTAACATTATTACTTCACTCGTTGGTTTATGTAACAATCACAGTTTATTTATATGCAGTAATTACTTTATTTATAGAGCTGAGACCAATGATATGTACCTTTTAAAAAAATTATATAATGTGGTATGGATAATTAGTTTTTTATGTTGATTACATAATATCTTAAAAAACTGTCAAATGTGATTGGTGTCAGAACATGTTACGAATACCTAAAAATTACGATCTTGGTTTTTATTCCTTTATTAACATTCAATGCATGAACATTAACAAAACTATTGATATTTGAAATATTTCTAACTTAGTCGTCCATTGCTATTTTATGTTACATAAATAAATCTCTCTACAAGTTGTTTTTTTATATGTTGTATTTACTATTTTTAGAAATAAGAATATAAATATTTTTAAATCCACAATTTTGTACATAAAAACCATATTTTTTTCGTTTCGTCGTACAAAGTAATGTATGTAACGGAGTGTATTCATATAGAGAAAATATAAATACTTTCATTTTATATCTGCATGTACCTGATCGATGTTTTGTGGTAAGGAAGGTACATATGAAAGCATTTAGTCCTAAAATCTTTTCAAATCATTTTTTTTTTAATTTTACAAAAGACCTATGTTGTGACACACCATACAGAGCAAAAGTTAAAAGTGAGTTATTATATTTTAGTTTGTTATATATTCAATAGAATTTTATAGTCAGTCTAACTTATTTGTATACGGTAATACCTAAAACTAGTGATGCTCGTAACGATCAACAGTTAATGCAACCAGGTACTGTACAATGTCTTCTGACGAAATTTAACAAGGTTGGAGTTTAATTCGTTTCTTTTAATATGGAATAGGCATATAATGGTTTTTTTGACCAAAAATGGAATGGGTTTATTTTGAAGTCGAATCATTTATATATTATAAAATATAATTATAGAAACAAATGTCCTCCGAAACGGTATTTTAATAGTTTGATAAGTACGTGGTTCCAGCCTCTACTGTCAATAAATTTATAGCTCTTGTTGCAGTTTAATATTGAAATTAAAATTTATTGGAATGTATTAAATGACATTTTTATTTAACAGTAAGTACAATTTAAAATCTTGCCCTTTTGATTACGTTTCGAGTGTACAAGCCACCACTCTACAGGGGTCACGACGCTACTACATACTTCGTAATTCGATGTTAGTTATCTTAACAATTTTACATCACTTTCTGTAAAAACAAGCCTTTAATAAGAATTATTTAAACGAAAATTCATTTACATTAAGTAATTTTGATGTCCTAGTATTTTTTGTTAGTTACGATAAGTTATTTAAATTATATAAGTATAATAAAGAATAATAAAACAACCGCAAATAGTATAATAAAGAATAATAAACTTGTTAAATATAATGTTTCCTTTGAAAGAAAAAAAATTTATAATATAATATTTTATTAAATACACAAAAAATGGGGTAATAACATTTTTATATTTTAAGTCAACAAATTCACGATTAAGTATAAACCTGGAATAACCACAATTTTATACCCTTCGGTAGCTTATCGGTTGTTTCCAGTTTAACAGTTTATTTTAATAATTTCTTCAGATTTAGTAGTGCAATAATTTGATGAATAAATTTAAACAAGAATAATAAAACATAGGGCTCATTTTTAAGATTTTCAAAGGCGTATATAAAGACTAAATAAGACATCAGGTGATTTTTAAGTGATTTTAATAAGGAAATAAGGATATTTTTCAGACTGTGAACTTGTACAATAGTAGCGTTGGGGTGGGAGTGGAAATTGGTATTTACAATATATTGACAGAATTGTTAAAATTATAATATTTCTTTCACTATATGATAGAAGATACAGTGAAAGGAATGTTATATTTGAATAGTATAGTTATTATATAAGACTGAATGATGTAGCGATGTTAAATACAAAGAGAGAATGGAGAAACGGAGTTAAATACGAGTACAAAGAGAACTTACAATGGGAGAGTTTCATAAATATCCAGGGACTTTTCAGGATTAAAGCGTTCTACAATATTGAACATTTCTATAAATTATGCCCACTAAACGTATTTTCTATTACACTGAATATAAATAGTATTACTTGTCATTATGTGAATAGTTTCCTTTATGTATATTTCATTGGGGTGTGAGTGGGACAAATAATTTTATTGTCGACGTCTCTTTAAATTATTAATGCAAATTAACCCACCACATTTGCATTGAAGCATTTGTTAAATCCGTCTTTTTTTCAGACTGTATATAGGTATTTAAAAAGTTGGAAGGCAAGGACACGATAATGATGATTTAGTAAATATGGCACAGATTAATAATAGTATATTTTTAGGAAGTTATTTTTCTCCAGCCAAGGGTATGACCTACAATTATTTTATTTTTAGAAGGCGCTTGGGAATTTGGTAAATATACATTTGATTACTGATAAACTGAAATTGTTTTTTGGTAAATAATTTCATCGTTGCATATACGTCATCCTGAAGGACTAGCATAATAATAATTGTTAATTAATAACACCTCATTTATTTAACTGGCTGAGTATATCCTCGACGATATGCTCAGCCAGTTAAATAAATATACGATATACTCAGCCAGTTAAATAAATGAAAACAAAATTGAAACTCTCACTGAACAGTTGATGTGTTTTTAACACAAAAATATACAAACAATATACGAGGCCCTCTTTGTATGACGTAGGTATAAACTATAAAAAATACCATTTGACTATAGCAATAAAAAGGGGCTTGTCGATTATTCTGACTTCATCATAAGCCATAACAGCATTTTACGACTCGTTATGAACTAAGAACGTAGCTTATTAACACATTGTTTATTAACTTACGCTTATTTGCTCACCCTTAATGATTTTTTTATTACTGCCGAGCCTGTTCCTAAATGAAAATTTACGATAGTCTAATGTGTTTCCAAAACGTGCTATTCTAGGTACAATGATTATATTTCATTCGAAAGGAAGTTTATGCATATCAAATTTAATCTACAGAGTAATAGGTGATTATTACGAAAATTTATGTAGGTCCATCACATTTAAAGGCACCTTTACCTCCGGTAAGGCAGCAATGTAAAATTTCTCAGTAAGAAATCTGATAAAAGACGAGGGTTTTTGAGTTCTGGTTATGTTAACTTTTTTAAAATTACTTTAAAAATAAATTTAAAAATTTGGATAGAATGTCTAGAGTTTCTGTTATATGAAGTCCGAGTACATATTTGCGTGTATATATATATAAATATATGTATATATATATATATATATATATATATATATATATATGTGTGTGTGTGTATATATATATATATATATATATATATATATATATATATATATGTGTGTGTACATATGAGTGATTGTGGCGTGTACCCACGTACACGCTACGATGGCATTTATGAATTTAAAATATTTTTTATCTATGAAGTGTAGAAAGTATACAAAAATATTCCGTTAGCAAGTTACATTGCTAAACTGAATATAATGTATGAAGCCATAGATACTTTTAGATTTCAGCAGACTTAATGAAACAACAGTAGCTTCTGACTGGTAAATTAAGCAAATTTGAATTATTATGCAGTTTTTGTTTTAATTTTCTGCGTTTGTTTAAGGTAAATAAATCTAAATTTAAAAAGAAACGACTATTGATGGTATTATTTCACTATATAAAACCTCATGTAATTGTACGCTTTAAATTAAATTTGACTTCTCGATATATTTAAGCATACTTTCGACATAAATTACGCGTGACACGAATGTATTTCGTATAATCTATGTAAATTTTGAAAAATTATGGGGCAAAATCGTTAAGCTTATATTCGGAGTGATTTGCATTTGTAAATTTATATAAGTATGATATTAAATATACCGTATTAAAAATAAATATTGACTCATTTACTAAATATATAAGTCTCAATCAAATATATTTAAATTTGCGAGGCACACGGGACATTTTTTCCTCTTTTATCTTCATTTAGAACAATGATAATCGTAACCATAATTAATGCTTCATAATATTTTTTTAAGTATTACTTCTGATCAGGAAGGCATTTTGCCAAGAAATTTTCGTAAGTTGTTTTTTTCTTCAACTAAGAGTAAAAGACAAATTTGAAGATTTCAATATGAAAACTTAATGTTTGTAAATAGTTTAATAGAAATAAAAAGTAGGTCTAAATGTTTATAAAGACCAAAATGTGTACGAAACCCTCGCAGCAGTTTATTCGAGCGTGACAGGTTTTTTAAATTAAATATTTGGACACTATACTTTTATATTTCTGTTATTTTATTTATTATTAATAATTTACAGTAAAAACCGTGACTAACATACAGGTCATCCCAAAGCGCTGATATATGTAAGGACAAGAAATACAATAGTTTAGAGAAAACGTAATAAAAAAGATATAATTAATTAAACAGAAAGAAAACACCTTAACTCAAATTACATATAAATGTAATTAATCAACAAACGTGAACTTTCCAGCAACTCCATAATCGTATTCCTGAAGTGGTCAGTGGAGCAGAAAAAATATCGATGCCTCTCTCAATAGCATGTAAATCAACATAAGTGCATGAACACAGGTGAGCTCAGAAAAATATTCGTACGCTCTCTAGGTAGATGAAATAAATTATGATTCGATCTTCTCAGAGAACAGTAAGAAGCATAAAGCGGTCCCAAACCGAAGACAGGATTATTAATATATTTATTTAATAATATGAAAGTACCAAAAGCAATTTCCGTCGAAATTGAAAAAAATTGTATCTAACCTTGCCCATTCTAAAATCTGAAGCAAACAAATGAGCATAGTATGTGTACATTTTTTTATATTAAACTCCAAAAAGACACTACATTGGTACTGTGGACTAAAACGTTGATCAAAGCCACCACAATGCACCCACTTTCATAGAAATCGTAGAAATGTCGCATGACAAATCCTACGTCCCTGTAGGCTTCTTGACTAATGTCAGTCTTATTATTACTAAATTTTAGAACACTCTCCACAATCACACGAAGATGTATCAATAGTTTAATAGAAAAAGAAATTATAGAATTGATCACGAAATGGTGCAATATTCATGCCTGTGATACATATCTTCTTACGGGAAAATCGATGACAATAGTTTGAAAATGTTTTAAAACTGCCTATTTTAAACACTACTAAAAATCTTGCTATTCAACATTTCAATATAAAAATCAGATATGAATATCTATACATTCTTTTACTTTTTTAATTTGAAATTGTTCTTATTTTCTATAATAATAGAAATTCTGAAACCACGGTTCTCTGCATGAGATAGTCAATTCTGCCTGGCAGTAAGAGATCTACCCCTGAGGTTTGGTTTTTACTATACTACAGTTAATCCCTATGGAAAAATCCATCAACAAAAACTAATTCGGTGACAGGTACAGAAAGAGACAATTATCTTTTATTTTCTCAAGGCAATAAATGACGATTTTTTTATTTGATATATATTCAAAAACGAATTTGTTAATTGTTTGCAAAATATTAATAGTTTACAGCAAAATATATTACATTTGCTAGCACTCTTCGTTGGCTTATATTTGCCGATAATTTGAAACTATTCCCGAAAGTAGAATATCAATCTAATTATGAGTTATTTCAAAGGGATGTCGACTTTCATAATTTCAATAGAATCTGGGCAACGAGCTTTATGTGAGAAAATACAGAAAGATGACGTATTCTCACCTAAATTGACCCTTGACCCGAAGATTTTACCTTGTAAAATATGTTATGAGCGCCTGAAAGGACATCACACGTATGCGATCTTAGTATGATCGTGGACAATCTTCTAAAATTACATATCACTGAAATTAATTAAGAAACTAACAAGGTTTTAAGATTTGTCACGCGACATTTCTACAGTTTACACCAAAGTGGGGCTTTTATCAACGTTTTGATCCGTAGCATCCTTGACACAGATGCAGTTATCTGGTCTTTGCATGAGGTAACTTATAAACCCTTTTTGGAGTTTAACATCAAAAAATGTACTGCTACTATTTCCATTTATTTCCTTCAGATTTTAGAATGGCCATGATCGGATATAATTTCCTTAAATTTCGACAGAAATTGCTTTCCATACCTTCAAATTATTAATCTTAGGTTTGGCACTGCTTTATGTTTCTTACTGTTATCTGAGAGGATGGAATCGTAATTTATTTCATCTACCTAGAGAGCGTACGAATATCTTTCAGAGCTCATCAGTTTTCGTGCACTTATGTTGATTAACACGATATTGAGAGAGACATTGATATTTTTTCTACTCCATTGACAGCTTTAGGAATTCAATTATGGAGTTGCATAAAAGTTCACGTTTGATAATTAATTAGTGTTATATGTGATTTGAGTTAATGTGTTTTCTTTCCGTTTTATTATTTACAATTTTAATTATTATGCTTTCTGCAATCTATTGTACTTTTAGTTTTTACATGTGTCATCGCTTTGGGATGATCTGTATGTTAGTCACAGGTTTTTAGAATTCTTTTAGAAATTAATAAGAACATTTAAATCAAATAACAGAAATATAATGGTACAGTGTTTAAATACTTAATTCAAAAAACCTGTCACGCTCGAATAACCACATTTCGGTTCTTATAAACATTTAGACGTACTTTTTATTTGTTTTAAACCAATTAAAAATATTAATTTTTTAAAGCTTGAATATTTTGCAATTTGTTATATATTATATATTTCATAGGCGTGAAAACATGGTGCATGTTTTAATAATTATAAGATTGGTGTAATCGCTCTAGTTTTTCGGTAAAATTTTATTCATATTTTACCAGACTTGTTGTTTTCTTGATTTTTATCTCAGTAGTTTCAAAGATAATGGGACGGTATGCCGTATCTTCGAAAATTGTTGAGAATATCTTTTTAAAAAATATTTTTAACATCTTTATTTACCTCTATATAAATAGCCCTTTTAAATGACACTTCGCACTATTAAACATATATATAATACAAGGAATTAAAAAATAAATTAAGTATTGAATTTTTCTTCATAAAATTTTGAAATGAAAATGTTTTTGGGTATTGCAATCTGTGCTAGTTAATATATTTTTTTCTGTGCCAAATTTTTACTCTAGGCGGTTTCTAACAAAAATGTCCGTAACCGACTTACGGATGGTTCGTGATCTTATAACTGTTTCGTTTTTCCTTTTAAGGTAAAGAACCCTAATAAGAAAACTAATAATTTCACAATATTTATAAAATCTGTAAAAATTATGGTGACATATTTTTGACATTTACTTTCACCCATTAAAACATTTGGCCCTTTGGTACGGCTACGATCAGGTAATTAAAAATAATGAGAAACTGGATAGTTACTGTATAAATTAGTTCCGGATACTGAAATATTGCAATGATAATGATAAGATAAACGCAAAAGATTATTAGGTACTAAGCATGAGGGTATTATTTACAGCACGTGGAACTTATTGTTACATTTAACAATAGAAAACAAATTCTGAATAAAAAAATACTCTTGATTTGTAAAAAATGGAAACCTTACAAGGTTAGGAAAAAATTGCCAGGCAAAATGAGATAACTGAAATGGAAAGATCGCATCATTCTATAAACTTCTATCGAATATCTCTCTTGGACGTGTTCAAACATGAGGCTAAATTTCGTCTCGTGTGGAATTCTAATAATTCAACTGGTTTTTATCATTTTTTTTAGAATTTAAGAAAATATATCGGAAATTCCGGGCATTACGTAACATGAACCGACGCCTTCTAAATGCATATCGTATATCATGAAAATGATCATGAAAAATCAGGCTTTAATTGAATCCTTCCTTAAACCCATGATCTCAGTATGTCGGGGTAGGGGCATAACGCCTAAAATATACTTATGCTCGTCATGAGTTTGTGTTGGGCTTTAGGTTACCACCAAATGTTTTTAGGTTAATCTCTAAAACATTATATTTGAGCCACCACTCGTATAATATTGAGAATGATTATATGCGAAGACTTAATTTAATAAAATGATTTTTTTTTCGTTATATTATTCTTCTACATTTTATAAACAATAAATATTTATTTCATTATATATTTAAATATATACTTTTTTGATTGAATATATATTTTTTAATAATTTAAATTACATAATTATTTAGAGTTGATATTATATCTTGTAATTCAATGTTATTACGAATTCATAATCGTATTTTAACATTTAAAACTACATATTAATAGCTAGATGTAATTTATTTTAAAAAACTTTTTTTCAAATTCATTATTATAATTGTTAACTTTTTTATATTTAATTTTTTTTCTATTCATAATTTGAAATAAATTAATCCCCATTTTAATGTTATTTATATTTTCTTGAAATAAATTTTAACTAGAATATAGGGGTATATTATTTTATACTTTATATGTACATGCATACATACATACATAAATATATACATACATATATATATATATATATATATATATATATATATATATATTAAAGCGTTAAAATAAATCGGTTGAATTCGAAGCATCGACTGTTATAAGAAATAAAATAATTTGTTATAAGAGCATGCCAAAAATACATAAAGAATATTTTTGAAATAAGGTACAGTCACTTCACAAGGCCCACTTTTACAAAATGTTTGTAAAATCAGGGAATTGTGTTTTAATAATGAAAACTACTATCAGTATGGAAGGTATTGTTTATTTATGGTTTTAATCATTAAAAAATTTCCACAATTTGTTGCGTTTTCATATTAAAACTCCACCACATTTTAAAAACCTCAATTATTGGCATAAGGCATATAACATAAATATGTGTAACTAGCTGTTACCCGCGGCGTTGCCCGCGTGGTTGTGGAAAAAGGTGGAAGCCTACGTTCATTAGTGGACGTCCTGTGACAGATATGATGATGTTGACTTAAAAGTTTTGCACATTACTATAACACAGATCTGTAGACAATGTTGTAAGATCTATTATTTACAGCCAGTACTTGTAAATTTTGCGGATTTGAAACACGAGAGCAGCCGACGTATAATTGCCCATGTGAGAAGCATGGTGTGTGCCAAGATGTATTCTTCCCACTTTCAGCGTTCGGCCTTGGGATTTATTGATTGTCATTGCAAAATCCAGCCTCAATGGGAATTGCAGTCTTTTAAATTAAAACGGCAAATTATTGGGTATTATTGGTATACGCGGTATTAACACACTTTCTCCTTTCTGTTCCTGTGAGGATCGTGGCTTTTACAATAAATCTACCCAGATCTGTAATGAGTAGTCTTGTGCCATTACATAATCTTGGCGCGTCAAGATTACGCATCAGTAGAACTGGAACTCCAACCTTCAATTCTAATTTGTGCGAGGGTACTCCTGTTAATTCTAAAGGGTTTAAGAATTCAATGGGATAAACAGTGCTGTCATCACTGCTCATAACCGTGTCTAAGGATTCATAAATTTTTGATTCGCCTGCTACCGCCTACAATATGTTCAAGTTAATTTTATTAACGGAGTCATTTTTTGGAGACAAAACTGCTCTCTCACATAACCACTCCTGATCATTTATGTTGCTCTCCAAATTCGGGAAAACGTTCGCAATCAACTCTGCCACCGTGGTAACTGGATGGCAAAATTCTTCATTGAATTCAATTTGTCCATCTCTATCAGTTACAACTCGACCTTCTCCAATTTCCAGCAGCTTACTTGCATAAGCAACAGATTCCTGGTCATTATAAAGATGAACTCGCATGTTACATGTCAAATGAAACTTTTCAACTCGGGTCCATAGCCTTGATGATTTCAGACAGGTATTGATTTCGTCAGCCGGTGAGCCTCTTTCAATAACTGGCAGCGTTTGTCTGAAATCACCAGCCAGTAAAACAACAACACCACCCATCACAGCCTGGTTGCCGCGAATATCTTGTAAGCTGCGATTTACCGCTTCTACTGCGTGCTTATGGGACATAGTGCATTCATCCCAAACGATCAACTTGCACTGCTGCAAGAGAGCGCCATGTCCGCTACTCTTGCTGATGTTACACGTTGGAGCCTGCTCAGTAGTTAAGTTCATAATTTGAACACTGAATGTACTGTTCGTCCGCCAGTAAGCAACGTTGCAGCGATACCCGAGGATGCTACTGCAAGAGCTATTTTACTGTCTTCGTGGAGATGGGCCAACAAAAGGTTCAAAACAAACGTCTTGCCTGTACCTCCCGGTGCGCCGCTCGTGTCGGCCGCGTGGCACTCGATCTGGGTGGATCACTACCTTGCAACTTTCATCAGGCATATTCTCGAGGGCAGTTTTAAATTCGTGCACTAATATGTTGTTATTATTAAGGACACTTTGTATTTTTTATACGGTTTTCCTGCGTACTCCCTGAATTAATCGCGTTCGTCTTTCTACCTGTGCATCCTCATCGCCTATAAAATAGGCTTGTAAAAATTGTGTGTAAATATTTGATGCTAGTAGCATGGATCCAATCCTGTGATACAATTATCCTTGGATAGTAAAACTTGATGAAAATCCTGGCATGACAATAACTCTGTCTGCACCAAAAGAAGTCATATGAAAGCACATATTATATTTCCTAATATTATTTAGAAAATGTCGCGATTCATCAGAGTCACATGAAAAAAGCTCTTTCAGTGGTTCTACTGGCTCTTCTAACAGAGGTATAGTTACCTTCCCGCTTGAACAACACATTCCAGGAGTTTCTTCCTTCCATTTTAACGCTCTATAAAGTCTACACTCTTTATCCATTCTCTCCATTTTTATAAACCTATAACTACCGTAGTCTAAGACCGCGTCGTACTCAAATGCAGCGTTTTTAAATACACCCCACGTATTTCTAGTGAAAGCTTGACGCCTCTGAGCCGCTCTTTTAGCAACTGCACTTCTGCGAGCATCTGCTTCTTCCTCAGTCTCAGTTGCTCGCTGAGAAGCGACATAATTCGAATTATTTAGACGCCGGTTGGCCGTCTGCTCCGGTGCCTCAGTCGCTCTCAAGTTAGATTGACGCACTGTTTGCTCATCGCGCCGAATTTGAGTTTGTTCTGACGTCTCGGCAGCTCTTAAGTTAGCTTGTCGCACGGTTTGCCTATCGCGCCGAGTTTGAGTTTATTCTGACGTCTCGGCTGCTCTTAAGTTAGCTTGTCGCATGGTTTGCCTATCGCGCCGAACTTGAGTCTGTTCTGGCGTCTCAGCAGCCCTGAAGCTGTTTTGCCGTTCAGCTTGTTCCTGTAATCGAATTCGCGATTGTTCTTCATTTTCGACAGCTCGCAAACTGGCTTGTCGTTGAACTTGTTCATCGCGTCTAACTTGCGATTGTTCCGGCGTTTCCATTGCTCTCAGCGCCGATTGACGCTCAGCTTGTTCCATTCTCCTTAGCTCCGCCTGAGGGGTAGTTTATTGAGTTGTAGCTACTCTAATAGCTCGAGCAACACAAATATAAAGGACCTACCTATTCAGATACTAAGTAAACCTAATTAAAATCCTTACATCAAATTAATAATCTAAACACCCATCAAATAAACATGCAAAATATATAAAAATCATCCCATGGCATCCCACAGGAACATTTTTCTGGATAAAAACTACCCTATGTGTTAATCTAAGTTACCTTTTACGTGTGTGCCAAATTTTACAAAAATCGGTTTAGCAGTTTTTGCATGGAGGAGTAACAAACAAACAAACATACAAACTTTTGCATTTATAATATTAGTAGGAACATACAAACTTCACGAAATTATGAAAAAGGCGATTATTTGATTACACTAACAGAAATAGAAAGGACTTACCTATTCAGATACTAAGTAAACCTAATTAAAATCCTTACATAAAATTAATAATCTAAACACCCACACAAAAAACCTAAAAAAATACAAAAGACAATTCTAACAAAAGAAACGAATCCTAACACCTAGAGATTAACAAATTAAAGGAAAACTAAACTCTAACAACTATACCAATCAAAAAAGCAAATCAAAATCCGTGAGAATAGCCAAAGTAACCAAACAAATTTTCAAAACAAAACGCAATCTGACACACAACGGCAATGTAAAGAAAAGTTACACATTAATTCAATGACGTCTTCATAACAATTTATAACACCATCTTAATACCGCGGTTCAGTTTAATACTCAGCGCCATCTAATTTACTTTGTTGGAACTATACTATTACTCGTACACGCAAAAGTTGGCAGATTTAAATGAAATTTTGCAAACAGATATAAAAGGTAATCTGGATTATCCCATAACATTTTGTCTAGGTAAAAAATAAATAAATAAATCTGATAAGTAGTTTTAGCGTGAAGGAGTAACAAATGCATTAAAGTCAAAAAAACATGCAAAATATATAAAAATCATCCCATGGCATCCGACAGGGACATTTTTTCGGGATAAAGACTATTCTATGTGTTTATTCAAGTTATCTTCTATGTGTGTGCCAAATTTCATGAAAAACGGTTTAGCAGTTTTTGCGTGAAAGAGTAACAAACAAACAAACATACAAACTTTCGCGTTTATAATATTAGTAGAAACAAGTAAAATCAATAAATCACCCGCATGCATTATATGTAATGAAAAGCTTTGCGTTTTTATTTAGAATTAACAATTGCAAAACTTAGATTCAGAATTAGTTCTTAAAAAGGTGTTTTTCAGCTATTATTTGAGAAATGTCTTCTAAGTTTGATAAAGGAAGTTTCTTTTCAGAATTGAATGTTTATTTCCTTGGGTGGTAATGTAGATGTACGTCTTCTTTGGGATAAGGATCTAAGTTTTGTGGCTCTAAGAAAAAGTATAAATATCAGTAATTCTGGCGCGATGTTGATATAGATTAGAGAGAGTATACTTTACATGCTACAGATTTTGTCGATACGAAAGTGTTTATTCAATGGCCTTAGTAAGGCCCAAGCTTTCTTATAGCACGACAAGTGAGCTTTATTAGGACATTTCCGTGTTGGAGTAAAAACATCGTTAAATAACAAATAGGAATAAATTAGTGAAACTTGGTTGGTATTCAATATTTGGAAATTTAAATACAGAATTCTAATAGAAGACGCATGAAAATCTTGACTATTCTCGCCGAAATTTTTAAAAAAATTTGTCGTCAATGTTATTAGAAAAGTATCGCATTACTCGGCAATTGATAAATTGACGATTGCTGTCGAAATGGCAGCGCGCTAGGATAAGAGCATAATTGTACTTTTTAATTAATGTTTTACATAAGTCCACGAAATTTAAACAATTTTAGACAATGGCAAGTATCAGTTTCCAAGTGTGAACCTTCTTAGGTGCCAGGCCTTGTTGGGCGACAGTGCCTTAGTTACTTCTTATAATACTAAGAGTACGCTCTCGTCAGTACTTTTGAATGAGTGTCTTGTCAAAACATTTGCGACACAAAGAACCCCGAGTGGACTTGTACATAATCGGCTCCTCTCTCTGGTGTTATTCGTTTATCCTTCCCTCAGTGGATGAGATTGTATTTGATATTACTTTTATTTCAACTTTCTATATCTATGCATATTATAATTACGTTTGTGTGACCTACAAAATATAAATTCTGAAAACTAAGTACCTCAGAATATGCCGGATTAAAGCCGTACTTCGAAACAGAACAAGTACCACCCCCACAACATAAAATAGTGTTAAAATTCTATAAATTCGTACGAATATCTTTAGGTACTTTTTAATGTTATAGAGCCTGGCAACATTTCAACATACATTTCTATCTGAAATAGAGGCTAGCATTTAGTAATATTATCACCATTGTCATCATGGTGGTACGTCAAGATGATCACAGGAGTGGGGTGCAGTACTTTTGAGAAAGGCAAGATGCGAAAGGAGAGACATATAAAAATTAAATAGACATACATATACGTGTGCAAGCATCGGCGACCGCCCTTGATAGCAATAAAAATGGCATTGAAAGTGTAATAAATCGGAAATGTGACTTAATAATTTAATCGATCTCAAAAATAATAAATTCTTTAGTTAATTATCCCAACATACTGAACATACCTAAAATTACAGTAGTATCTATTAACCTTTTTAAATTATTTGTATTTCCAACTACACTTTTATTGTGTTCCCGATTTGCAATAACTTATATAATAGCTCCTCGATACAAATTTCGATACGCGAGAGCCAAAATTTTGTAGTTTTGCTGTGCCCGATATATGTTTTTTTCTGAATAAATATACATAATTTGTCAAATTACCTACATTATCAAAACTACCATTATTCCATTTACTATATTCAGATCCGAATAATAACCAAGGCCCGCAAAATATTTTCTTTAAAATACAACTCCAGTTCAACCACCAACAATAGTCGTAAAACGTACTGTGACAATGACGTATACTAGATGTATTGGGAATATTTAGTTTTGAAATTGGCTTCGATCTGTTATTCTCAAATATGCAATTTTTTTTACGTTAATCTTATAATAAATACATCAAAATTTGACGGTTGCTGTTGTGTCTTCACTTTGACGACAAAAATGCACGTTTAATAAAATACTATTTTTAATATACAAGAAATACACAATAAGTATTTTACTGACAAAATATAATACATGTATATAACCCGGGAAATTATTATAATTACACAGGTCTACAATGGTTTTCCCCTTTCAAATTTTATGACTTATTTTAATAGATTTTGGGACGCTTATTACTTTTGTGGTATCTTGTTTTTTTCACCGAGCTCCGATTGGGTGATTTTCTCTTAAAAGTTCGACTTGGATCATCTCGCTTTAGCCATCATTCTTTTATTCCACCTTCCCTAATAGCGACTTTAAAATTTTGATGAAATCTTTCACCTTACTTTACTTTCTTATTTTACATTTAGTTTTAAATCCCCCTCCCTTCTAGTTATTGTATCGTCATGAAACTTGACAGTTGTGTGAAGTTCTAATATAACAATAAAATACTGCCATTGGACTGATTCAATCAAATGGAACCGGAAGGTACACCGAAGAATTGGCTGATGCAAGGGCGAAGAGGATGCAACCTCTATCGCCCAGAGTCACAGAGTCAAGAAGAGACACTACAGCCTAATCAACTATGCTCTCTGCTAATTTGAATTTCGTAGAAGTTTCTTTTTAATTAAAAGTTAATATTTGTTAAAGTAGTTCTAAATATAATATAACGCAAGTTCAAAACAGTATTCTCTCCTTTAATATAGGACTAAAAAAGTTTCTTTTTATTCGCAAATTAACATTATGTGTATGAAAATGGTTAATATTTCCGTTAAATTTTAAGACAAAACCCATTAGCCTCACGTTTTTGTACTCAAATATTATACTCGATAATAAACGTGGCCTATACTAAAGTCCGTACAGAGTAGACAGAAAAAATGGGTTCCATAATTATTTTATGCTCTTTAGTGCAATATTTATAAAAGTGTTTATTTTTAATTTTTTAAATTATTCATTTAATAATAATGTTCTTCAACCGATAGCTAATCTTCTTATTTTTACAAAACTACGAGAAAAAGATATGTAAATATATAATTAAATCGCGGAAATATCCATTCATCTATTATAATTGTTAAAATAGTGCATAGATTTAAATTTTGTGATGAATGAGTTTAAATATTTTCGAAAATAAATAGTCCTTTACAATATTGGACTTATTGTTTAAATGTTTCAAAAAGAGATTGAAGCCTATTGCAATGAATTTTTTTAAAAACGGATATTTAGGAGGCATTAAATTTCATAGATTCAAAAAATATCTCAATGTCGGATGGAGTGAATTTATATCAGCTAAATAACAATAATATCCTAACGATTAAAAAATGAGACTTTTTTGTGATTGCACGAAAGTTGGAAGTCAGTTGTGCGCAAATATTTAGTTATACGGTTCTTTGCATACTCTTTTTGCATGTATCACAAGGTAATATTCATGTGATTTACCTCTTCCTTTCTTTAAGTTTTGTGACAATTCTTTTTATCACCGTAGTTTTAATTTCGATTATGTTTATATCATAATATACAAAATAATAAAATTTATACGAATTTGGTCACTGTCTGCAATAAGTATAATTTCGGTTTCTTAGTTATAAAAGATTTCGTTATAAAATTTAATTGGGATATAGCTATAATTGGTTGTCGCTAATGCAGTTTTGGTTTTTATGATTGAAAGACCAGATATCAATAATTTAACCATTGGTGAAACTATATGGTACACTGCAAATATAGCTTTTTATTATTTCTTTGAAATATTGCGAAGGAAAATTCAAAATCAGGGAAATATTTAAGAGAACTCATGAAACGTTTTAGTTAAAATCGATTAAAAATTTAAGTGAAAATGATAGTAATATTGCTATAAAAATATGAATGTGAGATACAGAAATAATCCATCTTCCTAAAAGCTCTTTTAATAGACGATTTTCTAAGATACGAAAGGTATGTTACATTGATAAGATAGCACGTTGGCAGTTATTGTGAAGCCAAGACACCTACGCAAAGTTTTCTCCGGTCCAAGACAAGATGGTTGAAATCCTTTCGCCTATATTTCTTTTAGCTCGACTACATTAAAACAGTCGATTTTAAAGTAAATATATTGCTGTTTGCAAAATTGTTTATTTATAGTGTTTAAAAAAATTCCATTTTTTAATTGGCTATTTTGTGTATACCTACTTATAACGGATTGGTATTCTCTTCTATTTTAATTTGATAGTTGAAAAGTTTGAAAATTTGTTGGATAATCTGAAGTAATCAATGTAATAAATACTTTTTTGGTACTGATAGCTATAGTATCAACAACATTTTTATAAAATGCTTTAGAATAGATCGTTTGGATATCTGAACAGTCAATTATTAGAAAACCTAAAAGAATACTAAACTTCAAGGAATTTACGAATACCGTCATTTTATATATAATATATTTTTAAGAAAATTTAATGGATGTTAGGGATTCGCAAATTTTCTCGTGGTAAATATCTTGTATAGCACATTAATCTCACAGTTTTATAATCATAATATACTAACAACTATATCTCTCCAGTTCAATTCGGCATGTTACCAAGGAGAATGCATGAAACATATTGAAAGACTCAATTATCAAGTTTACCTTCTTTCCTCTTAATCTTTCAAGCTTTGTGGAGTTGCACATCTTCTGTTACATAGGTCCGCTTCTTTTTCTTATGGCTATTATCTTCAACAGTTTTAATGTACGTGCACGAAAAATGTCAACATGAATATTAGAATTGAAATACTACAGGAAAAAAAAATATTATTCTGCATGCTGTATGCTCTCAGAAACACATATCGAGACGAAGATAATTATAGTTCATCGCGTCGTACACAATTATGTGATTGTGGTAGCAAAAGGAAAGGAAAGAAAATGATATTAATTAAATCGAATACATAATTTTTGACTGAAAAGAATACGAAATATATATATTTATATATATATATATATATATATATATATATATATATGCTAATTATACCGTCGTTCTAAGTAATATAAATCACAACTCTCAATAGCTAATACTTTCAAGTGAAAACAAGAAAAGCTAATGCATGTTAAAGCTGTTAGAAACTAGAATAACTTCAAGGAATATGACACGGCTGTGTAATTTTTCTAAAATATTTCTGGTATTAGTATTGGAACGAATTGTTTTCAGATATCATCAACAGTATAAAGGAAAAACAATAGCCAACGAAGATGGCGCATGCATCAAATTCCCGAATATACGGCCACAACCTATAGAATTTCATCTCAAAATAAATAAGAATTCCATCTAGCGAATTATTTCTAAACGGAGCATTTAATTTATCTGTTACTTAAAATAGATAGAGGAAATTATTTTTAACCATGTAAAAACATGGCTTTTTCTGTTGAATTGAACTCATTTCATACAACTGTTGCAAATGCTATAGTTAGCATAGTCAAAATATGTCCAGATATCGGCAATAATACATATTGGCGGACATGACTAGCTGTAACTTAGCGATTAATATTTGGCGGATGGAGGAGGTAATTACTATTGGTCATATTTTATTTAAATCCTTAGAAAATACAGAAAGAAAATACAAATCAGCTGACTACAGTACATGAGGACAAATCAATTATCTCATCGAAATTCCACAGGATAATTAATGATAATTATCCTATCGAATTTCCTAACACCTTCAAGATTTATGGTTATCAAGTGTCTATATTGCTGTGAAATCTCATCTTCCTTTCACTTTATCATTACAACGATTATAAAGAAACAATTTTAGGGTCACAATATTCACAGAATATGCCTATATACAATCAAATGCACACATTTGTTATTATGAAAGAAAAATTTTTTAAATTAGTATTAAATTTAATGATGGATTCTGACATTCTATCTCAACTTTACCATCTTTATTCATCATCAGATATATAGAAATACATTCCTTGTGTAACCACGTCATTGTCATCAACTGTATTCTGAGTTTTCGCCTTGATCGTTATTTTCATTTTATTCCTTTATCTCTTTAAACTTCTTACACTTTTCTATTGCTAGCTAATTACTGATTGTTATAAATTAACAACTGCGTAAACCAAAAGTTTGTGTAAACGAAACGGCGTACAAAATTTGCGAGGATCTTTTTAAATATATTTGTAAACTGGTATTAACAGATATATATTTTATTATTTGTAAGTAAAGAATTATTTCCAAGAAAAGTATTGAATGGGTTTTAATAAAACATTTACAAATATTTTACTTAATTTGTGTAACAAGGTACTTGTGAAGATTGCGTGTGTGTGAACAATTATCTGAAGAATCGCAAAACATATTTTATATCTTGCAGCTTACTATTAGCTGTAACGAAAATATTCTGATCTAACCCCACAACTTCAAATCAAAACAAACATCACGGATACAAAACCAACTAAATAAAGCTTTGTCTTAGGATCAAAAAATTATCTTCTCTGTATAAAATGTAGCTCTCATATTCGAGTTTCCGCGTATTATATATAAAGAGACTATGAAATATGGGGCAACCCAATTAATATGTAAAATCTGCGATTGAGGAGAAAATAATTGAATATAGAATATTTTATAAAACGACCCTAAAGGGTTTTAAAAATTATTACAATTTTAGCAAACCACAAATTACTAATACTACATAAGTACGTCGAATCGAAAAGAGCGTGACCACTTTTGTTTACGATATCCTGCAGATGGGAAATATTTATAACAAGTAAGGTTTAGATTTTTTTTTCTTATTTGCCGCAATAGCATATTAACAAAACATGAAATTAAAATAAATAAATAGTTAATAATACAAGTAGCACAAATTATTGCATTGGCGTCTATTACTCAAGTGGATAGCTCTATTGTTTAAAAGCTGATATTATGAATTTCTTTACAAGATTTTATAGAACCTCTCTCTCTTTAAAACCTTTTAGCGGTGAGATAGGTTTTGATATAAAACGTGTTTTATACCCTCTTCTTATATTCTTACCTCCATGTAACCAGTTTATAATCATTTATTTAACGCAGTTGGCTTCCATAATTCAAAAATATTTTTAACTAAATGACAAAACCAATTGTAAATCAATGTAATGAAACCTTAACTTTAAATTAATAAATATGTTAATATACTAATTCAAATTCCACATGGAATTTTATATCAGTAATGCCACTGGTGTACGTCAATTGTTATCTATATCTAACATAATATCAAGATCTATAACTAATATAAAATATTGATTATTATCTGTGAATAATTATCCTAAAAAGTCAAATATAATATCAGAATGAAATATGAAATATGGCCATTATATTCTAAATAAGTTTCAGTGATAAATTGCTCTCGTGTATTTTTTTCAAAAAGTTGTTTTAATATAATTTATAACAGCTTAAAATAAATGTGGAATTATTTTATATAATTCACGGTGGTATTTTACTATCATTTATAATATTTCTTATTATGATTTTTTTACTTATATTTACTGCTCTTGATGAGCAGTTATGACTAAGGTTTTAGATATACCATATATTTTTTTTCAAATTTTACTGTTTTGTGAAAAGATAAGGGAATGGGTCTATATCAATCTGTATCGGCTAGTAATGGAGTATAATTATGAATATCCCGTTTTCGCTGTAAGACAGAAAGTGCAGAATCCAAAAAAACTACCTTTTAGCTTTTAAACATATTTGAAGAACATATCTATTTATTTACCTACTCTTAAAATATAATTTTATGTTTGCGATAAAATATTGTAAACAGCCTCAAAAATTATTACATTATTTACCTCCTACGAAATAAACGCATTTAAGGAATTAAAAAAAATTATATTTTACATCTGCAATAAAATATTTTATAAATTTTCATTGAAACTAAATATGTAAACAAACTTATCAAATAATCAAATAGAAATTGAATTAATTTATCAAAAGTTCGTACCCAAATGAATAAAACACTGCGTATTATTTCGGGGGTTCATATCTGGCGAAGGATACGTCGTGGAAAAGAATGACGATCGTTACGATTGGTTTTTAAAAACCTTTTCAAAAATGCTTCATGCCTTTTATGAAAAAAATCCTCCTTTAAATTCGATTTCTTTCATATTAAAAAAAATGGATAAATAAATGATTTCCTCTATTTACACATTTTCAATTTAATTAACTACGTCTTCTGTTGTAATATAATGTTATCAAATTTGTTCTTAATAACATACACACATGTATACATAGACAATTGCAAATATAAATAAAAAATAATTTCACTATCATATAAAGACTAGTTCGCCACTTACGTTGGTATTAACTAACCTATCGGTACATAAATTATTTTTAATAAGCAGAGTGTAATATTTTTATCTCAATGTACATTTTCTTCCAAAGAAAAATATGGATTATACATTTTGTTTATCAAGACAGAATAAAAGAGTATAACTCTATATTTGCTCTTTCAGAATAAGAAAACATCAAAAGGGTTACTTTTCATGTTTTTGAAGTGAAAACTTCTTTAGGCGCGTTGGGCGATTTTCGGATCTTATAGGTTCGCGTCACCGACATGCTAATGTTACTTGTTGCGCTTGGCCAGGACTGGAAACATATATATATATATATATATATATATATATATATATATATATATATATGTGTATATACGTGTATGTGTGTGTACACAGATACACATATACACACCAACACATCGTATTTACCCAACTGTATGATGTGCGCGTCGGATTTTTGGATGGGTAAAATCTTGTGAATTCGCGTCACCGACATGCTGTAATAGCAGTATATCTGTAGCTACAAGGGTGAAGTGTTGTGCAGCATTAGTGCTATGTATATTTATACTAGTAAAGTTAAATTGACTGCATGAAAAGTTCAATGTTTGTATAATGTGCATTGTTTAAATTATGTTTTAGTTTGACTATAATTTTAATGACTTAATTGTACGATCACTGTGCATTAGAACAATGCTAAGTAAGTTAATGTTTTTATATATAATTCTAATTTACAAATTATGAAATTTTAATTTTTGATACTAGAATTAATTTGAAAATTAAAAGAAAAACTCTGTTATTTCATAGTTTTAAGTTTTCACCTCTTTCAGCACTCCTCATGACTGCTTAGGTTTTTTATTTTGTCATCAGTTTATTATGCTGTTCATTAATAAATTACATTTTCTTAATTAATTAATCAAAAAGTAATTGTATGTAGAAGCAAATGTGTATGTATGGTGTGTATGTGGAAGCAAAGGTAAGGCGCATATTTATTCAAGAGACGGAGCTGGGGGTGTCCCAGAAACGGATCTATAGTGTTATACAAGGAAATTCTATTTATGCATTCTGAGCTTCCTCTCTGATTTATCGCCTGTAAATGTGTAGAATGCTTTCTGGTTGCGTGGTGATTCGGGAAAAGTATATAACTTTTCGGAAGACGACGCTGCGTATATTGATTGCTGAATTTATGTGTAGAATGCTTTCTGGTTGCCTGGTGATTCGGGAAAGGTATATAACTTTTCGGAAGACGACGCTGCGTATATTGATTGATAGATCTAATAATGAAACGTTCAATTGTTTTATGTGTTTTTAATATACTTTTGACAAATTAATTAAATTTGTTCTTTAATGTCCCAGTAAGTTTGATTATATGTATATATTTAAGGAAAGATTAAGTCACATACAAAAAGTATATACTACGAAGTATTTAATTATTTTATTTGGAAATCGATTTAGTAATTCTATATTGTAGTAATTCTTTTTTGTTTACGTCAAAGCTCTTCATGGACGAACAAATTTTGGAATTTTTTGCAATTTATAGAGGATATTCCTAGGAGATACACAATTATTAGATATTTTATTTTAGACGTAAATATGATTTCTTTAGCGCTTAAAATATGTTTATTTTGTAGGAGATATACAGCATAATTATTTTTGGGGCCATTAAACATATTTTACGACACATATAAAATTACGTTTTAATTGTAAGATAAAAGAATTAGACGGGCCTCTTCTTCAAATGGGTTTGAAAACGTAAATGTTTTGATAGAAAGCACTTCGAAAAATAGGTAGTGTGTTAACATTCCTAGGTTTTGCTGTTTTGGTGAAAAGTAAATAAAAATTTTTAAAAAAATTATCATAATAAGACGTATTTCAAATGAATATTAGTAATACAGTACGTTGAATTATTTTTGATTCTTCTATTATTGATTCAGGTTGTTGTGAGTTACGTCAAAGAAATGTTTTAGAAAAATAAATTCTCTTCCTTTTTTATTTTAAAAATCACTCAACCTAATAACCTCTAATAATATCTTCAGGGATAGGGATATTCCTAAAGATTAACAACAATATTTGATTTTGATGCTAAGGTTGAAAATTACGGACTATTGTTTTTCATAATTAGGTAATTAATTTTTAATTACAATTGACGTAAATGGCTTGAATAATAATAACATATTCAATGTAGAATATAATGAAATATGGGCTTAATATACTATTTTGCTTTAGGTTAAAACTTCACGACATTCAGTTCCGAAGTGGTTTAGTCAATTGATTTAATAATATTTTTATTACGATTCTATGGAGTGTGTGATTGTATGGCTAGTAATTTTTTTCTGAAATCGCCTTTTGGCATTTATTTTAGATATGCTTTTAAATATGTAACCGTTAGGTATATTGTAAATTAATATCAGCAGAATCCCACCCCCGCAATTAGAAAATGATAAGAAACAGACCCATAATTTTAGATGTCAGCATTTACTAAATTATTATTTCAAATATTCTTTTCTCTTTCCACTCATTTCTTTCTCACTTCGGTCTACCGCACATTATCTCGAAACATTAAATATTTATAATCTTTTAGAACAAAGTAAGCAAATATGTATTACCAACCAAAATACGAGAGAATCAAAGATGAGAATCAGAGAAAAAATACAAATTAAACAAGTTATTTGCATTGTGACCGCGTACATTATTTAAATATATGTAGTTCCTTAAAAACGTTTACAGTCCCTTCATAGAATATTTTACATAAGTAGTTGTCCTCCAATCTTATAATTCACATATTTTTTGAGATCGAATCTCATATTTAAGAAATGTATTACATGTGTACCAGTATTATGATATATTGGAAAATAAAGTTAGCGAGACAAAGAAAGAGAATGGAGGGTGGGGTGATATAAAATGTTGTTTATTGAAATGATTATGTACTTCTTGGACCTAATTCGTTTTAATTGATACTGCTACTAGAAAAAGTGTATGTAAAATTTCAATTTAAACAAGATACAATGGAAAAGTTTAAAAAAGATGTTATGAAACATAGAAATAAAAAACACGGAGAAGTAATTATGGCTTAGCTAGTCTTTAGGATTTTTGCCTCAAAATAAAAAAAAACTAAACTTTTATAAGAACACTTGGTTGTCAATCAGACCGTCCGCTTGTCTGTCCAAGCCTTTTTTCCCAAAAACAGCTTGAGATGTAATGTTGACTATTATTGAAGTCTTGTAGCTTTACATTGTTGTAAAAATTTTTTTTTTTGGTTCAAGCAATAAAAAGGTATGGCTTTTTAAAACAAATTTTTTTCTGTATATAGTATAAGTCTTAATCACTGTTCATTAAGACCTACAGGGCACTTTAGGTCGATCCACAATTTTGAAAATCACCATAATGTATGGTCTTTTAGCAGAAGTATAGGGAAAAATTAAAAAATAAATTATTTATATTTTGATGTTGAATTATCAATTTTTTTTTACATATGCGCCTGTGAAAGATAGAGTGGGCGATATTTCTTTATTTATCCACACCATAGTCGTACAAACTGATTATTAAATCCTCTAGGGTACTTCTGGTCATCCTATGATGTCGAAAATGGACTTAATTGGAGATTTTATAGAACAAGTAAAGGAATTAATCCAAAAATTAATGTTTCAATTCTATGTGGAATCAAACACTTTTTCAAATATGCGTTTGTGAAAAATATAGTAAACAATATATTTACTTTTAATTAAAATAAAAATTTAAAATTTTGTAAATAGCGTAATAGGATTAATAGGTATGATTAATTATCATTATAAGAAAATATCATTATAAGCTCATTGTTTCAGACTATCCAATAAACTCTAAAACTTCTAGACTAAAATATAAAAAAGTCAATAACTTTTTAGGAAGGTTTAATCAAAATATCTAAATTACATAAAAAAGAAGGTTTTAATTATTATAAATGAAAAATTGTATAAACAAAAACAAATGTATGTTAAACTCAATATCACGGGCATAGCCAAGCTAGAGGGCATATTGGGGAAAAGTTTTCTATTATCTACTATATAGACTAGGAGACTTTGTAGGAATAAAATGTAAATTTAATTGGTCTTATGGAGTAGTGGCAAGGAGGTAAATATTGATGGTGGGTAGTTGGTACCAATATTGATTTATGAAATTGGATTTTTATTGACAAGTTAGTATTAATTTTTACTTATATTGTGAATATTTGTAAATAATTAGATGTAGTCTAATCTTTGTACTCTTATTTAGTAGGTGTATCGGCTTTGCTGCCGACGTCCGGTCTGATTAAGGTAATAAATCTTTATTTAAATTTTGTATAATCATTTAATAAGGATTTTGACTATTTTTAGAAAGATGGATTATTTTATGCAACTCGGTTGAAGAAACTTTTATTCAAAACTTTCGAATTTTTTTTTAGTAAAATAAAATAGTCCAATAACATATTTTTTTTAACGTAATTACAAACAACAGATGGCAAATATGCGTTAGACGCAATGTTGCGATTATGTTAGTAGTGTTATAGAGTAGTGGCTGGGGACAAAATGTTGATGGCAAAAAGCTTGTACTGATATTAATTTATCAATAACAATTACTTTTCGTATATTAATATGATTATAAAATTCCTACCATTAATATTTAACTCCTTGACACTACTAAGTACTTACGATCCCCATCTTTGCGGACGTGCTTCAATGTTAGGCAGTCATTAAGTAATCCTTGCAAATATAATTCTAGCAAAAAATTAATAAATCGTAGTGAATCGAAATTTATCAATATAATTATTTACACTCTCATCTCATCTGTTTATATTCGACATTGGAAATACCCTGAAATGTAAAAACCTAAAATAAAAATGAAATTCAGTATCTCATGTGCAGCCTGATTGTTAAGTCGTTTTGTAATTCAGCAGCTATTTTTGAACATTTTATTCAAAAATAATGTACCAGTTCGTAAGTATCGCCAATTACATTATTGTGAAATTCAGTTTGTGTTTCGTTCAATAAATAATCCTTACCTATCTGAAAATTTCTAAGACTGGTGAAGAAATATTGAAAATGAAAATCAGTAAAAGTATAGTGAATAAAGGAGGGAAACGAAGAAAACGTTGATCTTTCGTCCCTTGTTATTTCACAAAGATGTGAGAGCGGATCAAATATTTTGAAAAGGAATAGAGGCAACAACACTTGAAAAAGTATAACAAAATAATTTTTCGGAAATGAGTAAATAAAATCAAGTACAGACCCTGTCAAAGTAATGTACTCTTGCATAATGTTAAATATTAAAAATGTTATTAAAATAAATATATTACGTAATTACATGTAAATATATAAAAATATCACGTCATTTTTAGGGTACCTTATTTCAAAATTTCTCACTTGTCTCTCTATCTATCTTTCTATCATAAACGTTTTCTTTACCACAGAAACTGTTTGACATATCTATAAAGTACACTAACCGGCATATATATCAATAGTTAGCATTCAAAAATATTCGTATAAATTTTTTTGAGTGGCAAATTAGTACTCTAATTTGTCTCTACTTTACCAATTATTTCTAATTTTATATTTGATTAATTTATTTATTTATTAATAAATTAATTTTTATATTGCCTATAAAAATTATATTCGCGACCCATCTCATATTAAAGTAACATTTTCGGTAAACTGTTTTTTTAGGTTTGCACTTATTTTCTTTCTGTGTTCCTCTGAGCTTGCATGCATGCATAGCATTAGATCCTCTGCATGTTTATGCTGGTGCGACCGAATCCACGAGAATCTAGTCACCTTCACACCATACCAGTATAACTTATATGTAATTGAGTTGTAAATTTATATCCCATCATGTGATCCGTTATATGCCATTAAATGATCCATCACATGTGAAGTGGAAAATTCGTAAAAAAATAATTTTCTGTCTTTATATATATTTTTATCTCTATGTGATATCTGTACTAAAATTATAAATATTAAAATGTTTTTATTATTGGTTACACTTAATAGCTTATTTGTATACACTTAGTAAATTCACTAGTCGTTAATTGTTTTCTGCTCGAAACAATTTCTACATATATAATTCCTCTATGATTTCCGAATATTTCTTTGAGTACCACACTTGTTGGCAATCAACGTTCCACTTTTAGTGGATTTAATTCATCATGTCTCCGCTAGTAATGTTTGCTCATTTATATTCTAGAATTTAATAGTCACCTTATGTCTTGTCTGAAGTTCTTCAGTCTTCTTTATTATTTTTTGACAGAACAGTTTTCAACATACGTAGATATCCAATATTTACTTAATGACTTTGGAACTTAAACTACAAATTTAAAAACGATTTGAATGGTGAATTTTACAATACACAAATTCTATCTTATTTTTTAGATATATATATATATATATATATATATATATATATATATATATATATATATACAGGTTTCGTCCATAGTTATGTTTTAATTAATTTCAACGAGCTCGCTTAAATATTTTTGCCAAGAAATCAAAAAATACCTTCTCAATTATGTAGGTTCACGCCTATTTTGAGATGCCGAACATGCATCTATTTTCCACGTGTTTCTATTTTGGAAAATATGTCATACTTCCCTAATATACGCACATTCCAAATGGGGCTTTTAGAGTCTAACATTGGGCTTTACTTAGGAATAGTATTATTCGTTTTGTAATGGCACACAAAATCTCTCATTCATTATATTTTTTAATAAACGACCGCATAGGAGATGCCACGAAAGTTTCCAATGTGTATTCATGTTTTCACTACCCTCGAGTCAGTAATCCTATTCTCAATATATGTTGTAACTATATGATAGAGTTCGCTTTGTATTTGACTACTTTGAGTTATTTACATAATACTTTTAGTTGATTATACGGAACTTAAATGTTTTCGGAATTGATTATAACCTTTTGTAAAGACTATTGTAATGTGAGCGAAGAGAAAACATACCTTCATATCATACGTACTTTCTTTAGTATACACAGGTAAATATATAAAATTGATAATAATCTATATATTGCCTAAGTATTTTTTACGCACTAATATGGAAATACTAATACGCATTATACTAATTACGCACTAATACGGATCTCGAATATCTTGCATAAAACCTCGTTTTCGGTGGCGCTGCATGGAGGTAGAAAAAGGAAACTTCCTTGATTTACTTATATTAATATACATAACAAAATAACTTTCAATTGTATTTCAGATGTTAAATATTACAGTCAGATTTAATATTTTTTCGTGGAGATTATATGTCTGTTTCTATTTCACTAGCATTTGTCTTTTTTGAAAACATTTTTTCTAAAAAATCGTAACAGACTTAGGAATTGACATTAAAGCACGAAATTAAATTAACTCCGTATAAGAGTTCTACGTTTTCATCAATCGAAGTAATGATCCATATTACTATCAAAATTACAATCACAGTAGGCTAGAGATTTTGGTTTTAAAGTCTTTGAATCGAAGCCAGTGCTACACTAAACGAAAACTTATTCGACAATTTATTCTTTTTTCTGTATGTATTGTTTCAAGAAGTTGATTGTGATATAAATAATAAGAAATAATTAAATAACCCCTGGTAATGAAATTACCCCAAGAAATTACTCAACTAACCAACTGACTGACTTTACCTTTGATATATTAAATTAATCATTGATACTAACTTGGCTTTGATAAGTGAATATTATTTTATAGATTACATTAATTTTTATTGCAATATTAAAAAAATTATAATAAAAATTAGAAGTCCTGGCTAAAAAAAATATGTAAATAAAAATAAATTATAAACAAAACGGTATTTTGAATTATGCTCCTAAAATCGCTGGTTAGAAACATAACGTCAATACTCAGTCTATTTGTTCTTTATTAGACATTTCATCCAAAACGAGAGCAAAATAAGTTATATTGGACCTGTTTCTAGTTTTGTTTTAATAGCAATATATGCTTCTTACATAATGCCGGTATGATCATCTATACGTACGATGTTTAGAGGTCTTGGGTAAATTAAACATGAAATAAAATATTTTCTCATATGGTTTTGTACTTTATAGAATAATCACATAACCAACAGACATAAGTCGAGGAAGTAATTTGACTTAAGACTATAACTAAACTTATATTCTAATGTTTTTAAAATGATTGGATGTTTTTGTTTATTTCGTTAATTTGTTTTTTATAATTTGCCAATCAATACCATTTTCAATTATCAGTGCTGGATAATAGGAAAAAATATTGAAGTAAAATGTAATCCGATTAACAGTTTCCTTATAATTACGTGGTCCATATTCAAACAGAATAAATTTTTTTCTCAGCCTTTTTATAAGTTAATTCTTTAAGTTATTTTCGTTTAAGGTATTTAACAAAATTATAAAAAATTCTTTCAATATTTACTTTTTAAAAATATCCTATTCCATTAATATTTTACAAATCAGTTACGCCCGTTATTTACAGAAGGCAAAATGATTTATATATAGAACATTAAATTCTAATAGTATTTAGTAAATAATATATATATATATATATATATATATATATATATATATATATATATATATCGTAATGAAATATCCCTACCAATCACGACATTTAACGTGATCATCAATTAGAATCCATGAAAATGGTACGTATTAGCTGGGTGAACTAATATTAGAAGTGAGTTTCTCTTCCCCTTACCCCATTAATTTCCGCACTTTCGGCCCCACACTGAATTTATTACGCGTCAGTAATTATTTGGTTCACGGTCAGTATTTTTTACGAGGTTAGCGTGTCGTTTTTATGTTCACCATATGTGACGAAATTTCACTTCTCAATTACTAATAACTCGATGGCCTATTTTCGCTAGCGTACACGAGACAGATATTTTTACAAATATACGTTTACCATTTAGATTGTCTATATGGCAAGGTACAATGAGATGCTAGTTTTGTATTTAAGAGTTGCTATAGTTCTTATACGGATGTTATCATTAATCAAGTGTGATAACAAAATGGAAAGCTCATTATCTAACCCAATTTTTTTCTAAAAGAGAAGTTATACGAACAATTTAGAATTTGGTAAGTAAGTATGATAACAAACGTCTTATTTAATTAAATTAACAAATTTCTTGAAAATTCCTTGAAAAAAATCCATTGAATTAAAATAATTTTCATATTTTCATTCAGTTGATTTAAGAAAAGGCATACTTGATTGTAATCTACGATGGTGAATAGCGACTAACATCGTCCCGGGACGAAAGTTTGAAATAAAGGGCTGTTTTCTTTTACGATAAATATTTTTGACTAAACATATGTATAACGCATGGTTATATCAAAAGTTTCATTCAGTGAAACCATGTAACTAATCAACATATTAATATGCTATTTCTGTTCCCGTGAATCATTTAGTTATCAATTTTACTTCTTCAAATTTCTGAAATTATTAAAAATATTTTACGAGTTAATGTTTAAATAATAAATTCATTTTAAAAATTTTCAAATAAAGATTATAAATAAATTGTGCACGAGTGGTAGAAATTTTTTTTACTAGTTCAATTTAGCTCGAAAATTTATAATTATGTTATTGAATGTTTTCGGGGAGTATCAATATTATTTGATTAGGAGATTTCATTTGTGTATTTTCTTTTTCAACCGTTGTGAAGCCACGCGAGTCACTAACGCATCCTTAATATCAGTAGGCAAAGATATTTCCCAATCGATGTGCTCTGTATTAAGCGTAACAACTCGCAGGTATAATTTTATTTGCTTAGAAACACCGTCATTACTTTTAAACTTTTTATTAGTAAACTACTTTACGAAAATTGAAGGATATAACAATAGAATATAATTTGACAAGGATAAAGAACAAATAGTTCGTTTTGCACAAACAGCTCCAGAAAATTGAGTCGAAGAAATCTGTATTTTTTTAAAATGAAAAAGGTTACTATTGATTTTATATAATGCACAACTAAACCGAATATCTATAAACCTTCCTCGTAAGTTAATCTATCTATTGATGGAAACTGAAACAAAATCCATTTAGTAGTCAGACAGACGCCATACAGTCACTATTCACGAAGTTACAATCTAATATTCATAACCTAAAAAGACATCGGATGTTTAAATAATAATAACTACGTACATGTTTATAGAAAATTAAGTCAAATGAAAACTACGATATATTAAAATCGTTATTGAGTAATTACGCAATTATTAATAGAACAATTATTTTCTTAGATGATTCTATCCACTACTTTGCCATACAAAAAGCATAAATATTTTTTTTCCGTTTGTGAGGCGATGATGTAAATTTATTTACGAGTATTTGTAGGTATCGTGTGATTTTCCTGCGAATATGTATTGCAACTGTAATTTAAAGATTTGTTTAACTAATTTGTTTAAGTTTTTTTTCTAAAGTTGGATTCTGTTTTTCCTTTATAAATTAGTTTACAAATTTTGATATTTGTAACAAACAAGGCGTTTGGGTGCACGTAAATTTTGACAATCTTTTTTTTTGTTGAAAAAACGGCATTCTTTTACAATAAAGGTAAAACGAGGCAAACATTTATGGGATAATTAGCTTTTTCATCCTAAACAAACATTTTTCTAATCAGTTAACTGAAGTATTAATTTTTTCTTTTCAAAGTGGTTACTATCTATCTAAAAAAAGGGAGTTCTGGTGTAATTTTTAATCAGGATGAAGGTTTTTCTTCAGAAATATTATATGGTTTATCAAAGTACACCATATGTAGTTTTAAATTGTTTTACTTAAAACATAATTAAGTATCCACGTTAACGTTTGGTCCTAATACGCGAATAAAATAATGAAATAATTTTAAATATTTTACAATTTGAATTATTTAAAACATGTTTAAGCACGACCCATTGTATTTAAATAAAAATAACAAAAAACATTGTTACACATTTTTATTAAAACTAATTTTTCACGGCTTTATACCACATTTTGTAGTAGAATTAAATGTAAAAATCTCATGTAAATCTGTGTAAAGTACGCATAAGGAAATCATATATAATTTTTATATTTCAAAATTCGAATTGAACTTTCGAAATTTTTGCAATATTTTCAGTTAAATTAAGAATTATTTACATTTAAGCACATATATTGAATTAGTTATTTTATTACAATTTGATAGGTAAATATTCAAATACTTATTTCTCGGAAAATTATTGCATTGATAATTAAAAATATAAAAAATAATCTTCATATTATAAATGAAAATAGGTTTTAAATAAAAATATTTTAAGTGTATTTTACAAATCAATAATAATTAAATTTTGGCTCTTTATATTTTTTCCTTTTTCTCGTGCATTTCCTTACGATGTTTTTGGTATACCAAACCGTTATATCCTTGTTTGGTAATAACGATTTAATGGTTGCACTTAACCAGTTTTTATTACTTAAATAATTTGTCAACAGCCATCTGTATTTTTAATTTGATGCAAATAAGTATAGCGATAAGAAAAGTAAGTTTCTCCATATCTAATGAACGATGTCGTGTATCAATGGATTTTGTTGACCAGATTTTTGAATATCGAGATCTAATTGAGACGATTGATTTCAAAAATACGGAACGCTTTTCATTATCTTAATGTAATAATTTAAAAAATGATGATATATTATATGGCGATATTTTTTTTTATGGCGATATATTATATGGCGATATTATAGATACACGTTGCATTCTTTAAAATTTATCGACATAAAAAGAAACAATATTACTTTTTTATTTGAACAGAATACGATCTGTTGATCACAACATTTTGCAGAACAATATTTTGTGCGCTTTCGTACTAATTTCACGCTACAAAAGCGAGCAATAATAGCAATGTCGATTATTTTTTGGTCGTGGTTTTTGTAAAGTTTTGAAGATTTAAATTTAAAATGATATTAGTATATCAATATACTTGTATATTTAAAACATGTTATTGGTAATTTGAAAACTCATAGAAATAATAGGATCAATAGAAACTGTGATTACAAGAAATACATTATACGTCATAACTAATAAAAATGTAAAATCAATATTCGCATCGAATATGATAAGATCAGAATAAGTTTTTTAACAGTTAACATCTGAAAACTTTGACCAACATTCAACAGCAATGTTGAAAGAATATCACGCCAAGGTACGGTAAAAGTAAAAAGGTACGATGCGGTACGGTACGCCAAGGTACGGTAAAAATCTTTATCAATAATCAGTAAAAAACATAACACTTAAACTATTTTATTCATCTCCGTTTCTTGTCACGTCGTTATTGCGGCTAAGCTAATTTTGTAGAACTCTGTTTAAATCTTCTCGTCTAGATTATTTGCTTCAATAGATGTTGGTTTGTGTGCGTAACGTATAAACTGTTGTGGACATTTTTCATGCGCATAACGTATGTGCAATGACCATCAAATATTATTTATATATTTGGCGTAGATATTGTATAATACAGACAGAGCACGCTTTCTATATTTTTATAATCCCTACCATACATTTATAATACCCACTTTCACATTTTTGCTGGAGTTTAATTGCTTCTTCAGAATTCGTACCCATTCTTCATAGTGAAATAAATGTTTCATTTTACTGTCAATAATCTGGACTTGGGAATCTGTTATTCTAATCTACATCTACAATACAGAAGACATCTACAATTCAGATCTTGTGTCAGGTTATTTTTACCAATAGTTCACAAATGCTATTTTTTAAATCATTTAGTTTACTCCTTCAGATTTGTTTATTGTTGTTACGTCTTATTAAAAATCCTCCATATATTAAATATTTAATATTTGTACGTTTTTGAAGGTAGTTTTTTATTTTTTTATGGTTATAAATTTTAATTTATATTTCTCACTATAGATTATCGCTCGCTTGCTTTTTCATATTCTAAAAAATATATTCCTTTTTGAAAATTAAAAATTATATTTATCGTAAGGCCAGGTCTTAATTAGCCCCTCTTCAATTCTTGTATGAATATTTTAAGAAAGTTAGCTATTGTAAAATATGAGTATTAGTAATATGTCCCATATGCCAAATTTAATGTTTCTACGTCGCATTGTTTCTTGAAATATTTAAAAACGTAAACATATTGCCTACTGCAAGCATATCTTTCACAATAGTTCCCCAAAACCATTGAGTCAAACTATACAATTGCGAGGGCTTTTAAAAGCCCATATTTTTTCATAATTTTAAATTACATAGTTTGGAAATAAAGGAGGAAACTAATTTTTTTAGTATGTTTTTTTAGTATGTTTCTGCAGATAGTGTACCTTTCATTAGAAAAAAAACTACCTGTCAAACGATATCCCACATAATACATGAAGTTAAAAAAAATGGAGATTGATTTTATCCTTCCTCCTACCCTGAAATTTCGAAATGATTATGTATTTTAGGGTTGTAATTATTGATATTTATGCGGGTTAAAATATTTTATTATTATTTCTAAATTCAAGTTTCTACGTCAACCGGTTTCGGAGAAAAAAGGTTGTGATGGACGGACGGACCGACACGTTTTCCTTTTTATAGTAAAGAGCCCTAAAAATTATCTTCCTAGTAAGACAAATAATAGATCAGTATTTTAATAAAAAGCCTCTAAAGTTTTGGCGAGATGGAATCATGAACCTTCCAGGGAGATGGAAAAAACTACTAGATCAAAACGTAATTATAACTAAATTAATTTCATATAGTACAAATAATAATTATATGTTGACGAAATGAAATGCCCGTATGAGAAAATTTTACACAGACTTATTTTTTATATTTTTTAATAACTAACTTAAATATCAAATATAGCGATGTCTGTATGCTTGTATGCCGTAGTGAATATAACATATATTATAAAATTTAGTGTTATGTGTATTGCTTTAAGCTATAAATATATCCAATCCGACAAACTTTTTCCGACTTTACGCGTCAATTGTAAAACTACAACCAAAAAATCACATTCAGCACACTGTACAAATCACTTTGGCTTTAATTTACAATTCGAAAAATAGTTTTGTTGTTAGTGGCTTTAAGAATTGCGGCAATGAAATTTTTGGCAAACTGATCTTAAACAATTTAGCAATGTTAAATATAAATCGTTAGCTAATTTTCTAGATAAAACGAATGGAAATATTTAAATGGAAATAATTTCACCTCTTGTATACTGTTTGTATGGAAAATTAATGCAATAATTTTTTAATGAAATTCTTCATTTTAGCAATTATAGGTTTATTCAAATAACTGTGAACTACATTTAAGAAATGTATAAATAATTGTAAATATTTAATCTTTACAAATTGCCCACCTGAAGATGTTTCCATAAAAGAAACCTAGGTCGTGGTTAAGAATTTAAATAAAGTAGAAGTAATACTACAACACACAGTTACTTTTAGTTGTGAATAAAAATTAAGTGATAATAAATTTCTACAAAATTAACGCCAATATATATTCAATATCTCATTCTCACTTAAGATGTTGTCTTGGAAAAATAAGTTAAGCAAAATATAAGAGTAATGTAACCTCAAACGAAAATTATATTCAACAGTAATTTAGAAAACAAAGCTAGGCCTGTAATAATAGTAAATGTTTAGGTACTTTGTCTTATCAAAATTTCCGCTTATAAGGTGCTTACCGTTTTATATAACTGTCTTCCAATCAAGTCTAACTAAACCAAGCCCTCGTACTGTTGCAAAGTGTAAAATATTTTTATTGCCTATTTAATTAATAAAGCTATTTATTCTAAACTAAATTAGTTTTCATTTAAATTTACTTAGACACTTTTTAAAATGTTTAAGAAATCTGTTAACTTTACTGAAGAATATTCTCGCTCAGGGCCAAATAGCGATTAGTAAAGATGTTGTCAGTATACAAGGCTATTTGATTACACTAACGAAAAAAATGAACAACCATCTGCATTCGCTGTATGCCCTGTAACATATGGGCAGCTAAAAAAATCTTATGTCACTATACTCTTCGCGAGAGCTGTCAAACGTAATAAATGTTTTTTTTCTATTTGTTTAGATAGTGGCCTAAAAGATTCCTTTATATACCATGAACATCCAAAAATAATATAATATAAGCCAAATTTATAGCAATAATTCCCATAAACACTTTGATCTGGTACATTCCCTTTGTTACGCCCTTCGTAATAACTCTTAGTTTGGTTTAGTGGATGGCTTTCGAAGTTCTATAAGACTTAAATATTGTTATCAGAATCGATCATTTGAGTATATGCTCGATTATTTTCGAAGAGGTATTTTTTTGTTTAACTTTGACATTATGGTATATTTATTAAGAATGTGCATGTTTATTTTTTAATGTTTCTTAAAAAATAGAAAAAAATTCTCTTTTGAGAACTACTCGTGTGTGACCCTTTTCAGAAATTTTTCCCTAACCAATAAATAGATTATAAGCCAATACTCTTGTAACATCATTCCGGTATTAAAGGTTGATCTACTCCCTTTGATAAATTTTCCGCCCTATTTTTGAGTATTTAGAGCAGACTTCCAAGCTTAAAACCGGCAGTTTTGATCGCTATAGTCATCACTAAGGACAGGAGTTCTTGATGCAAGAAATTACACAGTATTTGTAAAATAATTCTAAATCTTCATATATGTATATATATATATATATATATATATATATATATATATATATATATATATATATGTATATGTATATATATATATATATACCGATCCATCACCTCTTTATCTAAATACTAGCTGGGATAAACTGCTTCGCACATGGAGTTGATATGGGATTGTGTGGTAGTTGGACTAAAAGGATTAAATTTAAAAATATAAGAGGTAAAAAGTTGTTTATTGATTAGCATGTCCTGACTGTTTGCAATACTTGTCTATAAACATTTTTAATTGTTGTCCGTGGTACATACGTACAAATTTTTCGAATTTCCTACTCGAGAGCGAGCTACGTATGGTTGACCGTGAGAAAAGCAGGTTTCTACGAGATTGATGCCGTAATGTTATAAAGTTTGTCCTTACGCTTTGTTAATTGTAAAACTGAAGGCTCATTTAATTGGAAATTGCAATCTTTTAAATTGGAATGGCAGTTCAGTAGAAATCAGTAGTATTCTGGGGATAAATAACTGTGTGTTCTTTATCCTTTCCAGTCATAAGTTCGGCTTTTGATGAGTTGAGATTTCTGAATAGTATGAACTGAGATCTAATTTTCAGTCAAAGGCAGTATAATGGCATTCCTGATACTTGCAAAGAGTTTAAAAATTCTGTGGGGAAGTTGACACTTCCAACATTTACCATCGTGTCGATCGATTTATATATACTCTCTTCACCCGAAATATTCTTTTTTCTATATTTTGAATTTTAAAGTCGATATCATCCACTATATTATTTTAAGTTGCCAAAATTGTCCTCTGAAATAACCACTCTGAATTGGTATAGTTGAGAACAATGTTTGGGCCCATTTTACTGTACTGGTTATGTTGCAGAAATCACTGTTGAGTTCAATGAGGCCGGTCGTTTGGTCAGTAGGACATGTGCCTTCGCCTATCTGTAAGAGTTTTTGAGCAAAATATGCTGTTGTTTAGTCTTTCGATAGTTCAACTCTCATATTATTTGTTAGTCGTAGTATTTGCATGTATGGCCAGAGATGTGATTTTTTAAGCATGCATTGATTTCTTCTGAAAATATGAGTACAGCTCCGCCCATCTTGTAATGTTCTGTCCATGGCTTTGAGTAAATTTTTATGTACCATTGTGCATTCGTCCCAGAAGACAATTTCAGCTTGTTTTAGAATTTCACTCCGTTTAGATACTCCTGAGATTTTACATAGTGGAAATTGATCTTGGGCTATATTCAACGGTACTTGTAGGGCGGAATGGGCGATTCGCCCTTCTTCTTTAAATGTAGCGGCAATACCGGATGACGCCAGTGCAAGTATGATGTATTATTTAGTACATATTTCTGTCAGCAATAGATGTATTAGAAACGTTTTCCCGTTGCCGCCTGGTGCGTCCAAGAAAATAATTCAGCCAATATTGTTAATGATCCGGTAAACGATAACGTAGTAATTTTTTTTAATTATTATCATTGAGAAGTAGTTTGATAATATTGAAGCTTTCTTACTTTGTAATTTCGAAGTTTAGCACACTGAAAGCATCCTATCATGGTGCTGGCATCCCAAGTTGTATTAAGGTCTGGTTTTTCATTTTTCTTTTAGGCGAATGAGTGTTTTACTGAATTCGATGGCTAGTTCTGGATAAGCTTGTCGGATTTGGTACGGAATGTCATCAGTCATACCAGATTTTATTATATATATATATATATATACATATATATATATATATATATACATATACATATATATATATATATATATATATATATATATATATATATATATATATATATATGTTGTTAGTATTGTGGTGTATAAGTCTCTGATTTGTTCAGCTGATGCTATGTGTGAGACTTTGTGTAGTATGAATTCCCAGTGGTTGTTGTTTTAAAGTAATCTGAAGCGTTAGCACGCTTCTCTGTACGTCTGACATAGGCAACCGTTTTGAGATCTGTGAAACTTGTTTATTTCCTTATTTCGAATAGCAACATCCGGAGATAGAAACATTCGGCGTTGTTCGGATTTACAGCGTATACTCGATCTAGTGCATTAGTTTTCCTGATTTATGGATGTCCTCCACTAGAACTCCTTGTTTTCGTCGTTGATAGATTTTTCTCGTGGTGTTCCACGTACAAAAGGTAGGAACGTTGACATATAGTAATATTTTGGCGAATATATCCATTTGGCACAGTTGGAAAAAAGGCGTTAATATTAGGTTCTTAGATGGTCCGCTAACAATGTTTCTGGTGATGTCTTTTGTGAAGTAAACTCTCTGTCCATACTACAAATGTACTGCTAGATGTTGCACAGTTAGTTCCTGTTCGTGAATTGGAATACCGAAAATCCGTCACGGTGCTTCGGTACTTTTTGATATATCTTCCCATTTGGTACATGAGGATCTCGTCATTTCTGTTTTGTTGTTTGCTGTCTTTGGCTATTTGAAATACTGCCATGTCACTGGCTTTGTTCACATACTTAGAGACATATTTAATGGATTTCACTGAATTGCAGTACTCTACGTTTATGTGTGCTTGGAAAATTTTAGATAATAGTGGATCATGTGGTACTACCCATTGATTATTTATTTCCAGTTCGTGTCTGTCTCCTATCCGTATGTTTGCTGTGAAGCCATTTTTTTGGGTGATCGTCTTCTGTATTCATGATAGCAATCATCTCTGGTTTGTATGTAATCCAAGTATGGTTTTGGATATTTTATGTACATCTTCCATAGCTCATACATGGTGAATTGGGATTTATTGGCCCGCATGGTCTGTGAATTGAATTTTCCAAAACTATTTCGTACAGCTCCGGATCGTCTTGTGAGTTAGGAAATTCAGGTCGGATGATTTTGTCGATATCTGGGGGGTAAATTCTGTCGTATAGCCATATGAGTTTATGTGACTGAGGCAGTCCTCGTTTTTCACATTCGGTTATGTACATCCGGCATCCAACGGTTCCAAATATGAGGTATTTTATGCTGATTTCAATAAATCTCATTTGTTTTTGTCGAAACACTCAGGCCATTGTGTTGTGTCAGGCTAAGGGGGCTTGTCCGTATCTTATTTGTTCTTTGATTTCTTCGCAACGATGAGTTGCATGTAAATGTTGTGAGGATTTCTTACTTAGATGTTGAGTGTATTCGTGCATGTATCTTGGACTTCCTATGTAAGGTGAGGATAAGATTACGCTTTTTCTAATGTCGCCAATATTTTCGTCATTTACGATCGCGTCTCGAAGATGGATGTATTCTTCCGTGCGTAGTTTCTTCTGATTTATTCTTATGTAAAACATCCTTTCCGCTTCTGGTTTTGCATACATATCTACCAGGAATTGTTGGAATAATCGGCGAGTGCTAAGGATGTGATTTCATATATTATTTTCTGATCATTAAATATGACTCCTTGGAAGTTATTTTTTTGTTTATTCCCGCAATTACGATGCCGACTTCGTTTATCTCAGGTGCATTAAATTGACGTTCGTGTTCTCCAAGTGGTTATATTCACAAAAAAATTATTCTATCTAGTGCTGTTTTGAATATGTGAATAAGTTGATTGTATTCATGTAAAATCCTCTGTACGCCTTGTATTATTTTTCATCTCAATCCACTGATGTTTATGCATCGTTGATAAATTTCTATTTCTTCATTTCCGCTGAAATATACTTGCAGAAATTTGTAGTCTTCGTTGGGTAGTGTTATTAAAAACCCTTTTGTGATAGATTTGTTCTTGAATGGAAAAAACATAATCGATTTCATCTCAGTTAGTGATTATCGAAGTGACACCGAAAGAATTAATTTTAAAGCAGGTGTTGTACGCTTTTATATTTTGAAGAAAGTTTTTTTATTCTGGAGTTTTCTTAGCCATGTAATGTAGAAATTCATGGGAAGGAGCTTTCAGTAGTTGTAATCGAATTATTCCATTCACGAAACCGGTGCTTTGTGTTTCTCTACTGAATTTTTTTGCGTTGCAAAATTGGCAGATGTTATCCATTTTTCCGACTACGACGTGTTGATATGTGTTATATTCTTTCGTCGGGTCGCAGTGAAATGCTTCATTTGTTAGGTAGAATTGTTAACTTGTCTTCTTCCGCGCTTATCCAAGAGCAATATGTTCATGGGTGGCTTGGGTCCGCTGGCAGCCTTTTATTATAAGATTGTGTCACAATTCTTGATTTTTCAATTCGTTCATTTCTTTGTTCTTCGATTTCTCTAGTTCAAATGGCACTCATCCTCGTTCGTTGTGAACGTATACGTGCTTTGCGCTCTTAGACTGCTTTGTTTTTCACTGTTATTTTTGTTTTTGCCGCTTCGCTTCATAACTGGCAAGATCTCCTCGTCTTGTACATTTCGGCATTGTATAAAATATAAATCAAATCAACTTTTTGTTAGAAAATACACTAAGTACATTTTAAATACTTTTCACACTTTATTTTCGATTTATATTTAGTCACTGTACACTTTGATTACTCATATGTCACTCTTTGTTTTTATTCACTCACTGCACTTCACTGATTAGAAACTGACTTTCGAACCAATGGTAGCCCCGCCCGTATAAGAAACGCCCCGAATGGTCCACAAGTTCCAGATCATTTCACAACATTCGAGAGTATTATGGTATGTTCCACAATGATCTAGGATGTTCCGGGATGTTCTCGAAGGTGCCAAATTATTTCAAAACATTCCACAACATTCCGGAATGCTCCAGGATGACCTGAAATGCTCGCGAATACGCTCGAATGTGAAATTTCTAGAGGGCGAACTTCCAGACCTTAAGGACGTCCTTCAGGTAAAAACGGAAACCTTTTTCATAAATAGGGGATAGAGGGCTACCACACCATATAAGTCACTTTATCGTACCGGGACTCATAGCTGAGTTCATTGTATATTTACTTTTATAATATATATCAATTATTTTCCTACCAATGCATCCACTTCTTTCATCCTTAGCTATCTAAGTTTGTAGCAATATTTTTCTAATTAAAATATGTAATCACTAAAATGTAATCGTGTGTTTTATTTAAGTTTTTCTACTGCAAACAATAGCCGTCCACACACACACACACACATATATATATATATATATATATATATATATATATATATATATGTATATATATTATATATATTTATAAATATGTATATATATATATATATATATACATATATATATGTCGAATCAAATTGATTTTGATCCATTCTTCGCCTTCTTGTAGGATAAAATGTAGGTATTGAAAACAAAGAGCTACGTTATTATCAATGAGTTGTTAACTAGAATGCGAGTAAGCCGGGAGTTCTGTGAATGGTGAAAACAGGGTCATAATTATTTTTACATACCTTTGTTTTTAACCATGTTTATTAATCATTTCCCGCTGGCAGCATACTTTTGATTTCCAAGATCACATTCCTTGTCAATTATTGATAGAAATGTATTATATATAAGAAATGTCGAGAATCGAATAGTTGAACAGAGATAAAGTAAACCGATAGAATAAAGACAACAATATATTGAACAGCTTCTAATCCATACGTGTTAACCATATAGTGTATTTAGGCACAATAGATAATTAAACTAGGTTCTAACGTATACGATCTGTGTGAATGTATGGATGATGTGTGTATATATATGTATATATATATACAGTGTTGTGATATGTATAAAATATATATATATATATATATATATATATATATAATCATATATATAAATTATAATCTACTCGTATATTAATGAAATTATGGTTTTATAATCTTATGTGGTTGTTTGAGCAAAAATGTTGGTTATTAATTAAAATATAACTATCCACACTATTAAAAGATAATTTTTTTATTTAGATATAATTAGTTGCCACATGTCAAATTATAAATTCCATCTTAAGCTAATGAGAGAAAAATTTGTGGCTAACTGAAACATACAAAGTGCTCATTAGCGTAATTTAGAAGGTACCTTATTTGCTACTTGCACATTTTTCATTGTGAATATGTGGTTATAGCTGTGAACTTTTGTTAGTTTATCATTATAATTTTGCTGGAGAAATAGAATATGTTGGAAAAAAATAGAGATACAAACCGCTCTCGAAGCGGACGGTCCCTCTGCGTGTGCCCACTCTGTAAATAATAAATAGTTCTAATTTGCTAACCACTCCCTACTAGGAGTAGTCACATGTAATAACACTTTAGATCTAAGCCAAGACAAGTGTGGAACACATTCCGACCTGGTGAGATAGAAAATGTAATACAAAGCAATAAAGAATTTCTGCTTCTAATTCAAGATATAGTCGCAAGTCAACCACAAATGCGCAGCGTTTTGTCGAAGATTATATCGTTAACAAAATCACTTATACAGTGCAGAAGCTGCCTGGGCTGCTGGCTGCTCAGTACCGAGTCGAATATTCATTTGTGGAATTGTCGTTCCCTGCTTTCCGATCCTAAGATGTTGCGGTTCTCGATTAATGCGTATGTCTCTGCATTCTCTTTAAATTTTCTGAGAATATTTCTGAATTTTTCGACGTACTATACTTTCTAGTTTTGCAATTACTATTGGGCCAGTTAAAGCGAATTTTTGTATGGATCTCTAATTTATGTCTCAAAAGAGTCGAATCACAGGCGTCGTATGATACTTTAGAATGATGGGATCTTTGTGGCCGGCAAAAAGCCGGCGACTTTCGTGTAGATACGGTATAGACTATTAATTGAGCAAAGGTTGTCTTCCGGGCGATGTTCTTAATACAGTGTAACAACTATACCAAGTTCTAAAGCGAGTTTGAGACGAGTGGGTGATGAGTCATACGGAGCATACTAGTTTATAAGTAGACCCACGTCGAGATATTTTTATACCTATGACTGAAAACAAAATACAATTTTAAATTTCACATTATTAAACTCGGTTACCAGTAAGTTTTATAGACCTACAAGTTTTAGAAATATCTGTGTATTAGTGAAGCGTTAATTTCAATTACTATTTGATTTTCTTTATAGAACCTAGAGACAAAAAAGTAATACATGCTATACCCATATTATACACGTTGAAGCCGCTCTGTCTTTTCCTTCTACATGCGCCGTATTGGATTATGACGCACTGTGCCACCGCTCGCGCTACGACGTCGATTGGTGACATGTGTAGCTTAAAACGGCACTTGGTTTTAGCCATCGTTCACCACGTGTTGTCTTTGTCGTAGAAATTGTTTTGAGTACTATTATTTGGTTGCCTTCATAAAAATTGTTGCCTTCATAAAAAGACAAATATCTACCACAAACGCTTGATCAGTTTTTTCATCCTCTGCCTTAGATAACGCAGACCACACGGGAAGAAGCGATATTATATATGGAGCTATTATTCTAAAATTAAAAAAAATATATGAACAAAGGGTTGAACAGGTAACAGTAGTGCTTAGACAGTAAATAAAATGTTATTATAGATAACTTAAGATAAAAATGTTATTAAGATATTATTGAATAATATTTATTGCCTGAGACTAAATAGTAACTTATACGGTGCAAAAGGATCATAAAGTCAAATTCATATAAATAGAATTCAACTTCTTTAAATTATAAGTAAATATTTTCAAAAATTTGTGAACATATCGGTGTATCGATTCTTGTTTTTACTTACAAAATTATTATCAATAATATTTTCAGGGTACTTCTCCCTTAAATTGTATGCTTAAAATCCATATATTTGTATCATTAATTACATTTACAGCACTTTTATCATTAATGTTTAGACACACCTTAATTTTATTATATTCACTATTCACATTTAGCAACTTTTTAAAACATAATCATTTTATGAAACTTCGATGAATTTTTCTTTGATGGAAAACAGGATCACATTTTATTGGCGCTGGTTGGATCAGGTGACGATGGATTCGTTCTTGAAGAATGTTTATTCAGTTCTTGACCATTTGGTTTCGATGTCATTTACCGAGTCGACTACAATCGATTACGTCAGTGGTATTTGGATTACGTAAATAGCGTATTCCAAGTCTCGTGGTTTCCTATAGATGCTTCAATATTTTCTGCATTCTTATGAGACTCGAAGTAATATTTTAAAAAAAATTACTGACCTGAGTTACAGAGAATACAATGACAGGCCTGCTCACGATTGATGCATAAAGTAATGATCCCACTTGTTCTCTCTATGCATAGTCTTTTCTGAAACATTTTTCTGCAATCTCATATGAGGATCACTTAAAACCTGGTTATTATTGTTATCGTTCATATCAAATTTATTCAATATATTTGGTCAATTCTTTATTTGTATTCCAATGAAATTAGTGCAGAACGAAGTATGCTTGTATGTTATTGATTAACCTCATTTAAGACATATTTTTCATTTGAAAATAGCGGTTGGTCATCGACATAGTCATAAAGATAGCAATTGATTCTATTCATTTTTCCTAAAAATAAAAAATGCTTTATTGGCCTAAAGCATTTTTACTCCAACTTTGTTGGAGGCAAGCTGTTGATATTTGAAATATTATACAACGGCGATTTTAGACTAATAGGCAACCCAAATTTGATGTCACTGAAGTACGATGACTAAGTAATGGGTTTTACATTCTGGGTCACAGATAATAGAGAATGCAAAGAAATGTGTGATAATACTGTATGCCTAGTCCATGTGATAAACTGTACTCTAATTCCAATATTCCAATGGAATTTACCTCTCGAAATTTGTTTGTTTTAAGAATGAACAAATATGCCTTATCAAGAAAAACTAAACTCGATTTCGGCTTACTTTTTATCTATGTGCTTATTTAATATTATATTAAATTATATTAACACTATTCACAATTTTCCCGAAATACTTTTCTCACTACGACCTTGTTATAACACATAAACCACTAAACACATCATGTCGAAAAATATCTTCACCTCGTTTTACAATATTCAATTGTAAACAAAATTAAAATTAAAAAAATATAATGAAACAAGTCCTAATCACGTATATCAAAACTCTCATCTTGCTCTCTTTCACAACTTGCCAGAAGTGGCATGTAAGTATAGATGGAATAAAAATTCGTCCCGGAATAAACGAGATGTGTTTGACAGAAAGCTCCGCGCTAAACAAAAGAAAAAGGATTATTTCCGGTTGAGTACGCTTTGCTTGTTGACTCGAAGTATTTAATAAAATGTCATCTTGTAAAGGCGCCTTTATGAGAATTAAATTATGTGTTTAATTTATAACCATTTTTTCACGGGATGGTTTTTCAAAAAAAATTTCGCATTGATTTTTATACCGCTTAATTTGTAGATAATTCGTGGTCACTTCTAGTTGCTAATACCTAAATAGAGGCAAAGAGGAGACAGATTAAAACTCGATTTAAGTGTATGGTTATGTTCTGCTTAACAATAATTCATTATTTTCAGCTTAATATTGTAAATAGCCACACACGCATATATATATATATATATATATATATATATATATATATATATATATATATGTCCAAATAAACACACAATACCTGCTCACTTTGCGGAAAATATACTCCATACACACGCTATTATTATACACAGACTATTGAAAAAGGAAAATTTTAAATCACACAAAATCATAACTTGAAACCCTTTCGGTCAATCTGACATTTTAAAATTATTTTGTGATAATCTCTATTCTGTGTGATAGTTTAATCACAGACAATTATGTGTTTCACATTGACAGTATGAACGAAAGAAATGTATCTTTTAATGTAACACATATCTATAATATGAAATCTCTCTATAATAAAAATAAGTCGGGTTTTCCTTCCTGACGCTATAACTCCAGAACGCACGAACCGATTTCCACGATTTTGCATTCGTTGGAAAGGTCTCGGGCTCCGTGAGGTTTATAGCAAACAAAATTCAGGAAAAATTTCAACAGAAAGGCAGGAAAACAGGGCAGATCATTTTTCACATTCAGCGCCATCTCTGATACATAGCATGTACTAAAAACCAATATGGTTTTGCATGGTTGTGGAGCAGATGGCGCCAGTATTTTAAGTAGGTGGCGCCGGTGCGTGATACATTGTTTGACAGCTACTCATTGTACTTTGCTCAGTTAATTTCATGTGACATTTATTATGCGCACGTTCTTTCAAACGCTAACTTAAAACCGGTATTGTGTTCACTGTGAAATTGTGAGATTGAGGTTAAAGTTATTCGTTTCCTAACAGTTCAATTGGAAACCATCAAAACAATCACGCGTATTGTGCAAATTTTTAGTCAATTTCAACAGCAGGCATTTGTCATTTTTTTGCAACTGTGTAAATTATGTGGATCGTGCATTTGAGGTTAATTTCACCAGTCTGTCCATAGTCCAAAATGCATAGAGGACGACGTGCGAATATCGGCCGCCGCACAAGATATGCAAGCCAGCAACAAGTGTATTCACAGAACTTAAGCGAAGAAAGATAAAATATAATAAGAGAAAATGCCCAATTGAGACAACGCTTTAGCACACGAAGGCATCATACAACCGCTTGGCATTCCAATATGATCCCACTGCGAACTACAGTGATGATGACAATTTAGATATTGGACCAATGGTGACTGTATGCCGATATTGCAATGCGTTAAAGTTCAAAAAAGAAACGGCTGGATTGTGCTGCGCAAGTGGAAAAGTCAAACTGGATCCAATACTTACACCACTGAAACAATTGTTCGATGGAAGTGATCCCGATTCCAATCATTTTCTTCAACGCATCCTTGAATACAATAACAGCTTTCGCATGACTTCCTTTGGAGCTAATATCATTCGAGAAGGCGGCTTCATGCCGACTTGCAAGATAAAAGATACAACACACACAACCAATCACTCACACCAATCAATCACACCAACACAATCAATTGCAATACATAACAACTACACATACACCACACACTACACCATCACACGATCAGAAGTCACACCGTATTGTTTAACAAATGATTGTTTGCAACTACAGATACAAGGACAAATATATCATTTGCATGGTTCAATGGTACCACCACCAGATGAACCGCATCAATTTCTGCAAATATATTTCATTTCGTCGATGGTGGATCAGCTGAATGTGCGGTGCAATATACAGGGAACACAACAGTTAAAGAGACGAATTATTAAACAGTTGCAAGCATTTTTTCACGCTAATAACGCTGTGGTTAATATGTTCAAAACAGCATTGGAACGAATGCCATCGGATACGCACAAATTTGAAATAAGAGCCGATCGTACCTCAACAGGTGAACATGTGCGAAGATTCAATGCACCCACCGTTGAGGATGTTGCTGCAATTATTGTTGGCGATCCAACTAAATCACGAGACATTGTCGTTCAGCGAAGAAGCAATATCATGCATCGTGTAAACGAGACACATCGTTTGTACGATGCGTTACAATATCCAATCATTTATTGGCAAGAGCAAGACGGGTACGACATCACGTTGAAGATGGTCGATCCAACTACAGGTACAATATTCACACACTAATTATTGCTATTATTGGTTTCCATTAACAATCCATTTAATTTTGCATTTTCAGGCGTATCAACGAACAAAAATCTAAGGGCAATGAATTACTATGCGTATCGTATGATGATTCGTACACATGAGGAGAATGTCATTCTGATGTGCCGTCGGCTATTCCAGCAATTCGCTGTCGACATGTATGTCAAAGTCGAGACCGAACGTTTAGCGTTCATCCGATTCAATCAGGCAAAGCTACGATGTGAGGACTATATACACTTGAGTGATGCTTTTCATTCAGATGGTAATCTTCAGAATATTGGACGCCTGACGATTCTTCCATCATCTTATATCGGAAGCCCACGTCACATGCACGAATACGCTCAAGACGCTATGACGTACGTGTGAAATTATGGAACTCCGGATTTATTAATTACGTTCACATGCAATCCGAAGTGGACGGAGTTTTTGGTGACACGTTGTTATATGTATTCGGTGGAATGGCAGAAGCGTGGACTACCGTATGCTCATGTCCTAATTTGGTTGCTGAATAAATTACATTCAAATGAAGTGGATGACATCATATCAGCTGAAATTCCTGATCCAGTCACTGATCCCCATCTACACGACATTGTGACGACACAGATGGTGCATGGACCGTGCGGTGCATTAAATCCATTATCGCCTTGCATGGCTGATGGAAAGTGTACAAAACGATATCCGCGACCGTTAGTTGCTGAAACAGTCACAGGGAACGATTGATATTCATTCTATCGTCGGCGTTAAAAAGAAGATAATGGTCGAACTATCAAAGTTAAAGTTCAAAATCAAGAGATTGAGATCGGAAATGAATTCATTGTACCATATTGCCCGCTGCTATCACGAATTTTCGAAACACATGCGAACGTTGAGAGTTGTCATTCGGCCAAATCAGTCAAATATTTGTGCAAGTACGTCACAAAAGGCAGCGACATGGCTGTTTGGTATTGCGTCGGAAAATGCGAATGACGAAATCAGCAACTTCCAAATGGGCAGATAAGTCAGTACTAAAGAAGCACTGTGGCGATTATTGTCATTTCAAATTCATGAAAGATATCCCACAGTTGTACATTTAGCAGTGTACTTGGAAAATGGACAAAGAGCTTACTTCACGGAGGCTAATGCGGCACAACGAGCTGAGAGACCACCATCGACAACTTTGACTAGCTTCTTTGCAATGTGTGAAGCAGATTCATTCGCAGCGACGCTGATGTACGTTGAAATGCCCAAGTACTACACTTGGAATCAATCAACATAGAAATTACAACGTCGCAAACAAGGAACCCAAGTTCCAGATTGGCCACAGGTGTTTTCCACTGATCCGCTAGGTCACATGTATACTGTTCATCCTAGAAATGATTAATGTTTTTATATGCGACTGCTGTTGGTAAATGTACGTGGACCAAAATCATTTGCGCATTTGAAAACAATTGATAACATGCAATATTTCCCGACGCAGTGCAATGGAAAAATTGTTGATGCAATGCAAGCTCATTGTTTGGGATGAGTGCACAATGGCACATACGAAATCACTTGAAGCACTTAACTTCACACTGAAGGATCTTCGGCTAAATAACATCTTTGGCGGCTTGATGATATTGTTGGCAGGCGATTTCAGGCAGACGTTGCCAGTAATTCCCCGTGGAACGCATGCAGATGAATTGAATGTTTGCCTGAAGGCATCATCTTTGTGGAATAACGTAAAAACATTATCGCTAACCACTAATATGAGAGTTCAACTTCAAAATGATCAAAGTGCTGCACAATTTTCCAAACAATTGTTAGCTGTTGGAAATGGAAAAGTCCCAGTTGATGCAACAACTGGATCAATTGCTCATACCAACGACTTTTGCCGATTTGTAGACTCTCAATTAGCTCTTATTGAAAATGGTTTCCCAAACATTAGTGAGGATTATCAGAATTATGCTTGATTAAGTCAACGAGCAATTCTCGCCGCAAAGAAAAAGAAAACACGCACTGAATTTCATCATTCAATCAAAAATCGCTGGCGATTTGGTGATAACAAATCCCGATGATATAGTAAATTATCCAACGTAGTTTTTGAACTCTCTGGAGGTACCAGGATTTCCACCACATAACTTGCAACTCAAAGTTGGTTCAGTTATTATGATATTGTATAATTTTAATCCACCGCGACTTTGCAACAGTACTCGACTTGCGGTGAAAAGACATGCCGAATTTGATTGAGGCAACCATTATTAACGGAAAGTACGCAGGTGAAAATGTATGTATTCCTCGAATACCAATGATTCCGACTGATCTTCCGTTTGACTTCAAACGATAGCAATTTCCGGTTCACCTTGCGTTCGCAATGACAATAACAAGTCGCAAGGCCAATCGCTTAGTGTTTGCGGGATAAATTTAGAAAATCATTGTTTTTCAGATGGGCAGCTATACGTTGCGTGTTCACGAGTTGGGAAACCATCCGCTTTGTCTGTGTTAACGTCAGATGTAAAAACAATGTGGTTTACCAAAGAGCACTTCAATGAAACGGATAATTTTCGGACACGTATAACGCTTCGATTCAGTATTTACTTTGGATTCACTTTAATTTTTTACTTAGAGAAGTTCAACTAAATTACACTTCATTTTTGTAATCGAAATGAATTCATTACTGTTGTGAAATGAACTAAATTTTTCCTTTTCAAATATAAAAAAAAATGTTTTCTTCATCTTTTAATCCCCAAACGAAATGTTACAAAAAACGAAGCCATCTGGTGGCGAAACGGAGTTCGCCGGGTTTGCTAGTTAGATTTAAATTTTAACTTCTATATGTAAACTTAAACAGGATACGAAGTTTTCTGTCCATGTATATATATATATATATATATATATATATATATATATACATATATATATATATATATATATGTATATATACATATATATATATATATATATATACATATATATATATATATATATATATACACACAGAACAGTGGACAGAAAACTTTGTACCCATTTTAAGCATACTTAACGTAAAATTATATATATCTCTATTAGAAAGGAAAAGGATATAAAGATAATATAAAGAAAGGACTAAAAAAGCACCTGGGCATTGTAATATGAAATCTCATTTAGTTGTTAAATAAGTTTAAATTTAAAGATGTAAAGCTTATATATACGTGTTTAAATATGAAAAATGAATAGAGTCAATTACTATCTTTATGACTATGTAGATGACCAACTGCTATTTTCAAAAGAAAAATATGTCCTAAATGGGGGTAATCAATAACATACAAGCATACTTTGATCTGCCACTAATTTCACTGGAATGCAAATAAAGAACTAATTTCACTGGAACATTGAATAAATTTAATATAAACGATAACAATAATAACCCTGTTTTAAGTGATCCTCATATGAGATTGCAAAAAAATTACCACCTCCCATAAAAGACTATGCATAGAGAGAATAAGTGGGATCATTACTCTATGCATCAATCGTGAGTCATTGTGTTCTCTGTAACTCAGGTCAGTAAATTTTTTCCCTATTACTTCGAGTCTCATAAGAATGCAGAAAATATTGAAGTATCCTAAAGGTAGCCAAAAGACTGGGATTACGCTATTTACTAAATTTAAATACCACTGACGTAATCAAGTATAGTCGACTCGGTAAATGACATTGAAACCAAATGGTCAAGAACTAAATAAACACTCTTCAAGAACAAACTCATCTGACTATGAGTTTGTTCTTGAATCCTGATCCAACCAGCGCCAATAAAATGTGATCCTGTCTTCCACCAAAGAAAAATTCATAGGAGCTTCATAAAATTTTTATGTTTTAAAAAGTTCCTAAATGTGAATATTATAAAAATAAGGTGTGTGTAAACATTAATGATAAAAGTGCTGTAAATGTTAATTAATGATACAAATATATGAATTTTAAGTATAACATTTAAAGGAGAAGTTACCTGAAAACATTTTTGATAATAATTTTGTAAGTAAAAACAAAAATCGATACACCGATATGTTTACAAATTGTTAAAAATATTTACTTATAATTTGAAGAAGTTGAATTCTATTTATATGAATTTAACTTTATGATCCTTTTGCACCGTATAAGTTACTATTTAGTCTCAGGCAATATTATTCAATATAAAGATAACATTTTATTTACTGTCTATACAATACTGTTACCTGTTCAACCCTTTATTCATATATTTTTTTTATTTTAGGATAAAAGCTCCATATATAATATCGCCTCTTTCCGTTATCTAAGGATTAGAAAACTGATCAAGAGTTGTAGTAGATATTTGTCCGGGATCCTCGTCGTAAAATACATCACGTTTGTTTTTTATGTATAATTATATTTCAACAAAATCAAATGATGGTAATATTAAAATACAGCTTCGGATTTCAGTGAGTAATGATACGTATTATTTGTGCATAAGACGTGACAATAAAATATGAATCGAATATTAATCAAATATCTGTTTATGTAAATAATGTTTTAAAAAAGTTCTAAATTGTCGAGAGTCAAATCCACGGTCATTACATTTTGTTGCTGCATGGTAACATATTAAGTTACATTTTTCACTCGCTAACTTTCCAAAAGACGACAATAAAATGACATTCTAAAATAAAAAATTGTATAACAATTTTTATGAAGGCAACCAAATAATAGTACTCAAAACAATTTCTACGACAAAGACAACGATCGTGGTGAACGATGGCTAAAACCAAGTGCCGTTTTAAGCTACACATGTCACCAATCGACGTCGTAGCGCGAGCGGTGGCACAGTGCGTCATAATCCAATACGGCGCATGTAGAAGGAAAAGACAGAGCGGCTTCAACGTATATAATATGGGTATAGCATGTATTATTTTTTTGTCTCTAGGTTCTATAAAGAAAATCAAATAGTAATTAAAATTAACGCTTCACTAATACACAGATATTTCTAAAACTTGTAGGTCTATAAAACTTACTGGTAACCGAGTTTAATAATGTGAAATTTAAAATTGTATTTTGTTTTCAGTCATAGGTATAAAAATATCTCGACGTGGGTCTACTTATAAACTACTTTGCTCCGTATGACTCATCACCTACTCGTCTCAAACTCGCTTTAGAACTTGGTATAGTTGTTACACTGTATTAAGAACATCGCCCGGAAGACAACCTTTGCTCAATTAATAGTCTATACCGTATCTACACGAAAGTCGCCGGCTTTTTGCCGGCCACAAAGATCCCATCATTCTAAAGTAACACACGACGCCTGTGATTCGACTCTTTTGAGACAGAAATTAGAGATTCATACAAAAATTCGCTTTAACTGGCCCAATAGTGATTGCAAAACTAGAAAGTATAGTACGTCGAAAAATTCAGAAATATTCTCAGAAAATTTAAAGAGAATGCAGAGACATACGCATTAATCGAGAACCTCTCTTAATCAATCTTAGGATCGGAAAGCAGGGAAAGACAATTCCACAAATGAATATTCGACTCGGCACTGAGCAGCCAGCAGCCCAGGCAGCTTCTGCACAGTATAAGTGATTTTGTTAACGATATAATCTTCGACAAAACGCTGCGCATTTGTGGTTGACTTGCGACTATATCTTGAATTAGAAGCAGAAATTCTTTATTGTTTTGTGTTACATGTTCTATCTCACCAGGTCGGAATGTGTTCCACACACCACTACTTCTTGCAGGGAGTGGTTAGCAAATTAGAGCTATTTATTATTTACAGAGTGGGCACACGTAGAGGGACCGTCCGCTTCTAGAGCGGTTTGTATCTCTATTTTTTTCCAACATATTCTATTTCTTCAGCAAAATCATAATGATAAACTAACAAAAGTTCACAGCTATAACCATATATTTACAATGAAAAATGTGCAAGTAGCAAATAAGGTACTTTCTAAATTACGCTAATGAGCACTTTGTATGTTTCAGTTAGCCAGAAATTATTCTCTCATTAGCTTAAGGTGGAATTGATAATTTGATATGTGGCAACTAATTATATCTAAATAAAAAAAATTATCTTTTAATAGTGTGTATAGTTATACTTTAATTCATAACCAACATTCTTGCTCAAACAACCACATAAGATTACAAAACCATAATTTCATCAATATACGAGTAGATTATATTTTATATTTATGACTAAATTATTTATATATATATGTATATATATATATATACATATATACATATATATATATATATATATATATATATATATATATATATTCGTGCATAATAAAGTGCATAGAATATTTTGTATATAAAAAAGACACAACTAGGTTAAAACATATGCCGGGTTGGTAGCAGCTTTGAACACGTCATCCATACATTCACACAGATCGTTTCCGTTAGAACCTAGTTTAATTATCTATTGTGCCTAAATACACTATATGGTTAACACGTATGGATTAGAAGCTGTGCAATATTTTTATATTTTCTATCAATAATTGACAAGGAATGTGATCTCGGAAATCAAAAGTATGCTGCCAGCGGGAAATTATTAATAAACATGGTTTAAAACGAAGGTATGTAAAAATAATTATGACCCTGTTTTCATCATTTACAGAACTCCCCGCTTACTCGCACTCTCGTTAACAACTCATTGATAATAACATAACTCTTTGTTTTCAATACCTACATTCTATCCTACAAGAAGACGAAAAATGGATCAAAATCAATTTAATTCGACATATGTATATATATATATATATATATATATATATATATATATATATGTAAATATATATATATATGTATATATATATATATATACATATATATATATATATATATATATATATATATATATATTATAAAAGTAAGTACACAATGAACTCAGGAACGAGTCCCGGTACGATAAAGGGACTTATATGGTGTGGTAGCCGTCTATCCCCTATCGATGAAGAAGGTTTCCGTTTTTACCTGAAGGATGTTCTTAAGGTCTGGAAGTTTCGTCCTCCAGAAATTTCTCATTCGAGAGTATACGCGAGTATTTCAGAACATCCTGGAGCATTCCGGAATGATGTGGAATGTTTAGAAATAATCTGGTACCTTCGAGAACATCCCGGAATATCCTAGATCATTGTGGAACATACCAGAATACTCTCGAATATTGTGAAATGTTCTGGAACTTATGGACCATTCGGGGCGTTTCTTATACTCTCTCCAGAATAAAAACACTTTCTTCAAAATATAAAAGCGTACAACGCCTGCTTCAAAATTAATTCTTTCGGTGTCACTTCGATAATCACTAACTGAGACGAAATCGATTACGTTTTTTCCATCCAAGGACAAATCTATCTCAAAAGGGGTTTTTAATACCACTACCCAACGAAGACTACAAATTTCTGCAAGTATATTTCAGCGGAAATAAAGAAATAGAAATTTATCAACGATGGATAAACATCAGTGGATTGAGATGAAAAATAATACAAGGCGTACAGAGGATTTTACATGAATACAATCAACTTATTCACATATTCAAAACAGCACAAGATAGAATGATTTCCTATAAATATAACCACTTATAGAACACGAAGGTCAATTTAATGCACCTGAGATAAACGAAGTCGCCATCGTAATTGTGGAAATAAACAAAAAAATAACTTCCAAGGAGTCCTATTTAATGATTAAAAATGAAATATTAAATCACATTCTTAACACTCGCCTTTTATTCCAACAATTCCTGGTAGATATGTATGCAAAACCAGAAGCGCAACTGATGTTTTACATAAGAATGAATCAGAAGAAACTACGCACGGAAGAATACATCCATCTTCGAGACGCGATAATAAATGACGAAAATATTGGCGACATTAGAAAAAGGGTAATCTTGTCCTCATTTTACATAGGAAGTCCAAGATACATGCACGAAAACACTCAACATCTAAGTAGGAAATCCTCACAACATTCACATGTAACTCATCATTGCCAGAAATCAAAGAACAAATAAGATACGGACAAGCCCCCTTAGCCTGACACGACACAATAGCCCGAGTTTTCCGACAAAAACAAATGAGATTTATTGAAACCAGCATAAAATACCACATCTTTGGAACCGTTGGATGCTGGATGTACATAATCGAATGGCAAAAACGAGGACTGCCTCAGTCACACAAACTCATATGGCTATACGACAGAATTTACCCCCCAGATATCGACAAAATCATCCGACCTGAATTTCCTAACCCACAAGACAATCCGGAGCTGTACGATATAGTTTTGGAAAATTCAATTCACGGACCATGCGGGCCAATAAATCCCAATTCACCATGTATGAGCTATGGAAGATGTACATAAAATATCCAAAACTACTTGGACTACATACAAACCAGAGACGATGGCTATCATGAATACAGAAGACGATCACCCAAAAAAGGCTACACAGCAAACATACGAATAGTAGGCAGATACGAACTGGAAATAGATAATCAATGGGTAGTACTATTATCAAAAATGTTCCAAGCACACATGAACGTAGAATACTGCAGTTTAGTGAAATCCATTAAATATGTCTCTAAGTATGTGAAAAAAGCCAGTGACATGGCAGTATTTAAAATAGCCAAACACAGCGAACAACAAAACAGACACGACGAGATCCTCATGTACCAAATGGGAAAATATATCAAATAGTAACGAAGCACCGTGACGGATTTTCGGTATTCCAATTCACGAACACGAACTAACTGTGCAACATCTAGGCAGTACATTTGTAGAATGGACAGAGAGTTTACTTCACAAAAGACATCGCCAGAAAAATTTCAGGCGGACCACCTAAGAACCTAATATTAACGGCTTTTTTCCAATTGTGCCAAACGGATATATTCGCCAAAACATTACTATATGTCAACGTTCCTACCTTTTATACGTGGAACACCACGAGAAAAATCTATCAACGACGAAAACAAGTTCTAGTTGTGGATCATCCATGAATCATGAAAATTAATGCACTAGGCCGAGTATACGCTGTAAATCTGAACAACGCCCAATGTTTCTATCTCCAAATGTTGCTATACGAAATAAGGAAATCAACAAGTTTCACAGATCTCAAAACTGTTACCTATGTCAGACGTACAGAGAAGCGTTAGCACGCTTCTCATCATCGCTTAAGATTACTGTAAAACGACAACCACTGGGAATTAATGCTACAAAAAGTCTCACACATAGCCTCAGCTGAACAAATCAGAGACTTATACACCACAATACTAACAACATGTAACCAATCGAATCCAAAACATCTATGGGACTCCTACAAAACCTAGTATGACTGATGACATTCCGTAGCAAATCCGACCAGCTTATTCATAACTGGCCATCGAATTCAGTGAAAGACTTATTCGCCTAAAAGAAAAATGAAAAACCAGACCTTAATACAACTTAGGATGCCAGCACCATTGTCTCACACAAGTTTTGCAGTAGCCAACCAATAACCTTCTCAAACAATAAGCTACATGGCATATAAAATTGAAAAATTTTGTTATTTAGACCTATTTTTTAATATTTATGTAATAATTAAAGAGGCTTATATAAGTCTTATATGAATATATTTTACCAAGGTTAGCTATTACAAAACTTGTGAGATAATAGGATATATAACTATGGCGAATTTCAAGTTTCTACATGGCACGGTTTTTTGAGAAAATCGGCAATTAATTCAGAAAAGTTTAAACCTATTGACTATTACATCTCTCATAAGCATAAAATCATGATGCATATGTCAAAAATTACAACATCTGGATAGACCCCTTTTCCTACAATCTTTGTCTAGATTTCTAAAAACCCAAATGTTAAACCTAGTATGACTGATGACATTCCGTAGCAAATCCGACCAGCTTATTCATAACTGGCCATCGAATTCAGTGAAAGACTTATTCGCCTAAAAGAAAAATGAAAAACCAGACCTTAATACAACTTAGGATGCCAGCACCATTGTCTCACACAAGTTTTGCAGTAGCCAACCAATAACCTTCTCAAACAATAAGCTACATGGCATATAAAATTGAAAAATTTTGTTATTTAGACCTATTTTTTAATATTTATGTAATAATTAAAGAGGCTTATATAAATCTTATATGAATATATTTTACCAAGGTTAGCTATTACAAAACTTGTGAGATAATAGGATATATAACTATGGCGAATTTCAAGTTTCTACATGGCACGGTTTTTTGAGAAAATCGGCAATTAATTCAGAAAAGTTTAAACCTATTGACTATTACATCTCTCATAAGCATAAAATCATGATGCATATGTCAAAAATTACATCTGGATAGACCCCTTTTCCTACAATCTTTGTCTAGATTTCTAAAAACCCAAATGTTTTCAAAATTTTAGGTTGAGTATTTTCGGAAAAAAAGGAGGGTAACATCTTTTTGCATATTTTTCAGTAGGTATATCTTTTAATATATAATAGCTAAATTATGAAAAAAAAATATAAAGTCCCTACAACTAAACCTTTCAAATAATACTCCGCACTGCATATGGAACTAAAAAGAAATTCGAAACTTTGTTTGTCTTCCCTAATTTTCCAAATAATTAATTATTTTTGAGTTTAAGCTACTCAGATATGTGCCTGATCCATATGATTTATTACAATACCAAATTCTACATCAAACGGTTTCTAAGAAAAATATATATGATTTACAGATAGATCGACTCGTGACTGATTTTGTAATAATTCCATCTTTTCTTTTGAGGTACGAAACTCGAAAAACAGGTCGCTCTCATAAAGCATACAATTTTATTGCTGCTCCTGAAAGCAACCCGTTTCTTTACGTTCATTGTCTAAAAAAATATATATATAATATATTTGAAGTATGTAATGCGTATAAAGAAATCATTTTAAAATAAGCGGCGTCCAAAGAAATATTTTCAGTAGCGACGCTGTCGCTTCCTAAAAGAAATATTCATTTTAAAGCTAAGATATCCACGATAAGTCCTTATTTTAAATTAATTATTTTAGTGTCACTTACTTTAAAGTTTTGAGCTAAAGCAGGTCATTTATGTGAATATTAAAACATGTAAAAATAATTATTTTAATTTGGCATTCACGTCTCAAGTCGATGCGTTCACATAAATGCATCTCTGACCATAATAAATTTACATATATTTTCTTTTGGATATTTTAACAGATATTCGTAGTTTGCTTCACCTTCATTTTACATTTAAAGCCGTGAGTGTCTAACTCACGAAATCGGATTAAACTCAGAATTTCTCCTCAATTCCCTTGTGTTTTAACAGAGTACAACCTTCTTCGAATAAAAAAATACATTATTTTAATGTTTTTTATCGTTATAAAACGAACACCTAAAATTTATTAACCGCTAATAATTTAAATATTCTCATATATATGCATCCATATGTACATATTTATATATCTATATAAGTATTCAAACCTTTGTTCAATATTTGTATTTAAAATGTGAGAATTTACAGACTTGGGGAGGTAGGCATCAGCTTATTGCCAATATCTTGGTGTTTGTTACCAGATAATTACACTGAAAAACGATTATCATACAATGAATTCTATATAATTCTATATAAAATCAACATAGCAAAAATAATGAGCTTACCGTGTTATACCCAAGTACTCCACGATCTCGACTCTAAGACTGCAAATAGGACAGCAAAACAAGTCATTACACGGGGTGCACGCGTATAATCTGTCACTACAAATTGATGTGTATACGTGTATCATGGAATATAAAATAATAGATAACTTCGTACTTACGTATAATATTCCGGTAGAAAAAAACTTCATTACTGGTGAATTGCGAACATGTTAACATTTAAAATAAATACAGTGCCAAGTACAATTCTCTCTTTAATTTTTTTCCTTGGAAAATTTCAGTTTTAGGATTGGTGAGTTACTCCTTACCTTATATATATATATATATATATATATATATATATATATATATATATATATATATATATATATATATATATCCACTCTGTATAGAGAATAAAATTATCTTTCTTTTCAAAATTCAGGCATTTTAAACTAAAGTGAGGTTTAGCTAAAGCTAAATCTTAAGAGTAAGATTAATGGATACATTTGAAAGGGATGCAATATTTAGGGTATTTCTAAATTTTGTTATAATAAACCTATATATAGATTTGATAATTGCTTGTAATAATTCATACATTTAGTTTTGTCACGAATTTTTTTTTCAGTAATAATTGATTGTCAATATAGAAAGCATTTTGTATACTTATTGCGTTATAGATGGCTGTAAGGAATTCTTAAAGTCGTAAAGGCTTTTCAAAAAAAAATTGACAATCATTGTACTAAGAATTCCCATTGTATTTTAATTATTCAAATAAATGATTGTACATGACTTCCCACGTTAAGATGTAACACTATTCTTAATACCTAAAGAAGGCCATTTTTAAGATTAATATCAAGACGAAATTGAAGCCTAACCTAATATAATGAATAGGCATTTCTTACACATATATGAATTATATAAACATATCGTGCATTGAATATCATATTAGGAAAGAAGTTATCTTTTTTAGACACTAATTTCGTGTGCAAGATTTCTCCATAAGAATTGTATGCGCAATAAAATATAAAAGTTATTTATTTACTACGTGTAACTTGCCAAAACAAATATGAAAAAGTTTTGGAAACTATCAAATTTTGGATAATATCTTTACATGAAAAGCTTATTTTTATTCCAGAAAATTTATTTAAGAATTATCACAACTGGAGTAATTTTTAAACCCTTTAGTATTTCATTTAAATACAAGTTAAATCATTCCTATTTAAATCCCCTAGTTGATACTTGAATTCCAGTCTGAAAAATAAGTTTGAGAAAAAACCATTTAAAGTTTTACGTAATGATGCATACCGTCCGTGACTTGCCGTCTTTTTTTAAATATGTATACATATTCTGCTTTATCTTTCGTTCTGTGTGCGCGTGTTCGCAAGCGCTGGTGCGTGAGCGCGTGCAATAATATTTGCTTTCTATTCCAATTAGATATTCAACCACAGATTCCATAAAAGTTAATATTGTGAAGCATAACGAAAATTAATAATTAAATTTTTTATTGCGATTACAACTTACACTACAAGGATCCTGTGTATATTTAAGTGTAAACAAACTAAGGGACTTAGTATTTCTAGTAAAGTATACACATACATTGATCAATGTCTGAACTATTTAATTATATTCTTTAGTAAAGATACCAAATCTTAGAGAGCGTTAGTAGACAAGCAAACGAAAAAATCAAGAAAGAGAAGTAAAATTCCCTTCGAATTCTTTAACCATGTTATCATATTTGGTGTTATGTATGGTGTAACCAAAATATAAAAATAATTTATTTTACCCAATAATTAATTAATATTATTATTTACTAAACCTATAGGAACGTGATTAGGACAGGCACTAAAAGCGCTTCTTATAAATTCAGGAATGTATACATTTTTAGGGGTACATAGTGATTCCATTTCACTAGTTACAATGTAAACTTTTTCACATAGTAAATTATTGCTCACCACATACAGGGATTAAAAATGACGTATATTCCAAAACTTATAAGATCTACGATAAATCTTTTTTAATCACCTATATGCGGGTTATTTTTTTATTACTACGCCAAGTTTCAACGTAAAGTGGTTTCTTAAGAAAACGGTTGGGATAAACGGGCTGATGGATAGATTATTAGGATTTCATTTTTTTCTTTTGAGGCATGAAACTCGTAATACCAACCGGTTATTTAATGTAAATTAAATGAATAATCGCAGACACTGTATGTAAATAAAGGAAATATAAAGATTGTCACGGTATAATAGCACACTAATTTGTGAATTTTGAGGCATTATAGTATGAAAGTATATATCTTAGTATTAGATAATAAATTCCCCTCCTTAGCTTAACAGGGATAACAATTATGGGGTGAAAATATTGTAGACACATGGCCAGTGCCCATCCGTTTTTTTCGTATTTTACCCTGAATATGATCAAGCAACGGCGGGTGCCAACTTTCTTACACGGATCACTTCATAGGAGCAATGGGGAGTTCAATGATTTGTTAGGCTTTAACTACTTTATACACGCATCTTTAAAGATCTTCACAACTGAGCGCTATATAAGCCTGTCCGATTCAACATGCATGATCCAGTATGTAGCATAGGTATTTATTTTCTGTAATTGATAAGCAATTTCTTTTTATTTTCCCTAAAATGGTCGGATATATATATATATATATATATATATATATATATATATATATATATATATATATATATTAAATTTTTCAATTTCATTTAACCTAACGTCGATCATGATGATTTATTGTGTTATCACCTACCTTATATTACCTAGAATTCAGCATGAGTAGAAACGGACACGTAACATAACCCGTTTTGGCTTCGCTAGAATCCCATAAAAACTGGGATGAAGTTTTGATTTATTCTGAAAAGACAAAGTAAATTTGTTTATTAAAATTGTGGGTTAATCAGCTAAGGTTCAGATTATAGTTGGATATTCATATTTATTTTGTACGATAGCCGAGCAGAAAATTTAATTTCAAAATAAATTTTCTTCTCGGCTATTGCACTAATAGTGAATAATTTCACTAATAGTGAATAATTTCTTTTTGGACTAATTATAATTTCACTTATGGAAGTAACGTCATCTGTATCCAAACTGCACGTTTTTGGGTAGGCTCTATTTGAAGAAGATAAGTTTTCCTTTAATATTCGAATTCTTTAACCATGTTATCATATTTGGTGTTATGTATGGTGTAACCAAAATATAACACATGTATTCACCTCATGTGCGTTGCGGAGGAAAAAGCCGCAAATATTAAGGTTATTCTTTTATTTACTCCACGTGCCGCAGATATTCTGTATTGAAATCGTGTCAGCTTTCTTGTACTGAAGTTTTCACGTCTACTTCCTTTCTCGTTCTCTTACATGAATAAATGCATCCAATTTATATTTCAGGTATGATATACTTACTGTACTGATAGGCTTATGACAATACATGTTCTGTTTATTGCGCAACAAAACTACTTCAACTCAACAATGAAATACTTTATATGTCGTAATTCTTGACTAATGTACTTAACTTTTTTTTTAACAAAATGTAGTGTTACATATTTTTAAATTAATCATAACGTGGTTTGTACCACGGAATACCAATAATTAAAATTAGAGATTCAACGGATAGTTTTGAAGAAATTTATTCTTACTCTAGTAGAAACAAATGTCTACTTTCGTTGTTTCTTATAATTACAACTAATTTAGGCTTGAGGTTTCGTTCGAGCAAATTTTAATTCGTACAACGGAATTTTCCTCCAGTAATAATGCATCTCAAACTACTTTTTATCGGGGTACAAGGATCTTACATCTTAATTTAATATTTACGATAATTTCTATTAACCAGTAATTAAGTCATAGGTTCGATTCTTACTTAGTCAGTAGTAACAATTTAATGTTAAGTTCCTTAGGAAAAATTCGACTGGAACATAAGTTATCCTAATTTTTTTCAAGTCATTGAGTAGTTTTTGCATAATACTGAAACAAAACAAGCTTACAGAAAAACAAGCAGGCAGACAAAAATTTTATTAAAAAAAATAGTCTAGATTTTACTCTGAATCACGAGCATTTTCTTATTAGAATCAATGTTCAAATTGATCCCATAGTTTGTGCAAAGTAGTATACTTTGCCAAACTTTTCACAAACAAATAAAATTATAAAAGCACGAGTAGAATTCGCACTAAGAGGGTTCTGTAAACATTTAGGTATTTAATGGTACATAATATACCTATTAAACAATTTACAAAATTTTATTTTTAATAACAATAATATATTGTCTAATATGTCTTTCACAGGCGCATCTTTAAATAATATTTTTTCATGTAATATAACGATTTTTTTTCAACGAGTGAGACCTTGGTTTTCAAAAGGAGGGTTTATTTGTGGATGTCAAGATATGCGGCATAAATGGCCGTATTTTTTGATGGCCTTTACTTTGAAGCTTAATTCTTACAACCCCAAGGAATCGTAAACCCAAGTATTGGATAAAGTATTTCAACTTAATACCTCTACGCATTCCCGAGAAAAAGGGTCTTGACGGACAGCCAAACAGACAGGCAGACAACGAAGTAATCCTCTAAGAGTTCCTTTTTTCCTATCAAGGTACGGAGTTCTAAAAACTAGTTTGGTTTCTATTTCATTCAAAAATATTTAATGCAAAAACTGATGTGATATCAAAAAGATCTCTAAAAATTATTGTGTTATTTTTGCTGATCGTTTTATCCGTTCATGATATTTTTTTTCATTACGAAGAGACGTCAACAGAAAACGAAGTTAACAGAAAACGAATCGAAGTTTCTAAGCAAACTAAATTCGAAACTCTATATGTTTTGTAAGTTCATTTTATGTAATTTCACTCTAGTTCCAAAAGACACTTTAATACTACAGCTAAATCCATGCAACCAAAAGTCTACTGGACAATTCATTTATTCTCTTCTACACCTCGTTTGTGAGATTTTTTATCTGGTACAAGGTATTTGAATTCTTCTCCTTACTGTTTCCCCTCTTTTTGTCAACTTTAATAATATCTTTTAGCAATAATATTTCCAATAAATATTATATCCCTCCCATTACTTTCTCATTTAAAATTAAATATATCAAAAACCTTAATGAATGTATTAATGCAACCAACTCCTTTTTCTTCACATTTATATATTCATCATCATCATATTTTTATGGAGCTGCATAAATTTTAATTTATTATATTACTAAGCAAATTTCAAGTATTGGTAATTATCTTATTTCACCCATTTTAATTCAATCTATGCGGGCAGTTGTGCTCAGGCAAACTCAAGATAACCGTTCCCGTATCATGTATACATATACTCAATGCATTTCGAGCCACATTTTACACACCACCAATTCAAAAGATTTTTGACGTAAAAGATGATGGAAAGGAAAATTCTCAGATGTATGGATTTTTTCCGACTTAATACCCATTTATCGCCGTAGTCCCGTCAATTTACACAATACCTACATCAACCTTTGGGGTAGCATTAATTACCTATCTCCGAATCACTTGTTTCTCTTAATGAATTAATAAGTGTATCTATCGGAATGTTGCATAGAGCTTGTAGATTAGATCAAAAAAGGACCTAAGTGGAGTTTTTCTACTACAACTAAATATTAACTAAAAATTTTGTAAAGTATATTATAATACAAATTACAAAATATTTATTCCAAGAGAACCAATCAGAAGACCAATTTATAGACAAACCTAAAATATTCCTTTATATACAACATTTATTACTTCCACCAGTTAGGTTAGGTGCAAAAACAAACATATTAGGTTTGATGTCACATGACAGAACAACGTACAATTAGCCGTGTGGAAAACATTGAAAACTACGATGAATTTCAGTGACGTTTAAAGACAACACTATTACAAAAGAAATATGCGTCCTCCGATATTCTTACGATTTACACAGCCCATACGAGTCAAGTTCCGGCCCATATCAGATTTAAGCAGCCCATACCTGTCCTTTGTTTATTATCATTCCAAATGAGAACCACTAAAAAAAACAACACTGTCATACATAACAAATATGCGATCTCTGATATTCTAACGACTTACCTATCAAGTTTTCAAATGTCATTGTTTTCTCCGACTTACTCGACAATTTTTATCATAGTTCGGCCAAATGGCACATAAGTTTCATAAATTTAAATTAACCTAAAGCTTCCTAGTGAATCATTTTATCTATTTATGAAAATCGTATGAAAATACATGCAGTAGTTTTTGATATTATTACATTCAGATAGACAGACGGAGACTTTTTTTCATACTGGGTAATGACATGTTTTCCTTGAATTATGAAATACAAATATTAAATGTTAAATACTTAAAAACTTTTTTCTCTCTTTTTAAACTTTAAATTTATTATAATTTTGCGTAAAGACCTTTCGAAACTTTACGGTTATTTTGATTTCATTTCTTTTTCAAAGAGACTTTGCCTCCTTTTCTACGTCTAGGTTTTATTGTGATTATATATCTAAGGAAGTAGCAAAACATTAATTTTTAAATAGCCATTACATTATTTGCATTAATATACAATTTTATTTTCTTCTTACGATCAGTTATAATTGAATGTTTCGTTCTGTTAATTTTTATGAGATATTTTTAATATCTTGTAAGGTAATTAAAAAAATATATTTTCTAAAAAATATGTTTTTTCGTTCATGCAGAAATGTGCATTGTGTGGTTGAGTATTATCTTTTTTGTATATAATAATTTCTCAAGCTTGCAAAATAATTATAAATTGTAATACAAACGTTTAGAACCAAATTATATCAGAATTGCTTACTTTTTCACTATGTTCAATTTCTTAGTCAACTGATCGAGATAACACTGATGTCTCGACTCTGAAGAATTAGAACGATTTCTTGAAATTTATGATTGTCGTGGTAATATCATTTAAGTCATAACATAGAAACTAATTTCAACGTAAAGAAATATTACAGTCCGCAATTGTCCCATGCATTAAACAAAAAAAATATCCTTATTATTTACCAATGTTCTTACATTGAACATTTAGGTCAACTAGCTAAGTGCGATGGCTTTGAATGTGATCCTTTGAGTTTGTTGGAACGTAAAGCTTTTACTCAAACATAGCCTACTTGTTTGGAAACGAGTATCTAATTTAAAAATTTAGAAATAAAAATTTATTGTCATATATATCTTTAGAAGTAACTAAAGTACGACATGTTAATCTTGAGCATTAATTGAAAGAGGATTATTTTGAGCATAATTTAAATATTTCCGATCCCGTTTTTCGTTAAGCAGAAATGAAGCTCGAAATTACATTCTATAGTCTATACAAAAGTGATCTCTCTGAACGGGTATATATATATATATATATATATATATATATATATATATATATGTAAAAATATACTTTTTTAGTGAAATATACCATTCTCAATAAATATCTGAGAGAAACCATTATACATGACTGATAAATCAATTTTTTAGTTATATATTCACCAATTCGTATTCAAATTAAATAATAAAAGTTTCAAAATTGATAAAAACTGAAGGTTTGGAGTTCCATTCACAAGGGCCGTGATTCGTTATGGTCATGAAGCAGTCCCGCTGTTTGCTTATTCTCTTTACTACTTTGTAAAAGTAATTCAGATTCACTTACTTTGTAAAAGTAATTCAGATTCACTTACTTTGTAAAAGTAATTCAGATTCACTTACTTTGTAAAAGTAATGCAGATTCACTTACTTTGTAAAAGTAATTCAGATTCACTTACTTCGTAAAAGTAATTCGTAATTCAGATCAGATAAAAGAGAAAGAGAAATAAACACATGAGCTCTAAAGTTGATCTTTAACTTTGTTTAAATCATTTTTTAACTTCAGCCAGGACTATTTAAGCGTTAAATGATGTTTTTTTAACATTCCTTTATTCCGTTATCTATCAAAGTTATGACAAACATCACTTCTTGAAGAAAGACGAAATATCGATTTCTGCTGTGGCTTGAAGGTGACGTGAGGGGGGGCGTGTGTGTGTTGTTTACCGGTTTTAATGTTTTATCTTTTAATGTATGTAATTTTCAAATATTTTAAAATTTTATTAAAATATATTTAAAAAATTAATTACAGTCAAAGTGAATCTACTATTCATTCCATTTAAAGATGTTGTAATAGTAACAAATCAATGAAAGTATTTTCGCTAACATCGTATAATTCTCATGCACCAAGGGCATAAGCTATAAGTATTTATGAAATCAGGATTGTAAATAACAACTGTAAATTTTTTTAAGATATGCAATTATTTTATTAGTTGTTTTTCCTGTCGAAGAAAATATTTAAAATAGTCGGAATTTTTTTCTCAGTTGGTTATCGTGTACAGAACAATACGTAATATACATTGTGTTAAAAGCGGTGATCTGGTGAATATAGTAAATAAATGTTAAGCTATTAAAAATATACAAAAAAGGCGGTTTAAAGAATTTAGTTAAAAGGAGACCTCATTAATCGTAAATAATTTTTATCCAAATTCCATGGTAATGGATAAAGCTTAAATAGAAGTCGCATTTGCATGCACGAACTAATTAACAACTCTATATTAAGGCAAGAGTATCTCATACTTGCGTATCGTAGTTTATTCTGATTCGACAGCGTAATGTTGTAAATGGGCTTTGAAAATAATGTATCGCTTGTCAACTGAAAATTGACCGGTTAACTCGATAATACACCTCATATCTCCGGTATTTATAAATATATTTAGATTATTATTTTTACTTAGAAGGGTTAATCGGCAGTGTTGTTTCCTTAAAATTCGGTTACAAATTAACTACACAAAATGGAATGTACACCATTTAATTCGTCAACAAAAATAAGGAGTTCAAATAATATCGTCTGGTAATAAACTAATATTAAATTCTCTGAAGGTTTGACATGACTAAGAGCGATACAAAGCTTTTCAAAGATCTTTAGCAAAATCAGGGTATAATAATTATCCGAAAAGTTGTAATAAGAACACTTCAATATTGTGGAGTGAACTCATCCAGTTTTGACTAGTTTCATTAATCTTGACGTAAGCAAGAAAGTTACAAAGTAAATAGGCAGGAAGCTAGTCTAGATACCAATATATACAACATGTACGTCATTAGAAAGCTAGGAAAATAAAGAGAGGCTTGAGCAGCAGGAAGGGGGAGACGGATTGCATTACGTTAGCCAAGGTCAACAATACTGAAATTTTAGGGATATTCTTTGCCACTATTTCAGACTACACTATTATGTAACGCGCCGTTAATAATGAAGACGATATCTTTAACATATTTTTCGAATAAAATGATGTAATGATTCTTGAGAGAGATTTCTGTGATTCCGTACCAGACCTTGAATCGTGCGAATACGATATGCAAATCCTGTTCATGAAACTAAGACCAAAAATACAGTTAACTACTGAGTAAACTAATAAGCCTAGATTGGCTTATTGGTTTAATTGGCCAACTATATGTCGTTGGGCCGTGAAAGTGGTTAATAGGCGATTTAAGCGTGATTACAAGGCGTTACGCTAAGATTATTTTAATACCACTGTACGGAACTTATTCCTAGATTTCAGAAAAGCTTTTGCTTTGATAAGTGGTTTTCATATCTCCATCGTTGGCAAAGTAAATTCAGTCGCAATATTTGAATCTATAAACCAAAAGAATCACGTACCAAATCATCTTTATGATTACCTAAATTGCAAGCGTCTGAATAGACAAATACCATCATTTGTCTGTTTAGACAAATGGTGATATTTATCTATTTCTTTCAACAAATTAGATATGGATGTGAATCAAGAACACGAATTTTCTCACCTTACAGAAAGTGACATTTTCATGCTTGCATTAGGATCATAACATTTAAAACAAGTAAATTTATACTGTGGCAAACATATAAACGGTGATTGAAATATTTCAAGACAACGCAATGCATCTTTATAATATGTCGCAAAATGTATGGTTGTTAAGCGTACCAATGTAGTCGAGACACGCAAGAGCAAGAACTTACTACATCTATATTTTAGTCGGCAGAAATCGAGAAGGCGCATTTGCAATATATTAATATTACTGCAGTTTTTTTGGCTGGATGACGTACAATTGATAGCTATACTTGCTTAGTATCGGTAATGAGGTATTTGGGATTTGGTGAGCATCGGGCTTTCAAGGCACCTGCAGCCAATTTTATGGACGTAATGATGATGATATGTAAAATTTAATAATAATTATTGTTATTACGTTATGTTTTTATTCAATCTACTTGCTCAGTTTTAATTGGCTAATAAAATGCTACAAAAAATAACCTAACCTATGAAACGTTTGAAACAAGCCGCCATAATACCTGTTGTATTATATTGAGATAGCTTTGTGCCAATGATATGTGTATGGTGTTTATTTGTCTTGTAGATTGTTTTGTCCGGGCCTCTTTCGCATATTGGAAATCGAATTAAAAATTTATTGGTTTATAACAAGAAAACGGGCTTGTAATGAAATAAGCACAAAATAAGGTTCCGTTCTTATTTACATTAGTTGAAAATGGTGATGCAAGTTTATCGAATAATTTCATTTAAAAGTCTGAGAGCAAGTGTTTAGAATTTTTTTGAATTTTTCTATTAAATGGTTGAAAAAACTGTTAAGTATGAATATGATTCGAACGATAAAGTACCATGCGGACTTAGGAATAAATAAACATTCAAGGATGTATGACTTTTTTCTTAATATTTAAAAGTATTTATTTCATTTTTCTCCACCTAAATATATTGCCTATTATGTATACCTTTGGTGGGCTTAAAATTTGAGAGCGATGAAATAAAAAAAAATCAAAGGTTTCATTCAAAGGTTTACTTTCAAATTTTGCATCTGTAGGAATTTTTAATATAGTTAAGTCTAGCATTGTCCAATTTCGGGTTAGAAATGGGATAAGAGGCCGAGAATTTGGTCAGTGTCGTGTAAAATTAAAATATAGTAAAGTCTAGCATTGTCCAATTTCGGTATAGGACCGACTACATCAAGACCAACACGTTCAAAAGGTTTAGTGGAAGTAGTTGTTATCTGCACGGTTTGTCTTTCTAAGGGTTTTAACGTTTGACATGGTACACAATTTCTTATGCAACCTTCTATATCGCTACGAATATTTTTCCAATAATAGTTTTCTTGGATTCTTTTCAGCATATGAATTAAACCTAAGTGTCCAACCATTGCAAGGTCATGATTTTCTTTAAAAATGTTTACATAGATTAGGTTATCATAATAAATGTTAATTGCGACTATAGTATTAGAGAAAAATGATGTAAATTTTGTAAAATATGTGTCAGTTAAAAGGATTTTTAAAATCTGTTATTGATGTTTCGCTGCTGCGAAGATTCAAATTAATTGACAGTTAATTTCTCAAATTTTGGAGGAGGAGGATCAAAACGATGAATATTTACAAAATAATTTATTAAACAAAATAAATGAATGCAGTGACCTCTGTTTCGAAACCTTGTCATTTGCATTTTCAAGGTCAATAGGTGTTGTTATGATTATTGTTATACACGAATTTTTAAGGACCTTTTTATTATGCTCGCTAATTAAAAAAATGGAGGTAAATTTTTATCAGATGTGGTTTTAAGGAATTTTAAATAGCTGTTGTATGAAATAATGAACTCGAGCGTATCGAAAATTTGAGGGGTAGCATTTAGAAATCAAGTAATACTTTTAGAATTTTCAGTGGAATTGTCTATATCATCTCAAACCTCTATTGGAGTATCACCTACCGTGACTAATTCAAGGATTCGTTCTTGAATCTTAATTAGGTTCATAGAAAACGAGATGATGCATCAGTATTATAATTTGTTTTACCTTTTTGTACTCAATTTTATAATCGTATTATTTAAGCTTGAGAAGTCACCTCGCTAGTTTAGATCCCGGATCCCTTGAAAGAGTCACTTAAAGGGTTTAAAATAAAATATATATATATAATAATAAAAAACGGTACCAGCGTAGATAATGCGGAAGATTTAAGTTTATATCGTGATGGCCAAATATCTCTCGTCGTGCTCCTGAAACTGCACTTTCCTTTATTAAGCGTGCAGTGAACCGGTATCTCTATAAGGTAAGGACATAATTAAACATATCCTACCTAAATGTATATAGTTTTTGTAAAATTCAAATATATAAGGAAACAAATGGATATAAGTTTTGACTTCAGTGTTTCAAATGAGATCTGTTGTTCGTTTTACCAGTTGAGTAAAATGTCGTTTTAAAGAATTAAATTAAGATAGTAAGTGATTAGGAAAGGTTAGAAAAATTTGGAATAATTCTGTGGTAGTAGGACACAAGACCAAAGAATTATTTTCTATCCTTAGCGCCCTATTAGAGGCAGGGATATCTGTGACCTTTTTTACTTTATCGGAATTCGGCTTAACGCATTCGTCATTAATGACGTGATAAAGTAATGTTACTTCTTTTTTGAGTAATTTACTTTAGGTTAAATCCGTAAAAGGTTTTATTAAGGTCGCAAGAGTACAAGACAATATCGTCGAGGTAAATGAAAAATCAGATACTGGTAAATCTTGACTGGCACACATTCATGAATCCTTGAAATGTGGAGGGCACATACTTTAAACAGAATGATATCCTATTGAATTCAAATTGACTTTTAGGTACAATGAACATGGTTTTTGGTGCGTCTTCTGAAAATACTAATACTTGAGATTAAACTATACTCCCTATTTTATAGCAACATACGCCAGACCAATATTTAAATTTATTAATTTTATAATGCAAGTATCTAAGAGCAATTTTGATAACAGCAATTTTTCTAATAACACGATTTTAAAAATTTCAAACTTTTAGGGAGCAAAAAGCAGATTACATGTTCCTCCTAGTTTAAACAATTCCATTTCCTTTATTAGGCTAGGAAACAAATAATTTGGAATTGGTTTCTTTTTTATAACATGTTCTAATAAAAACTTTTTTTTAAGTTTAAAACGACAAAACTTTATTGTAGTATAGATAGTTGTTTAGTATATATATATATATATATATATATATATATATATATATATATATATATATGTATATATATATATATATATATATATATATATGTATATATATATATATATATATATATACATATATATATATATTTATATGTATATATATCATGTATATATACATGCGAGTATCTCGGAAATATCTTGTTTTCTAAATTCCAAAAAATCGTGCTTATTTAATGCGGAGAATGGTATACTTCCACAAAATTCATAAATATTTAAATATTTTTACAAGAGAAAAAAATTAAAAAAACAAAAAAAAATATAAAATCCCTAAAAGTTTGAGGTTATGTTGAGAAATGCCTTAAATAAAAGTTTTAGATTTTTATTAACTATTCCTTTTGTGTAGAACATTTTCCGCTAGGAGGTAATGTTTCGCCGAATATCACAAAAACCACTTTCAACCTTTAAACAACACCCCATTTCACAATTTCACTTTATCTCGTGTTTAATTTTTGAATTTTTCCTCTAGTTCTAATCTTTACTAAAAAGTTACAAAAAAGTATTGGCATTAGCCTATAAGTATTAAAACATAATTCAAAAAAATTTCCTGTTTAGGCTGGTATAAATTCACGTCCGATTCGTTTGAACTCTGCTACCTACCTAGTCATAAGGCATATTTTATACTCTTCGCGGTATCTTCCTTTTTAACCATTAATTCGTTATTTTATTTAGTACGACCATGTTTCAAGGGACTTTCTATTTTTATTTTCTATTAAACTTTACATAGAGTATTCATAAAACAAATATTTTCACATTAATAAACATCATACGACATTTGTCTATGCTATAGGTTAATTAAACATCAGAATTGCTGTTATAAGTAATTAAATTAATTAATATAACTGGAAGAACTTTAGAATAAGTAATCGTGTAAATTCTAGAACTGGTGTTGTTTTTAGAGTTAAAATTTAATAACTATTAAGAAACTTTTGATAAGTAGTTCAACAAAAATTGGCATTAGTCAAGTTTTAGTTTAAACGTTATTATTATTACCTAAGTTTAATAAACGCCATAATTAGTAAATGTACTGCCGTTAATCAAAGCAAACCATTAAGTATAACACTCATCCTTTAAACTATTAAAAAGTGAGCAATCAAATAAATCCTTCTTCAAGTACATAATAGACCATGTCCGGAATAGGATGTGTCTTACATTTTTTGGTACATAATTAAAGTGTAAGATAAATATGAAAACATAATTAAGTTTTTATGTGAGCTTGATAAGTTCATTTTGTTGAGAATAACCTAATTTGTAAGAGTGTAAACATAATAAAAATAAAATTAAAATAAAGTCTGCGTTTACATTATATTATAATGTTTTTCAATTTTTCGATTAATGTTAGAACACATACCGATACTCTTTACTAATTAATTATGATTGGAATTCAGTTTAATTTTTCATTCATAAAATTGTATGTATTAATTTTAGGGAGGATATATAAACATTAAGGGTAAATATGTAATTATTTAGTTATCCTTGTCAAGTAATGATATAATACCGTATATGATTAGATTTAAATTATATTTACCTATGCTATTTTATTACCAACAGGTTAATAAAATAGCGTTTTGACCAGCCCTTAATTAGTCAAAGGGAAATAAAATAAAAAGTCGTTTGAACTTTTCAAAGGCTAGATAAAATCCAAATTCACTTGTTTAAAATCAGAAGTTTTGCATTTCTATGGACAAACAACTTTCCGAGAAAGGATTAGGGGTAAATTTCACACTCACGACCAAAGCATAATTTAGTAAGTAACTATTGTTAAATAAGCGATGTCGTTGTTAAAGAGGATAAGTTCTATTAATGTATGATCGAATAAAATACGTGTTGTTTTCCCAATTTCTCAGTTGTTTGTGTTTTCTGTTTCTTATTTGCTAGACAGGCGTTGAAATATTTAAGGCAGATATATTTTTAAACCCAGTGTATAATATATATTATGCATGAGACGTATAGATCGTGGATAAAAAAATGTTTATTATTATGTTTTCATTTCTTCTTTCTTACTTTATGCATACCAGCAGATTTTCTAGAATTTTACCTAGAGCTTGGTTATGGAAGATAGGCAAGTTAATTAATTATTTATTTACACATGTAAGGTAGATATATCTTGAAACCGATAGTGTAAACTAGTGCACAGAAGTTTGGAAAATTGCTTTGTTTTATTAATTTAGTTGTGTGGAAGTAAAACGATTGTTTTTGTTTTATGGTGCTTATTTTACTATTAATTATTCTTTTTAAATTGGTCAATCTTAGATTGGTATGACTTGAAATAAACCTGAATTAAAATTAGGCGATAAATGCAATTTTAAATATTCCGAATGAAGCTGGCAAAGCTTTTTTAATTTTAGTTTAAAAAAAGCTTTTCCCGTACTTTAGGAACATACCGAGCGCGAGCGTGTCTTTGAAGTTGAATTAACTACGAAGGGTTTTTTTGTCATTTACGGATTACTTTATGCTCAATGAAACTGTAATTTCAAATTCATAGGCTAATAATAGATTTTAGTCCTTTTCGTAATTTCTGATTAACCTAAAAAAACAAAGACGTCTAAATACTTAGAGATTTCGCAAAAAGTGTAATATGATTTGGATTCAAAATAATTGTTTATTTATGGTAAAAAAAAAATAAAATTAGGGTATTATAAATTAATGCACAGAGTATTAATTTCATTTCTGTAATATGTGATCCTTTGCTCTTTTACTTGCAGTTCATATATTTACAACCCCTACTTTATACTCAGACAAAAACAAGATTTGTTTGAAGATTCAGGATATGATTTAAATTAAATAAAGTTTAAGAAAATATTATACTCCAAATTTATTAGTACGCTTATAATTACTCCCCCATCCGCAACGTAAATATAAATCGAAAGTTATATAATAACTATTGTGTGCTCAGGCAAAATTATTAGAAACATTTCTAGTTATCAATAGCTGTAAAATGTGTTTCGTAGTAAATATTCATTTTTTGACATTTAAATAAAAACAAATCCTATGAGAAACAATTTTATAAAAGGGTTAATTTTCTCTTTCAAAATGACCTGAAAAGTATAATGAGATAAAAGACTAAAATACCTTTAAGAGGTTTGCTTCTAAAGCATAGACGAGCGTGAAAGTTATTTTTAATTTTAACTTCTAGAATATTAACATCTATCACGACTTTGAATTTGGACGAAATATATTATTACCTTTATCGCTTTATTATATTATAAGCTATGTAACTCACTGAAATTTTGAACTCTGCGTCTGGTTGCTAAAGGGATAAATATATGAAAACTACCCAACGCGGCCAAGTTTAATTTAGGCTAAAACTAGGTAATTTCTAAGATAAAACACTCTATAGTAGGTGGGTATTTCACCTATTTTTATAGTACAAAAATTAATTAGTTGCTTCCTAAAGCAAAATTGCATTCAACGAACACTAAGTGGTCTTTAGGTATTTCAAACCAAAGCATGTAGTATCTTTATTATAATATTAATTTTATAATTAATTATACTCTTTGGTTTGGTTTGAAATATCTAAAACCCACTTTTTGATCGTGGTTTTAACAAATAGATTTATTTAATGTATCAAAACTGAATATTAAATTATTGTATAATAATGAATTAATTACTTTTGATATGCGAGTAAATTCCATTGTTTTGTAAGGGTTTGTTATTCATTGTCACTAATCAAACCAAAAAGCATACTCTATTGTTGACACTTGAAGCATACACTATGGTCGCTCTAAGGCTGTACTTTAAGCGTTGGTCTCAGGACGAACATTTTCAAACTCTTGAAATCAAATTGAACAGCTACTTCGCAACTGTATGTCTCTATTCCATAATGTAAATGTGAATTTATTTTATACTCCTAATATATTAGTTTTATAATATAATTAGTAAAAGTGGTAGTTAAAGATAATATTGCATAACCCACAAATTAAGTTATAATATTGTTATGAATGTACTTGAACAAAGACAGAATTAAGATATAATTTCATTTAAAATTTGGTCTAGAATGAAATAATACTTTTTTGAAAATTTTTACAGTTATTTAATTACCCGATATTTGTGAGGGAGAGACTCTTAGTTCAACATTTTATACTTCAAAAGAAAATAAATATAGATTTAATGAATCTTTTCATGATGGGAAAAGCGGTAGATCCGCACGATTTTTGCTATGACATCCAGAAAAAATTATTTAAACACACATATTTTACACTATTGCTTACTGCAATCAATTTTGAATGCGTACTGAATATAAACCAGTCCACTTAAATAATAAATTTTTATTTCAACATATTGCTGTTGTATCAACACGTCAATTCTCAATTCAAAAGTGGTATTGTATTTGAGAGTAAGAAAAGTTAAAATGGGGTTCATTTTGAAGAAAGAAAAACAGAAACGTCAACGTTTTAATAAGATGTTTTGTTACATGAGTGTTTTGTTCACGATAATGTAAAATTTCAATATAATTATTGTTAAAAAAAAAATTAAAATAAACAAATGTGTTTTTCTCAAGTCGAAAAATAATATGGATTATTTTATTTTTATATTTTTGAGGGAAACCTGAATAAAAATTCTTGCCGTATCAATTAACCAACATCTCTTATGAACCAAACGACGATATTGTTATCAAAGAAAGCAAAACCAGTTTGTACTTTGGATTTATTCCAAAAGTAAGCGATTAATATAATTAATTTCTAAAATGCCTATTTTTTGCTGGTAGTCTTTGCTGACTACCTATATAATAAACATATTATCGGCGGATAATGTATAATTTAGAGAAAATAAATATCTAAAATGTGTTGTTTCATTTTTTCTTTTCATTTGAGTTTTATGTCTCATGATATTTAAAATAAGCATTTATTTTTAAGCATATTTTATAATTCAATTTATTTAAATGTTAATGAAAAAGTTTTTTATTTAGACCACAACATAACGATTGCCAATGTCTATGAACAGTTCATTTTTAAACAACTTAGGCAATGGCTACAAATTAAAAAAAATTACTAGATATTGATTATTTTTCTGTAATCGTCTTTAAATATTTTATATGCTTCATTGGATATTCATTGTTATTTTTATTTCTCGTCATCAATTATTAGTATATTAAGGATATAACGTATACACGTTATATCCTTAATATACTAAGATTTGTTGACGAGTATAAGGATACTTTTTTCTTCTGTTTAATGGTTGAAATTTGTGTATTGTGATTGCCGACTATTAAACTGATTGTTTTCATATTTCTTTAACATACTACCTTTTTCAAATATCATATCTATTTCTGAAATACCAGACTTCTTTGTTTCTTTGTATTACATCCATCTACCATTTTATATACATAGTAAGATCTTTTGCAATTCTGCATTGGTTGTTACGAATATATGCAATTTAATATCAAGTTTATGAAACACCTTTAATTTTTAGCAATTCTATTATAATAGTAATGGAATCACCAATAAACTGACTTACTATTTTTGGCTTTCTATCACATATACGACTGGGATGTAGCTTTTATAATATACATGCAAAATTAAAACAAACTTGGAAAAGAAGAAGTAAAATAAAAAAAATAAAATGTTCATTAATAATAATTTAAATATCGTTAAATTAATAGTCGCAAACTAAAATTAATTCTGTGTCGAGTTAGAAAAAATTACTTCAAAAAGAAATCATTCAATATTCGGCGACCGTAGCTAACCTTGACGTTTCTTCGAATAAACCTGTCTATTGCTACAAGTGCTGCCATGGTTCTATTTTGCATAGATAAGTTCATGAAACTAACAAGATATTGTAGCAGAAAATCTATATGCGAATATAGCTGAACCAATTATCCAGATTATGGCGGCGTTAAATAAGTATAATGATTAATAAGTATAGTATGTTTTATTACGGTCAACTATGCTTTAAAATGTTAATTTTTCATTAATTACATTTCAAGTTGAGGGCACGACATATTTATACCCTAGAAGTCACGGATTTATAATTTTTTTAGTTGTTTCTTAATATTTATATACATACCTAAGCAAATTTCAAAATAATATAAGAGGTGAAGCTATGTCTTAAGTAAATAAGAGTGTATCCATTAACTAAACTTTAAATCTCACTTAAATTAAATGTTTCTTCATAGCTGCAATATTTTCTTTAAAATTACTTTTGCACTCAATTTTCCAAATATTTACTACCAAAATTTCTGTATATCTAAAAAAACATATAAATGTTAAAGATGGTTTATTAAGGATATTAAAGGTGAGAAAAAAAATTCAGACCAATATTTTGTGAACACGGGAGAAACCTATCATCAGATTCATTAGTAACAGTGTTCTGGAGTGACATCGCGAATCGACCGATACCTGATTTGTTGAAATCCGTTAAAGCACCTCCACTGTAAAACTTATATGAAAATATATGGATATATGGAAAACAATACATACATTTTTGTTACGATGAATTCGAATAAAAAAAATATTAAATAAATCCGTTTGAGGGTAGCAATGTAAAATCTTAACCAGACAAGGAAAGCTCAGTCATGTTAGGGTTGCTACTTTGCAACCCTAACATGACTCAGCTTACTTTGATCCTCTTCCCGATATATTGTATGTTGGAGAGAGCAGCATAAAGCCACTATTGGAACCGAGAACCACGCGACGATATATGACTTGCTGTGATGAATCGATATTAGATCTGTGCTACACTAAATTTAAGTTATTTTCTCACTTTTAGGACCAAAAAATAAGTTTCTCCTTATGTTCCCACTGAAAACCTTAGGAAGGGAGTTTACTATAATTTTCACATTTCTCTATAGCCGCTTTCTTCCGTCAGTGCCATAGTAGGTTTCTTTTATAAAGGTATCGCATACTCGAAAGGGTGTCGTGATTAAGGAAGATAACATACCATATAAATTAAAAAGGCGATAACTTTTTTGTTCAATCCTTGTTTAACTTTGGGCAATAATTTAATGGTATTTATGAAATCTGCAACAAATTATGATAATTCGACTGATGCCGGAGCACCATACCTTTATACTAAAACTTTATAGTAAAAGGCGACTTTATAGCCAGTCTCATTTCACTATATTTCTTTAAATTTTCCAGATATTGCTATTTTTGGAGGGTAATTTAAAATACGGCATAAAGTAATTGTTCGATTAGAGTTATAAACATAAACGATAAAAATGAAATATAAATGTGATATTGCATCCTAACATAGACATAAATCAATCGGTGTCAGGGAGATAAGAATCTGGGAACAATAAGGAGAATCAAGGAACAGGTATACTCCCATACTTCGTGTGTAGAGAGTTTGTCAGTTTTTGAGATACTTTTTGTTAGCGAACGCATGTCGCATCTAATCATGTATTGGCATCAATAGAGCTGATATAAAACGCTTCTCCTTTTTGGAATATATTTATTTTTGTTAGAAAATTGTTATGTGTCCCGTCAAAAAGTGCAAAAGTAATAGCAAAAAGACATGTGAACATAAAAACAATGTAGCTTAGTACAAGTACGTCAACTTTTAATTAATTTTTATAACATATATTTTACGTGACAGTGAATGCCATTTAAAGTTAATGCAATGTTACATCGATAATTTTGAACTAAAGTATGTGATTTAATCTAATATTTAATACTAAATATTTCGATGTTACAAATTGTTTGTTACATTCATTTCCAGATAATAATTTGATAGGTATGGATAAACATATTGCAATTGCACACCTCAATATCGTTGCTTATTCAGTGTGCTGAATATTTTTTAATGGTATTAATTAGATTGCTGAAAACCACTCAGTTTAATGCCGATATAATATAGTAGCTTGAATTATAATTATTACGTACTAATGAATTGAACTTTAATAGAAATAAAATTATAAATTTTTAAATTTCTTCTTTTCACTGAAGTAGCATTCCATTTTTATTTCTTATAATACATATATTATATTGGTATTTCCACACTTTCCAAGTCATTTTATTTTATACTATTAAAACCATAAAAGGTTTGTCCATCAAGTTTGTTTGTCATGTCGTATACACAAATTTATTTCAATATTAAATAATTTGTATTATTTCATTTTTCATTAACAATTCTATGGTCATGAATTAATTAGATGTTTATTGCAAAATATGGAAAAGGCTTGAACACTAAAATTTGAAATAAAAAATGCCTTTAATATATTGGGCATTTCATCTAAAACTGTCGATTATTTTAATAACTCTATAGAAAAACACTAACCAAAATAATGATTCCATCCAATATAATAACTTAAACTTTCGAAATTGTATATTTCAAACAAAGTGTCTGAAAATTCTTTTAAAAAATCTGTCTAGAGAAGTCAGTAACAATAAGGAAAAATTTGATTAAAAATATTGAGTGTCGATCAGAAATGCCGCAAATATTCTTTTTTTTTAATTAACCCCGTCTACAACTGCATTTGCCTCTTTATTTTAACAGATGGGGAAGTTTAACAGACATGTAGACGAATGGAAAATTTAAGTAAACACTCTCCATCTGTTATTGAACATAATATGAATCTGTTTAATTTAATGCTTCCCTTATGCCACTTTCCGTTTCGTTGAATTAAGCTTCAGTCTCTTCTTTTTAAAGTATTTGAACTTGACAAAATTACACAAAATGAAATATTACATAGTCTTCTAAAATATTTATATCCTTTGATTACAGTATTTAAATCTGTCCATCATTTCAAGAGTCATGATAGATAAATGGGCATTTCTCCGATAAAATAATATGCTTACAAGCCTATATATTACATTTTTTTTCACATCCAAGGCTTGTTTATAATTGATTAGAAACTTCTTTATTTTAAACAGACTACTAAAAAGGAGAAGGTTCTCATGTATTTGAATTTGAATGATTTTTTTTATTATTTAGAAGGGTATACTCCTAGTATAGTCTTATGAAACCAAAATGTTAAAATTTGACCATAGAAATTGAAGATATACCATAGATTTCCTTGAATCTGAAAAGTACAAGTGCCGTGATCGAGGTAGATGAGATAAGTTTAATAATATTCTAATTAATTTGACTTGTCCGGACGTAGCAAGAAAGTAAAAAAATAATAGGTGTATACAGGGTCATGCCAGACCTATAATTTCAACCTTTGATACATAAATTCTGACGCTTCAGGTGTACTGCCTTCCTAAACGGCAAGGCTTGAGCATCTGCTGTTTTTAAATGAATATTATGCGTCTCAAGCAGAGACTCTGTCGTGAAACTCCAGATTATAACTCCTCCAGTCCTGATGCTGCAGGAGTATTGTCTACCTAAACGTGAAGCGTTTTAAATTAGTATTGTGGGCATCAAGAAGAGACTCAGTCAATGAATTCCGGGAGACGACTACACAGTTCTGATACTGTAGGGCTATTAAACCGTGATACTTGAGGATATGCCCTCCTAAACTGTGAAACTTGACGATATACGATTTTAAATTAGTATTTTAGATCTTAAGTATAGACTCTCTCATCGAACTCTGGGTTTGTCTTAACCCGAAGACTTGAGTATTTGCTGTTTTAAATTGGTATTGTAGGTCTAAAGCAAAGATTCCGTCATTAAAATTCGTATTCAAATTTCGGATTCCAAGATTCAAATACTGCATGAGTCCTGCCAGCTTAAACCGTGAGACTTGAGTATCCGGTGCGTTTAAATTAGTATTGTGGATCTGAAGCAAAGACTCTGTCACTGAACTTCAGATTCTAACTTCTCAGCCCAGATACTGGAAAATACTGCCTAAATTGTGAGACTCGAAGATATCCTGTTTCTAAGCTAGAATTGTGGGTTTCCAGTGGAGAATTTGTTATTGAATTCCGGGTTTTCATAGTTAAGGGGTACCGCCTTTTTAAATCGTTATCTTTGGGACCTACCGTTTTAAATTAATATTATGGGTCTCAAGTAGAGACTCTGTCGTTGAACTCCGAAACCCAATTTCACAGCCCGATGCTGCAATGGCACGGACTGTTTTATGGATGTTAACTCATATCTGAGATAGAACCAATTTCAAATATTTTTTGAAACCACTAAAATGGTTAGAATTTGACCACGGAAGGCAAAGGTTCACCATAAAATTACACAGCCATGGAGAGCACGGGCAGTGTAGTGGGGATAATAAAGGTCTAATCATAATCTAATAATAAAGTCTATAAAATGTTGATTTGACTAAGGTCGGCACAAATTTGCCCTTTAGAAAAATCAGTGTACAATAGTGGAGCCAAGACGTAGTGACAGAAACTCTTTACTGATGAGGAGTAATCTCAGCGAGACCGACTCGTTCCATTTGTTTTGATGTAAGTCAGAAAAAGCGACGCAAGCAAGACACAACACAACAAGACACAGACGCAAGCATACACATAAAACGCAAGCAAGGTAACAAAAAATAATAAGTAGATATATATATATATATATATATATATATATATATATATATATACGCACACACACATATATACACATGTAGATTCATTAAACGCCGCAAACGTCTGTGGCGATTTAAATAAATAAGATATTATCGATATAGTATTGATTGTAATATTCTGGGTAATATAGGATGTAAAAGGCACCTAAAATGAGAAATTAAATTTATTTACAAAAGAGTTGAACTGTCAAATAAAAACGCAGGGAAAAATACCAAATACTAAAAATACGATGGCTAAGTTGTAATTTTTGTGGTAAAATATCGCAAAAATTATTTTTTTTCCGATACAGTACCGAAATATAAATAAATTCTGGATAAACGAAAACAATTCTTTACTCTATCTCTAAATGTATGTTGAAGTACTTTTTTTTAATATTCACTTAGACGTTAGTTAAGATCTCTAGATGAAGTATCCATTTGCAAAATTTCAGCATATAACTGTGAAATTTAGGAACTGTGAGAGGATTGTTGGGCAGGCGAATGTCCAGATCTGACAATTTTAAAAGGTTTTCTTGTTTCACAAAGGCTTTTTGCAGTTGTTGAGTAACATTACTATAACATTTTCTTTAAAATAATAATGCAAGCAAATTTTAAGGCATAAGAAAATTGCAATTAAAGAATAAACATAGTTTTGGAATTCATTCAAGCATCAAAATTGTTTGTATGCTATGTAATTTCTCTATTCTAAAACTAAAAGTTTATGAGTAACAGGGATTGTAACAAACGTTCAATTTTACAATTTCGCTTATTACTCTTAAATTAACTTTTTATTATAAATTACCACCTTTATGGAGACAGCTGAAAATATTCCTTTGTATCAATGTTAACACCATTGATTAGTTCTTTCTACATCTTGAAAGTGACAAAATTGTCGAAACTAGGATATCATTAACAATGATTAAAAAAATATAACATTATGGCCACGTGATAATCATTATATGAGGAGATTTTTTCGACAGCCATTTTAATTTAAGCTGTAGATCATTACAACTTATAATCCTTTATTAACAGTTCGTCTATGAACGTTTAAAGCTGCGTTTTTTTTCTTTGATTACTCACCGTTTACCAGTTTTTTTCACAAATCGTAATAGTTTCTGTTCTGACCTTCTTTACTGTAATAAAATGTTTGTCAAAGCTTTCGTTTGGTTTTGAAGCTTTAAAAGGATAATGTATTTTATTTATCTAAAAGAAGAGGCTTGTCACAATAACCTTGTCAGTGTAAACTAATCTAAAATATTTAATCTACTAATTTATTTACACTTAACAATTGAAATATAAATTCATATATAAACTGATAACAGCGAGTCAAGTTTACCTTGGACTATACTAGCTATGTCGCTAAATTTTTGTATGCATCCAAAAAACTGAATCTGTTTTATTTTTTTTTTGTAAACATGGCAAGCTAACTTGAGAATAACGACCTCCGTACGCTGATAATATAATTTTTGTATTTACGCATTATTTTTATTAAGTTTATTAGATACAGGCAGGTTGTAAGAAGGAAAATAAGATAATTTTTGACAAATATTTATTTGTTCTCATTAAAACAAGAATTTCATCGCAGAGACAGTATTCAGGTGTAAAATAATAATAAAATTATTTTACTAAATGAGGCCTAATAACTATTTTAGGTCCAGGTTCAAATCCTTTTAACCCTCTTCATGTCGACACTCCTGCAATCGTTTTTTTTTTTTCTCGTCAATAATTTAATTTAATATCGCACTCGACATTTTCAAAGAATATTATTCTTGAAAAAGCGAAGCCAAAACTCTAAAAAAAAAAGAAAAAAGAAAAAAAATATATATATATATATATATGTACATACACGTATTTATATATATATATATATGTGTATATATATATATATATATATATATATATATATGTACATACACGCATTTATTTTCCAATACCAACCAGTACATTCATATAACTTTTTTTTTTTAATACGTCTTAATAAGTTTCGGTTTTGACTTAGATCAACTTCATGAAAATATAGAGTGACGAACCAAGACTGAAGTATGTGAAGATGGTATCACGGTTCGAATTTTAATTTTCTGCATTCGCTATTGTATTTTCCTATACTCCTAGACTCCGTCATGTACAATAATTTAGCTCAATTTAGTCATTGAAATAAGAATAGCTATAAATTTACGGATTTTCTTAATATAGCAAGAAATGTAAATTTTGTATGTACATACGAGTATAAATATATATTAATGGGAATCGACGCTTCCCAGAAATCTAAAAACATTTATTTTGTATTAAAGGTAAAATGTGTTTACTAAATATCTAATATTATCTCTTTGGCATACAAAATGAGAATTCAAAAGGGCATTTATAATAAAGTGTTATTATTTCACACGACCCGTCTCAATTTTACCACTTTATTGCTTGATGATTCTTTTATGAGCTATTTCGCATTTTAGATAATATTTCAAAAACGAAAATAAAATTCAATTTTATCTGTATATTGTACCCTTTAAGATACACAAAACTATAAAAATACAAGTTAATATTATACATGAACTACCATTAAAAATAAAATTACCTAGCAGGTGTTGTGAACAGGTAATGACCGCCATGATAAAGCTAGCGTTGTAAGATTTCGAAATTATACATGTAAAATAAATTTTAAATATCGTGTAATAAATACATGTTTATGAGAATTGTCAACTTCTATGGCTTTCGTATAATATCATTTATTAAAAAGTGATGTTTTTTCTTTGGATCAAATTATAAGAAAGTGCAGAAATATTTATGTACTTACATGTAATACTAAACCAGGTCGATTTTCTAAAATTATTATGAATTAAATGTACTGAAAAATTCGTCACGGGCTGCTGTGGTTATTTATCTGAAATCTTCATCGTTTAATGAATCAAGAATCATCCATGCGTTTTCCACAAAATATTAACAATGCAACAATTGATGTGTAAACTTTAAGCGCTCTTATATAGGAAGAAAGTTTAAAGAGAATTACTTGATATGTAGGTACATAAGAATGCAAGGATATGAACGTGAATATAAAACACAATATTTATCACTAAACATTAAGAAAGAAATGTGAAATTTCAATTATTATCCAAATTGTAAGTGAGTCAATAAACAAACACGTTTTCAAATGTTGATATGTAACATCGTTTCTAAAACAAAGATTTTTATGGAGAGTGAATAGAGTTGAGCCTTTAATATTGCAGTGATTTAATAACATTGTGTATAAGCTTAAGCTAATTCAAACTTCAGGACAGACAATCGAATAAAATAATACTACTGAAAATTTAATGAAATCGGGTATTGAGGATATTTCCAAATCAGAACCATTAAGAGAGACATTGGTTCTTTCAAGTATTTACTCTGAATATTCGTGCAATAAGTTTACGGCTTCTTTTTCTGTTTATTATTCCCTCAGTATCATAGATTACATGTTTAGATCCGTGCACGTTTAAAATAAATTACACATTTAAATAAAAAAAACGTACATGCACATTTATATATTCGGTCACATGCACATGCACAAGTAAGTAATTCGTGCATTTGAAGTGACTGAGTGCAAATATATTAACTAGGTCTTCTTTGATAAATCCTGAACCAATGTGGCACAAAAAAATAATTAATTAGTTATGCTCAAACTCAAGCAAATGGATTATGGAATTAGGGTGCAAAAGACAATCAAGGTATCTTTATGGTTCCATATTACTCTACGAAGTTAATATTAGAATACATCATGTTAATTATATTAGCTTAATTAGAATTAATTTTTTTTCACATTATTTTGTACCAGTTTTTTATTCGCAGCGATATTGTTAATTTTTTTGTTAATATACAATATTTTAGTATCTAGTGATTGATTATTTCAAGTTTCTTCCTCTTGAAATATTTTGTACTAGAACAAGAAAACTAGTTTCTTACTATTTAAAAAAAAAATTTAAGCGACATTTATCAGGAATAGGTACTAACTTAAATTTACGAGTGTGCCACATCAATCCAAGTCACATTGCCCATATAATTATAAGACTGAAATGGAGTTTCAAGTAAAATTTCATTTTATATATATATATATATTATATTTTTTACTTTACTGTAGATGTAGTATATTAACACATTATAACAGAACACTTAAAGAACTACACCATTATAACGTAATTTTTTTAAAGTAAATTAAAGAAAACTTGGACATATTTCGCGTTAGCGGAGTAGCGTTTCGGGTAGCGTTGTAATGTAAAATTTAAAAAAAGATTACCGAATTGAATATTACGTTAGGAAAACAAACACAATTAAATAAAACGACGTGACGTAGTATTATTTCTACATTATTGAAATTCTTTACCATGACCTAGGTTTCATTGTATTACAATATATTCAGGTGGGCAATTAGCAAAGAGATTAGTGTATCATTTTATTGTGAATGGTTTATTTCTACAAAATTAACGCCAAATATATTCAATATTTGAAAAAAAAACAATAATATCGTTTTGATACATGAAATTCAACATTTTAAATAAATGTGAATAATGAATTTGTACAAAATTTCATTAATTGTGAATATTGAATTTCTACAAAATTAACGCCCAATATATTCAATATTTGAAAAAAAAACAACAATGTCGTTTTGATAAATGAAATTCAACATTTTAAAGAAGTGTTGAATTTCGCACAAGTAGATTTGAAACTTTTTGTAAAGTCTATAAACCGACACTGTATGTAAGTATATGATTTTTAATGTTCATTGAAAGTTTTAGGAAAAAATGCGAAAAATGCATAACCCAACGCATTTTTTTTATTTGCGACATATTTATATTGAAACGCAAGTATTATACTATTAGACTATAACAGGGTATGTTAAGGTCGTCATGTTCAGCATTCAAATATAATCTAAATTAAATCAGCGCTTCCAAAATTAATGACAAACAGCCCTTTAGCCAGCAAGAAATTGACTAGGTTCCACCATTTTACGAGGAAAATGATCCGGTCCGTTGTATTTCCTTGTTTTAGATCGATATCAGTGTACTTTGTTAAAATTAAGATTTAATCTAAATTTATTACAGACTATGCTATTGAAATTATTATCAGACTGAAAGTTATCGATTTATGGAACATTTTAGAATAATTGTATATTACAGCTCGCAAACTTGCTTATGTCACAGATAATTTTGTTCAAAATTAATTCATGAATCTTGTTTGTAAAACCAATAATTAATACTACACAGACATTTTCTATTAAATGAAAGGTAATATTTCTAGTTTACTTTAAATATTATAGTAAATTATGACCAAAATGTTCGTTATGATGCGGTCGAGTATAATAAAATTTTTTTTTATATACAAACACATTATAGTAGTCCCTTTAAAAATTGTTTTTAGTAATGATTTTTTATTAATTATAATGTATCAAAATTCATTATTCAAGCTCACTTAGTCAATAAGCAAAATTATACTTTTTGGATATTTATCGTAACACTTGTATCGTTATTTTTCTTATTTACCTTTCTTATACAGAATTAATATAATAAAATTATTGAATACATTGTATTATTAACGTTATTCTTATTATGTACTTCGGTTACTATAGTAACATTTATTTATTGTAGTTGTATGTTGTTGAAACGTGGGGTTTCTTTTTCTTTCGATAAAAAATAACAAATAGACGAGAAGAGAATGCAATAAAATTTAGTTGTTGCCAGCAACCCTTATTTTTAATTATTAAATTTTTATAGTTGATATACTTAGTGCCTCTCGTATTAATAATACACCATTAACCATGTCACTTTTTCTTTGTAAACGGTATAATACGTCAAGTACTTGTAAAAATCAAAATACAAAAAATGAAACCTCCAAGATTACAAGCAACATAATTACCCTCATACTTAGTTTATACAAGACTACATGGTATTTTAATTTAATTTAATTAATTTGTACTAAGTTTCGTTTGTAAAATAAAATGCAATATAATTAATAGTGAAAGCAATTATCTATGTGGTTTAATCACGGGTCGACATATTTTTAAATTGTACTCTTTATTATTTTAATATAATAATCATAAATAATACATTTGTTATGATTTTATGAATCACGAATTCGTGAAGTTCAGCCATCCCTTGTAGTATTTACCAATTGTCGTAAATTTGAGGTAAATCAATGAGCTGTAATAATGAACTCTAAAATCCCAGGCTGAAATGGAGTGGGTGACAATTTTAATTTCTGACATTACTGTCACCGATCAGTAAGATACTTTTTAAAATGAATACTGTTTTAAACTTACGAAATAAAATTTACGTCAAGCTTATGGTGGTAATAGGTAAAATTTCCATGTTTAAAGTTGTGTGAAAATTGTAAACTCTTATAAGAGAGTATTTATGTGGTCTGAGTGAGGCTTACATTCCCTACCATTTGATTCCGGTTTGACATTTACATGGGCTGCAGTGACTATATATCACTGTAATAGTTTCATTGTTAAAAATACACTTTTTTGATACCGACAAAACTATAAAACCATTACATAAATTTAAAAGCATTTTTTCACAACAAACATTCATGAAAAGTCATTCATCTTATGAACAGCTTTCAACGAAACTTTTATTAAATTTTTGCTGAAATGTGATTATAACAAAATATTTGTGCAAAAAATTTACTTAAAAGGAATGACGTTTGAATAAATGTTACCACATAATATGAGGCGTTTGCAATTTCGATTATTTATGCGCATACTCGAAAGAGATGTCAATGTATGTATAATATGTGATCAACGGTTTCTAAAAAATTCGTAATAACAAAAAATTAAAAGGAAAAATTGGCTATTGGGAGAAATATGGGTGCCACGAATAATTTTATGAACATCTACTTTTATGTAGGAAGTAAACATTTGCATTAGTGCGAAATATATGTATTTCTACCGTCGCTGCATAACTAGTTTAAATTATGAACGATACGAACGAACCATTCAGTTTTTACAAATTAAATTTTCCCCATTTTCATAGTTTATTTCACCTGTCCAAGTCAAATTAATTGAACTTTATTTTATTTCTCATAAAATAAAGTTCAACAAATATTTAGTTTCAATTTATAATTCAATGTACCTCCAACTAGTTGTACCCACGACTCTTTCCGTGAATAATATTTGCCCTTGCGGTGGCGAGCTTTTTAAAAGTGAATTAAGCCACAGGTGTGAATCCAAAGGAGCTCAAAACTAGTCAGTACTTGAAATAACAAATTATTAACTTTCATTCTTTTACAAGTGAAATATATGTAAAGGTGGTAGTGAAATATATGTAAAAATGGTGAACAAATAAACAAATAACGAATCTGGGTCGAGATGCGACTACAGGTTCGAAAAGTACGATTAAAAAGTGAACACAGCTGGCTGGTCTTGTGGTGTAGGCCCTTGTACATATTAAGGTAGGATATTTTTGTTTCAACAACGATTCCGTCAATTCTGATGAATTTGTTTATATTAACTGAAGAGATTATCTTTTTCTTTAAATACTAGGAATGCAGGATATAGAGTCAGCGATTCTCGACATAACAAGTGGAATAAATCGTCTAACTTGCTTACATCCGGCGTAAATTTATTTATTGTGAAAATTTATAATAACTTATATATATGTAATATAATTAAGCTCTTAGCATTAAACAATAACTATTATAACAACTGAGTAAATATTTAGTCAGAGACTGAAGAACAAATAGTCAGACAGATTGTATTTATATACATTTAGGACACGACGTATGCATATTCTTGCATGTGTTTATTAAATACACATATTTTATATGAAGTAAATAGTGCTTGGAAATATCTATTTACGGAACATGCAAATGAAGCCTTATATCTATGGCTTGTATAAAGAGATAAAGAAAAATTCCTCTTACATTTTTAGGACCTTATTTTGTACGTTAATGAGGTAGGCTGACATAAAGCAATGCTATTTATCTAATCATATTTTATTTAAATAAACACTTAATAAATTGTAATAATAATTGCTGTAGCCACATCCTGACGGTAACAGTCCCTTGCGAAAAGATGAATCGATGAACCGAAAACAGGTTAATAATTTCAAAACAAATATGATTTCTTAGTTTCATCATATTCATAAAACTTGTTACGGCGCTTAGCGACGTGAATTTATTTTATTATAAAGCGACTGAAAATTATTTGTTAGCCGTTCACTAATACTCCGACTTTTGATGCAGTTTTTCAATTCTTTCAAAAGTTTTCAATAAAGTAATTCACTGTTTTTGATATGTATCAACTCGACATCGTTACTTTCGTCTAAATATAATAATAAGCTAGATTTGTTAAAATTATTGATTTAGATTTGTTAAAATGTTTACCTACTTCGTTAATTGAATCCTTTCTTCTAGACTTATCGATAAATTATTGGAAAAGTTTCGCCACCCCATAAGAGAACTGTGTGGGGAAGATTGTTTATCCCCGCATGATGAAACTAAACAGACTTTTTCTACTTTTGAACTACCGCAATATTCTTGCTTATGGGTTTAACAATTGATCATCTGCATAACAGGCTGGTGCTAAAATTCGTTGGAATTAAAATTCAAGTCAACAATTACTTGGAACATTGTTTAAAATTGGCAATTCTTAAAAACCAAAAAATATTTTTTTTTAGAATTTGATGTGGCATACCCTGAGAAATGCACAAAGTTTTTAAAAAAAGTTTACTCCAATCCCAATTATTCCACTTATTTCCGAAACTACTGAGCTGAATATCATTCAAAAAATCAGAGTTGATATAATCTGATTAGAAGTATATAGAAACTCTATCACGAATATTCTAGATCTAGTAGTTTTGGGAAAGTGACAATAATTTTACAGCTATATATTTACATAATGAAAAACAGTGTTAGAATTCAAAATAATTGAATGGAAAATGTAATATAAAATTAAATGTTAACTGGTGCTTAAGCGTTTCCAAAACTTCGCTTTACGAATTTTATTTACAATTAACCGATTTATTTTATTCAGCAATTCGAAAAAAGAGGGAAATTTGTTCCTTAACCGATAATTGTGGTTGAAATTGTATTTAATATATGCAGGTTGCCCCGTGAGGAGTAGACCAACGAAATGTCGATAATACAGGCCGTTATTACACGTACGAAACAATAAATTTTATTATTTTTTTAAATGTTTATTACTGTGCGTGAAAAATTTTTTTATTAGGTATTATTACTATTTCTGATTTTTTATTGTTTTATTTTATCAATATTTTCAAAAGAACATTCGTCGTCCTAACTAAAATGTTAGTTATTCGTTATTATTGGCAATATGAAAATTAAACGCGAAAACATATGCATTCTTTCAATTACAAAATATGAAAGTGATTTTTCAATAATGCTAGTATAAAAAAATATATGGCAACCTTGTGGAACTTTATTTCAAAAACATCTACAATTCAGATCAGAATACAGGTCCAAAAACGTATAATTTTCTAGTTTTTTTTTATTACATCATATACTCAAAATGTCTTCCCCTTATGCATAACCAGCAACTTCTTACAAAATTTCTTCTTAAATTTCATAAGGCCCTTCGTTGTTTTTTACCACTTCAGACACATGGTGTAATTTTTGTCTTAATTGTTGTTCATTACCGTCAGTACTCATAGACAGGCGTTTTGAACTATTCCCATAGAAAATAGTATAATGGATTGAGTTCTGGTGAACGTGGTGGCCATGCAATTGTACCGCCATGTCCTATCCATCGATTTGGGTAAGTTGCATTTAAGTATTAAGTTATTTGTGGTATTTCATTCAGTAGATTTCCAAGTTCGGTTCTTAAAAACCGTAAGTAATGAATTCCATTAAGCCTCTGTGGGAGTTCAAATGAACCGATAATTTTGTTTTTCAAGATTCCAGCCCACTAATTGACTCCGAATCGATGTTAAAATCTATTTTGCCTTACTATGTGGGGATTCGCGATGGCCCATTGGTGTTAATTGTGCATATTGAATACGTTCATTCTTTTAAAACATGATTCATTGCTCTATAAGATTAAATTTAAAAAAATCGGATCTTGCCTGCATCGACGCAGCATCTCCCGATAGAAATCTATTCGTCGATGATAATCAGCAAGTAGTGATACTTGCGATCGCTGTACATGGTACGGGTACAAATTATTTCTTCTTAAAATGCAGTATACTGACTGTACTTTTTGCGACACAAGTACATTGAGCAATCCGCCTAAAACTAGTAAAAGGAGTTTATTCCACTTCAGCCAGCACTTGACGCTCATCAACATTTCTAGGTCTTCTTTCGGGAACTACGATTCTAGGAATTCGTAATATATATACACATATATATATACACACACACACACACACACACACACACACATATATATATATATATATATATATATATATATATATATGTGTATATATATTGTGGCAGACAAGAATTAAATGTAGGTGGTTTATATTTTATTGTAAAAACATAAACGATTTTATATAATAATCTTAGGTACTGAATACAACTTATAGTAGGAAATGTTTTTATAAACAGAATCATAATTTTCATGGATTTCTTATGTTAATTATTCTTACCTATTATATTTATTTAATTATGGCCAACCAAAATAACCAATGAATGTTTAACGAAACTATTTATCTTAGAGAATAGATTCCCTGTGGTCGTAAAAATAGTGCAAAGTATATTATAACCATGCTCAATGTAATATTCTGTAATCCTATTTTAAGTCGTACCTTTTTATAAATGTACTCAGAGAAAAACATTTGAATGCAAAATACCGAGAATTTTCATATGATTATTTTGGAACAGTTTGTAGTAAACTTTCTTTTAGTCGAAATTATTTTTAGGTTTACGGGGAACTGAAAAGCTCAACCGACTATTTTACACTACATTACCGCTTCATTTAATTTAATTAACTTACTACATTTAAAGAGAAATACGTAGTTGGATATCACACTGCGGTGGAATTTACAATACATAGCATTTTTCAAAGAAAAACGGACAATTATTTTGCGTACTCTAATGTATAGGTTACACTTCTGTACTTAACCTGATCATGGTAGTCATCAATTAGTTGCATATATTGGGCATAAGTCGATAATGTTTATTTTAATAGTGAATAATATAAAAAACAACCCCCACGAAACAAGCCATAAATATATGTTATTGATATTTTTACAATATTTTGAATACAGTTACTGAGATATTTTGCTTTTTATTTTCGTAATTTTTGTAGTTGATACAAACATTTTTAAATTTTTTACCTTCTCTGTTATGAATAAATGTTTTCTAAAGTAAAAAAATACTTAATTTTGGATTTTTGTATCACCGCCTCTCAGCAAAATAATAAATATTAATATTTGTGAAAAAACCAGAAAATTCTGGTGGAATAAGTATTTCTAGATGTAAAATTAAGAGTAGCAGAACAGAAACAGTAACAGTATCATAAATACAAAATTAGCTCTTATTTTATACTTAATAACATAACGTTCCCTCGTTTCGTCCAATCTCTATCCGTACGGTATTTCTCGCGCTTACAAAATAACTTCATCCAAACATATTGCTACGAAGTCATCATTTCACTGTTACATTTAATTAGTAATAAAACTGAAAAATGTATTTATGCACTCTATGAAATATGTATGAAAATGTTCACCGAAAATGAATTAGCTAATTATAAAATATGTTTCAGTCGATTAAAAAGTGCGACATATGATTGAAGAGTGAATTAAACGTCAATAAAATGTGATTTTGTAACTGTCCATAAATTGTGAATAATATTACAAATATTACAATTTTAACATAATTAATTCAGTTAAATAACATACCTAATTGATATAGAAATTTTTAATTTAATATTCACAAGTTGTGAATAACGTGGCATGTTTGTTCCGAGCAAACAGAAATTGTATAAAATCGATTAAATATTCACGACAGTCACTTGAAATTTCGTTAAGTTTTTTTATTTAACGGCTTTCAAACGGAAAGTCTTTCGTGAATAACACATTTAATAACTTCTATGTATGAATATCCTCCACCAATAAGAGATATGAACAGTTTAAATATGTAAATGTTACATATGTAAACTGTTCATATCTCTTATTGTACACACACACGCAACTACACAGACACACAAACAAGCGCGCGCGCGCGCGCACACACACACACACACATATATATATAAATATATATATATGTATGTATATATTGTTTTCTATCTGTTATACTCATTGTGATATGTTTACACTTATGCTTTACATTATGATTTCATGTATACTTTTATACGTATTTTTCATGTGCGTATACTTTTGCTATCGTAAAAAGCTAGATCTATTCGTAAAATTACACATACTGAATTATGTCAAGAATGATTATTTTCACATTATGTAGTATATTTATTTCTCAATGGACGGCTATTCTGCTACACAACAACTACATACGGAATGTGAAGCTAAATAAAATATTTAAAAATATGGTTTTATACCTATTTATTTTGTTACTTTCTTGCAACCTTACAGTAAACTATTCTAAACTCGATTAGTTTTAAATGGATATTAAAATTAAAAATACTATGACATTTATAAAAATAATTTTTAAATATTGAATATATTTGGCGTTAATTTTGTAGAAATTCATTATTCACAATTAAATGGACTACGTGATGTAGTATTATTTCTACTTTCTTTAAGTTCGTACTCGAACTTAAAGAAAGTAGAAATAATACTACATCAAGTAGTTTCATTTAATTGTGAATGATTTTTAAACAAAGTGTGCACTTCAGTAAAATACAGTTTTTATATAGCTAATACGATTGATTAAAATAAATAGGTATAATATTGTAGCTGACTATGTTCTTGTTATTTAAAAAAATTATGAAAATTTCGAATTTATTTTTGCACACAAATTTTCGTCAAATATTTTGAAAATACCCATATGTCCAATAATTTTTTTCCTTGATTTCATTATAATATTGATATGAAAATACCAACAACTCAATGAATTTTTAGAATTTTGAGAAGGCTATGAATATTCGGATGAAACAAATTTATGGGAATAAACCGAGTTGAACATTCATATACGACCATTGCAAAAGCGGGTCCGCCGCACCGCATCGAGTAATAAATACAAGTACGTATCAAGCTAATCGCCCATTTGGGCATAACCAGCGGAAAGGAAGAAATATATTATCACGTTACTTCCTATAAGCATAAAATGTATGTCATAAGTAAATACAATCTAAAGGAGGAAATAGCTTCGAATTGATATTTCTGGTCAATTTCTTTTAGCATGGAGTCCTGTGAAGCTTTGCATTTCTTTTGAGTGCGATTGTATAAATACCTAAGCAAAAATACCATAGACATGCCGTCGAGCAAGTATCATTGTACATGCATTAAAATACAGGGGTTTCATGAGGTTAGATAAAATCGGGATTATACTGATCGAATACAATTATTGTAAATTTTATGTGTTTCGACGGTTGTGAATGGGTTTAAAAGTCAAGTAATGAGACGATTTTTTTTTCATCGTATTTTCATAAAAGAGAAAGTGGAATTTATAACTTTAAAATGTAAGATTATATTACAAAAATTCTAAATTTATTGCGCCATTTATCAAAGATGTGGTAGTATCGATATCATCGGTTGTCAACATTTAGGCCTTTGTCGAGAGATGGCGCCGATGAGTAGTTATGTTATAATGTTATGTGACAAATCAAATTTAGCTCAATTAAAATATAAATAAAAACTGAACCATGAATATGGCAATTGTTTTAGGCTTCTTTCGGTGCTAATTTCTTTTGAATTACTTGATATGAGTTTAAATGGATATTTTCTATATGTATTGTACTTTGTTCTTAATAAATGATTCAATTTCAACGAACTTGCTAGTGATCATTACGTCGGCAAGAGTAAGCAGCTGCCTCATCACTTTAATGGATGGCAATTTGCTGACAGCCATGGGTCGTGCGCGGTTTCCAATTATTTAACTAATACGAAGTTCTATTTACACTCATATATTTGCACTTGTATTATTTCAGTAAAATACCAAAAACAATAAATAGTTGTATGAAATATATATACATTTATATATATACATATATATATATATATATATATATATATATATATATATATTTATCAAGCGAACGCGCACACAAAATATCGACCGGTACGTAGGTAGGTAGACGAGAAACTGTTGTACGTAATTTATACATGTATACATTTGTATATATATATATATATATATATATATATATATTCTGTACATGAAAAACATTTAAAAAAGAGTGAATTAGCATGAAGAATAGGAATAGAAGCCAGAAAAATTATTTTTCGATTTTTTTCCTTTCCGACTTATGTTAATTTGTTCGTAAAACACACGAAATCTACAAGGAGGATGTATTTTAATGAAATTTAGTATGGTAATCATTTACATCCAAGACCAAAATATAAGAGAGAAACAATTCTATTAACTGTTCTAATTACGAATTTCATGCGAACGAAGTCGTATGTACAGCTAGTATTATCTATAACGATAGCATTAGTAGGGATATTAATACTTTTTATACTTGTTAAAATTATGTTTGTCATTTTCGGTGGAACTCGGCACTGTGTGTTAATGGAAGCACTATATATATATATATATATATATATATATATATATATATATATATATATATATATACATATATATATATATATATATATATATATATCCAAATATAACTCCACAAATGTATGTTTCTGACTTGCGCCTTATGTAAGTTCATCCTTAAACCCAAATTTCGGAGTTCGATCAGATGTTAAGCGAAGGGACACTGCGTACTATTATAAATAAATATTCTGCATTTGTTAACTTGTAGCATATGTGTATGATTTGCTCTTTTTAGCAAATCACAGAAAAGTGATATGTTACATAGACCAAAAATATTGTGAAAATATATATTTTCTTCCAGCATAAATGTTCCATTTAGAAATATAAAGTAAATATTTTTAATGTAAACTATATATCCCAGGCATGGTACACTATTCTGCAGATAATTAATTTACCATAATGTGATAATAGCCATAAGTAAGGAGATAATAATAAGTAAGGAGTCTTTTCCGACATTAATATTAAAATATGGCATTAACATTTAACGGGAGATTATGGAATTGAGAATATTTTGTATTTCTCTAAACTCAATAAATTTATTCAAATTAATACGTTTCAGGATTCGATAACAGGATTTTGAGCAATACCAATATAAATACAGTTAAATAGTGTTGGTGGACAGTTAAATAGGGACAGCACTTCTGCGGTAATATAATAACTGGAAAACATTTTATTGTCTGTTTGTTTATTAATTATCTGCAAAGAAAGCAATTAACCGAATGTATTGAAATTATTAGTAACCTCTAGTAGATAATTAGCTAAAATAATCCAGTTGGAAAGTGGTATGATTCCAAACAACAAAAGGATAAAAAGTAGTGCTTATATTAATTTAACAATAGAAGTTCTGTAAACTTTATAAAAAGAATTTGTGTTGTGATATATTGGTTTTTCTTTTTATTACCTGTGTGTGTGTTATAAGAAGTTTTAAATTTTAATTAAAGCATAACTTATTACAATTAAAAAATTTCTAATGCTTTTAGGATTCTGACCTCAAAAGTTAAAAAAACGGATCCGTTACAAGATTGGTCACGTTACCGTCAGTTTGTCTATTTTTACACTATTTTTCTCAGAAAGTGTTTAATTGTAAAACTTGGTATTTGGCCTAATTATAAATCAATATGTATATTAATCCAAATATACCTAAAAATTAACACCCAAAAATAATCACCACCACAGGCACCGCCGATTGCTAGATACAAATAGATAATGAAAAAATTATAAAAAAAAAACAAGTGAAATAAATTCCTGAATTCAGGCTACTACCCTTAAAGTATATCAAGGAAATGTGAAATTACACTATAGTATTGATTATTTTATTATATCCTCTATTATTTTGCATTACAACTATGTATGTCCGAATATTATAAATTAGTATTCATTTTATGTCCTTACCCGACGAAGGGTGGAAGTACGTAGTTCCTTAGCCAATACATTGCTGTGGATGAGGATGGTTCTGGATCTCGCTGATGATCTTTTTCAATAGTTAATTGGCGATTTTTGATGAAGGTTTTAGCGTATTCGAGAATCATATTTTGTTCACGCACTTATTAGATCAACGTCATGTTGTGAAAGGAATACGATCGTGGTATTTGTTCATACTCCAATGACCGCTTTAGAAATACGATTATGGACTTACCTATTGATTATTACTTTTATAATTAGTTATCTTTAATTTTAACTGATGTCTATTTTTCTATGTTATATTTATTATTACTTTAAATCAGTTTGTTTATTTGGTGCCTAGAGGTGTCTAAAGGTTTGGGTTAAGCTATAAGTTGGATATGAAAATTATTGAATAAATAAGTAGCGATGAAAATATTTCTATTTTTTTAACAGGTTATGTTTCTTACTTCAATAGAATATGTATAATCAAGTTCCAAATTAAAATTTTTCCTTAACAATTTCTTATTTAAAGTTTATTAATGATGTCAAAAATTGTTATTAAAAATTGTATATGTTTTTTTATGAATTGATTATAATATGAAGTGTATAATAATTTACTACTCTAATAAATTACTAATACTAAAACTTAGGGCTGTATGTGTAGAAGAAGAAAAAGGGAACTTATCTGATGAGACGTAATGGAACTACAGTCCAATTTTTTTTTCCACATCTCAAAACGACATTTACATCTTTTAAAAACGAGATTTTATTATATTACATGAATTACAAAAGATAATCTGGTCAAGCAAATTTTATTGTACCCTATTTACTTACGTAGATGGATATATAGGTATTTTGAGTTATTTGAATGTTTATTTAATATAGACATTTTATACCTAGTCCAATTATCATATCATATTTTTTTAGCATAAAATTTTGTTAGATAGACTGAATTAATGACTTTCTGAATTCATTGTTATCATTGTAATATCAGAGGAAATTTATATATAATATAATAAGTACTGACTATTAGTGTGGTCGTCTTAAATTCTGACAACGGATAATTGAAAGAAAAACTATTTTTTTTATCTTGAGGTGATAGAGAACCACTCCAAGATTTATTTGCTAATAGGATGTCAGTACGTAAAAGAAATTTATTTCAGTGAATACGGTTTGCGATTAATTACATGTCTCTTTCCATTACCACTATGATTCATATCAATTTTACTTTATGTTTCATGTTACGAGACAATAACTGTATAGCTTAGAAAAAAAAAGTAAATCTCTGTAAAATAAAAACGCAACAAGTTGTCGCTTCATCTTATTTAATACGTTTTAAAAACCATCGTCATAGAGTAAAATAGGTGCTTCTAAAATTTGTTACCAGAACCATAAAGGGGAGAATTCCTTCCGTTAGTAAATTAAAAGAAAAAAAATATAAATTCCAGGATGTGACGAAATTTTGAGATGCCAATTATTGTCAGGGATAATATTATTGAATCACATGGCACATGGGTGTTTGACAAACAAAAGTATAAGTTTGGAAATTGAATTCAAAATTTGTTTCAGTATGAAAAAGAGACTATCAAGAAAACAAATAATACATAAAAATCAAGTGAGTATTCACATCGTTAAATATAATTCCAAAACGAATTCATAGGCACTCTGTAGTACTCCACTCAGCCGTAAATGGATTTTCTAAACTCTACAAATGTTCAAATATGGTCAATTTGAAACTAATGACACTTCAATTCTGGTTCCTATCGGAAAAAACTGGAAGTTATATTAAATAAGCTTATTCTATATATTTCGTAACATAGTGATCCGTAATTTTGGTAACCTGTAAAAAAAGTAAAAATTCTTATTTTTTTTCCAAAATGTATAAACAAGCAGTTTTCTTTTGATTTCGACTATATTAAAAAAAGTGAATAAAAAAATTATTCAAATATCATTCTATGTCAAATAACAATTCTGAAAGAGAGACGAAAGGAAATTGATTAGTCGTGAACGGCGAACATTGTGCTGTTTTTTTTATTTGTGCTTTCAAAAAAATGTGTCATAGCGACAAAATTAGAACAAAACTTTTAGAAAAAACTTTTAGTGTCAAAAATAAAAGACTTTAAGACTGTTTACATCTCTTTCTAGAATTCGGAGGTTTAAATATTTTGCTAAATTGTTTAGACTCCAAATAGATTTCCATTAACCTTAAAGTTCAAATAATCGTGTGCTTAAAGTTTTATTGCAAAAATGTATCAACGCAAGAAATTGTAATTTATAACAAACACGGATAGTTCATTATTTCGTTTTCTCGTGGAGAGGAAGAATAAAATAAATAAAACAAAAATTCGTTCATCAGCCTATCGTTTAAATTTAGAAAGTCACCCTTCATCAAACTATGTAAATGTATTCGGAAAGTTGGTAGAAGTTATTCAATCTGCCTAGGAATGCTACTAAAGCACCACGTTATTTTTCCTGCTAACAAATTTGAACCGATTCGAGAAATGCTTAAAGTTTTTTTTCAAATAACTGCCTTAGCCGAAACAAACAGATCGATTTCAAAGTTTTGAGAATATTCATTTCGAAAGTTAATAACGAAATATATTTTCATTCATTATAAATTTATATTATTTCACGAAGATAATAATCACAATCTATATACTAATATCAAAGTTAAGGAAGAATGTTTATTATATTTCTTATTTTCCCGAATGTTCTTAGTAACCTTAATTAAGTAGAGAATAGTGATATGGTATAAATATATATCGACTTTTATTGTATTCTGACTTGACACTTATACTTCTTCATTTTATGTAATTACGATAGCTCATTTTTAATTTTTTTTTATTTCAATTTTATCAGGAAACTCTATATTAACGGCTTTTACATACAAATATATTTTGTCAACCTGGCATAATATATATGATATATTATGCCAGGTTGACGAAATATATATATTTAATAAATATATATTTAATCGCGGTTCAAAATTAGTTGAAAAAAATATCTGAATTAGTTTATATGTCTAATTCACCAAAAATATAAAAAAAACATATTTTCTCTTACGAAGAATTCAATTTAATTTATATTGATTTAAATCCGGTTATGTATTTTTCCTACGAGTTGAATTATTCTATTACTAGTCATTTACGAGATTTTTATTAAAATTTCAAAAAATAAGTTTATCTTAAGAAAATTATGCATGCAAAAGTAATTTTGTCTACATAATTACAGTTTAGAAATTAAGAAATCATAACGAAAAAATTAACAGATTAAAGAAACTGTACCAGGAACTTGGTTTTTTTTTTTTTTTTTGTAACACATACAAGATATTTTATCATTCCAAATACCTTTAGATTTTCGGCTTGCAAACTTCGGAGATAGAGGAGGAGAAGTTGGAGGTGTGGAGGTTTGGGGGTTTGTCAGTGTAATTATTCGTATATACAAAAATAACCTTGACTGACAGATTGAATGATCGATAAACGCTCATGCTGAAGAGTAGGGAAAATTACAATTTTGCATGATCTTGTAACAAAATAGGCATCCATTAATAAAATGAGAATCAAAATTTTGTACGAAGAAAGAATAGTACATGGTCCTATTAACACGAAACTTCTTAAAAGTACTATGAAAATAAATAATCTAAAACATCTTATACACACTTTCTAATAATCTACCACTAAGGAGGAGAAATTTAAGTTGAAGTTTTGTAATGGAATTAAATTGTTAAAATTAAAATTGTTAAACTATTAACTCAGAGAAATTTTTTTTTACATAATTTAAGTAGAACCTAAGGATAGTTTTTCAAAATTTAAATTCAAAAGTTTTAAAACGAGAGTTTAAAATTTAAGGAGAATCGAAATAGTAAAACTAATTACGTACGCTCAGTGCCCGTTTGGAAAATTCAATTTAGAGGGACCATGCTATAAAGATAATAATATCAGTAAAATATAGCCTCGGTCTCCATTCTGTAACGATAGCCTCGGTCTCCATTTAAGAGAGATATTAGAAGTTGATCAAGTCCATAGAAGAAGGGGAAACGTATGTATGGGAATACACTGGAGTAAGTTAGTAAAGGTCAGTGACAATATCAAGATACGCAACAAAGACGTAGTAGGGGTGGACAACTAAGTAAAACTTAAAAAATACTTAAATGGCGAATCGTTAAATCTTAAAAAGACTTTCAAGTAAAATAAATGGATAAAATCCCAATTAAGAAATTAATTAAGCTATTAACGGAAATTGCTAATTCGAGGGGCATTATTCACAAATGTTAAGCCAAATACTGATCTTAAACATTTTACGTCCGTAAAGGAAAGAAATTATCAAAGGGATTAATTTATAATTTTGCTGTTTTTTTGAGAAGAAATTCAAAATTACAAATAAGTAAAAATATTATGTTGAAGCAAAATTTCTTAAATCAATTCAAGTCTGTGGTATTCTAATGATATCTCAAACAGTAACACATAAATACAACTAACAATTTCCAGAAAGTACCCTTTTATATATAGAGTAACCGTATATATATATATATATATATATATATAAAAGGGACATTAATAAAAACTTTGAGCATGATAATGCCGCACATGAAAGTAAATATGTGCTCTATTTTCATTAACACCGAAGTTGCGGAGCTCATATATATATATATATATATATATATATATATATATATATATATATATATATATGCGCACGAGAACGTACACATACATATTTTAAATGTTTGCACATTTTATACTTTATCAAAATAATCAATTCTCGACAGAAACTCGAATTCGGACATTTGAACTATGCAGACTGATTGATTGATGCTGAAGATGACTCAGCTGTGAAACAGGTTCAACACTTCATTGATTGCACAACAATATTTTCAAATATTGCAAATACAATATTTCAAAATTAAATATTAACGAAGTTACTTGCTTATTGTCTTGCTTTTTATAGAAAATTATCATTATTATCATCATAAATCAACAATTATTTATTAGTGTTTGGGGTCACTCTTGACCTGAAAATGAAACAATTAATGAAAATTTTTCGGAAAATAAATGCAAAGAGGATAGACATATTTTCTTAAAATATTGTGGGAAATTACCATGAAAACAAATTACACGAAAAACAAAATTCTTGAAGTACTAAGAAATTAATTATTTATTTTATTTACTTACTTAAATGTATCTAATTTATAAACATAGCGAAATAATTGCTAATAGAGCAATCTCTTAGAGCAAAATCTTACGGTCAATATAATTATGTGCATAATAAATATGTTCAATTAAAAAATAACTGTGATAACGGATTTTAGTCCTTATCTTAATTTTACGTCTGAGATATGCATATTACATGCTCAAAGGCAAGCGAATGTTAAAGTAACATATCTGAAAAAAATAAAAGATAGCTTTCTGAACACACTTCTTATACAAGCACTGGTCGCAAATTTATATTTTGTTATTCATTGCTTTTTAATATTTAAGTTTCTGTTTTTATGTAATATAACCGAGGATAAAAGAATTTGGGAATTAAAATGTGTTATTAAACTATATAATAATGATTAAATTACAGTAATACAAAATCTCTGTCTGTTGCTTTTTCTATTTTAATTAAATATCATGGCTAAAACCTAAAAGGTTAGACCGGATTTTCATAAAGGCCTGCGTGAATGTTAAATATAGAGAATTAGTTATTTGGTTCACAAAGATGTTATTGTATTTCTTGTTAAAATTTAAGATAAAAATGATCTATAATTTATTTAATCCCATAATAAAATAATTTATTTTAAATTAATAATAATATTTTATATGCAACATTTTCTTATGCATAGTTACATTTTAATATTTTCCTGTAAACTAGATAATATTATCTTGCAATAATGCTTGATCTTAAACCTGAAAGACTAAATCTGCATCAAAATGGACCTTCTGTCCATCTGTTTTTTGTGAAATTGATTTAAACCACAAGACCCTCGCATAGATAAAATTAATATAGTATGCGATAGGCGATTGATGATTTTGATTGATGACCTCTTCAGAGGATTCTAGAGGATTTTATTACATAGGTGATGTGCCTTGAACATTCAATTTCAAATTTCTTTACTCTAAACTTCACAGAAATACGCATAAATATTTAAAAAAAATAGTCGTTCTGAAGTTCTGCTATAAAAAGGGATTTAATGTTTTAGAAGTTAAAAATGACCACTTATGTTAAAATAGTTTTGTCAGTAACAACCAACATAGAAGAATAATTCACGGAAGAATTTTTTGAACACCAACAATATTTTATGGCGAAGTTTCAAATTATTTGCTTAGTTAAAATTATCTATTTTTGACAAAAAACGTATGAAATATAATTTTTTATTAATCGAAGTTGTCATCAAACAACATTTAAGAAGAAGAAAGGCTATGAAGAACAAATTGTGGGTAAATCTATTTATATTTAATTACAAGTTATTTTCATCTTATTTATATTTCGACTTACAAAGAGGCGCAGAAAAAAGCGTGTCTGATTAAGCGAGTAGCCTCTAGAGTATACTCTATGCCACCACTCTCCAGGTCGATCCGGTAGCGTTTTACGCCTAACGGTTTACTCGGCGTCGATATTGTGTATTTTGATAACGGAAATAAAGGGAATAAAATCGATAAATTCTATTAACACCATTATATAATTAGGAACCCATAGAAGCTGGTCCACTGTTAAATCGTTAACTACATCTGTGTGTATTTAGAAAAATATTTCTAGGAATTTTTAGAAAATATTGTTCTGTCGCTATTTTTTTATAATGAAACTTATTTGAACTTTGTAAAAATTTTACCGGTATATGAACCCAAAACATACCCATGCTAAATTAAGTTTGAAAACATACTGAAAAGCTTAATGCAAATAGATTCCGCGAAAAATTAATTATCTCCATGAACTCATATATACATAACATACGAAATTATTTATATTTACTTAAATATTTATAAAAATAATATTATTTCAGCACGTAAATATGTTGTATGGATTATTTTTCACACATGGAAATTATGGATTAAAAATCACTTTTATTATTCTTTTAAATCCAATACGTAAAAAGAATTTATGAGAGAACCAGATATGACAGATGTTCATGCAAACATAGTACGTGGTGGATGGTACAATAAAAAAAAACTTTCAAATACTTAATTATTTTAATTTTTCCTGAACGATGATATAACAATAAAGAATAGAAATCACTTTTGCTAAAAATATTGTGGGACCGAAATTGAAAAGAATTATGGCATATCGAATTTATTTAGGGTTATGAACCCACCTTTTTGTATCAAAAGCATCGAAACTACTCCTTAAAAATGATAATTTCCATTTTGGCAGCTTAATATTTAAGTAGTTTGCTAAAAAATTAAATCGAGCACCTATTCGTACATAATCGTTTGTAAATATCCTGAACGTAACAAAATCCACATGCCAAAAAAGGAAAATCAAATTTCCGTATGTGAATTAATAAATCTTCGAGGCTACTCCCCCCTTCTCTTTAAAACGTGCGAGTACATATGTAAATACCCTTTGATTTATTATCTTCACGGCTCTTTCATGTATAATGTTTACGATATGTAATTTTCTTGAACCGTAAAAAAGTGGGATTAAAAACGTGATGTGAAATATTAAATTTGACGTAGGATTTTCTTTGTTTATTTCTATCAATACAGATAATATTTGAAGCTGACAATTTTTCTAAAGAATTTTGAAATTAAAGTTGTGTGTTAAGGAAAATGTTGGGAAAACACCTAAATGTGGTATATAAGTAGGTTTATACATTTGATTGTAAACCTTTGATATTATAAATATGTTATTAGCTATATTTAATATTTCTCTTCAATTATTGTATTAATTTTCGTTTTCATTGCTATTCTGTAATAGGTGATAACTAACCCAGTTGCGTTTTGAATAAAATAAAATTAACACGTTAAATTCACAAATAAATACTTCTTGTTTATTGACCGTGTGCATACTACAGAGAGGGAGTAGCCGCAGCGCTCGCTGTAGCTGCACTGTGGCAGAAATGGAAATATTTAAAGGCGCCTATTAAATGTTGTCATAGATAATATAATTTACTTACGTAGTATATTGTCGTGTTTACTTTTGGAATCAGTACATTTTAGAAAAAATGCGTGTTTCATTAAATTTTTAATAAAACATTATCCAAAAAAAAACGTACTTTAATAAAAGTAGAACTCGGTCGAGATCTTTTTGTTATGATAAATTTATTGGATAAAAACGATTACAATAATACTTTTATTTTGGTATTACATTTTTTTTGACATTAGCGCCTTAAATTTATAATTAAATACTACTTATGTAGCAACAGATATATAAATATGAATACTGATAATAAGAGAAAAAGTTATTGAAAAATATTTCACTCATAAAAAAATCAACACATTCATTGTAAATATTTATTTGACCTATTTTTTTTAATACACCAGTTTCTACGTATATTTTTTAACTTAAAAAAATCAATGTAATTAGCATGTTTGCTGTATTGAACTCATACCTCACTTTTCATGCATTAAAAGTTAATTTTCGAAATGTGACGCGATATTTGTGTAGTAAATTGTACAAATACTTCAAGAAATAGCAAGTTAAAATTTTATAGGCTTCCAACATCGAATGGGAAATTATATTAAAAAATGAATAACTGCTTTAAATGTATTCTTTTTTAGATTATTTGTGGTTGGATCGTTATAACACATTGATTAACGTACTCATTTTGTTGCTCTGAGCACAAAATAATATTAAATATTATGGGTAAAGAAAACAAAAATCTTATATTCCTTATGAAAAGCATTTATGTCGATATTTTACTCTACTTTACAATAAATAGCAAGACAAACAGTCTAACACAATAAGATTTTGTCGGAAACACTAATAATAGTTCCCTACGATAAAAATAACAATGGAACAATTGATACATAGTTAGGAACTAAATGTAAAAAAAAATTGTGCGTAATATAAGTCACAGTTGATGTCTTTCATTATTTTTATATTATTCACCTGAACATTTACCTGATCCGTTAATTTGAAGCATACAAATAAGATTGATGAGCGTTTAAAATTGTGTATGTTAGTCGGTGTTAATATCACGCATCCAGCCAATAAAGAAAGAAATAAAATTAATGTTATAATAATTTAATAAATATAATATAATACAAGAATAAGTTTTGTAAAGTGTAAGTAATATTTATGAAAATGTACATCCTTTGTTTTATTCTTAATTTTGAAATATATAAATTGAAACTAACGAAAATATTGGTGCAATCTTTACTCTATTAATTCTGTAGTTTTAAAAATGAAGTGAAATGTATCACGATGTTCATTTTACTTGCTATATAATTTTTTTCATATTTTTCCAAAATTTTATTCATATAATAAAATGTATTTTTTTAATCACCTTCTAGTTAGGTGTATATTTGAATCTATATTATGTTTACATTATAAAAGTTTTCATTTTATAATTTTAGTAAAGTATAATTTTTGCTTTCAATATTTGAGGTTGCTTGGCTACCAAATATTAACGCTAGTAGATTACAAATGCAAATCTAAGATGATGTAGAAAAGCATTCAGTATTATATTTTTTGCGTTTTTCCGTTGTATAATGGCGGCTAAAACCTCTGAAGTTATTTGCGGTATCGAAGTCCTTTAATGCGTGTAGAAATTAATTATTCTGACACACTACCATAGTAAAATCGAATAAGAAATTCACATATTTTCCATATATTTGAGGGAGCACACTAAGTGGTATGAATGCCAGGTCATTCAATAAGGGAAAAAAGAGTAAGGGTGATATTTCGACTGAAAAATTATTTCAATGTCGTCTCCATTTATATCGATGAATCTATTACCCTCAATAACCCTTTTTAGAGTCTGATCATGATAAGCAGCAATTACAGAATGATTTAAAAACTACAATACTATATTGAATATATTTGGCGTTAATTTTGTAGAAATTCATTATTCACACTTAAATGAAACTACGTGATGTAGTATTATTTCTACTTTCTTTAATTTCTTGACCACGACCTAGGTTTCGTTGTATTACATCTTCAGGTGGGATATTAGCAAAGATTCTTAGATATTAGGATATTAGCAAGACATATTTGCTAATATCCCACCTGAAGATGTTGTCATACAACGAAACCTAGGTCGTGGCAAAGAAATTAAAGAAAGTAGAAATAATACTACATCACGTAGTTCCATTTAATTGTGTACAATACTATAATTGAAAACTACAATAGTATTCTGTAGAAATAACACGATGAATAGTTAATAAAACAGAAAAGCTATGAATATCAAATAAATTATGACTCGATCCGCTCACGTTACAGTTAGGAGCATAAAACCTTATTAAACCAAGATAGAGAGATTATCAATATAATTATTTTACAATTAAAAAAATACATGATTGAAAACAATTCCCATCGGAGTTGTAGGAAAGTATGATATTTTTTTATTCAAAAATTTATTAAACTTTTTTAATAATTTCTCTAACGTGACTACATAGGTTACTTGACAAAGGAACAGATGACTGCATAAGTTTCGAGAATACTATGGAATAAACGGTTGAACAAAGTTACAATTTCTTAAAAAAATCATTTTCATGGAAATTATGAGAATGTTGCATAACAAATCCGAGCAACCTGTGGCCTATTTATAAGGTCCTATCTAATAGGTTTCAATGGTATGATCGTAAAACGTTAGATTGCTGTCCATAATTACACCGAGATCCCGCACGGATAATAACCATTCCAGGACTATTCCATTTAACTCATAATTCTGCATCAAGCACATAAGCGGGAATATGTCATCATTGCGTACTTCCTCACAATAAGTTATAACTTAGACTCCATTGAACAGCTCACAATGACATTGATTTCCTACCGCCGAGAATAGTTTCATATCATCGGCAAATAAATGGCAACGAGTAGTGCTAACAACTAATTATCTTGGCTATCATCTTGAGCTACTTTTATCAATAATTTTAAATTTTAAGTACTGAGAATCATTTTAAATTAAATGTTATAAGCCAAAGCCATTTCAATTCCTTTAGTTGTCCGTTGTACATATATACTTCAGGTAAAATTAGTTGTTCAAAATTAGTTGTTTACTTTTTTAGAGTTCCATACCCCAAAAAAAAACGGAACCCTTGGAACATTCACGTGTCCGTTCATCTCTCCTTCACGATCGCCTTTCTTAGAAACAATTCGGCATAAATAATTAAATTTTGGCGCCATTGTGGAGCTAAGAACTCGCCTATTTGGCTATAGTAATAATTTAAAAAATATTTTTCAAAGAATCTTGAAAAAGCCAAGTTTACCATCTAGAGAGTTTTGTCAAAAATATTTAAAAATTTAATTGAATATATGGAAACAAATATTTGTTATACAGGGACCGAAAGCTTCCTGGTTCTGAAAATTTCAGTGTTTTTATATATACTGGAAAGAGTCTAAGTAATAAAAAATTTACTTGAAACTAAAATGCCTACCTTTTAGAGCCATCAAATATTAAATATAAAAATTAGGCAAGTAAAGATCATAATAAAGGGTATAGAAAAAATATAGTAAGGCCATCGCATTTATTATATTTTTCATATTCAGGAACGTTAGAAAATCTTGAAAGGGTTTTAATTAGGTGTAAGGGAACGGAGGATTAAACATTTTAAATTGTTACTGGAGTTATGTTTCGATTTAAATATATTTATCATATTTATTGCATAATTAATTTATAAAACACTTCTAGCTACTAACTTGTCCTGTCGTAGTTAAAAATAATGACATTTTGAAGAAATTATAGTTACGATACTCTTGACAAGTGAGTTGCATTTTCCTGGATTTTTCATAGTATAATTATTATAGCTTAGTGCTGACAAGAAGAAATTTGCTTTGCCCAAATTTAAATCAATACACGACTCGAATTATCAGGTGTGATCTCGCATCATATAACTGTGTTTGTAATTCAATTATTTTCATAACAAGGTAGTAAAAAATCTGACGTTCGGACTAGTATTCAATGTAGAAAAGAAATATAGTATGTTTATTTTTTGTTCAAGTAACCCAATTTCTATACTAATATATAGTAATCCATTTACTTATAATGGAAATGGAAAGTCATACAAATGAAAACGTATGTATACATGAGAGAGTGAAATTAGAGGCAAGTATATCGTCTCATTATTTCGCTTACCTCGCGAGGAGGTATAAATACTTGTATTTTCTCATATTTGGCCATATCAAATTTCATCAAAATCCGTCCAGTAGATATTGCGTGATTGACGTACAAAATAACAAATAGGAAGACAGAAAAAAAATCTAAAAAAGTTTTTCTGGCTTCTGTTATCATCCTATATGCTAAATCAATCACCTTTTTAAAAATATTTCCCATATACTAAATTTACTCTGTTACAATTTTATTACTCTCGTATATTTAGATTTAGGCGGTTTTAGTAATAGAATTTAATTTATACAAGGTATGCTTTGAACTGTCAATTCCTTGCAATCTAGCGAGTGTTCAAAGATACACACACAATAGCAGTACGTCCTAGCCGAGCCGATGATTGATTACAGAAACTACTTAGCTTTCTTATGCGACTCTCATAACTTTGGCTTCGTCGATGCTCCTCCGCCTCCACCACACCGGCGCCAGTTATATACGTACACGCACCCTTTTACACTGAACCACTCTCAATGTCTCATAAACCTTGAAAACAATTAATAAAATAATTATAAATATGAAGTTGGGTTTTAAACCTCTCGTTCGTCAAAAATATGAATGAATAAATTAATTTTAATAATAATTTTATAAAGGGATAATATATACATTTACAATATTCTCTACCAATCTGAAAAGATAATAGTAATTGGCCATATGTATACTTTTTCGATTCAAAATGACAGCCTTATTTTACTTAATGGTTTGAAATAAATTCAAAGCACATCGCCTAACCTTTCCCACCACCTGTGTCACGTATTTATTTTTTTTTTATAATATCATAATTTTTTTTTACTTCAAATTAATTTCGAACTTACTGATTTAAACATTTTTTCATTTGTGGAGAGGTGATATTCTTTGTTCCAACATGGGCTATGTTTCATAGGGTTTTATGCAATAGGTTTGCTAAAAAAATAGCCTGTATTTCAAAAGAAGGTTCCTGAGTTATGGGCATTTTAAATTGAAGTTTACTAACATTCATCAGATCAACTTCAACAAAAAGGTAAGATATGAATTTATTACTCTAAATTTAAGGGTGGTTATAACAAGAAAAGTCAACTATCTCAAGAAACAGACATTTGCTAACGTAGTGATATCTTATTGTAGCAAGACTATAAATGAAAGTAGACCTATTAATTTTCATTTGAAATAACATCGGTTGAAATGCGTAGTTTAAAAAATATTTTTTTAATAGCGGCCAACAAAATCATGTTAATTTATGGAGTCCTCCGAGTGTTATTTTACGATATTTCCGAAGTTGGAAAAAATATATTTTGCTATACGCGACAATTAAAGTATCACTAAATCTCCAAAAATTCAAAACAAAAATTTAAGGAGTATTACACATAAATAAAAATTATTCACAAGTTATTCGATACATTGATACGTAGATATACTACATTTAATAAAAATAAAAAGAAATAATATGTATTGCGGCGCCGACGAGAGCCATGCCAGTCGGTACACTTCAATGAGAAAGACAAAAAAATTGTTGAAAAAGAAGAACGGGCAGGACAAAGATTAATAATTGGCTCCAGAGGCTGTCAGTGTAAGAGGATGCTTAATGTCATATTTATATATACATATATATATATATATATATATATATATATATATATATATATATATATATATATAGATACATATTTATTAAAAATCATTTCAAGCAAAATATTATAAAAAATTAGAAAGTTTTAGATGTATAGTCGAAATAATTATAAAAACCCAAACATAATATGTCACTAAGCTGCATATGTTTCATCTCGAATGTCAGGGTCTTCATCTGTAATATTTCCCCTGTCAATAAATTATTATAAAATTCGTGGAAACTAGACAGTTATCAAAGTATTAATTAAATGTCTCTTTTTCTCTTAAGATGTAGGTAGCTGTGAATTATATATGTGAGCCATTGTACGCCCACAATTGCCTTTTATGAAACACAACTGAAGATCCAAGAAAAGGTGTTGGTAAAAATTGTTGTAGGTCAAATGTATAACACACTCACTTATTTTTTATTCTTCTTTGTCTATTTTTTTCATCTTATGTGCCGTATCTGCACTTGATTTATGCTCTCCCAGTTGAATTTTAAGTATAGTTTTAGTTGCTGTCTTTATTTTCATTTTTAATAAATCACATGTGTAACATATATACTGTTGAGTTTTTTTAAATGATAAATTTAGTGATGGCAAAGTTCTCTTATAAAATTTTCGACTAACTGGACTATCATGGCCTTAGCAGTATAGGTCGTACATAATCCGAAGGTTGAGATGAGATTGTACATGTTTCTTATTGTTCGTACGTCAAGTGTAGTGGCTTTCGTATGATGGGAATGAAAGTATATGATTTTTGACACTTTCTATCTCTTCTAACGTCTTTGTATGGTTGTGGGTTTTTGTTGGTGGTGAGTTTTGTCTTCTTGCATCAGAGCTTGAAATGATCTGATACACTCGATTTTTTTGCTTATGACAGTACGTATTAATCTTGCTTTCTTATCTAGAGTAGCACAAAAATATACTTCGCATACCGAAATTCTGCAACCAGTTATTTTAAAAAAATACTTGTATTATTCCACATTTTTTTCAGATGACACAAATTTCTGGAACGAATAGTTTTTTTGGTGCACTATTGATGAGAGCTGCAATGCAGGCAACTCTTTTATCATAGGAGCCTAATCTCCAGTATTCTTCAGAAATTGCACTTCGAAATTCCGAACTCAACTTTAAGTAATATTTATTTTGGCATTCCTTCAACTCTGGCATTTTCCTTGAGGTTATTTTCTTGGCTTTCGCTGTTACAAATTCTTTACTGGTATGAAGAAATTATTTTCTATTTTTTGAGCTTTTCTAGCATATGGTTTTACAATAGTTTCTGCGTTGAAATGATTTGATTGAATTCCATTGACAAGAATATCAATGACTGAAGGTGATTCTATTTGACTTAATCTTTGGGTATAGTCATCCAATTTCACAAGCGGCCTGTCTAATATGCTTCTAGTACAGTATCTCACTTCGACGGACAAATTATCCGTTGGTCTTGGTATTGAGCTTATTATATAAGATGATTTATTGTTCTTAAATTCTTCGCTATCCAAATACCCGTCTGGAACATAAATTCTACCAATGTCACTAAATTCGTCAAAAATGTCCATTAATTCTTTATCACCGGTGGGTGCTGGTGAAGGCTGCACTGAATCCGATTCCTAATCTTGGAACGTATCAGATAAATGCTTCCCTTGACTCGTCTCCCTCAATACCATGTTTAAGAACTTTTTACTTCTGCTTTCCATAACTGCGCTTAGTTATACACTTACACACTGTTAACTGTTAACTGGCATACGTTACTAAAAGTGGTCTCATTATATAGTAATGTGTAATAATAATAAGTAAATAGGTACAAAAGGAAATTGAGCTTAGTAATGCACAATGTTGATGATCCTATTATAGTATGATTCTATGAATTCAGGAATCGCAACTAAATAAGAATCGGAATGTCTTAATACTACTTGTTGATCATAAACTTTCTTGTAATTTTAAATTTTAAAACTGAGGCGATGACTTATTTTATTTATGCCAACTAAACAGTTCATAATTCAAACGACACAAAAGTCATATGTCAACTTAGTACTTTTCTACCACCCTCCATTTAATGATTTTCGAGTTGTTACCTTTTAATCAATACTCTAAAATTATTATGCAAGTGCATTAACTTATGTCTTTTATAGCAATCGGTAGAGAAAAAAATTACGAAGTGTTCTGCATTATATTTGCAAAAAATCCATTTTGTGACTTATGACCTTTGTACCGCCTTCCATAGAATTAGTTTGTATTAATTTGACTGAATTCGAATAGAGAAATTGACATTGATGAAAGTCTTAGGATTTGTGATGGACATACCAAATGTGTTTACTGATGACTGTTGATAAGATTTATCTGAAAGCACTAATTAGCCTATGTGTGTATTTTTCTAGAATAATCTGTAGATATATTCCAATAATGAAAAATAAACCAATCACGTAAAACGGCTGTGACAGAAGGACAGATAAACAGGTTGACAGACGGACTGACAAACAAGTAATCTTATAATAATTACCTAGCCAAAATAAGAATTTTTACAGTTTCACCATGTCTGTTTGGCTGTCTGTATGTCGCAGTCGTTTACTGGCAAACTGGCGCTGAAAAGACGAAATTTAACATGAGTATTTACAATACCTGCAAAGTTTTAAATTAAATCCTTTTAAAAAAAAGTTTTTAGGGTGCCTTCCCTACGTATACAAGTGGGGGTGATTTTTCCTCACAAACCTTACTGTGTGACCAAAACCATCATCATTAAATAGGTCTTTCAAATATTGCTGGTATATAATGAACTTTTTCGATACTGGATCCGTTTATGAAATATTAAGCCGTAAATTGGTTATTTTTGTTAGAATTACATATCCAGTTAATTTTCCAGCTAAAACTTCGTTTTTCAATTTTTGAAATTTATATTTTCTATTGACAAGAAATTTAAAAAAATACATTTCTGATATCCTATTTATTTCTAAAATAGGAACAAAAGAACTAAATAATGCGATCTTCTTGAATATAAATACGAACAGGAAGTTAATTTGTTGATGAAGAAAGGAATGCTGAAATAGTTTAATAAATAGAAAAACTTGCGCGCAAAAAATTTGGTAAAATATTCACGAATCAAAAAAAGTAAAACCAAACAAAAAGTGGTTAAGGAAAGAAAAACTTGAATTAGAGAGAAAATAAGATGGATTTCCGAAACTATAAAGCGTTTAAAATAATCAAAAAGTTAGCATGGGACATAGTAATGTGCAGAGATGGCAATATTATTATTACTACTTGTGATGTGAATTTTATAAAATCATTTGCGGAGTCTAATTTGATAATGTGGGCAATTTCACTTTTCTGTCATTTGATAGTCTTAGAAGCGTCAGAGGATTTTATTTCATACAATGAAAACTGTATATACCTTTTTTTCTATTTTTTCCCTTCATATATTTTTAAAGAATTTAATTAATTTTCGTTGTGTATATCGGAAAAATTATAAAATAAAAATTATGTCCGACTATTATTTCTGGTCATTCCAGAATATCGAATATAAATGTAAAAGAATATCTACGAAGAGGTTGCTGATAAATCAATACCGGATTTTATTAAATCAGAATGTGTTCCTATATAACGAGGTAAGACTACTAATGTGCCTTATCTTCAGACATTTATTGTTTCTCTTCACGGCAGTTAATGATATTTAACACTACTGCTTAAGTTTGTTATTTGGATATAAATGACAATTCTAACTTTTAAGAGAGATTTAGATTCCCCTTAAAATACGTACCAAGCAACATTTTAGTGTATAATATTAGTTATCTTCCGAGCATATTTCTTATCATAAATGAGTGAATAGCGGCATAATAGCAGGGTTGAATATATTGATGTCATTTCAATTGATTGTCTATTGTATTTTTTTATTGCCAGGTTTATTGTTAGAGTTATTGTTTCACGCGTATAATACATGTGTATATACCTGTATAATATAGAATATAAGTTTGTATATTATTTCTCGTAAGCAAAGTTTTGTGGTTTGTTCATACACGTTTTACATAAAAATTATTGATATCTTTACCTTTAATTTTATATTAACCATAATTTAGGTAGTTAAAAATAATCTAAAAACTTGATATCAAAGTTTACAAGGAGTTGATCAAAAATATGTCATGAAATGGAATGTTAGTTCTCTTTAATTGAAATTTTGCTTTACCGTAAAATTTTTCCAATAAATACAACTTTACTCTTTTTTTATTCAAGTAATAATTACTAACTGCAGTGATAAGAAACATAGAATTTGATAAAACAAGACTGACCGCAAATCGATTGAGACATAAACATAGCTAGTAGCAAATGTATTCACAAATTTTGTTGCAAGACTAAGGGTATAAAATTAATCTTAGAAAATGTACCCAACAACTCCTTTCTTGCGATTATTAAAGTTTACCTGAGATGCGGAGAAGTGATGAGAAACGATACTCACCAAACTTAGGCTCGAGCAATTTACTTCAAACTTTTTATTCGCCTAGCACAGTTACCTTAAAAATTAATCTCGGGAAAAAATAAATTTGTTAATTTTATCCAAGTTATTATCGCGATGTAGTTAAAAATAATCTAAAAACTTGATATCAAAGTTTACAAGGAGTTGATCAAAAATATATCATGAAATGGAATGTTAGTTCTCTTTAACTGAAATTTTGCTTTACCGTAAAATTTGTCCAATAAATACAACTTTACTCTTTTTTTATTCAAGTAATAATTACTAACTGCAGTGATAAGAAACATAGAATTTGATAAAACAAGACTGACCGCAAATCGATTGAGACATAAACATAGCTAGTAGCAAATGTATTCACAAATTTTGTTGTAAGACTAAGGGTATAAAATGAATCTTAGAAAATGTACCCAACAACTCCTTTCTTGCGATTATTAAAGTTTACCTGAGATGCGGAGAAGTGATGAGAAACGATACTCACCAAACTTAGGCTCGAGCAATTTACTTCAAACTTTTTATTCGCCTAGCAGAGTTACCTTAAAAATTAATCTCGGGAAAAAATAAATTTGTCAATTTTATCCAAGTTGTTATCGCGATGTAGCTCAGCGTAGTGGAATTGGATATACTGGGGGTTACGTAGAATTAGTTTTTACCCGCGGCTTCGCCCGTGTGGCATTAGAGAAATGTGATTAAAATCTAAATGTAATTTCAGTTAGTGTCATCAATGGTCATCTTGTGTTAGTTTGATTCTTGGTCTCAACATTATGCTGAAATGTGTCAAACTCTTGGTTCTTTGTTTGGTAGATGCAGGCACCAACTTGACCAGAACTCATTTTGAGGCAAATCCTCTCCATCTGTCTCACAGCCTGTAGCTGTGTCTGTCAGCTCCAATCTGCTATGGGAGACCCCAAAATGTGCGATGTGCTCGGCTCGTACTTTGACTCTGCTAGATAATTTCCTTTAACGGGGGATTTAAGAAACACTATGTCTCCACTCCTTATTATTTTTCTCCACTTGCATAGTTTAAATTTGTACCTTTTTGTACTTTTACAGTGTCTGAGTGTCTTCTTTTTTAGAAGATGAACCATTTGTTTTACATCCAAACACTCATAGACATGGTCAGGAAGTTTTATATACCTTAGAGGTTCGTGTCAGCGCTCTATTAGTAAGCGGACGACTATAAACACTGTTTCAGTCCAATACTGATTTGAGAAATCATTGTCGAACAGCAAGCACTTTAACTTTTTAACTAGTATCCAATCCATTGCTTCGGCCATTCCGTTTTGTTTAAGTGTGTTTTGGGATGTTCATCTGTTGTATAATTTCAGCTCTTTTCATGATCTTATTTTTATATTTGAGGACATTATCTTTTAAATTCGTCAAATTATTCTAATAATTTCGACTTTCTTTGTAGAAAGCGAACAAGAACCTTTTTTGAGCAATAATTTTAAATGTCACAAAGTATAGTAGTCACCGAGCGGTCTAGTTTCCATCGACCACATACATCCGAGTGCACCGAGGTTATCACGTTTATTATTTTAGAACATTTAAATCTAAGAGGCAGTTGCATTAGTTTGCCTTGTAAAATGTTACACATATCAACCTGTTATCTTCCTTGAATAATTGTCCACCTTCACTGTTTGTCGCTAATTTTTCAAGATGTTTAAAATTGTAATGACCCAGACGTTGGTGCCACAGAAAAATGTAAAATTTATCAACATTTTATATGTACGCAATATTAGTACATATATTCAATTTGTACATGCTGTTGACTAAACTAGCAATTTCATCATTTAATCACAATTTCTAATGATTTGGCTGACTGACAATAGGTTTGTGGCTAATTCAGGTATATATATTCATATCATTTAAAATAATTTTGTTTTACTGGCCTTTACCATTACGAATGTCAAGGCTCACTTGACCAGAGCCTTTTACTCAATGTCCCTTATCCTCCACCACATTTATCGTCTCGACAGGTGAAACTGTCCATGTGACTGAGTTGCGGTGGCTATTCGCGCGCTTATGAGAAATACACTTGTTCTTTGTCATGTGCATGGAATCACCCGAGGCTATGTACCATGTCTCGGTATCGTTGGTCGAAGCGGTGAAGGTAGCAGCGTGGCTTATATTCTTTTAGTTTAAATGACTGTTGCACTGTATTGAACGAAGTATTCAATGGAAATATAAAGACATTTTATTTTTATTTTTATAAAGAGAGTAACATGTTAATTTGATATTTTAACAGCCCGTGTACACAGAAAATACTGATAATCATTACCTTTTAAAGCTAGAATAATATTCAGATATGTTAATAAATACACATATTACGTTTATTTATTAGTTGAATGGATACTTGACGAGAACATCATATTACCGCACTGGTAAAATATGGCTTGGCCTGTTGTCTGTTGTATTCACATAATAACCATGGTATGGTATTTGGGATATGTAAGGTATCTCAACGAATCTATGCAGCTACTATTTTATGAAAGAAATAATATATTTATAATATTTGATAGTTTTGGCCAAGATTTCAATAACACAAGAGTTCAATAAATTTTTAAGAGCCTATTTCGTATTATAATCCATTCAGCGAATTTAAATGATTGTTACTATCTGCTATTCAAGCAACTTGCCTGCGTATACCTTGCCACAATTTATTCAATTCCAGAAAGAGAGCACAAAAATATTAGGTGGTAATCTTAATCTAAACCTTTACAAAAATACATGAGAATTTTTTAAAGGACCAATTCCAACAGAAATACAAATATTTATTTTACTTTTCCACTTATTTAATTATGTTTTACATCAAATTTAAAAACTGAATTCTTAGAAATTTCAACTGATTTTTAAAAAAAATTATAACTTATCCTCTTTATTTATTGACGTTAACTTCATCACATAAATTTATTTATCTTGTCACAGAAGTTATTACTGTTTTGTGTGGTGGACGATAAGCGACATTGTTTTGTAAATGGTGAAGTAAAGTGATATGACTCAGACTTGATGATAAATACAAGAAAACGTAAAACCGATAGTCACTGTTCCTATATATTCAAGTATGCATTTACAAACATGACGTAGGTAGAGATGACAGTAGTCAAACATAAGACCAAAGAGTACTTTCGTTATAAGCATATGTCATTTACTTTTATTGGCAATATATTTATCACTTTTTTAACGTAATAATTATATAATTCGAAAATATCAACTCTACGAAATCTCAAATCTACTGCCGTTCAAACCTACCAGGTAAAAATAATATCAAAGCAAAAATATGACTGATAGTAATAACCTATGGCTATACAATTACCTTACACTCAAAGACTTAAAAAGCTGCCTCAAAATTTTGCACGTGGCAAATTTCTATAAGTAAACTAAATTAAATATTAACCTTTAAAGATTCTTCTATTCTATCGAAAAATCTTATAATCCTTTTATAAAAACAAATTTTGGGAATCAGTTTCCAAAATATGTATCTGATTTGGGATGTTTACTAACTAATCTATTTGCATAGGTACTCAATGTTCGAGGATTTGCAGCGACAATCATGAAAGATTCAATTATTTTAGAATTCGATTCATGGTCAAAATATTTTTTTAATTTCTGTCATTAGTTTATACCACGTGATGTACTTATATTTACAATTACTAATATATACCATAAATATGCTAGATATTTAAATCAAGAAAATACGACAATGGGTTACATGATGACTAACGAGACAACATTCCAAATATCAATGTTCTTAATACGTTTTAAATGTACGTAATACTTTTTTAAGATAATCGATTTAAATATGGGGATGGGAAAGTTAAACACTAATAAACAATGCCACCTCAGCAATCTTAAATTTCTTTATTAAGGACGTATTTACATAATGCCACACCTGGTGGAAGAACATTTACTACTCATAAACTCATTAAAAGACACGACATCATTTACATTACACTTTAAATGAAAATATATATTTTATATTTTTTGGTAACTAGTCTTATATGTTTTGTATTATTAAAATACGTCGATAAAAAAAATGACAAATATTATATTATGCCAGTTATAATCAGGGTTTCATTGGATTAGGTCAGTTGACCAGAATTATTGTGTACAATGACTTTGGATTTCATTTGTAATTTCATCGAATTAGCAGCAGCTACTGACGACGACGATGCTTTTATCCATCGACAATATTAAAGATAAAAGAATAGAATAATGGCCTGTGAATACTTTTAAACTCTGTTAAATCTTTCATATCACGAACGCTAAGAAAATCAAAACACAACTGAAACCTGTCTCATAAAGCTTTGTTTAATGTTTGGTCAGAATAAAAACTTTTGTTTAGTACTCACTTTAGGTAATTAAGCATTCTTCAATGTTTTTTTTTCATTTTGAAAATATAAATTAAAAAAAATTCTCCAAATCTTAGTTATAAAATAAATGTGTTGCCTTTTATTTAACTATACACATGTGACAATGATGGCAACTGAAAGGATAATTGTGTCTAATAATTAAAAACTGTTTTAATAAATAATGTTATATTCTTTTGGCTTGCTGCAAGCACTTACGACAATCTCCTTAGTTTCCGCCTATATCACATGTGTATCGTTAAACAAAAGAGAATATATTTATTTTAAAAATATACTTTTATTTACAAAAACTTTTTTTAGAACCAACACAGTAGTATCAGACGAAAATGGATATAAACCAAGAAGTGATATTGGCATAACGTCTATTGGTAATGGTTTAAAAATATTTGTCAACACTTAAAAAGATATGAATAGTAATATAGCTCTAGGGTGTGTTTTTTATCTCTACACATATTTATTATTTTGAAGCTTTGAAGGAAAAATTGAATCCTTACATGATTACTCCCGTGTCTGTCTATTTATCTATCACAGCCGTTTTATGTCACACTTTATTTACATCTCATTAGCTAACACTCAAAAAATATGTATAGGCATTTTTTAAGATCTATTTAAATGCACCGAAGAAAATTATAAATTCAAGTTAAAACAGTACATATAAGGCGAAGCACATTCGCTGGGCGAAATGTACACAAAACAAATAACAGCTCAAAATGATCAGTTAGACAGACACAATGTAGTACTCTCAAAGATAAATGCGTCAGCGTTCAGGGGTGCCAGTCCCAGTGGGGTCAACCAAACAATAAGTAGCGATTCTCCTCTTTGGCAGTCGCTACCTTGGTCGGCCTGCCCAACCTAAAACCCATTACTTAACAATTTTACAATATTAACGAAAATTGCAAAATAATTGTATATAGCGTTGAAGAATTGTATATAATTTGAGATTCACGGAATCGAATAATGGCATGAAAAGAAAGAAGATTGAGTGGTAAATGTAACCATGATGTGTTACTACATACTCATGTTCATGTTTTGTAGTAATGATGGGTATTATAATTTCATTCTCTCTTATTATCCTGTCTGACAACAAATATGAATATCCTATAGGCAGAATTTATAGGATATCCGTTGAACATCTTAAATTCATTATGAAATATTAGTTCCATATACATGAAAAAAGGTTTTTACTGATTTTATCTTCATATTTATTCTAACTGAAAAATATTATTTCATTGCCATTATTATATATTCGTGGTCTAACACACTTGTATTTTATAATTTTGTCAGAATCGTAACTACTAACCGAGCATAAAACTTCGCGTGACATCTTTATGAGAAACAGCAAAACATTCAACCATATTAAACTGTAAGTTTCTGATTACATCTAAGCTCAAAAATATCTACACATCGCAGAATCCCAAGCGAGAAGCTTTTTTCATAACTTTTGTTCCCATTAGTTAACTTTATTTTGGAACAGATATGATTAATGAGATCCTAAGTAATATATTGGAAGACGATGCGATATTTGAATCATTAAAATTTAGGAAAATGTATTTCACGGTTACGTAACTGAAAAAATAAGAAAATTATAATTAACTTGAAAGAGGGAAAGAAGAAATTGGATTTTAATTTTAATGCTTTTAATAAGTATTTCGTTGTTCATATTTGTAATGCAGTGTTGTGCATGGTACTGAATTAGAATAATTACTAATAAAATATATTTACTCAGTAAAAAAAGATCTTTTTTTAATAAATAATCGTACAAAAATATTAACATTAAACTTCTAAACGTCTAAACGTTAAAAACCGACATTTTCACATTCATCTATGAGTTTACCTTTTATGAAATTCGTGCCCTTATCAGTATATACTAAATTATTACCATTTCAAAGCTAAAAAAGACCGAGAAGAAGGACAAAAAGTTTAACAAACATGAATGTGAAACTAAAATAAGTGAGTATAAGAATAAAACTCAATTCTTTAATTGTAACGTATGAAATATAATCAACATTGATTCCTAATATTTATTAGGAATAAATGTTGATTATATTCTAATTCATTCATCAAAACGGTTACATAATGTTAGTCATCTCCAAACAACGAAACTCTTGTAAATTGCTGTTGATTCAACTACGTAAAAAAATGTGAAAAAAACTATGGAATTAAGTTTAATATCAGTATGCAAAACAATTTGATTTAATAGTGCAAGGTTAGTATATCAAACTTATATACTGAATAAGTAATTAAATCTTACTGACTCTTTCTATGATTTCATTAGCTTAAGTCTAACAAAACTATTTCGTTAATGTTATTTAAACTTTTCTACATTACAATAGTTCCCTTTCACCGAAGATAGCCAATTTACCTGTCTGAATACAATTAAACTTCTGAATACAATTGCACTTTGTCCACACAATTGCACTTTGAGAGACGCAAGCCATTCCCAGAAACCGAGCTATAACTAAATAGAAAGAGGAATCTAAATACGTTAAAAATAGGATCCACAGCATTTCATCGTTGAACTTATTTTAATTTTTTTTTATTTTTAATTTATTTTTTAAATCGTAAAATTATTTAAACAACCCAACTGGCGTTTTATTACGCTAGTTTTGGCACAATTGTTTAGTTATATTTGTACTAATATGATTTTTTCAAGCATACAAACAAAAATTTCATCAAAATTCAAACCGTTTAACAATAAAAATGGTTGCACTAATCTATAAAGATTTTTCGTGCATACTTTTAAACATAAAGTTGAATTTTTACTTTCATTTGCACAAAGATGACGTATGGTTCAACCAATGGAAAGAAGTGTTTCAATATTCTGACTGTTGGGGATGATGCTCAAAGTATAACGAAAAATAAGATTAGTAATAAAGATTTAGACAACAATTTACATGCTCTCTTTATGTTAAATAAAATTTTATGAAAGGGCCAAAACAAAATCAAGCTCACTATTTATTGTATCAAAAAAAGTCTTCATATTCTCGCATTTTATACACAATGCGCTAAAGAAAATAAAATTAGTATTTTCTGATATTTAAATATTATATTAAAACCTAAAATCTAAAATAACTCCCTTTCAGTTACACATTAGTTCAAAAAATTATGACGAATAAAATAAATTATATTATTTAATTAAAAACTGGCAGAAATAAAAATGGACTTCTTAGTATCCATAAGATCCAACGAAATAAATTTGAATTTGTCTCACATTCATTCCATGGAATTGACTAAAATTTTTCACAACCCTTGAGTAGCTCTTGAATGATAACTTGGTACAAAATACGTAATAGCATCTGAAGGTGCATATATTTTGGAATAAATATATCGGTCTGTACCGTTATGTCTTTTCCCAATCAGGTTAATTATGCAGTTATAAAGAGCATTATATCTCACTTTATTATTAAGGCCTCCATCTGAAAAAAATGTAAAAGAACTTTTATTAATCTCACAGTAATGAAAACTGTAAGAACTGTTACGAACAATTGTTTAGGAACGCAGGCTTTTTTTAAGAAAAAACAGAGAAAAATATAAAAAGCCCGTTGAGAAATAAGCCAAGTGTGAAAATATGGTAAATTGAAAATAAGATTACGCGAATTTTTCGCATTTAGAATATTCTGGGCAGCATATTTCTTTAGCTCATGGTGACTTATTTAAACTTATATACTTATTTACTTTTATTACTAAATAGTATCAAAAAATAGTTTGTGACTTTGTGAAAAGACCAGAGCCTTAAATAGCTAGTTACAAATATTTTATTTTTATGTATAATAAATACAAATATTATTTTTATGAAGCGTGTTATATTGAAATTAGTAGTCGGTAGATAGACATAGATAGACAAATAATTTTAAAAGTGACAATTTCATTTAAATATAACGCCTTTAAGAACGATCGTAAATTCAAAGCCGTAGACAGTAATGGCATAAAAATTAATTTTGTCTAGTCCTAATTGATATTAAAACTTCTGCCATAATTAATGTATTTGATACAATACATAAAGACTACATTTTCTTATGGCATAAAATTGTATATTACGTTACATTGTTCAAAATAGTATCGCACTCAGTCTGAAGTTTTTGATCTAAGGTAAATTTTATGACCTTTATCTAAAGTTTTCGAACGTGTGTCAACTGAAATTAAAAAAAATAAATTAGTGAAAAATTTCTAAGTAAGTAACAGCTTTTTAATCTTTCACTTCGCTAGTAAAGGTTGAATAGGCGTGAATAAAAATTACCTATTTCACTTTTCTCATTTCCCTAATTTGATTAGTTTATATATCTATATCCGTACAAAATGCTTAAGAAACTAATAAAACATTCAATATTTTTTCTTTAACTAAAAAAATTAATTTTAAATTTGTTATTATTCTGTCTTTCTAGTTAAGGGATAAACAATTATAATGTGATAAAACAATGTGATAAAACGATAATTTTATACATTTATAATTTCCATAACTTGCAAATTTTGTACAACATACATTTTAAAGGTTTTTTACTTTATTCTGTTTTCCGTCACATTCAAAATTTTTTCCAGGCACCATTTCCATTTAAAAGGTATTCAAATCTCGATTTGAATTTTAAATCATTACGAAAAAAATTGGCTCATCAATTTGAATAATTCGTATTTTAAAATCTACAAACAATTTAATGTGACTTTCATGTACATTATTTCATGCGCAAATTTTAGTAGGGGCCTTACTTTCATAGTCACGTAATAATCGATTTCAAAGTTGAACATATTTCTTGATAAATCTCACGTATCCGCTTTAGGTATTACCAAGAAATCAACAAACTTAAACTTTCGATGAACCTTCACATAACTCCTTTACATATACGCTGCTGCCAAAGTAACTACAACTGTATGATTATGAAACTTGCAGTACAGTTATTTAGATAATGGATTAATAACATCTTTACTTCAAAGAATCTAGATTCAGTGAAAACCATGGAATAAATTTGTATTGAAAGTTATGCGATCACAAGGTGAAGGGTAAATATAATTGCTTTTTTTTCAAGTTTGTTTTTTAAGTAAATTTGGTAATTGTAGTGATAATATATTAATTTACACTTTTTAATACATGTTTCAAAAATGACAATGTTCCAAAACAGCATAACATCTTAAAATCCAGTTTTTTTTAAAAATATATCTTAAGATTTATTTTCAATAAGTATATGAGATTTTGTTGAAATGATAAAGCTATTCACAAATTAATAGAAAATACTGAATATGAAATTTTAATGAATTGAAAAGTTAATTTATGAAAAATTAAAGTTTGTGAAGAAATTTTAAAGTTCTAACAAATACGGTGAAATAATCTTTACAAATTGTACATTAACTTATCCTTAGGTATTTTAAAGTCACATCAAATACAAATTAATTGTTAACCCTATTCCTTTCTGTAGATGAAAGTAAAAAAAATAATTTAGACGGATACAGATTTAATATTTTTTCAAAATATTCAGATCGATAGTACTGAGCAAACTACTAATTTCCAAGTCTCTTATATTAACTAATACAGTAACAAATAGTTAACAAAAAACAACGTATATTTTATTTTGTCATTCTAAAATAATGATTTTTTTTTTATTATGAATATATAAATACGTAAGTCAATTTTATTCAAATTAAGCCAATATTATTCAGTATTTTATTACTATTTTACATTCAATAATTTTTCCTTCACATGCGCACGAACACGTGCACTGCATTTTAAATGTATTTCGTATAAATTACGTCTCTATAAAAGTCAAACTCCTTTATATTTATAATATTTAGAACAGAGAATGGATTCATTCGCAATTTTAAAAATTATTACAAAAACTAAGTGCTGGGAATTTGTAGGTTTCTGGCCGGAGACCCGTAAGAATATTTTTGATATTGTGCAAACTATGCAGTTTGTTTACCTACTTACAGCAAGAAATACTAAAGCTTAATAGTACTAAAATAAATAAAAAAAATTTTTTTTTCTCAAATAAAAAACTTACATTTTTATCGGAAATCATCTAAAAGGGAATCTAAAGTATATCAATTATCGCTGGAGATTAATCGTCAAAAGCGTTTATTTAATATATCTCATACTTTATACACGAGTACTAATATAATACGAGTAGAAATATTATTTCTACACAGCAACGTATATCGGTTACGCAAATACTTAACAAGAAAGTTATTTATTTTTGTAATGTAATAATTATAATTAATTATAAACAAATATAATTATTGTAGTAGCATAATTCAAGTGATAATAAACATTTATCTTGTTAAAATTAACTCACCTTTGTTTAGACAATGTCTTTAAATTAATTTTTCAACTCACGTATACAAGTAATGTAATTGTAAAAAATGCATGGATATGTCTATACATTGCATACAAATAGATGTATGTTAATTCTGTTCGACGTTATTGTTTACCATCTAAGCTCTGTCTTAAGTGATTTATTTATTTGTAATTCTAGCTTTTCCGACGTTGTTCTCATATATTAATATTGTTGAATAAAAGTAAGGAACATACTTGCCTATGGAGCCTTACAAAAGTTTATAAGATGTGAATTAAATATCCGGCTAACTACGAACGTATTTATTTCATAGTGTTAGGAGACTACACAAAATTATAACAATTCAAGCTTGAAATTCCGTTCTGTCCTTGAGTTATCCTAAAGAAAAATTTAAATCCATGTCGTACCAAAGCTAAAGAAAAACTAATTGGTATGGAACTGAATAAAATGTAGATCATTAGTTATAATTAAATACCATAATTTAGTTAAAGTCAGAAAATTTTGCCGGAAGTGACGAAAATAAACGATTAATTCTATAAATAAGAAAATAACCGACAAGCCACGCGCGTACGGCAGAATCTATTACTGATAGATTAATGCGTTGTATAGGTAGATTATTCTTTTCTATTATAACTCGGATAAGTCAGCTACTTCTCATTCCAAAAGTTCAACCACGTTTGTAATATAATACGATATTATTTGATTTAGTGTGAATTGTGGCTATGCAGCCTTTTTATTTAAGTAACTGACTCGTAACGTCATTTTGTTGAGAAATTTATTTGGTAGATTTTTTTCCCCGACCGTTAGTTAATTTTCACTGTTCGTTTTGTTTCATCTCAAAGACACCATTGATCGAAATTAACTTACCTGTTAAAAAAACGGTAGAATTTATAAAACTTCCTTTTGATTTCAATTGAAGAAATAGAAAGGAAAGAGGAGATGGAGTTCTTCCACCAACCCAACCTGCGAAGATACGTATTTAAAGGAAAACAACAATTTTATTTTAAATTTACAAGATGTTATACTCCAGCAAATACTACACCAAATAATAATATTGTCCATAATGATGTAAACTTTACCTGACCTAACACCTGATTCACTTAACCCCAACTCAACTTAACTCTGTTCTGACTTAAATTAATCTGACCCAACCCAACCCTAACCAACCCAGAATGACTGTTATAACTTGGCCTAATATAAAATAATTTAACCTAACCTAATATAACCAAAACTAACTCAACCTAAACTAACCTAAACCTAACCTAAAACTAATGTAACCTCGCCAAACTTGATTGTTTATTTGAATAATATTTTTTGACATATGGGATGAAACACACCTTTTGATTATCTTCAAATTATCATATTCCACCACTATTGATTTCTCTTTCAAAAAGTGTTTTGAACCCTATTAGTGAGCAAGGTATTGTCTTATTGGTTTAGTGGCATTTACGTGATACTCAAATAAACAGACAAACAGGTAAGTTAAAACAAACAGGCAAAACGTCAATTAATAGTTATTTCAGAATTAAAAGGGAGACCAAATTTTAATTTGATTTTCAAAGATAATTTCACTGAAGCTTCCATTCAAATCGATCAGATAAATATTACACGTTACTAGACGGAGAAAATGGCCAGACAGGATAATAGTTAGAATACAAAAAATAATTTCCGATTTAGAGGAGCATAAACAGCACATTCCGCTATTTTTTTTCAGAAATATCTTTAATACATAGGCACCTCTGCTACTGTTTTATATTAGTACAGATAAATATAAGTACAGATAAATAAAACATTCAAAATTCACAATATCATATTCGCTATAAATCAACGGAAAATTCGAAACAATTCAGTAAGTTTCAAATGTTTACAATAATTATTATAATTTAGCCCTTAAGTACACACTAGAGATTTTTCCAAATATGAAAAAACCCATCCGTTTTTATAAATTTTTGCAATATTGCGGAAAATTCTTAGCATCAAAGTCAATGATACTTCGTACATATTATATAGATTATATTTCAAAATCATAAAATTTAAATAAAATTTCAAACCTTGCAAGGAAGTATACGTCATTCTGAAAAAATACTTCATTCGAAATAAAAAGAAGACAGATTTCACGAACAATTACTATATTCATCGGTTATTCGTTGATTTTGTAATTTGTATAACATAATCCAACACAAGTAAAATAATATAAAACGGAAATAATTCACAAGTGTATTTATGTTTTACTACACAAATTTGCGAAGCTTTATTGCTCTCGAGTATATAATACTAGATCGTTTTACCAATTGTTTGAATCAGTAAAAATTTGAATCGGAATGCTTGATTGGCTTGAATCGTGATTTGTTTAAACTATAGATTAATATTTAAATAATTACCAGTTATCCGAAAACTTGAAATGCGCAATTTGATGACGTTTAATGCGATGTATTCGCGTACGGACAGAGGTGACGAAGAGAATGAACAGACACATTCGCAGTGGCAATATCACTATCATATCATGTCATCGCAGCACAGCCAGGCAAACAGTGTGATGTCTGGTCCATTATTCATCGGTTTAGTCAAATGTTAAATGAGTTTGTGCAATAATTACATAAGCCTATGTTTAGCTAGCCCTTAAATTTAATTTAGTTTTTAACCTATTTATCACTTTTGTTCTCTTTATCTATAGATTTATAAAGGTACTTGTGTGTTTGATTTTGTTGAAATTTCTTTATTATTTTGATAGCGTAAAATAGTTTTTATGTGTAATGATAACAATATATTTACAATTTACTTGCTAGATACTTAAGGCGTGTAATGCAGGCAAAGATGAAAATAATATTTAATGGAATAGTTTTTATGTTGAAATCGTCTCAAGATCAAAATTTCAGTTGCTTTGACTTAAGAAGAGAATGCTTTTGCATGGAAAATTTTATGTTGCGTTTTTACGTTGTGGTAGTCCGGAGAAATTATTTATTGACGTCTATAAATTAAACAAGAAATAATGTATGAAAATAGCACTACAAACAAATTACCTAACGACAAAAAGCACACCTGTTAATGATTTCATTTGTATGCATCATTTATCTGATAACGAAATTTTTATATCATATTTTGATAAATTAAAATAAGATGAAAATTTTTTGTACACATTTCTTCATCAAAGAAAAATATACATTAAAAACCTTATTCCGAAAGCTTAATTGTGCTCGTACGAAGTTGAAGTGAGGACAGCTAGTAATAAAATAAAGTGATAATATTAAAACAAAATACCTTTTAAATGCAACCATTTCCATTGCAAGTAGGTAGCAAAGTAACTATACAAAAATTTCCTTATGATATCTTGTTTTTGTGGGTAAATTTTGATTTTGAAGAACCTGATTTTTTTCTGTAGAAGAAAAAGAAAATTTAAACTGAGCAATAAAATTTTAACAGTCAATAATCAAACAAATGTGAGGACAAATTGATAGAATATAGTTTTTAGTGCCCAAGAACGTTATGAACTGAATCACAGACTATATTAAAACTGCAATATAGACATGAAAAAGTATACTTATTTTCTCTCAACAATTTGTTACAATAATTAAATATATTCGTAATAGAAAATGTATCAAAATATTATTGTCCAGTTCTTTTGATAGTTTTATTTTTAAGTGTATTTTCATTGCTCTAATCATTAAAATTAATGTCCACATACTATAAGAAAATTAATCTAATATATATTTTATAATTAATATTATTACTATTATATTAATTAATATATATATACATATATATATATATATATATATATATATATATATGTATATTTTTATATATATATTAATATATATATATATATATATATATATATATATATATACATATATACATAAATGTATAGATAGTGGAAGTACTGGCACATCAAAGAAATTGAGAGAATACCACTTACGTAACATTTTAATTGTTTAAATTTTTCCTCATGGAACGATTTAACCATTAGTAGTCACAATATTCATCCATAAGTTAATTTTCACTTCAGATTTAACTCTGAATTATTACTACTGTTTTTTTAAAGTCACATCGACAAAAGTATTTCAAATTACATATAGTATTTATTTCTCTGCATTAAAATACATAGTTTATTAAGAGAAAATCAGTTTCTTAATTCTAATCGAGTGGCTTGCAAACATATTCGGAGAACCCTTTCAATTGTTGAGTAAAAATTATTAGAAAATATGTGCGCTTACTGGCGGTTCAATTTGCGTAAACTTTTATATAAAATAGAGAGTTTCGTCTTTGTTTGAAATCAGTTAAAACAATGTTTCCACATGTCTCGTGAAGAAATATAAATGTTCTGTTTTTCAAAAACACATTCAAAATAAGAAATAACATTTACCAAAATTTCGTTCTACTATGGACGCGATAAGAATCCGCCCTTTAAAAGTTAACTTGATTGTTTATAATATTATATGGAAGATTTGTGTTCATTTTGTCAAATATTTAATTAGCTATTGTTTACAGCTATTGTTTACTTATTTTTAAAATTCAATCTCTATTCCATTAATTTTTAAGATACGTAACGATATTTTGAGTTCTTTGTTACATTTAATACGACATTTTAAAGAAATATTTATTCTAAAGAAATGTCATATAAGATTAATGATGTTTACAAAACAACATGAAATTTGTTTTTAACTTTGTGTCTTAAAGATTTTATAGTGAGAAATATTAGAGATATTTATATTTTATGTTATTTGACACGATAAATATTTTGCGCTTTACAAAATTAATCTTCATATGTGGCGAACTGTAATATCAATCTGAGTGCTAGCTTCAGCTGCTATAACCTTAAAAAATGAAACAAAAGTGACATGCATTGTGGCGATAGTACAAAGATGAGTGAAGATGTATAACGTGGAAGAATGATTCTACCGGCTGTTACATTTAGAAATGAGCTTTGATTTGTTTTTTATCGCTATATGGATATAATTTCCACAATCTGTCGATTTTATATCATATGGATATAATTGATATTATATTAAGGGGAATTTTTTCAGTAGATTTATTGTTCTAGGTTATAATGACGATAAAATTAAAATTGGTAAGTATAGCCAAATTGTTAAAATAATACCAGAAAAACTTAAAAGATTTCTGTATGGAACTAAAATAGAATTAGAAAATCCAGTGTACGTCAGTGTACGCTAAAATCAGTGTTATCAGTAAAGTTAAACTAAAATAAGTATGTAAGAAAGATTTTTAATTATACAGTCTACCCAAGTGGTTTAGTTACACAATAACTGCTGACGTGCTGGATGACCAATACAATATATTTTGTGTTGTAACACTACACTGTCAGGCAATAGCAAAACTTAATGCGCTGTATTGTCATTACAGGATGAATGAATATTATATAGTAGAGGGATAACAGACAAGATAAAGGAAAGGGTTTGAGTTAATTGAGTTAATCGCATTTTAGGTGTATCGTACACGTATGTGTATCGTTGTTTAGGAAAATATTCGTTTTTTGAGTTTCGTGTCAATTTATCTTATAAATGGAGTAAAGAATAAATAACGTATTTCAAAGAGTCTCGCTAACATGTTTAATATTAATTAGGCTTGCTAACAATATAAATTAGTTTTAAATATTGGAACTATCAAATGAACATTTTTTTCCTTGAAACTAACCGTGAAGAGTGTAAAAATTCGGCAACATACTATGGGAACAGGTACGCGCACTAATTATATAACTTTAACTACTTAAAAAAACAAATTGCCGAAATTAATTCACCACGGTAAATATCACATTTGTGATAATATTGCACACCAATACATCCACAACTTTACATGCGAATGAAGTTGCATTAAAGTCAGATTTAAAACACGAGTAAATCGCTTTAGCACACATACTACAATGTTCCGTAAGCGCAAGTATCTTCACTTCACTATACACTACAGTTAGTTTTTCATTTTAGCTCTATGATTTTATCATGTCATGAAATCGGACCAGGCATATGTGATGAAGTGAAATACTCGCTAAAATGTATGCGAACCTTTGATTAGGAATATAAGATTTAATAAAATAAATATGAAATAATACTTTTTTTAAGTGATGAATATTAATTTTATTTAACACACTAAAATAATCATAATTCAAATTTAATTCGGAACGCATAAAGAGATTTGATGGAGTAAAAAGGTGAAACTTTAAGTATTCGTCATTAGATTGAAATAAAAATTAGAATAGAGTAGAAATTAGAAATAAGAATAGTGTAGAAATTTTCAGTATTCGTCATGTTTGCACAGATTTGGAATGCTTAACTATCAGAATAGATATCGCTAAATATAACCTTATGAAAACTCTTCAGAAAAAAGAACAAATGGTAAGTTTTATTTGTAGTTTGCTTGAGTGCGATAAAATAGAATTCATGTCGCTTACGCGAAAATGTTCACTTAAATATTTATCAATGAGTGCCAAGTTATAAGGCTGATTCTTAGTGCCAAGAAGCCAAGTAGAAATATTTCATAAATATTTCCAAATGTTAGAATTCATGCCGCTTACGCAAAAATGTCCATTTAAATATTTATCAATAAGTGCCAAGTTATAAGGCTTTTTAGTCGTATGGGAATACACAATTCAAAATTGCTAACAAGGTTTACAAGAAAAAAATTTTTGGTATGAAATACGCTACCCTGGGAACATAGGATATAATGAAATTCAAAATGTGTAATTTTAAAACACTTACTTAGCATGTTATCTCTCGCAAGCTTATAGTATCAGTTTTGGATATTTTGGAAGTCAAAATAAGAAAGAACGATATTAAATTTTGGAAGAGCAAAAAAAAATTTAAATACTTTATATGAGATTGTTCTAAAAACATTGTTGAAAATTCTCACAAAAACATATCCCCTAACTCAAATCCTATGATTTCGAAACTACTAGTCAAAATTATGAAACACCACGGATAATAATACACAGCACTATTGTGAACCTACCTACATTGGAAAACTAGAGCAATGATTCTAAAGTTCATAGTTTTTGAGAGTTTACGATATTTTTACGCCTGTGTGAATGGTATACTAGGCAATAGGTGCTCGTTGAAAAAAAATATTAATATTTGTAAATAGTTCAATAAAAATACTTTATGTACTTAACTATTTATATTTCTTTGTGTGTGAAACCCTTATAGCGCGAATTCTACTCCAAATCACCAGTTTTTTTTAATTTTTATGTCTAGATTTTACTTCAACCTCGAGCTTGTGTACTGTCTAATCGTTTTTCTAACGTTTTTATTTCCTTTGAACAGCGTTATTAATACCTTTTTTCTTAAAAAACTGTAAACGATATGTAAAATGGCCTGTACGATGAATTTATTATAACCGGAGCAATATTTTACAACCAATTAAAATAATTGGACGAGAAATAATGGAATGGTAGATTATATGATATTTATTACCAATTGCATATTTACAAGGTAATAAAAATAAAAACCCCGTCCCCACTATTAAGAGAAAAATTAACAAAACAATTTAAAAATAACGTGAAATTAGAGAATATATCTAATTACGCACATTATGGGAAGTAGGGATTGGGAAATGGAAGGGACAATTACAAAATCGAAATGAAATATGTTTTTCGTCATAAATGATCATATTGGAATAAGTATACTGCTTATTTAAAGTACAGAAAATGAATTTTAATCTTTTGTATTTACGTTTAAAAAACATGGTAGGTTTTATTATGTATACAGATAGTTCACTTGCACGTTTATGTATTGATACACACACACACACACACACACACACACACACACACATATATATATATATATATTGTTTTTTTTTTTTATCAAAACTTCTCTTGAGTTTTTATGACAAAGCTGTACCTCTGTGACTGTCTGTACTTCCCGCTCGACAGTTTGTGTATGACATGGTAGTCACAGAAAAAGAACTTCATCATTACTTTCTGATTCTACTAAAGAATAAAGAGTTTCATCTGAAACATTGCTTAATTTAGATGACTGAGAACATGTCTGCGGCCAGTCAATTAAATCAATTTAAGACGAAGCGTTTAAATTAGCCTTTGGTATTTTGAATACCCGAAGCTCTTTAGAATCAGGTATAGTTATTGCCTTTAAAATGCGCCTAGCTGCGAGTTCTTTCATGTGTTTCTGTTCACCTGATAGCATAGATAAAAGGAAGTTTTCCGGGTGTACATAATAACAGGATCGACTATATTCTTTAATTCTCATGGAAGATATCCAGAATGAATTACCAATTTCCAGAAATGTCTTGTCCAATCTTTGCATGAGGGATGTCCTTTAACTTCAAAGCAAATGGGAGCGTAAACCTTAACTACAAACAGAGCAAACTGTTTCAGTTCGTTCGTAGGTTTATTAGTTAAAAAAATTACCGCAAAATCCTTTTGGCCTTTGTCAGCTATTCGGCATGAGACATTTTTCCTGGAGAATGATACACTTACCAGTTACAACAGCAGATGTGATATCGTAAAGGCAACATTGGTCAGAACTGAGATTTTTGATTTCTGAAATATCTGGCAACAAGCTCTCTATCTTTTCAAATAATACAATACTGCACTTTTCACAGTCATCTAGTAATTTTCCGTTAGCACCAGAATAAGTAGAAGTTACTATTGTTGTACCATCTAGTTTCGAAAACAAGTGCCTTAAAGGCAATTGATTCACGTGTAAAGGACAAGTAAATTACTTACAAATATTATGGCTATTAAAACGCTTTTCTAATAGCCATAATATTTACCCGTATATGTTACTGTTCCATCACAACCTATGACTTTAGTATCCTGTAGAGATACATTCTGCTGACGTCTGATTGTTTATTGGATTGAAAACACCAGTCCTTTGGCGGGTGTTTTTCATGGGGGTATATCATGGGGTGGGTGAAGTTTATAGGTAAAGGGGGGGGGGGGAGGGATATATTTATTTTCTTTAATTGGTTCATATGTGGATCACTAAATAGACCACTAAGATACATATTTACAAGGTAGTGGCTAAGAATGCCTGGAAACAAAAGAACTGAAACGGGCATGTTAGGTTTTTTTTTATGTAAAATAATTATGTATACATCACATTCAATATATTTCTACCGTATTTAATCTTGTAGAACAAAAATATGACAAATTTTAATATAATATACATACATATATTTTTATGAAAATGAAATAAGTTTATTTTTAAGTCATTTATTATTAATAAAATTATAATTACTTATTTGCATACCAAATATGTAAAAATTTAACTTCCCCTGAATATCAAAACTGAATCTAATATAATCTCTTAGTTTATAACTTAAAATGTAATGAACTGTTGAAACTGCAGATGACGACTCTCGCAACTGACAGTACAGGATTTTCCGAGTAACAGATGGACGTTATGGAAGGGAGAAGTTTTGGGATGCAGTTATGTTAATGCAAATAACGAAAGCTGCGGGGTTAAAAGTAGACAATAGCGATTCCCTATTATACATAGAACGATTTTTTTCAGATCTGTATAATAGTTTTATTTTTACATGCGAAAATATTCGTAATCTTTCATTACGATGAATATTATAACTTATATAACTTTTTATTTATGTAAGACAGTGACTTTGACTCAGATAAAAGTCTCACTAGATTTCAGAGAAAAGGATTCAAAGCTAAACATATTTTTTAGTGTTTTAGAATTCCATTGACTTTCCGGGAAGCCTTATAACCTCACTTGCGCTGGTCATCTGTATGTGTGCGACTCGGTTATTCAAAACGGAATGAAGCTATTTGGGCACCAGCATACATTGTGTGATGATTAATAATAAATAACTTCCATTATTAAACGTTTATGCTTATAGTTTAATATTTGTGCTTATTTAACTATTTCGATATAGACAAAATCATACAAATGTTGCATTTTCCTTAATAATTTGGGACAATTCACTTTGTACGACAATTATGAGTACATATGAAGAAAGCATACAAAAGATGGAAATAGAATTAATTACATACAGTATCTTTACATTCACGTCAACGGATGTAATAAACAATAGCATGGACTTGTGGCCATGAAGCAAGTTTTAAATTCTGGCACCCAAAAGTTAAGTCCTATGATGTTCTCCATTCTACTAGTGGTGGATGCTTATAAGAAAATTTAATTGTTCCATAATATGAGGGATATTGTTTAGATATAAAATTTGCCGTTACTGGAACACTGCCTATTATAAAGACGATGAACTTTCAATACTTGCCACTCCTAAAAAGATGGGATAAAGTCAATAAAAATTGTATGTGAAAATATTTACATTAAACAATTTTGCTTAATTTTGCCGCAGAAATAAAATAAATCAACTATCTTTGTATTACAGAAACAATCTTTGTTGAAATTTCATATACCAAATTTAAAGTTTAATGTTAGGAAAAGCAGAACATGTACTGCTTTTCTTCAATCATTAATTATTACCTAAATGAAAAATACAATACAAATAATTGTCATGTGTATATATATATATATATATATATATATATATAAATATATATATATATATATATATATATATGTTATATATATATATATATATATATATACGTAATAAAACCTATAAATGTTTTTTTTACTTATACAGCAATCGGCATACAATGCAGATTAGTACACAGTTTAACAGATATCACGGATCGACAAATTGAGTTAAACTAAACTTTGTGCTTTAAACTAAATAGTGCCAGTCATGCCCCGGTATTTTTCGAATATTTTTCGATATATATTCAAATGACGTTGCTTATGAGAGTTCGATAATAGGATGATTTTCAAATAATTTTCTAACTTATTGCTGTTTTCCTATGAAGACAATTTTTCTTTATTTTCCGTATATACTGCGTCCCTTTGTCTTTTAAGTTCAAAGTAAATCTACTTTTTTGAACTTAAAAGTTTAAGGGCTATTTGTACACATTCACTAGTAATAAAAACTAATTGAATTATAAATATAAATAGTATTGCAAACTGCATGAATATGCTTATATATCCTCATATTATGGGTGGAATATGAAACAAAAGAAAGCTTATTTTGCATAATAACTACAATATATTCAGAACTAAAATGTTGCATTAATTTTGGTCTTTTCCTATGATAAATATTTAAAATATTCTTATTTTAAACATACACATAAAAATGAAAATTACTTTTCTGTACTTTAAATGAGCAGTATATTTTTCCTATCATTACCATTTATGACGAAAAATATATTTTGTTTTATTAGGAACTAAGACAAATTCCACTGATATTTTACTGAATACGATACATTAAAGACCAAATTGAAAAAATTATATGTATAATCTATGAAATTGGAAAAAAATTCAATCATTTCATGTTGACATTTATTAGTATATCTTTTTTATTTTAATAATAAAATAGAAAATATTGAAAGAAAAAAAATTGGAAGTATCGGAGTTTCATATGCCATAATATTTTTAAAGACATGATGTTTTCCCAAAATTAGTCAAAAAGTCCATGTATTAATTTGTCATTAGTTAATTAGTATTAATTTTTAAATATTCCCCAAGCCCTACTCCTGGCAATGTCTGTAATTTAATGATTTCTCTAAACTCACATTATTTAGAAATTGTCCGTTTTTCTTCTAATACTGTAGACAGGTTTTTGGAACGAAGTTCCTTATCGCGCGTTGCGAAAGGGGGCTAGACGGAAAAAATTAAGACCAAAAGTTGTAACGACACTTTTTGCTATTGTTGCTAGCGGGCGCGCTGCAAGCCGTGCAGCGTGCGCTTGTTTCTCTGTCTGTCTCTCTCTGTCTCGTAGAAAAGAAGCCAGTTAAGAAAGCAAGCCAGTTATTTTCGTTTTGTCTTTCTATTTCGCATTGAACAGTGTGGTGTCGCGACGATTATTTTTGTTGAGCGTATACAGGTTTTTTGTACATAATAAATAATAAAAAATAATAACAATAATTATTATTATAACTTAAAAGAAATTAAATTTTATTACAATTCCTTCACAAATTAATCGAAAGGAACTTCGTTCCATCCGGGTGTCCCTTGACACCTCTCAAGTTTTTTTATTTTTTTGTTTCCTTGTAATTATTTACCAATTGGTAATAAATATTGTATACACGGTAGACGTGCCATTCTTTCTAGATTTCTTCCCAATTATTTTAATAGATGATAAAATTTTAATAATGAAAAGGTATTTATAATTCTGTTTAAAATGGTACAAAAACAATTAGAAAGCACATAGGGTCGAGTTCGAAGAGAAATCCAGATATAAAATCAAAAAAGTTTAGGAGTAGAATTCGCATTATGGGGTTTCAATACATAATTAAGCAAATATAAATAATTGAGCACATTACATTCTATTAAATTTTTCATGATGAAAACCAATTGCCTAGTATATCGTTCCCAGGCGTAAATTTATCGTGAATATGTCAAAAACCATGAAATTTAGTATCATTACTGTAGTTTTCCCATTAACTTTAGATAAATTTAAAGTAGTGTTGTATATTACCATCAGTATTATTTCATAATTTTGTGTAGCAGTTTAAAAGGCAAAGTGATTTATGTATTATTTTATATATGTCTTACTAAAATTTATATCCCTAATCAACTGATAATATATAAATTATATCGAGTCTTCCTATTCATACCAAACGCCTGTTCTAATTTCATGGCATGATAAAATAGTAGACTTAAGATGCAGAAGGTACCACCTATAGCATACGGTGATGTGGATACGCGCTGACGAGATATTGTGACGTAGGACTTTGAAACGATACAAAGCAGCTCAAAATTCACACATACTTAGGGAAAAAATATTTGCAAAAACAATTTAGAAAAAAACTTGCAACTGTACATACGACAAATTTTGCATAAAAAGACTTTAAAGCAAAATCTATTGCATGTATAACTGCAGATGAATTGGTATGCAATAATGTTATATCTACTGACTAAATGTTATATCTAATTTTTTGAATTTATTTTTTGGAAATTCAATAATTTATTCCTGCAATTAAATTTACAAAATTTAGAGCGCGCACGTGCCCTGAAAAAATATTCAAAAAAGGAAATCGAATCGAAGATCGAGTTTTTACAGACTCGTCGTCGGTTTGTTCCAGAGAAAAATCGACCAAATTTTCATTTCATAGAACCACTATTTAAAAATCATTAAAATTTATATTTTCAGCGAGCCTACTTTATGTTAAGCGTACTAGCGATACGCTCTGGAAGTACGCCATTATTTCTTACTTCATTCATAAAAGAAATAGGTAGGAATCTCAAAGAACTAATATTTACCTAAACAAGTTTATTATGTTTGAATTAATTTCATTTTAAGTGTTACACACGATTTTCTTTTATTCTATCTAATATACCTCTCTTCCATATATTTATTCATTTTTATCCCACAAAGAAAATAGAAAGCATTAAGTTTTTGCTATTGCTTGATAATGTAATGTAACATAAGATATATTGTGTCGATCAGCCGGCACGTCAGCAGTTGTTGTGTAACTATACCGCTTAAGCAGATAATTAAAAATATTTTCTCCACATTTATTTTAGTTTAACTTTACTGATAATATTGATTTTTACATACACTGGTTTTATAATTTTCTAATTATATTTTACTTGCATACAGAAGTTAAGTTTTTTGCATTATTTTAACAGTTTGGATGTACCGATTTTCATGTAATCATTATTATAACTTAGAAAAATAAACGTATTAAAAACACTTCCCGTACTATAACATCAATCACATTCATTTGATATCAAATTAACAGATTGTGGAAATTATATCCACCTGACGATAAAAAGAAATCGAAGCTCATTTCTTTGATTTGTTTTTTATACTTATTTTTACATGATTTTGCTGGCTGTTATATTTGCCATTTCCAAATGCAACAGCCGGCAGAATCATTCTTCCACGTTATACAGTTTCAATCTTTTTGTATTGTCGCCAAAATGCATGTCACTTATGTTTCATTTTCTGAGATTATAGTAGTTGGAGCTTAAACATTTTAAAAATAAAAATTCGCAGGAAGATTTGCAATCACATTAATACGGTAGTTCGCCACTTACGAAGGTTCCCTTTACAAATAGAAAAAGAATTTTCTGGTGAAAATACACAAAACATAGATTTATCTAATATTTCACTATAAAATCTTTAAAAACAAATTTCATGTTGTTTGTAAACATCATTAATCATGAATGACAAAAATATTTCTTTAGAATAAAGATTTCTCCAAAATGTCATATTAAATGTAATAAAATATCGTTACGTATATTAAAATTTCATAAAATGGAAATTGAATTTTAATTATAAAAAAGCAAGGATAATACGATATACTATATACGAGTACAATAGCTATTTAAATCTATAACAGATTGAACGCGAATCTTCCGTATAATATTATAAATACTCAAGTTAACATTTAAAGGACGGATTCTTATCGCGTCCATAACTGAACAACATTTTGTTAAATGTTATTTCCTATTTTTAATGTTTGATTTAAAAACAGAAAATTTATGTTTCTTCACTAGGAAAGTATTGACATTGCTTTAACTGATTTCAAACAAAGAAGAAATTCTCAATTTAGTATAAAATTTACACAAATCGAACTACCAGAAAGCGCACATATTTTCTTGTAATTTTTATTGAATTATTAGGAGTGTCCCCTGAAAATCTTTGTAAGCCACTTGATGGAACATTAAGGAAATTGGTTTTCTCTTAATAAACTATGTATTTTAAAACGGAGAAATAAACACGATATGTAGCTGATGTGGCTTAAAAAATGTATTAATCATTCATAATTAAATCGAAAGTGAAAATTAACGGAGGTTCGGAAGAACGTTGCAACCACTAATGTTACATAAGTAGTATTATCTCAATCGCTCTAATCTATTAGTATTTCTACCGAAAAAAGATATATATATATATATATATATATATATATATATATACATATATGTATATATATGTGTGTGTGTGTGTGTGTGTATATATATATATATATATATACACACACACACACACACATATATAATCGCATCGTGAATATATTATCATGATTATTGCTCAGCAGTTGTAACAAAAATGTTTTCCCAGTTTTATGTTTCAAAAATGTGAAAACATTTTCTATTCATACGCCAAGACAATTTAAATAAACATCAAAATTTAGAGACCGGGATTTAATGTGTCCAAGATTAAGCTCCTCACGTGCTTCCTTAGATAACACTGTGGTGAAATAACTACATTTTTATGGAATAAGAGCCTTATTTTAATCTTTTAATTAAATTTTCTCATGAATTTCGTATATTTTGTTTTTAAAATGTTATTAGGATAAATATACGTATTAAACATTCTCATTTGGGAACACATACGCATAGTATGGGTATCGAACCTTGTTATATTTAGTTGTACCATAATAAATCCAGTTTGAGTTATCAAATCCACTAGCGTGAAATTTTAAACTAAAGCAATCTAATGTCCCTTTAGATTGCAAGCTAAAATTTAGAAAATCCGTATTGTGTATAGTAAATTCCGCAGCACTACTTTCTGTAGCGTTGCACAAGAAAATTGGCACGACTTATCTTTTCTAGTGCCATATATTTTCCACGTGTTCTATGCACCTATAAAGCTTGCACTGTACTTGCATTGTAATGTTTTCGGTTTTGATAAATAAACTGAAAAAATTATGGTTTTTCCACTTTCATTTGCACTGTTTTTGTTTATATTCTAAATTAACTTTTTTCCACTTTTAACAGACCATAAATTGGTGTAACTTTATACTCTAGGATATATTGTTTATATTTCAAAATTTCAAGATATAAATTTTGATCTGTTATCTTAACCATTAAGAAAGTAAGCACTGTATTACTATCATAAGAAAAGGCAGTTTTTTAAATGCATCTTTACTTTTATCCTTTAAATAGATTTCGTCACTTGTATTTTTTGTTTCTTCGTTGTCATTGTAGGGAAAGTTATTGACGTTACAGTATTTAATTATAATATTTAACATATTTTGATATCGACATCACGCTTTCACCTAGTAAAAGTACACTAAATTAACTATAAAATAATCGTTAAATTACTGCTATAATAATTGATATTTACATATGTCAATTATCATATATTTAAGAAATGCATAAAGGGACGAATTTATAGATAACACTAGAAGTATATCTTATTACGCATAAAACATAAATAAATATGTAATTAAATTTTACATAACACCAATTATAACATTATAATAATCTGTAAGCAAAATAAAATGCCCAGAAATTTATATACGTAAATTAAACTTGCATCTTTAATGTTCATTTTTGTTTATTCAAGAATGCTATAATTTTTTAAAGGCAATACTTCGAAATACAAAAATATTTTTCTGAGTGCTTAGTATATTTATAAATGTTATGTAAACTATTATAATTTTGAACAAAAAAATAATTCAGCGTGATTTTCTGAGTAACGAGAGACTGTTTTTAATATGTAAAAATAGTAACAAAGGTAACTTTTGTATACTGTTTTATTTGAAAGTATAGTAACAGACACTTCTTGTGGCTTCAAATGTCTAGTAATATAAAATAACTTTCCGTATAAAATGGAAACAAAAATGTTGAAAGTTAATAGTGTATATTTACTAAAAATTACCGTTCCTATTTGATATATGCAATCCGCCTAAGCGTAATTAATTTTATAAGATATTTTTAAAAAAAATATCTTACAAAATTAATTACGCTTAAAGATTAAAGAATTAACTCTGTCTTAAAGAATAGGACACGGTTTTATTAAAATATATGAAGGGTATCTTTTTACCTTTACGAAACTGCTAATACAACTGTATGATCATATTTTAACATAAACAGACCCGTAATAAACACAATTTATAGTAATCACCTGACAACTAAACGAAGTTTTATATCTTTAAAATTGAAACTTGTTTTCCATCTCTAAATATACATCTTTACACAAGTTTTATTAAATAATCGCCAAAATAATATTCGCTTGCAAATTTTCAAAAAAAATCAGGATCATCCACAAACCTTACCCCCATATAGCAATTAAATTGTATTTGTACATATATTCCAATGATTAAAACTTTGAACAATTCTTTACCTTGTAACAATGTTACTGAAACTTGTCACCAATAGGAAATCGTAATTTATAACAAGCATAATATTCTACGCGATAAATTGCGTTTCGTTCTGCAGAAACGGAAAAAATTTAAAAAAGTTGTTCTTTAGCCTAACCATTAAATTCGTAAATCTGTCGTCGTCAGACTAAATGTATTCCAATTCTTTCCGAAAGTTATTCGATTTATGTACAAATACCACGACAGTAACATGAATCTTTTTCCCTTTAAATAAATACAATAAAAAGACTGGAGCCTATTCGAGGAAACAAGTTTTTCCTTGTAACTGCCTACTGCGACGACGTGATATAAATTATAAACGATTTATAATGTATTAATAAAAGTTATTAATAAGTTTACGATTTTGCATAAGCTTATCTTGTTAAGAAAATAATATAGGAAACTACTAAAGCTATAAAATAACATTTGAATTATTGTGGTGCATTTGTTTCTAATATCACAAAAAAATGGTCTACCATCCTGTTACTTTTTCTGCTTTTTAAAATTATTTTTTAAATGGAGTAGTTTATTTGTGACTTGGTCTATTAAACAAAAACTTGTAAATAAAGTTGAAATTGCTCAAAATTAATTTCTGTTACAGACAACTAAATTTGGGCTTTTGTGTATGTGACAATACGTTCTAATATTAGACAACTCTTAATCTCGAATGATTCTGAAGGCTCTCCTTGTGTAAATTATAACTATAAGGTATTCCCGTATAAAATACACGAGACAAAGAAAATAGATTCGTAAATAAGAATCATTTCTAAAAAATGAATAAATAGTAATCAAAAAGTTTTGAACAAATAAGTTATAATTCCATCAATAAGCACATAATTTAATACAAGAAAATTTATGCGATACCTATAATTTTGTAAAGTTTTGCTATTTATAATACATAAATTTCCATCTATTATGAAATTCTCACATAAAACGCTTAGCAAAACAAAACAAAATTTAGGCCACGTTTTAACTTGAAAGAGACCCCTTACCATCGCTATTTACACATCCAATAACATTTTAAAAATGTTGACTAGTTTTTGCAGTTTTCACCTTATATAAATAGTTACTTCTTTACCATAGCCATGGCTCTCGAAAATATCCACTATGTGATATTTTGAAATGATGGAACAAACTCTATTCTTAAATTTCAAAGACATCTTCAATTCATGCGTTCAAAACTCGTTAAAAATGTAATCCCTATTTTAGTTTCTCAGTTCTAATAATTTTTTTCCACTTTTATCTATTCAATTTCATCTTATCCCTGTTAATATTTTTTTTTTTTATTATTCGTTATGTCCATGTTAGTATTATATTTATCGGTTTATAATAATGGAGTCCCTTAGTCGCTATTTACCCCGCAGCCCTTCACTTCTCTGTAAGCAAGATCATTTCAATGTTAGCAATGTCTTTATATTCAGCATTTAATTTTAATACTTTTATTTGGGAATTCTAATTTATAAACTATTATAACTCTTACAAAACCATATTTAAATCTCAAATAACATTGTTAATTTTTTTCATTTACTCATGCTTTAGCTATTGCTATCCAAGGAATTTAGACATAAAACAACGTCACTTTTAATAAAGCAAATATTAAATGAATTTTTTTTTCTTATCAATACTTTCTTCGAGACTTGGAGTAATCTGATGAATTACAGTACTACCAATAACATTTAAAGCACACATGTATTGCCTTTTACTATACCGTATTTTGACAATTACGACATAAATGTCAATATGCTTAATATTGTTTTGATAATTTCAACTAACATAACTAGCCTAAGAAGGAATTTAAACATCCAAGATAGACAGATAAACTAAAAGAATAAAGAAATTTTCATAATGGATAAGATAATCTTTAAATAAATTGAGTGTAAACATAAGCATCATGGTCTGAAATTATGTTATTTATGTAATTATATTAAAACCTTATATTGAGATATTTAAATAGTATGACAAATATAGGCCACATAGTAAAACATACGAAATGAGAAAATTGTATCACCAAATTTATTTAATTTTATCACATCATAAAATTAAAAACGAGGCTATTAAGAATTTAAATCTGTGTGGGCGGCCTCCAGTAAATGATTTCGATAGTCAATTTTTTGGCAGACTACACTCTCTAAAACATTGTCAAATTTTATTCTGCTCAAAGCTAAATTCGGTCTCTACCAAAATGTTTCTCAACTTAATTATGGAGATGCATGCTACGTAATATAATAAATCAATTACTTAACAAATTTGGAAATTCAAACATACAGATCCGCTATGTATTTAACTTCAAAGATATAAACATATTTCCTAGTTAACATCGTGCCTCAAATGGGTGACAGTTTGCTCTTAGAATAAGTTGATATTATTTCATTGCTATGGAATATTCTGTAACCCGTAAAAACCTATTAACTTCAGTGGAATGTTCATTGACTTGCCTGCCCACGATCATGAAAATTACACACGCAGTTCATTTCTAAACATCGTACATTTCCCTATCTCTTCTCTGTCTTAATATTCCTTCTCAGTTTACTCCACCAAACTATGAAGTAAAAATTTTACTTTAAAAATAGCTTTCAAAAATCAATAGATAAAATCATACCTCTCCTAACTTCACACAAGCATTACTCGTCATCGACGTTCACATTGTGTCTTCCTTATGGATAATTCTTTCCCTTTTCCTTCACATGTGTCAAGGTTAGGTAAATATTTCTATATATTATATACACACACGTGCATTCTCCTTTACTGGAAGAGATAGATCTTATGGCAATAAATTTACTCTAGGTATTACTTTCATTAAAAGCGAAATAAATAACGTTATAAACATAGCCCTTTTTTCAGTAAAATAGATACTTTCATTTTTAGACTAGGGATAACAGAATTTTTTTTTCGACGTATTTAAAAAAGAGTAACGTGTCTATCCATATATCGTATATTTAAATGGCTCATTTTATCCCACTACTTGTTCTTTTTCCACGTGTGCGGCACATATTCTTTATTCCATTGAATGTCCTCAATGATTTTAATATCAGGTTGTTTGATTACCGGGGTTAGGCAAAGCATTGTTCAAAGATCAATAGTTTATTAAAGATTATTAATTTTTTCTGGCTTTTTTGAGGATTTAGATTTTCCTTTGTTTAATAATTATTATTTGATTGTTGTAAAGTATATAAAAACTACACAAAACGAAAACGTACATTTTAATGCTACGTTTTGCTTATGCTTTGATATATTTTCTATTATTAAAAGAAACTACTTGTCGCTCGAACCTCTTTGATTACAGCATTTATCTTTAAGGCAGCAAAGATCGGGTAATCAACAATAACTTTAAAGACTCTATTAATTACATTCTGCTGAATAAAATTGCTAAAAGAAGGAAAGTTAAGTTAATCGACTCTTTTCGCCAGACCGTTTTTTTTAATTAAAATTTATTCTGTCCTTCCTATTAAGCTAATATTTGGAAAGTAAGTATTATTTAGTTCAAAGTGAATAATATGAACTACCTATTATTATTGCAACTATCTTCTTTTATATATTATAGGCATAAAGACTTCATTTCAGCAATTACGATATTTTGGCTGAGAGAGACTTAGTTGGAGCATGGGACACACTAAAGATACGTGCAATTCAAAAAAATCCATTACCATTCCAGCTATATATTTCTAAATATTAACTATATACGGATCAATATATTTTACCTCTGTGCTAAATTTTAAGCTTCTACCTCAAAGGGAAAGTAGAAGAACGGTTATTACAAACAGATAAAGGACGAACACGTGACTGATCTTGTAAGGCTTTTTTTCCTTTTGATATACAGAAGCCTAAAAACTAATGTGATACTTTGTAATAATTTGCCTGTTTAATATTCATCAGATTCAATAAAATATTATCTTAATCTATTTCATAGCACCAGGAGCCTTAAACTATAACTTACACCATCATAGTGTATGAAATATGAACAAATGAAGACCTTATATTTAGTTATTGCCTATCATTTAAGAGCTACGTTATATTCCTTAAAAAAGAGATTTGATTGGCATCCTTGAAAAGATGTTCCAGGTTTAGTTTTGATTTACGAGTATTTCACTGTTCTCTCACTAAATCAAAGATAAAAATACCGTCTAAGATATAAACTCAGGTATATAGATATGCAAAGCGTATCGGGTACAAGTTTTATGCGATGAATATTAACGATGTCTACCTCCGAAATTTTTTCTACGTTCCTATATACAAAATAAAAATCAAAATACACGTGCTCCTATAACAATTTTAAATTGTTTCAATAGCTACTTTAAAAATGTAATTTACTAAAATTATTTCTATTCACAAATTACAGAGAGATTGTAGTAGCCGTTCTTCTATACTTTATTTTAACTATCATTGTATGATGGTGATATAAATAGGAAACACATATTTCAAAGAACATATTAAATTAAAGACCTTGCAAATTCTGACTATTATCGTTTTATGTTAAGGCAAACGTTCCATTTAATAAATATAAAAAGCAATTCATAAATATAATAAACATACCTGAGTAAACTATAAAACTGATTAATGTGTATGACACTCATTTTAAAGCTTTGACGACAGAATCTTTAAAATAAAATTGATTTATCGTTTACATTTTTGTTTTGCCTTGAAGCTTCGTTTGTTTTCACTTGAAACTTCGTTTATAAAATATTAAGGTTTAAACTAATGTGTTTTGTGTCAACCTCCCCTCTTTTTTTCATGTTTGACACGCACTTAAATAGTTTGTTACATAAAATTATAGCGAAGAAAGTAAGCCGATAATGAGTAAAACGTTGATATTCCATAATACATGAAATTACCGAAAATTAGTAATACAATGATATTATATAATATATAAATACTTAAAGCAGAGAAGTTGCAACATAGAATTTGAAACTAAGAAATTTTATTTTTCAACAATTAATATGGCCGGAATATTTAGATTTTCCAAAATCACGCAATTGAGAGTTTTAAGGTCTTTTCACCAATTCCTATCAACTATCGCAAGTAGCATCTTATTTTGTAGTTATTTGTCGATAGATCTCATGATATAATTTTGAAAACAAAAACAGCGCTAAATACATAAAAGTTATAAATAAAATCAGGAATGTACATACTAAATATATCGTTTTTATATAGATTTATACGCCAAAAAATGTATTCCAAGTACCTACTGCGATATTGTGCTCAACTGGTAATAAAACCGTTGTATATATTAATCATTTATCGTCTTAGTCGTCCATCGGAAATCGCATCGCCATATTCATTTTCTTTTAATGTATAACAATGAAATTGTGTATACTTATTGATGTTTCTGTAAGTAAAATATGAATCCGTAAGAATATTTTATATAAACTTTTACAGTAAAAACTAGCGACATTATATATTTTTTGGTGATTGTGCTTTGAAATTTCATGACTGTTCAAGTTGAAAAAAAATTTGTTTTCTATTTTTTTTAAACGGTTTTAATTTAGAAGAAAATGTACAATGTAAAGCAAAGTAACAACTTTTAAACTATTATATAGCTGCAATAGTTTTAAAGGAAATTAATTTTAAATTTTTTTCTAGTCGACAAGTACTTTCCTAATTAACTCAAAGACGAAATGTCGAGCAAAGGCTAAATCTTTTATTAATAACGTGCTTAAAATAAATTATTATTAAAACACAGATTATTCCACTAACATGTTTCAAGTCAGTTTTACCTGTTTATCCGATTAGATCTTTCGTCAGGTATTATTAGCTGATAGATTCAAGAAAATGTTATGCACCTAAAAATTGGATTTAATGAATGCACGTGAAAGAAATGAGGTAAAGTATACAATGCAAAAATAACCAATAATGTGTATTCTGAAGTTAACCAGGCAATTGAGATACATTGGTCGTAAAGACAATTTTACCACCAATATACTTGAAGAAAAAAAATTAAATTATGATTAAAAATAAATATTTGCTTTAAAATAAATCTTACATAAAGTTATGATGAAATTCCACTACAGCTTTGTTCGTCTACATAAACACCATGAATGCGGTCACTCGAGTAACATAGTAGTTATTTTTAGTTAGTAACGAAGCTTCATAGTGTCGAACGTATATCTATATTTATTTATCTAAATTGTATTTTTAAAACATGACAACCATTTTCTGGAAATTAACATTTTTATCAAAATTATATGATATAATAAAAATGATAAGATTCAATAAAATGTTTTTACATTATTCTAAATTTAGAAAATTTCCAATACTAGACTTGATGTTTAGTTATTGGAAATTTAATTTCTCAAGACCAGCGGTGAAAGTCTAAATTCAAAGTCATTACCAATAAATGTAAATTAAAATGATTTTTCCCATTTTTGCTCACATCAAGACGTGACCATTTTGCGGTGTGGTTAAACTGATGTGACGTTTAAAATCAAGATTGAAAGAAATGATTTTAGATAGCCAATACAAAAACTGTTTAAAATTTTGTTATGTATAAATAGCTAAAATATCGATATTATGGAAAATTGTTTGAAGAAAAGCATAAGCAGTAATAAGATAGTAAAATAACTTTTTGAAAAATTTGAAGATATTATCGGATCAGCAAAAAGGAGAAACATTTTATATCTCATTAAGTAGGTGAGTACTAATGAATAAAAGTTTACTGCTAGAATTGATGTAAAAGTAACTTGAAAAAGAGAAGTTTACGTTTTTTAAAAGAAACCACAAATTCATCATCGAAAAGAGCAACTCTTGCAAAAAGAGTTTAATTTAAACGAATAATAAATGAAACTTGCATTATTTGGAGACTAATTAAATTAATAATATTGGTTAATACATAAAAATCTTAAAATCAAACTGTGTTACTTGCTCGGATTGCCTTTTATCGCCATTGTGTGATGGCTTTATGTCATTATTTTAAAACAAAATATAACGTTTTATACATCTAGGTATATCTGTTCCATTACTCCTGCTGAATGTTTTCTTCGGCATGATGTCATTTTAATTTCGGAATGAAATAAGCATGTTATAAGGACTTTTTAGGTTAAGATATAATTTGTGCATCATACATTTATTTATAAAGAAGGCACTTTTATCAGTTTCTTTGTTTTTAGAGTTTGGTACACAGACAATTATATCCATGGGAAACTTTCACTGTCGCATAGCTTGCGGTATCCAGTTGAATGTAGAATAATTTATTTTTTGAACATACCTACAATAAGCTATAACGATTTAAATGAAGGGACCGAAGTATGCTAATTGCATTTTCAAGTTAAACTTTTAAACCATTACAGCAAACTTTTAAACTATTATAGTTACACTAAGACAATTGATGAGTATATTTTTTTGGGCAAACACGAAAATCCATCGTACCTGGTTTTCCAGTGACCTCAAGACTGTTAAACAATAGTATGAACTATGTAAAATGATATATTTTTCTTATATATAGATCAATAGATGTTACAATATAGCGTGTCGTTATCCAAGTTTCAAATATCAATGATGTGAAACTGACGAAACTCACCTTTTGTATTGACTAGACTTTGACACTCTAGCCTACACTTAATTAACTTATTTATGAATATTTTATTAGCACCATTTTAGTAGTTTCTGTAAACAAATTATAACAAATATTACCTTATGTAGTATTATATATAAACGTAGCAAATCTAGGAACCTTTATAGTTTCACCACGTCAGTCTGCCTATCTGTTTGTCTATATGTCACAGCCGTTTTACTCGCTGACTATAAGTGTTATAAATCTAAAATTTAGGATGTTAATACATATCTATTACGCCTGCAAAGTTATGAATTAAAATCTTTTGAAAACAATTATTTACACTATTGTATTTCTACTACTGACTTATTCAATTTATTAAATTATTTTATGAAATTCAATTCACTACTTTGGACGATATCCGACTCCATTTGATTAATTTAATAGTGTGTAGTTCGTTTCAATGTAATATTTGTTCATTTCGCTTTATTTTATTTGGCTTAGCAATTTTTTTTTTATATTTTATGATTTCTTTATTCTGATTTATTTTAATTAGATCTAGTTTATTAAGTAATAGATTTATTATTTTGATTTCATTTTATTTAAATTTATGCTAATTACACCGTAACGTTACCAATTATACTCGTACTATGTCCTCTAATTGTTTGTTGTTTTGTTCTGTTTGTTTGTGTTCTATTTGTTTGTTGTTAACAAAATAACAAAATCTGGTTATATTGAAATGGAAATATATAGTACAATTTTATGCTAAAAATAATAATTTATATACTTATATATATATATATATATATATATATATATAGTGTGTGTGCGCACGTGTGTGTGTGTGTGTGTATTAACATTATTATAACAGCTGGCCATAGGTATATAATAAATAAATAACCAATTTTAAAAAAGGGAGGTCAGCGACGGATAATTATGGAAGTAAAAGTTACTCTTTCATCTTTAATAAACTAATATTTTCTTTTTAACGTTAAACCTTCAAACTCTCGCGAGACGCTTTATAATCTGTCTTTTGATAATTATGTATGAATAGATATTTACATTTACGTATGTGATATATCTACGGACATTTTCTTGTTAGATTAGGCACAAGTATCAGATTTCAACGTATTTACGACAAAGTGTAAACTCTTCCACAAGGTATTTGCATTTTAGTAAAAGCAGGATGAAATTGTTACAAATGTCACTGACAAAGGGTTTATATTATAATAATTTTGTTATGTAAACGTCGCGGTTTAAAATCTGCGTGAGTTCCGGCATCACCATTAAATAATGAACTAAAATTCATATTTTTATTATTCCGGCGGTGCATATATTATACACTACTTACGTAATTTGTTTGATGTTATTGCAGTATTTGGAAATTATTTACTGACTAGCTGGTGAGTTCATCACTGTAAAATTTATTGATAACCATGTAATAAAAATATAATGAATACAAATAAATGAGACAATAATAAAGAAGTTGCCTACTAAACCAAAGCAGTAGCGACATCATGTGATGACGTTCCAATTGTTTTGTTATTCCTCGTGGAACTGACGTACTTGATGAAGTTTTCAAAAATCAGTAAGAAACGATTAAATAGTTGAATCATGAAAGTGAAAAACACAAACAAACTCACTTTTTGTTTGTAATATTATTACCTAACACAATCTACCAAAATATTGTTATCATCTGTATTTCTGATAACATTCATATATTATATTTTTCTACTTGTTTATCACTAACTGTACCCGCTTGTTTATCCCTTCGTGGGCGTGGATTTGAGATTAAGAAAATTCATTGGGAATAATGAACATTATCATTTCTCGTTTTTTTGCTTGTCCTTTTTTTACGTTTTTTTATACATATTAAATATCGATACCGAGTTCCTTATCGCCCGTTACAAACTTGCAAACTTGAAAAATGCGTAAGATTTCAAACGATACTCTTGCTACATTATAAAAGTATAAGATTTCGACCAACATTTTTGGTACATTATTAGCATTTGCATGTTTACAAGCATATGTCAATGTATAAGTATATTACTACGGTATAGACGTGCAGCGTGCGCATCAGCTATGTTCATTTAAGCACGTCTGTTTAGCAATCCATGTTCGCTATATTTCTCATAACCTCTATTCACTATTTTCAAACACGTGTTATTGTTATCATTAAATAATGAATTGTGAAAATGATTCAGTAGAAATTGAGAATGATGATGTGGAAGTCAGGTCAGTACCAGTGTTAAAGTGACAATTAATGGATGATTTATTTTAAACATAAGTTTTCGTATCATCTTTTATTTGCAACGACAATAGTTTACATATATATTGACTAATACCAAAATTAAATCATGCAATACTGTTCATGTGTTATGCAAGTTTTCGTTAATTAATAGATGTTGCTCGGATCGCTTCATTGCCATTATTATTTTTTCATATCTTATGATTAACAATGTTTATAATGAAATATTTTTATTCCTGTAGATAATGTAAATGATATATATATATATATATATATATATATATATATATATATATAAATAATATATATATATATATATATATATATATATATATATATATATCTTCTATTTTAATTAATTCTCAAACGTTGTTAACTTATTTCTTATAACTCTTAGTTAATATATAATATATAGCGAAAGGAAGATCGTTTCAACTGGATGTCCCACGATAGCTCTCGTTCTTTTTTATATGTTAAGCTTAATAGGCATATACCAAAAATATAAATTAAATATTCACAAAACTTCTCTATATACAACATTTAGTTTATTATTGTTTTTACTACAGACAAACAAATTTTCTGGCATAATTGGAGAGCCGGTAACGCAGGAATTTATTGTATTATATGTATATTGTATATAATTGACCTGTCCCAACTATTTTTATTATTATTATCATCACCATTACTCTATTTTCTTTTATTTTTTTATATTTTTAAAATATCTCTGAGCCATTTACTAAAAGTAGGTGGCATTTGTCACACCAATGTCGTAATATTCACCAAGTTAGGTTTTTTAAATCTATAATATCTAGATAAATAAATATCCTGTATATTGCTCAGAGATATAAGTTATTATCACACTAAACTTCTTTAAAATCTGCTCTGTAGATTATGCGTGATTGAAGAAAAAATAGAGAGACAGACAAAATTCTAAGAGCCGGTTTTCCGCCTTTAATCATCATTCTATATGCTGAATCAATCACTCCTTTTAAAATGTTTTCCAAATACTGAATTCGTTCGATTAAACCTTTAATATATGTAGAGATGTATAGAAAACGAAGCATTACGGAGCATGTGTACTATGTTTAACCTTATGTATATTTATCTAACAGCCCGATATTCCTCTAGTTATGCAAGTACAGCGAATTAACTTCATATCTGAAGGGAGTAAAATAGAGAATTCGTTCGTTTACATTAAATTTCATTTTTCGTTTCATTTTGAACATGTGCACATATTGAATAGATATTTATAGTTTTTTTGTAAATAATCACTTCTACTAATATCTCAATAGTTTTTTTTTACGGAAGCAAATTTTTGACAAATTTTGGAGCAGAACATTCAGCCCCGCTTTGGGACGCGTTATGCCGGCTTTGAGACAAATTGTTTCGCTTAGATGATAAGAATACATTATCATGATAACATAGGTTTTCTTAAATGAAATAACCATTTTTATAATTATATGTATGTAGTGTTTACGCTATGCACAACTAAACGTAAAAAAAAAAAACAAAACTGGAAACCTCTAGATATTTTTTTTAATGTAGTTAAATTATAATTAAAATCAATCATCAGCCTTATTCCTTCTTATTCATCAGCAATATTATTCATCACACATTTCTTCCTCTGAGTCACAGTTGGGACACACATAAGTGACTATAATCGTTATCTAAACGTTGGACATGAGCCCAATTTTTACACATGTTATATTCTATCCACTGTTCTCTTGGACGAGAATTAGAAAATGAATCACAACACATTATGCAGTATCGTTCCAGATCGTTATCGATTGCACTCTCTTTTCTTCTAATAATCTTCGTGTACCATTTTCTTGAGATTTTTCCTTCCTTTTCCTTTTCCCTTTATGCAATATTTTCATTCATTGTTGCCTTCTTCTTTGCCTATTTTTCAGCTAACGTATTTTTTTGGCGTATCAGTTAAAACTGCAATCTTTCTTATACATCGTTTTGTAGACGTCTGCAATCTTGGTGGTGCCTTTGGTAAAGGTTTCACAATTTCAGGACTAAACACAGTTGTAACATTTGTCTTTGCTGGCGTTAAATGAAATTCTTGAACAGCATTTAATTTCAAAGAGTCAGTCTGATGGTCATCACTCTGATTTTTTGTTGTATGATGAGGTTGTTCATCATTTTGCATTGATATTAAATTCGTTAAAGGATCCAGTTGCACATTATTCTGAGGTAATATTTGAATATTGGATAGCCCTAGCTGGTCATAATATTGTGCCGAAATTGAGCCGCTGGACGGCGGGGGAGGGGGGTTCTTAATTTGACAGAGCTGGATATAAAGTAGCTTCTGATAATGATCGATCTGTCACGAAAGATGGAGCAAAATCTTCGTCTGTAAAAATATCAGGATTGCAAGGGCATATTCCAGCCTTTTTTAATGTGTTCATGATATCTGTAGGGGTTGCTGCTAAAGGCCATGCAACTTTAACATTTCCAGGAATTTTGTAGATAGACGTTGTTTTATCCGGGTTGTTACGGAGGCAATTACCTTAGGATTCGGCACAGTACGTTTTAAAAGGTCTATCGATGCCAACATACAGATTGCAGCCTATGAGTGCAGTGAATGAGAAATGATTACATGACGATGGAATTGGCTTTAGTTTTGTAAACTACATTAATATCAATGTGTGATGAGTGATTGCCTAGTAACAGCAACATCAGTTCTTCTGGGGTGGGTTTAGTAAATTTTATGAAATATAAATGAGAAATTTAGTACCACTCATCCATCCTCAGCTATTTTAGCTCCGATTGACTTAGGGGATCAGCCTGTAAAAACAGATCTTTAAACTTTAAACCTGGAAACAAAAACGTTGGCGGTATCGTGTTTCTCGTGGCACTGGCTGCTAGCCCCACAGTAAGCAAAGTACCACGCTCAGTAAACATTATAGCGTCAACCTGTTTTGTACCTTTTTGAGCCACTACCTTCATTGGATTCAACACAATCGTTACTCCAATCTTGTCTAGGTTCCACATTCATGATGGCGTCAGTTTATATTTTAGTGTAGTTTTACTGAGCTTAGTGAAACATTCATTCTCATTATGTCTATTAAATGCAGATGCACTCGAGCACTAGTTGCTTCTGGGGTTCTTATCAATAAAACGGGGTTTCTCTTTATAAATCTAATGAACCAGTCAACTCTAGTTGGTCGATTCTTACGTAATGATGAGGGAATGTTCTCCAAAGAAAATTTTAATGCACATTCATATGCAAGTTTTTGCACCTTTCCTGGCAGAAGACCGAAGTATATTGAGAAATATTTTCAAATGTAGTTCACTAACTCTTTTTCCTGTTCCAAGGTAAACATTAGCCTGGGCTTATAACTTATGATAGGAACCTTACGAGCTTTCAATTTTGTAATAAATCGATGTAATGTCATGTGGAAAATTTCAAGTTTTCTTACCGCAGTTTTAACAGTTTTTCCCTCCTCAATGACAGCGTTTGCAGCTTGACGCAACAATATTTCAGAGGTTTAACCACTTTCTGTATTAGTTTGTAATTTCACATCCTTAAAAAAAAAAATGGGCATAAGAATTTTAAGTACGATTGAAGGTCAGTTGTGGTAAGTTTTTCAGGGAACAACAAGTCCCCTCGTGGGAGGAACTTATAGCCCCAAATAACGTTTTATACGAAGGCTGACATACTGGCAAAGTAATAGAATCAATTTAAAAAATACTAAAACAATAAGAACCTTACTAATGTCACTACAATTTAAGAAAGTTACATATGAATTGGTTCATAAGAAACAAAAATAAACCAAAAAGTTTAAATATGAAAAAAAATCCTTACGTGATGTTTTGACAGCTCCACGCACACAACCACTCATTGGACTCAACTGGAGTAACTGAAATGGCTGCCAGCGCAACGCGTCAACTGAGGCTTTAACGACGCGCTTCACATGTATTTCTATCTCTTTTCCTTGCAAAGTTATTGCTGTCAAGATAACTTACCCCGGGAAATTTCAGCCCCGCTCTCCCTATTGTTTCTATTTACTTATTCAAGTTTTTAGATTATTTAATGGAACTGGCTTTGAGCTGTTTTTTATTCACTTCTTGGACAATGTAATTTTGTTATACAAATTTGTTGTACAGCGAATTAACTTCAAATCGGAAGCGAGCAAAATACAAGATTTGTTGGGTTACACCTTTATCATATGTAAAGATGTACAGATTACGAAGCATTTTCGGAACATGTGCAATATGTTGAAACTTACATTTACATTTAGTCCAATATTACCCAGCTAGGCAAATACAATGAATTAAATTCAAATCGGAAGCGAGAACAAATAAAAAAATTAATATTAATTACAATATTAAAAATATTATTTCTCAAATCCTCCATTAAACAATTTGAAAAAAGAACAATCTATGGAACTAAATAATATTAAAAAAATTAAAAATGGAAATAAGAAAAAAAATTAATGCAATTACTGGTAAATATGACAATCCACGTCACGACTCAACCTCGTTCACTGTTTAAACCTTGCCATTATATTATTTGCATCATATTATATTTTGATAATTATTAAAAATCAGTATTTACATACTTGTGAGTTACTTGTGTACCTATTTATACTCTTCTTAGTATATTTAACTAAATAAATGTATTTATTACAAATCCAGTAACTTGAACAGATGTTGAAGGAACGGGTTCTTTTCTTTTTATTTAACACTTTTTCTAAATATTTTATTTGATTACGTTTTAGTACGGCAAAACTTTTGGGTTTATCATTATTTTCTCATTGACATTTAAATTTATTAGAAACCTTACCTTTTTATTTAAATTTAATTCTACTCACAACTCGTTTTCATTTAACAAAATTCCCCATATCATTCTCGATCAGAAATAAGAAAAATCCTTAAACTATATTTCCACACGAGGAGGTCGGTCATACAGTCTAATATAGATAGGCTAGCTGACCCACCCTGACTCTGTTTGTTTGTTTGTTCGCGTGAACTAAAGATTATACCCATATATCCATCCAATATCTTTGTAAATTACAGTGATCGTCCTCCACTTAGTCCGCGTAGTCAATGTTTTCTTCCCTTAGGCACTCCTTTTTGAGACAAGAGATATTTTATGTATTAACCCAGGGTATAAACTATCTCTGAACTAAACTTCATATAAATCCATTTATTAGTTTTTGTATGAAATAGTAACAAACATGGAAACATATATACTTCCACATATCCATACATCCAAACATCAACTCTTCTTGTATAGAGAATAAGTACTGCCTGTACAATAAAGAGAGGATGACACAAATCAGTTAAGTGAGTTTATAACAACTTTATAAAATTTGACACCAAACGTCATGTACTTATGATCTATTTTGATAGGTTTTATTATATCTATACAAACAGATACGAACTACAAGGGTATAAATGTACATGGTATATTGTCACTGTATTTACGTAAAAGTTATATTTACAACAATATACTTTACTTTTAGCTCCAAATGAATATAACCTAATCATAGCCTTTATCCATTTCTTTCGCCTTTGGATATCCATTAGAGCAAGAAAAAACCTATTTTGATGCATCGGTGGTTGCGTTTTAAAACACAGGATTTTCTAGTATTTGAATTGGACATTTATAACAATATTTGCATAATCTTCTAGTGAGTCGTACATGAGCGCGCGACTAATTGCGCAAGTATTGTATTATGACGTCACACGTAGCGAGCGCCAGCAGAGGGAATCTCGCTTCGAGCACTTATTTTTAAAATTCCATATCTAGGAAACTAATTGACGTATTGAAATAATTTTTTTATACAATTTTGTTTATTTGCAATAGAGAATGTGGGAAGCTAAAAGGCGTAATAGGTGAACCTTCTTTATTATGAGATTGGAACAATTGACCCTTGTCCGACAAATACTATGGATGATCCCTGATAAAAATAAAACATGAATACTTCAGTGGCAAAAAACAATCTTTACGAAAATCATTTATATATCTAAAGTGGTGTCGGTCTGTTGCAATAGATGCATTTGAAATGGTACAATGAGTCAAAATCACTGACACTCCTCCGAAGTATATAGCTTTATGTGACGATAACCTAAAATTATAATGCTTTAACATATAAGCAGCCATATTTATAAGCATTTTTCTTTTACTGTTATGTACTCAATACTTACACCACCCGAAAATTCTAAATGAGGGAGCATATGACATAATTAGAGGGTTAATTTGATATACATGAAAAATTTAAAGTATGTTTAAAGCAATGATAATTCAAAACAATACAATTACAATTTAAAGAAGCTCGATAAGCAAGTGTATCCTCGTTTATTTTTTCTAGTAATTTCATGTCAGTGTGGAATACTACTTATGTTTCCTGAGATGTTCTACCTGTGATTCTAGAAAACAAATATGTCACGTATTTACTTATTCAGTACTTCGATTCACATGGCATATTTGTGGTTATATAAACACGGTATGCTTTTGTTTTATATTACTACATATAGGCGATTTCACCATGGAACCGGCTTTTTTATTCTTTGGTAATAATCAAGCTAGGTGTCCATAAAGTAATTCAGATGCCAGGCCATGAGTCATATTTATTTCATGTTATTTTTTATACTATATATGAAGGTTTACTTTAAGAATTCAGACATTGTGGATCATATAGATCAAGAAAAAGAGTTTCAGGTTTACACCTGTGATGAACACAGTGAAAATGGTTATGCTTCAGATATCTAGTTATAGGTCAGTATGCGAATTTATTGTATGCGCTTGAAGTCTGTAGGAATTTAAGATTATAATTTTGGACATCAGAGTTTATCGGAGAGTGACTTTAGCGGACGTAATAATGATTATGTATGTAATTACTGGGCGTTACTGAAAATTATTATGTGTGTGGCAGTATGTTGTTTTGCATCGAGGTAAGTAAATTCCGTAAAAATTCAAAGATAAATTCGAATATCTCTATTGCTCTGTTATTTGATAAAATTTATAAAACCACTAGGATTTTCCTTTTATATAATTCTGTTTAATAAAGCGATAAGTAGCTGAATTTTTTCCAACGCGATCAACTTCAATATCAAGACAAATACAGTATTAAATAAATAAAGCCACAAAGTTCTACAAGGACTTATTTTCTTTTACTTCACTACTTTTTGGTTAGCTTTTCAAAGAGGAACACGAACGTTTTCACATTTGATACGAGTGAAGTCCGTACTTTGATCAGTCAACCAAAATCAATAGACAATTGTTACATAGAGTTTTGTTTAAAATGTCATCAATCGAGTTGTAGTTGGTGTAATTTCATAAAACGGCGAGCTTTTGATATGATATTGTTTTGAAATTCTCTAATTTTTTCTAATAATGTTGCTCCCGACAAAAAAAAATTGTTTATAGTTGGTCAGGATTGAAAATTTTTACTAAGAAAGAAGATCACGAATCGCAATCGCGTGATAAGTTATAATTTATTTAATTATTATAAACGAATTGTACAAATTGAACGCTTTCAAATTCGACCCTGCCTTAAGTACTAATTTTGTAAAATACTTGTAATCGTCAAATCACTAAATTATTAACTATGTGTTGGTTCTAATATTTTAAGGATTTTTTTCTAAAGTTGTCTTATAAACCCTTAATGTTTTCTTCCATTCATATATAAATCTATTCCTAGCGTAACCTACATACGTGCCTATATGCACGGTATAAAACCAGTGTCAAGAGCATATGAAACTACCAAATGTGTTTAATATTTATTATACATATTCTTTGATATGAATTCATTGAATAATTCATAATAGATTCTTCACGAAACCGTATGTATAATATATGTAGTCTAGCTTCCTGGCAAAATATGAACAGCAAGCTAGTGCTGGATGTTAGTGGGAAATATTTTGCAGTGTAGTGCAGAAAACTTAAATATAAAGTAAATATTTGAATTTTTGAGTTTGGTCACTTTTATTAACGTATCTGAATCTAGAAAATAAAAATTAAATACATACGCAATTTGCTCAAAATTTGGTCAAATTTATTTATGAATGCATTATTTGTTGCAAATTCGCTGTTATTTTTAAAAATTCAGTTAATCTATTTGTTGTTTGCAAGAAATTATCGAGGGATATACATTAATAAACGTTATCTTTTTTTAACTTCATTGCACAAAATAGAGTGCCAGGTGGATTTACTTTGAGCTATAAGAATTATTATATTTCATTCGAGAATTTTCTTTGTTTATGTATAAACCGGTGGTTAAGTTTATCTCAATTATTTCATGCAATACGATGCATAAATCAACCATAATTTACCACTCCTACAGTGTATGTAATAAACAAATGAAAAACTTTGAAATACTTTTCTTTGATCGTACTTCTGGCTTCTGTAGATCGACGAAAAGAGGTTCTAGTACTAGAAACTCCTCTTTTAGTATTATTTTAATTAATTATTCCCAAAAATCAATTTATTATCCAATTATTAAATCTATTTGTTACCTATATTTTTTTCAATAACTACATAAAAAATATATAATTTTAATTTTAAAATATATAAATTAAAAATTTATAAAAAAAAAGTGGTCGAAAATGGCTCAAAGAATGTCTTTATTCTGATATGACAACTTATATCTTTAACGTTGTGACAATACCATCGTTGAAGAAAGTAACTTACGGGGAGATAAAACACATTAACAAATTATATGCATTTTTATAAAGTTTACTGAAATAAATAAAAAAAATATCATCTGGTAAAATTATATCAATATGATACAAGATATTCCTTTTATATAAAACAACAGATTAAAATCTTGTACTTTTATCACTTTATAAGCCTACATTTAACATCAGGCTATAGTAGGATTGTTGGTTAATATATTGTAGCATTTCTTTAACCCCATGACAAAACGCAGTTACCAAATAGTGAAGAGAAAAAGACAAACATGTTCAACAAAGCACATGAAATATCAATTTGGCTTCTAATAGATTTTCCGAATTACTAAACACATGAATTCGATTGGTAATTGGTGAAACTTACGGACATCAAATTCAAAGAGAGCAAGCCAATCAAAATCGATGAAAAATTCGGTCACCAGAATCAATTTACAAGATCATCATTATTGATTCGATAACATTTTACGTTACGTCTACTTGGCCGCCTTTTTCAATTACTACGGTTCTAAAATGCAAGATTGGATATTCTCGAATATCCGGCATAGAAACTCTGTTATGCATCGACTCTTTGATTTTGATATAAATATAGCGTAGTATTTAAGTTACTGTTAGTTTAAATATGTGAAGTTATGGCTTAATGAGATTATCGCTGCGATCTGAATAGTCGAATAAACTGTCAAAGCAATTTGATCGTTTTGATTTCCAAAATGATACTGTAAGTCCACCGTATCCAAAAATAAAACACTTATCTAAATTACATTATTGTCATACGTGATCAAGTTTAAATGTAAAAATACATTGAAAATACCCTTCGAATGCTTTCTCAGTAGCCACGCTCCGGTGTGCAACGCTACGATATAAGACATGAAATGCTGCACAGTCGTAGACTGTAGCATATCGCTGCACGGCCGTAAACACTGTAGCATATCGCTAAATGGAATTTAGTGACAATGTGCCCAATTCTCCGACAAATTTTCTTCAGTATTTAATATAGACTTAAGTTGTTTTGAGGTAGCTGCATACAAGAAAAAAATATCAGGAAGAAACTTATCATCATCATCATCAGTAGCACAACAGCCCAGGGTGGGCCAAGGCTTTCGTTTGAAGCGACTTCCATGCAGCCCTCTGTGTGATAACCGACCTCCAGTTACGGACCATCAGTACCCCCAAAGTCCTTCTCCACTGCATCTTCCCATCTCATCTTAAATCTTCCTCTTCTTCTCTGTCCATGCGGTTTAGCCAAAAAAAATAAATCCCCTATTCGAACAACATATGCAGCCCAATTTAGTTTTTAGTTTTAATAACTTTTATGATGTCTGGGTTCTTTGTAAACTTTATGTATTTCTGAGTTGTATCTCTTTCTCGTCATCATTTTCCTTTATGCCTCCAAGAATTCATTTTAAAACTGCTCGTTTAAAGATACCCAAATGGGTCTCATCTGATGAGAAAGAGAATTAATCACTTCATAAAAACGTGTTAAGCTAGATTGACAGCACACATGGCTTTTCGACAAATATTATCGATTAATTTAGAACTGGACTAGATACAAGTTTTCTATATTTTTTAGAATACTAGTTATAGATGTGCATAAAAATAATTGACGTAAAATTAAATTCAGCAAATCCATCCATGTCCGAGAGAAGTGAATGAAAAAGAAAATATTATTGTTTCAGAAAATACAAATCAAGTTAAACTTCGACATAATTATGTAAAAAATATCAAGCGTTAATTTCTGACCTTTTCAATTTCCAATTGTAAATTTTGAAAATTTATTGGTAGGTATCTCATGATAATTATTATAAACGTTATTATAAAAAATCTAATTAGTATATTTTCGCAAAAGTTCAAATTTTTAACCTTTTCGATATGTTAATGAATGATTAAGTAAATAAAATCAATCATGAAACTTAAAAATAATTATAATTTTCTCGTTGAAAGTTTCTATAGCTTCAATCTAAACATTTAGATATAAAACAAGTTTAAAAGTAAATTTACCTTTGCTTTTCAATTGCTTTTCAATGTATCAATTAACTAGTCAAGTGTAGTCTACACGTGATTAATATTCTAACTTCCACAATATTCTGCACGAAACCAACGGCGTTATACTTTAGGCAATTCATATACGGTTACGCCCGCAATTAATCAACAGATAGTCGCATAATTTTGTAATCATCCTTGCGTTCCGCTATTACCAGTAAGTTCCATTAATGAAAAGTGGATGTAGCGGTGTTGTAAAACCTTAGCCCTGTCAACCAGATTTGAATGTGTACATTTCTTAGAATATATTATATAAATAAATTTTACGAAATGTAATTTAAATATTAGAATTAGTATTAACTGCGATTAATGTTTTTTTAAATCCTCTCATTTATAATAGAAAAAAACAATTATATCTATAACATAAGCGTATTACCCTCGGTATAAGAAAGATGAGTAGCTTAATCTTTATATGAAATTAATCCTTTGAAAATTTTTTTTTAAAAACGAGTTATTGTAGAAGCGGACGAACACGCGCATGAAAATTTTTTATTTTGATTTTTTTAATGTTTTGGCGATGCTTTAACATCGATTCCCTTCATGGTATTTATCAGATATTATTTTTTTCATTCATATTGTTAGAAATCAAAAAAATAATTAGACCAACACATTAAACTATGTTACTGATAGCTTTTCCACATATGTATATATACTTGACATGACATACGCACGGATAGACGTAGTGGAAGAATTTATTGAGGAGAACGAGTTTTATGAGGGTATATTAATTACAACGGCAATAAAAAATATATTTAGACTATGTTTCGTCATTTAGGAATACTCACTACCTTTATTACGCATACCATTTGAATACTAGTATTTACATTATCTTCATCCAAATTCAGTGTACTAGCTTTGCTAATACAATAGTAAATAATTATTTTCACAGGTTTGACAAAAGCATAAGTTAATTCGATACTCGGGGGAAAGTGACCACGTAACATGACCTATTTTTAACTGACTTCAAAAAAGGATAGGGTTGATTAAAAGTGCAGGTAGATAATAAAAAACGTAGAAAAGAATAATAGGAATAAGATTTTCTCGAAGACTTTTCTATAGAACGTGTTTCAAGGAATATATTGTATTCAGAAACTAAATCATTACAAATCTAAACTACTTATCGAACTTATCCAGAAAAAAATTCAGTGGCACTGCACCGATGTTTGAAGAAACTAAATATTGGTGACGGTGTCTATTTAAGATCTCATCAAAGCAGGTATATTATATTTTACAAATTAATTAAGTACCAACCTCCATTTTTTATGGTTCCCTAGTGGAACAAAGAACCCCTATAACTTTGTTATATTCTTCTGTCCGGATGCCACTGACTCATTGTTTTCATAGTTTTATATGTGTTAAATTTTACAACTAACAACAACTAAAGCATATATAACAACTAAAGCACTTAAAATAATACGTGACAGTGTTAATTTTTTTTATTGTAGGATCCTTCCTGGACCGTGGAGGAAAAACAATTTGTCACACATGCCAACGAGGAAAGTATCATTGATATATATTTTAAAATTAACTGAGGTTTCACTTCATTTTCTTTTTAATATATGGTGTAAGATATTTTTATCAAGATTTTACAGATAGTAATAACAATTAAATATATCACTAAAATAGTACTTTTTAATATACGATGCAAAATTCCATGGCTTAGATCGATAATGTCGACTTTTTAGTATGTTCACAATAGTTTAAAAGCTTTAATTAAAATACTATTAAGTAATAAAAGCTAATTATAGGTTAAAGTTACTAACTATATGTTAAACACTCAAACCGTCAGAAATTACGAAAACGGATGATTCTCTTTACCGACATTATGATTCATCACATTCTTAATGTATTATTGTATTTATTTAGAAATATAAATATCAATTGTAAAGCAATTACCATAACTTTATATGTGACTATGTAATACGTTAACTATGAATGTGAGTCTCACTTAAATTAAAAAATACCTCAACACTTTCTTTATTAACATGTGAGTATAGTACAAAAAAAAAATTATATTTCGATTAATAAAGAAAATTGAAACTACATTCTTTTTATTTACTATGATTTCCATTAAATATTGTGTTGTTACATGCAATTTGTTTTAGTTAAATGATTTAAGTGCTGTTATTCTTGTTTATATCTTAAGCATTTTATCCTTTAACAAAAAATTAACCCAAAAAAATTAAACGTATCCATGTAAGATTGGTACCAATAAAGTCGTAAATGCATATAAATAACCTAATATTCAGCGAAGAAATATAAAATAAAGGAATGTAATTTAAAAAAAAATTATTTATTTACATTCACACTTCGACTTTTTCCTAATTTATGAAAAAGTTCCTATAAAATAAATTAAAATTTAAAAAGAAATATAAACGGAAAACAAGAATTTAAAAGAAAATAAATCAGTAAAAAACTCCCTGTCAATCAACTATTATAAAAGGAAAGGAAAAATTAGGAACGGGCCGTTACCGTTAAAATTTTAAAATTTCGATAAAATTTCAAATTATAAACAGAACAAACGATTGTTGGTTCATGTTTACCAACTAACGATTAGGGTTTTAAGATTTATACATACCATGTTCCAATAAAATACATATTGTACATTGATTTGAAGATTAATTTTTCACAAACAGGTTATAGAAACGAAAGATTGTGAATGGAACATCAATTTTATTTTAAAAAATCTAGAAATGATAATCCATTTTTAAGACGTCCGAAAAACAAATTTCAATGCCAATTTGCTTGCAAATATGCAATATTATTTTTAATATTGTCCTACATATTAATTGAATTACCTGTCTGAACAATTATAAATGCACGTAGATACTTTTTCTGTAGTGTTATGCAAATTTCCATGGAAATAGACATAACACTACAAAAAGTGTGAAGCGATGGACCCAGAAATTTGGCGAAAATATAAGTGTTCTTTGTTTCGTTATAGAATCCTAAAAATGAAAATCGGCTTCGCAAATTTGCATAATTATGGCCAATTCAATTTTCTCATTTGCCTCATCAGACATTATTATTAATTTTGCGATTTTTAAAAGGAGTTTCTATTTGTATAGACCATCTTATTTCGTTAGTCAAATTCTAACATAAAGTCTAATAAAGTATCGGAGTTAATATTCGAAGCTTCTACTTCTGTATATCATATGAGTGTCTTTATAATGAGTTCCACTCATACTTAGTATTATAAATTAATAATTTGTTATTTAATATTACCAATGCTACAAATGCTGTTTTATTCAGAGATATTAAACCGGACGATACGTTTCTTTAAATAAGAAATTGTATATATATATATATATATATATATATATATATATATATATATATATATATATGTATAATGTACAATGTACTTATTATTATAAAAAGGAACTTCAAACAGTATAAGATTGTAACATTATATAATCAATTTCCTGAGTAATTTTCTCAATTTTACATGAAGTTATTAATCTAAGGAAAATTGCATCGTCACACGGAACTAACTTTCGTTGAATTAACCCTTGAATTGTCCGAAATCGTCAATAGATTTATCCTGCTATAAATGTTTAGATAAAATATTAATCAACTTGGTGGCAATGTGATTCTTTTAATCAGTAGAATAAAGTCAAAGAGCCAGAATTAAAATGGGGAAACAATGTTCATATTGAATATATTAAAATGGAATTATTTATCTAAATTTAGGCTAACTTTAACTTAATATTATACACTAGAAATGTCATAATTTTTTACAAACGTAAACTGAAACTTGAAGTATTCTTTGAGTTTTTTTGCAAAATAATATTCTAATCACGACAAAAATATTTGCATCATGGTTTAATATATATATATATATATATATATATATATATATATATATATATATATATTTATATATATATATATATATTTATATCTATATATATATATATATATATATATATAACAAAATAAAATAACGCTAAATATGACGGAACTTCCGATTGGAATAGAGATTAGGGTGTTGTTACTTTTCCCAATAACTTGCAGAGTTTGAAAAGTATAATAGGTGTACTTTGGTTGTAGGATGTATGTTGCTGTACTCTGCTCGCAACATATTTGCGACCTGCAAATCTTCGAAATAACAACCACGCTTTTTTGCATAACACCATCAATTTGTAAATCGCCGTGCTTAAGTACACCAGTACAGACTGGCTCAAATAATTGACATATGCGTCAAAAAAAGCTAGATTTTTTTTTAATTTGGCTTGTTAACTTTCAATGAAAACTATTCTGAGATTAAATTGAACCGGAGTAAGAAGTTCCTTAAGTATAATCAAATTCTTCATTTAAAAATTCCAATTATACCTAAATCTTACAAAATTATTCTTTCGAAACTTCCCACTTTTTTTTGTTTACAGAATGATTTGTTATATAAATTGTGAGATTAAAATAAGTGTGTGAACACAGTTTGTTACTTTATTTATTTTTTAAAGTTACTAAGAAATATGTTATGAAACATACGATTAAAGTGGGATCAAAAAGAATGAAAGGAAAAGAATTAAAGGGAAAGAGTGTTTTTCTTGAGGAAGAATTCGTTTAGCATATATAGATAACATAGTACTTGCGAAAAGCTATATCCAGGAAGTAGCAGGGAAGGAAATAGAATGTATTTAAAATTATGTCCATTTCGAAAATTAGGCCTTAAAGCTAATCGGGACATTTTAGGCCTTAAAGCTAATCAGATACATCTTTCTCGCCCCACCGGTACATTCTTATAGTGTAGTAGATTTTTGGCTATAATAATACGATATGTGTGCAAATTGAAATATGAGCTGAAAAACTTCGAATCATTTTAGTTACATAGTTATAGAATATTATAACTGGAACATAAATTAGATTGGAGCCAATCGTATTAATTTAAAATTAAATAAAATTATCGCATTTTTCATTAATATCACGGCCATTTAAATCTGAAACTCGTTTCAAAGTTCTCAACACTAACATCTTTCCTTTATTCGTTCCATTTAAATTTTAAACAAATTTTTAAATAAAGATAATTTATAACTACACGTACATGGTAGGTATGTAGGTGTGCATGTGTCCAGGTCCGCATGTACACTGATGCGTGTGTTTAGAGATGCACATATTTGTTTATTCTCCTTTCTTGAGTCCAGTCGAATGACAGTTTGAATTCACGACCAGATTCAGTGCCAATTCACGACCCTCGTAGATCTGGGAATCTTTTTTAATAGTACTTTCTCTAGGCGATAACGCATTTTTGTCGGCCAGGGTGAGGTAATTCGTATCATCGATGATCACATTTCTTGTACTTTCTACCACCTCGTCGGTTATCTCATTATTAGGCCATTTCTAATCCAAGGCCTTTGCGTTTTTCCCCAAGTAGCTAATTTTATCGAGTTATTAATTAATCTCTTGAGTAAGTCTTATATGGCCTTTATAATTTAAAGGGCAATCGTGGAGTAGTAAACAATAATGAGACCTTTTACTATATTTTCATCGTTCAGCCAATAATATTGTTTTAAGAGCATCTGTATTGCTCTCTAAAATTTGAGGCGACGGTACCTGCTCTCTTCTGTAATAATACAATTTGGAACAATTGAGCGCAATTCAACTCCATTTTTAATAGTTTCTTCGGACGACAAGTTACTAAATGTTTGCATAATATTTCTTTCTGACAACACCATGATTGATCTCATTCTTTTACATGTAGAGTTAATGTCAATTTTTATTATTATCAGTTTGGGATGAATGAAAATATTCTGCGAAATAGTCAAATTATGAAAAGGTTCCGGAAATATAAAATAACACTTATGAACGAGATGAAGTTTTTTTTCTAATTTTATAGTTATATTTCATTATGGACGGTCATCTCCTAAGCTCGGTGTTTCTGGTCCAATTTTAGCTCCAATTAAGATTCTTCGTGGAATATGTTTAACGTGATGACATTTAGCCCTTTTGTTTTGTTAGTATGATATTTCTTTCTACGCCCAAGTTTTTGCAACATTTTTAAGATTTTGTTCCTTAAAAGGAAAAAACCCCATAAGGATAAAATCCTGGTCTATCCGCACTCACTACTATTTTTCTCAGAAATCGCTTGATGTAGAAAATTTATATATTTAAACATTAACCGGCATACATTTCATAGATAGATAACAATCAAAAATGTTTATTTAGAAATTTTACGGAGAAAAATTAAGTGAAAGAAAAAAATTTAAAGATTCGATGCGATGTAGAATATCGTTTACAAGGGTTTAAAAAATATTTTGTTTTTATAATTTTAGGTGCTACGTCTTTAGAGATATACTAAAAAATTAGTAAAAAATATCTGTTTCTGCTATTTTCAAGACTACTGAACCTAAAATTATGATAAAAACAGAGATTTTGAAAACCGGTGCAAAAGTTGTACGAAAACTGTAGTGATCATTTTAGATGTCACATCAAAATACCATGTTAAAAGATATTATAGACAGTAAATTTACTTTCAATGTTTATGTACAATATAACAATATGTATTTTCTTCGTGAAAAATTAATATCTGTATACAGTTCAATAGAAATACTGTGTACCCCTAAATAATTCCAAGTACCTGATAGGGTTTCATATTTTAAATGGCAGAAACTCTTCAGTGATAGTTTTTGTTGGACTTGCTTTAATACTGTCTAACTTTTTCAGGGCCAAGTTGGACGCCTTAGGTCCTGATGGAAGTCGCATATTTCGCGTTTGATCTTAATATGTCGTTATCAGTGTTTACACCAATTCAAAATCTTTTCACTTTTTAATGTGTTCATTAAATCATAGTTCAGGACAGAGAGAATGACACAAATATTTTGGATTGGCTCTCTCTATTATATATACATTAATGACGAATGTATACCGTCTTATTTGATGTTTTCGTCTTCTGTCTATAGCAAGAAAATTGAAAAATATTTTCAGTGAATTTATTTTCATTTTAGGGTCTGGGAGAAATTTAGGATATTTTATTGATATATTAAATTGGTGATTATAAATATTAGTTTCGAGGTTTGTCACACAAAAAGCATTAACTGTGAGCTATCTTAAGTAAAATTATTCCTGAAACGGAAATTGAGGCAACTGTAAGTTCATCATATAATCAAAAGATATTGGCGTAAATGTATCATCACATTTATCATCGCGAAACCTGAAAGTTGCTTGGACCTGTTCCAGTTCATAACAAAGTTTTTTGCTACATCTTTTGTGGGTCAAAAGTAAAATAAAATAATAATAAAAAATACTATACTTTACGACTGTATTAGGAACTTGTTTATAAACATTTATGAAACTACTAACACTGAATCTCGCATCTAATTGACACGCTTAGCAGCGTAATAACTTATTTTAAGGGAAATATTCAATAAGCAATATCGTCCCGCCAGATAATTTGTATTTAATCGATAGTAATTAACTACTAGCAAATGTAGTATATCATTCTAAATGATTACAAATACTAATAAATCATTACTAAATGATTACAAATACTAATAAATTGTTACAAAGTTTAGGATGCTTGTTTGTTTTGTGTTTATATACTATCTGTTCCGTTTTCAACACAAGTGTTACTTTTGTAATTTATAAAAGTATATAAATAAAAAGAAAAAAGAAATAAAAATAGAAAATAAAAAATGCAATGGATTAACGAAGATTGATCGGCACGTGACCGATGGCAAATTTAATTTCGCAAAAGCAGTTGATTCATTACTTACTATGATTAATGTATCTCTTCAGTGGAATAAATAAATGATATTGGAAATATTATCACCATTGCACGTTTTTTTCTTGTTGTATATTATTTGATCGTACTACTATATCGCCTTCATAATTGTAGATTTCGATCTGAGCTACGGAAGCAGAAGTCAAGGACGCATTTTTCGATTTTCGGGTTTCCATGAGATTTTTATAGCTACTCTGATTGATATATAATGAATGAATGGCTTGCTTTAAGTTATAAATAAAGATAACATGACTTTCTTCAAATTCTTTTACACCTATAATTTGTTCTACAAAAATATATTTGCGCAAACACAGGTATTTGTAAATGTGTTTAATTTTAGAGTAATTAAAAACACAGTCTAAAAAATATTTACACGCTTTTTATACCACACTTCTATTTGAAACTTGTTCAAGTAATTTATTCAATTTTGTAATATCATATAGAAATAAATAAATGTCAAATTATATTTATAATCTAGTCTTAGTTATTTCTATTGCTTCGTAGAAGACAACAATAGCGTTTCCGTATTTATCTTAATAATATAAAAAAATAGACATTGAGGGAGAGAATATTTATTAAGACAATATTTATGATGGAATTAGTTTTACAACTGCAGACGTCGCGGATATAAGTAAAATTTTCGAAACATCACTAATTATTTAGAACCAAAACTATTACCATATTGTTACATCATTCACAGATCCTCGTATTCGAAGCGTGAAATAATATGAGCTCTTTAGAAACATCTTTATCTAGATATTTCTAAATGTTCAAAACAATAATTAATAAGGAATATTTTTTACTAATTTCGTTTTTTACGTAAAAAGTATATCATGAAAATAATATTTAAATATATAGTTAAATATTCATAAAGTAATTATTGAGATACTTTTCCACTTTAAGTCGATCCACTAGGTCACGTTTCGAGTGTTTTCATCCCAGTATCACTGTGAGTATGAATTATATACAGTTAAACACTTTCAAATACAATTAATGCAAAAACATTGCTGTAATTAAAGGTTAAAGCCCCTGGCAACTTTTTAATTATCCACCGCTTTAAATTACCACTTTAAAGGGGCTATTACCAATGAAAATTACAATAAATACTTCGAGCAAATAAACGAGCCGTACTGAACCGGAAACGACCCTTTGACAATGGTGTGACGCGTAAGCTTTATATCAAATAAAACCCGATTGTTTCGACCCGAAATACTATTCTACCCATACAGAAAGTATATTTTGGTAATATATGACATTGAGCAAATTGATTAAGATATATAATACTTTATAATATTTTGATGTGCTCTCTTTCATTTTAATTTTATTGACATTTCATTAGTTTATAATAATTTTGTTGTTTTTTGGCCTACTTAAATTATTAATTTGTTTCATGCGATTCTTGCAGGAATATTACAGAATATAAAGTATTTTGTTTTCATTTTAATTTGTACAGTAACTTTAGTTCAAATTAAAATCGCTTAGAATATAGATGTATTTTGATAACCAAGTTTTTTTTTATAGTTGAAACATGACGGTAAAGTTTTCACAAATATGAAAACGTAACATTTTCCTTCTGACCATCCTCACGATAATATGATAAGTCAAAACACAATGTACATTACTTTGATTAAATATGCATGTTTCGTATACAAAAGTTAAAACAAGCGTACATAATTTGGAAAGAATTTATGGTAAAATTCACGATCTCGAAATCTAGAAAAGAAATTGAATACCCTTATGAAAAATAACCATCCTAATCTATCTTTCAAAAGTTAAGGTAATCATTTCCATATCGTATGGATAATTAAAAATTCAACAAGATACTCTTAATTCAAGTGTCCTTGATAATAAAGTGACTGCCCAAGTGAAATAAAATCCATTGAAAGTGATTATTCTCCTCGGAAGAGGCCACTTACAAATCCGTCCCAATAAACTGTTTCTGATATCGTTAGTAATAGATCTGTAATATTTAATAGCGTCTTCGTAGAAATTCAGCAAACAGCGATACTATTATAGTCTTTTCAGAATGGTTATTAATAATGCGTAAATAAGTAAAACTTCCACACGATTTAGAAATTTGCGAATCTTCTACAAATATTCTATTTATATATATATATACATATATATATATATATATATATATACTTATATATATTCTAACATAACTTTATCTCTACGCACTAGAACTTTGCTTGAATAATAAACACTTTCTTCTTGACAAGTAGTTTCAAGTAGCATATTAGTACATGTTTTATTGAATAAGTTCTTTAAAATATTGTACTTTATTTACGGAGTCTAAAAACAAGATATGTTTTACTAATGCGAAATAAAAAGTGATGGTGAAAAAATCCTACGAAATTCTTTACACAAAAACAGTTTATTTTGAGTCTTTCAAAATATTAATACTTGAATCTCATTATGCCATATTTTGTATAATTTTCAACGCCTTGACTTTTTTTTATCTCGTATATGTTTATTATTAACGAACAATTATATGCCACGCATCGCAAGGAGAAGCACGAAATGGATTTTCGAAAATATTTTAATAATTCGAAAATGTTTTACCACCGAAAAATTATCTTAAATTTTGAATACACAATTTAATAAAATGAAAAATATGAAATAAAATTTGTTTTGCTGAAATAATTGAAGGAATATTTACTTACCGAAAATAAAACAAAAATCAATTAATGAAATTTAAATTACAATAAACTTAAAACATGCTTACCTACTTAACTTCATTATGTTTATAATAACTGACACTAATTTTAAATAATTAGCCTAATTAATAATTAAATTCTTAATCATTAAATTCTTCCTTTGACGAATCATGGACAATATAGTCCTGTAAGTTAAAATTATTATGAGTAGTTGCTTCATTTGTACACACATCTACAGGATACAGTACTTTTGAATCTAAGAATTCGGAAAGGACATTATCTGTCTTTTTGAGAAATTAACTGAGGTTAATGATGTTGACGAGATTTTAACCAAGCAATGTTAGCTCTTGGATGGCATAATTTAAGGGGTACCATTAAAAAAATATTAAACACGAGTAGAACTCGCAGTACGGAGGATTTGTACACATTTAGGTATTTATAAACGTTTAATGGTACATAATATTCCTATTAGCCTATTTACAAAATTTATTTCTTAAAACGAAAATATATTGCCTGCCACATCTTTGACAGGCTCATATTGAAAGAAAAATATTTTTTTTATGTGATATAACAACAAATTACAAAAATTTTCAGATATTTTTTCTTTAATTGTGCTTTGAAACCTTGCTTCTTGGTAAATTTTATGATTTTAAGCCAACGGGAAGTACCCTATAGGTTTCGATTTATTTGCGAGTGTCAAAAAATGCGGCACAAATCGCTGTATATTTAGGGTTTTTTTATTGCTTTAACTTAGAAGCTTGATTTTACGGCTGGAAAGAACCATAAACTTAACTATTTTATATTAATTTCAACTTGATGCAACGCGTCCCTGAGAAAAAGGGTCATGGCAGACGGAGTGATAACGAAGTGAGTCTAAAAGGGTTCCTTTTTTCCTCTTAAGGTAAGGAAAGACGAGAAAAGATTCACCAGTGTCATAACGATTAGTGAATTTTTGTTTGCAATTGCTATCACAATTCCACTTGCCAATTAAAATTAATGACGAGCTTCCACTACCACCAGTAGAAAAAACTGTGATAATTTGTCGAGGCGCATGTATGAAACGCTGAGCAGTTTTATTTAAAACAGCTAGAAGTTTAATTTTAGTGCTTCTCAGTTAATATTGTGTATTCTTCTTGAAGCAAATAGGTTTTATTGGCTATTTATAGACTATAGAATGATTATCTGATGCTCAGTAAGCATACTCCACTTTCATGTCTGTTTGCAAGATTAACTCTTAGAGTTGAAGTATACATACTAAGTCAGAGCGCGATCGCTTGTTTAACACCTTTTGCAATAATCATAATATCAAGCATAATCAGTGTATTTCCGGACTGTAAATTTCATTTTTCAAATAAATTGTTCCAACTACGCCTACTTGAGATTCGAGAAACTATGACAGCAACAACCATAAGTTCTTCGGAACTTCGGGATTTAACTGAATCGTCAACATGTCGACGTTTGGTTTTGGCACTTGTGTTTGACATGTATAACGTCAGCCGTCCAGAATCAGATGGTGAGTTTGATGAAGTGAAAATACATAAGAGACATTAAATACAATATCTCCGCCCTCTAGCTACTCAGCATCGTTAATAAACGATCCTGCCTTTTTTACAACTCCTAAAATTCTAAAGAAAGTCGGGCTGTTACAGCATTTATAATCCGCATAGATTGTTCCGCTGTATCGATATGTCTTCATATATTTCATTTATGTTCTAAAAACTTTTTTTTGACATTTTGAAACTGCTTCCTACAAAAAAGACTTAAAGAAGAGACTTAGAAGAAGCAAGAAATATTGGATTCACAATAATTTAGGAGAACGGGTCTAACCCGCGAACAAAATACAGCTTGGGGAAAAGAGGATACATTCACTTATTTTCTTCAAGTTAGCAAAATGACTTAGTTTTTACAAAACTAGCGCAATAAATGAATATTATCTAATTGAACAAGCTAACTGAATATAAATATTAGATAAATACTTAAATGAAAATGTAATAAAATTTGGTTCTTACAGTCTCCTTATGGGTTTAGACTATTTTTGGGGTCTAGAACAAATAAATCTCCCCTTAGCAATATAGTACCAATGCTTAGCATTTAATACCCTTATGTTACCATATAAAAAGTTCCCCAACTTAAGCTGCGTTTACAGTACAGTTTTCCACTGTTCCTTTTACAGTAGATTTCCGTAGAAACAGTTTCTTAGAAGATCTTCTATTTTCACAATATGAGTAGCCTAATTTAAACAATTAACTGTCGTCGACTATGCAAATATTCAAAATTTACTTACAGAGTACTTTACTTACTTACTTACAAATATAATATTTTTGGAGTTATGATAACACTCGTTACGATATATCAATTCCTAGTGCATATCGTGTATGGTCGATACAAATTGTATATGTCGGTATCTGAGATATGTATTTTTTTTTAATTGAAATTTCGATCGATGTTTACATTCTGTACAATATAGACATTTTCTATTTTGTGACTAATTCTAGAACTCAAACAGAAAGCAAGATTCGTTTAACTTGTTTTGCATATATATTTTATTTCGGTGCCATATTTAATAAAATAACATTTAGCGTAAATTTTTCCTATTTTCATTTTACTACAACTTGGTGACATATACACTTAAACGATAGATTTGCATTGAGTGATGCTGAAAAAGGAAAGAATGCATGTTTACAAAAAAAAACTAAATTTTCGAAGTGAATATAGATTTGAACATTTCTCTTCCGTAGAACATTTTGTTCATTGTGATCATATAAATAAATCCAGATCATGACCAATGGCAAGGATATGATTTGTTTTTTTTTAATTAATTCAGCATAATTTACTTTTTAATTATTGTTAAAATTATAATCTTTATTCATAAGAATAATACTTATTATATAATATAAGATTCATCGATTAGATTATTTAAATTCAAACAGATTATTTTTTTAAATTTGTAATAATGTCATGTATATATTTTATGGGGTAACTGACTGTTGTAAAATTTACAAAGTGTCATAAAAAAAAGGATTTTTCAATGTTTCATACTTGTTTATGACAATGTACACTTGCCTATTACCATAATAAGGCGTTCGCTAAGTTTAACTCCAAACATCTGACTTTCCCCCACTAATATAATACAAATATTTTTGTACCACGAGATGATAATCGTTTTCATTACTTAACTTTTAAGGACTTGTTAGGAGCAATAGTCACAGAATATAGTCAGCGGGCTTGCTTTGAGCGGGACCAACACTTTGTCTGTTAACCTAGTTTTTAAATTCATCTCATGGAGTCTAAATAAGTGCAATATGGTGCTAAGGCATTCACAACGTTTTTTGTCAATAATTTACTCTGAAACATGTACAACAAATTATTTTTTTCTTACCGCCTATTCTAATTCAAGCTTCGTATTACAGGGTATTCTAATTAAATAGCAAAATCCGCTGTATATAAGGATTTATGTACCTCGTATTCAACAAAAATATATAACGTTTTAAATGTACAAGACGATCATATTCGTTGGGTACGTTGATATACGCCTTTAATATCGGCACTCTCTTGTTAATATAGATTTATTTGTATTTCTAAATAAAAAATATAATTTTTATTAGTATACATATTTAGACTATTTACACATGTAACTCATATTACTTAGGTTATAGTTTATAATTTAAAGAAATCCAAGTACATGGGATAAAATCTGTGAAAAAACGTATACGTATAATGCTACCTAAAAACTTAAAACAATAAATACCAACTAATTTCCGGCCAGGCTTAACATTGACAGTCTTAAAAACTGGAGTATTTAAGTTGTTGTTGGTAGACAAATCGCTACTTGGAAAACATAATTGACTAATTTTCATCAACTAAAATAAATCTTTCTGGTATATACTCTAGCATACTGACCAGCAATATTACATTTTTTAAATATATTTGTAATGATTTTTGAGTAATTATTAAAATAATTTTTTGAAATATAAAACATAAATATATACATAATATGCTAGCATTTTATTGAACTGAAATTCACAATGAGCTTAAAATACGAAACACATTAATAAAAAAACATTTTAAAATGCATTAATATTTCACTAGTGCAACCATCACACCACAATGAACCTCAAAAACAAGATACACAAGGTATATTAACAAATAAATGATATGATACTAGCTGTGCACTTGGGTTAATTCAAATTATCACTACGTAGGCACAAAAGGTTTAATTCTCCATACATTTATTTATGGTCTCTTCAATACAAATATGTTTATATGTTCAGTTACTCCTTTATTCAAAGATCTATTTATGAGTTAGTATATGTAATATGAACTAAAACCTGTGTGAACGATGCGTTTAAGCTACAAACGACGCTCTTTAGTTTTAAGTGTTGCAGAACAGGCAATTGTTCTCAAAATAAAAAGTAATAATTTAGTTTTACCAAACATACGTGTCCGAATGGAGAATAAAAGTTAATATGATAATGTACAATTAAATATTGTTATAAGGCTTGTAGTACAAATCTATTTACACTTACGGATATATTTAGAGGAACGCAAAAAAAGGCATAATTGCAAAAATGTTTTTCTCGCTTCTCACTGGCCATCTATATCAATATGCATAATTTAAAAAAAAGAAGTATTTTAATAGAATTTGATTTACGACTTTCATTTGTTATTGTTTTTTTTTTGGCTTTCTAATAATTTCTTTATTGTATACAATATTCAATACTGAGTAGTGTAAGAAATTTTGCAACACTTTTTTTTGTTATTTTTCACACAAATTATTATATAAATTTAAGTGATAGATTAGATTTGAATAACGCTGAGATCCGGTATGGATCTCAGCGTTATTCAAATCTAGAAAGCTGTAACTTTATTTGAAAATAGGTACCCTTATAATGATGTGGCTCAAACATTATGAGTTTGCAAGTCCGTGATTTTTCACAATGTCAAGCGATACCGCCAAACTAGAGGATACAAAATAGGTAATGAGCAAGATTACAAAAGAGCAACAACAAAGAGGGACGACATGCTATTGTAAGCAGTGTCTGAAGAAACCGCACTTCGACTTCTTCCAAGTTAAGAACAAAGCTTCAGGAATATCGACAAGTGACAGCATCAAAACCATTAGAAAAAAAACTTGAGACGGCTGGAATAGGGGCATACTTGCCCACCAGAGGACCTTTATTGGTCGCAGGTCATCGAGTAACTCAGTCCAACTTTGCTCGTTTACATCGAAACTGGGATGATGATACTTAGGTAAAGGCATTCTTTGCTGATGAGTCCAGATTATGTCTTAATTTAGATGATAGAGGGTTTAAAATATGGAGACAACATTGTTGGAAGAGTCTTATGGTGGAGGATCACTAATGATATGGGGCGGTATTTTCTTAACAGCGCGTGCGGAGCTACAGATTGTAAAAAACGTCCCTGACCGAGATAAAATACATAACGGATACGTAACGGACATGTTAGAGTAGATTGTGATGCCCTTTTAACCACACATTGCAGTTGATTTTCATTTAATGTATTGTCATGCTCGACTTCACACTGCAGCTGTCTTCTCAGATCACATTTCTGAGGTCGGAATTGAAATTTTGGGGTGGCCAGCAATCTCACTAGACCTTGATTCGATAGAACATGGTTTTAGGATAAGCTATAAAAGTAAGCACCAGCTAACTTAACGGACCTCAAAAGGGATTTGATTGAGGAATGGAACCTAATGCCACAATATTTCGTTGACGATTTTATAAAAAGTACGTCTAGACGAATACAGGCAGTTTTTACAACAAGAGGAGATAATAATAAATATGAATTGTGTCACTTATTGAGAAAAAGATCAGTCTTTAGAACTTTTTTTGGCACTCAGTTAGAAAAAGGGCGTGTTTTACATTTTATTTCAACGACAATTTATTCCTTTATAGCCAACGAACGAGTCTTTATTTGTCCGACAGCTATTCCCAGACACCGTATATATAAATACCATTACGGCTGCATTTCGGTCCCCAGCTACCTCTCGGTATTCGGGGTAATCAGCGTACAATTCTTCTTTTAAAATAAATTGTCACCACAAGTTTATTTTTGGGAGACTAAACATGATGGGTGGCCGAATTTTCCGCCGTTCGTTAAACTTAATGTCTCGGTCAAACCCAACACTTAATGTATCATTATCAGCACAAAACCCGGCCAGGAATTGAAACCTAAACTCTTTAAAATGTACCTAAAGTCTTAGCTATATACATATAACGCAAAGTGCGTATACATAATACCGAATAAATAACTAAAGTGTTTCGAATGTCTTTGTTTATTAAATATGTCTAACATTAAAAATAATCATCGAAAATCACCTGGAAATAAGAGTGAAAGCTTAGCTATTAAAACAAAATACTGCCCGGAACTGTTTATATATATATATATATATATATATATATATATTACATTGCAAAATAACAATGTAAGTATATTTGTATATAACGCAATGAAAATAGCAGTGTGAGCTGACTTATTGTAATATCTCACATTAACGAATTAAATAATGAATGAGTTAGACGGTTTAATTATTTCCGCGTCGAGATTTCTAGGATATTCACGAAATATTTTAAACAACTGATTTTGGCAGAATCAAAATTAAAGTTTATTAATTTTCCCTCTCTAAATTTCACAATTCATCTTAGAAAAATAACGGTCTAATACTGGTATTTTTAACGTTTATTATGAGGAGAATTTATTAAATTAATACGGTGATTGTAGCATATAGTTTAAGAATATGGTAGGTATAACAAAATGAGTTTTGTACTTAGTCATCATTTGATCGAATATTCATTTGTGCTAACCATATTTTAATTCAAATTAGTTTCTTTACAAACATCCTTTTCTATATTAAATGGAATGGAGTATAGGTATTCATACTGGGTTAGTAGAAAATATTTCACTTGGATTCCATATCTGAGCTATTACGTGAAAATCGTGATAAATTATCTATTTATTCTCCAAGTTTAGCCCATCAGCACACACCGTGAAATTCGATCATATATCGTGAAATTCGTTAAAAGAAGTTTATTCCTCCGTCATCTAATATAAGAATATTGTCGGAGGAATATTGTATTCTTTGTATTATTAATGCCGGTAAAAATAAACGAACCAAATTAATTTAGCTGAAGTTTTTTTAATATTTTATTACAAATCTAAAGAACAGCTTTTGTGTCCTTTTTCGAATAATATCTTAATTGTACTCAGACAAAACCGTAAAATAAAATACCAACATCAAATTGAATTTACTGTACACTTTCTATCTAAACTCGACATATAAAGGTGCAAATTATTTAGATCTTAGGAAATATTTGCCTTCAAAATAATTTTTCATTACCCCTTAAATACGGTAAGCGTAGCCGGGGTTAATAATATCCGATTACGTGCATAACTAAACGGAATCTTTATTTGCTTTAGCTCTTCTGAAATAATTTTAATTATCCACGTAGTTCTTATTACTTTGTTTATAACTTAATAGTCTTATAAAATGAGCAGAGCTTAAAACACTAACAGAGGAAGCAGAAAAATAAAGGTGATTCAGAGCAACTGTATCAAAATTGTTTGATTTAGCACATCACCATTACTTCTCATTTCCACACGATAAAGAATACAATATTACTGCCATTTACAGAGAGATGCTTATTATATGATAAATTATATTTCTTTATTTTCGATCTAGATCGCGATGCTGGGCATCATGTTTCGCTTCATTCCAAGTCGTGCTGTTGCTCTGCACTCTCAACAATATATTTGGCTACTAGGTCAGTTCCGATGGACCGCGTTTCCTCTTCCCTTGAATATTTTCGTCTAAAACCTATTCAGGAATATGAAATAAAAATATTCCTTGAGTTTCTTTCCGAGTTATTGCTAATTCAGTTTTACTTATGGCGTTTGATGCCCAGGCGGAACTTTTGAGCATTTTACCAATAATGTTTCATACGATATTTTCTCGATCCAAAATATACGGACAATATATATCAGGCAGTGATTGATTAGATAAGACTTGATGAAGACTCACAGTTTTTATAAATTGTAAAATATTAGGGAAAATTAAATAAAAACGCCAGAAGGAAATATAAATTATACTCGCCATATCCGGTTAAAGGTAGGCCTTTGATCCCTTTATAACTTCTTAACTTTTGTTTGTCGTATCTCTCCCACATAAAATCTGTTTCTGGACTTAACGCTTTGCGATACAAATAACTATTCGGGTTAATATAATAAAAAACATTAAATAAACCAAAATCGAATGTAAACAAAAATTCAGCACGAGTCGGGAAAACCAAACACTAGCAAATTTTACTATCAAGTCCTACAGCGAAATAGTGCCGAATGTGAAACTTAATATTTGGTACGGAGATTTTTACTTGTAAATACCTGTTTTACATAAATTAAATTCCTGGTATTTTTTGTTGATAGAAATAAAAAAACTCTCTTCATTCGAATGTCTTACGTTTTTTGAGCTCTTACTTTTCAAATAAAAAAGAATTGGATAGAGCATTACTTCTTTAGTCTTTCTAACTTAAAATATTAGTAGTTTTTAGGCCATTTAATTAAAAATGTATCTAAAATATTCTGCAATTTACTCCTTTATCCAAGCCTAAATCAACTTTCAACTCAATAAAATTAACATAATATCATTGAATAAACGTGTATTCAAAACAAGTACATAAACTGAATTAATTTATGTATTGAAACAGGCCGCACTCTATTATTGTTGCTCTTTGTTCCATGATATATTGTATGACATTTACATATCTCTTATATATATATATATATATATACATATACACACATATATATTTATTCAAATATAGTATATATGTATATATATATATATATATATATATATATATATATATATATATATATCTGTGTGTGTGTATATATATGTATATATACAGTTATATGTATACATATATGGTAGGAAAAAATTTAGTCGAGCTATTTCCTCCTTTGATCATAAAATATAGACATACCAGTCCCGCCTCTGTATTCTTCAAATCTATCGTCAAACATCGCGCTACATTACTTGGCATGATTTACTAAACGATCCCCTTTATCGGATACAGGAAGCTGATCTTTCGTTTCTGTGTATCCGCTTGAGTTACTTTTATGTCCCTAAAAAGACGGATGGCTATTCGAGAGAGAATCGAATCATGTTCTATTACGTAAATAGTAAAAATCGTTCATGTGTAAGCCGGCCTTTGTGCAATAAGGACTCTATACTATTTACAAAATCAGAAAGACTCGCCTGGAAATAAGGCAAATACTGTAGATAATATTAAAATATGTACATTATAGCTTTCCGTTGAAAAAATTTAAAACATATTTCATTATGCCTTTCCGTTAAAAAATTTAAAAAATTACATATATGGCATGAAATTTTACACAGAAATTCGGTGTGAACCCCAAAAATTTTATTCATTAAATGTGTTTAATATTGTCCATTATGCAAAAATTGTTTTTTCAAACAGCCATAGCAGAAAATACTAGGGTTCAAATTAATAAATAAACAAGGATAATAAAAAATATTTAAAGTAAGTAAAATAAGCAAAACTTTCATCAAAATGACATACAGTCGTTACTAAAGATCATTTTCATTTTAATGTTTTAAGTTAAAAAGGCTAAAGAAGCAATGCATAGAGCATTGCTTCTTTAGCCTTTTAAGACAATTCTTTTTTATTTGAAAAATAAGAACTCAAAAAACGTAAGACATTCGACTGAAGAGAGTTTTTCTATTTCTAACAACAAAAATACTAGGAATTTAATTTATGTAAAACAGGTATTTGTATTTACAAGTAAAAATTTCCGTACCAAATATTAAGTTTCATTGGTACCCATATAATTGTACACGCTTTGTCGATTTCGTTAATGTGGTAATTCAATATCTAAAATGTTGGGTCCATTTTTATGTCCGTTCACATTATATGTCAATATTTATGGAAGTGTTTAAATTGTAGATATTTTTTAAATATACATATTTTTTAATAAAAATGGAGTATATTTTTTAAGTAAATAATTTAATCGCGAGTTTATCTTCAATAATTAAATGAATTGTTATGATGATTTCAAAAAAATATGTATTAAAAATAAACCTTCAAACACGTAAAACTCTCACTACGAAGATTCCGTATATAGCATTTCTATTAAAATATTTAAGAATATTAATTTTTCACAACGATATATTGCAACCGATTATATAAAATAACTTTCACATTGTAAAACCGTGATGCAAATTTCCGAAATTATAAAATCTGTGATAATCGCTGTAGTTTTCTGGTAATTTTCTAGTCAGAATTTATAAATTTATCTAATCTTTTGTGATTCCTCAGTTGTTTCGGAAATAAGGGGCGGAATTACATATTTTTTCACATTTTTAGAACGTCTATAATAATTGTTCCATTTAAAATTGTGCAAAAATGTTTTTAAATATTCCTCATTATAAATCTTTTCAAATGATACTCCACATGATATATAAAATGTGATAAAAATTATTTTTAAAACTTTTATTAATTTACTCTTTAATTGGCATACATACGAATATTTTAAGTTGATGTTATAAAATATACATAAAAGTGTAAATAATATGTATTACTATACCAAGTTTAAAGTTCTTATATCCCCTGTTTTCTGAAAAAATAATCTATGAAATTAAAAAAATATAAATATATTGCCTGCTCTGTCTTTGGTAGGTGTAAAAAAATGGAGAATATTTAAAAATTCCAACATCTAGAATCATCGCCCTAGTTTTTCTTCAATCTTTGTGTGTGATTTTAAAATCCCCTATTTTTTCTTAATTTTAGGCTGAGTAATTTCAAAAATAAGGGTGGTATAGAATTTTTTCTCGTATTTTTCAGTATATCTCCGAAGATAAAATAACTAAAATTATGACAAAAATATTTTTAATACTCATGTGACTAGCCCTATTAAACAACATCATGTACTAAATGAAAATTTTTTTTTTTGAGTTAATTTGCCCTCCATAAAATTTCCAAATAAACTTTTTAATGTTTAGCTATATGTAGCTGTTGAGATATGAGCGGGTTAATATATTATATATTACTGTGTCAAATTTCCAGTTTCTGCGTCAATCGGTGTCTGAGAAAAATGGCTGTGACGGACACATAATCATAAACCTGAATAATCTTATGAGTTACCTTTTTTCTTTTAAATTACGGAACCCTAAAAATTATAGAATTCTTAAGAAACAAAATTCTATTGTAGAAAAAACGCTCAAAATGTCGAACGATTCTATACTATTAATGAACCCATACGACATACAAAATCACTGTAATATGTGTAAGCTTAAAATAGTCGTTCAATAAAATCATTGTTAAGTATATTTAACTAATTGTTTAATGTATGGGATAGAAATAACAGATTATATTGTACCACTCTACTATAAGTCTACTATTTAAAATAAACCTAACTTCGGAAATAATTAAAATTAACTTAATTGAAACCTATGTTGCTCCATTCCTTAACTACGAGAACTATCGCGTAAGGTCATTTAATGATATAAATGGTAGTTCTGAAAGAATGTTCTTGGAGGTAAAAGATTTGCGTGGTAAAAAGTTTTTAAGCAAGATACGAAAGGATAGAAATCTTTTAGGTTTGTGAAACCAAGGTGTTGAATGTGAAACGTTGCACTCTAAGCGCTTCTCACAGTTATAATATTATGCTTCGGTGAAGATTTATTTACTATTGAATTTTGCACGAAGTATAACACATTAGCCAAAAATAAGAACACGTAACTGATACTTCATAAGAAAGCCTTTACATATTACAAAATCTGTTTAAAATTTTTTTAAGTCGCCTGTTCAAAAAAAAACGGCCTAAACTCTATTTAAATACAGACGCTCACGAACTTAATTCCATTTTGATAAATATTTTTGTAGGTTATTGAATAAAGAAACGTTTACTGGATACAAATAGATGGTGCTGTATTATCTCAGAGAAAATATTCATTGAAACAAATATTTGTCTCCCGCAAACTGTGACTCATTACTATTTTTTCTTCAACAATATAAAATTAGAAATTTTTCGATTTTTACCTTTCTTACTGGCGCATGCCTTCGGCATTATTTCGCTGTAGGGATTGATAGTAAAATTTGCTAGTGTTTGGTTTTCCCGACTCGTGCTGAATTTTTGCTTATATGAGATTTTAATTTATTTAATGTTTTTATTATATTAATCCGAATAGTTATCTGCATGCAAAGTGTTAAGTTCAGAAGCAAATCTTATGTGGGAGAGTTAAAACAAAAAAAAGTTAACAAGTTATAAAGGGATCGAAGGCCTACCTTTGACGGGCATGGCTAGTATAATATATATTTCCATCTCGCCTTTTAATTAATTTTCCCTAATATTTTAGAATTTATAAAAACTGTGAGTCTTCATCAAGTCTTAAAAATAAGCAAAACTTCCATCAAAATTACCTATAGTCGTTACCAAAGATCATTTCAATGAAAGATTTGGCTTATTTCAAATCTTTATTTAAAGGAAATATGGTTTCTGATAAAAATATAAAACGGTCCAATTTCTTTTCACAGCGATTTGTTTCAACTTCTCATCACCATTACAAAGTAAAAGTAATTTATATTAACTTGTAAATCGATAATTCGGTTTATTGCTCTTCTCTCCGGAAATACTTTCCGATTAAAACAAAAAATAATAGCTACTATTTATGAACCAATACGATTAGCACACAATTTGTTTGCTTCCAATCTAATTAGTTTTATTTAGTTTTTGTAGGATTAAAAATTTCGGTGGCATAACTCAAAAGCTGAACAGATTTCCGTGCTCGGAAAATTATCGTTTTACTAGTTAATATTTTTATGTTAATATGAATTTGAACGTCTCTAACAAATTTTATTCAACCGTTCCCCACTGCCGCCTTTGAGCCACCCGCAAATCTTTGTACCTGTTCTCATTCAATTACACGTCTCCTAAATATTAACTTAGCTCTGTAATCCAAGCGTTTACGTTTCTTTACATAATTACCTTTATACTCTCTATGACAATAAATGCACATCAAATTCCAAGAAGTAGAATTCAAGTTATAAGTGAATAGGCAAACAAACAGACTTTGCGTTTTGGACATATTTAGATTAGAAATAAATCATAAAACTTCGGAATGCAATTCTAATTAAGTCTTAAAGTTAAGCAGCTTCATAATTTTGGAATGATTTTAATAATATTTATTCAAAATATATCTAAAACCATGTCTTATTTTAAGCAACACCTTCAGGATGTACACATCTTGTGACCATAAACTTATTACATAGATCATTTCAGTTTCAATTTCAAAGTAAGCTAAATTGAATTGCTTGTGTGCGCGTAAATATTTTTTAGTGTAATTTTAGTGGTATTCAAGAATGTCGATAACGTTCGTATAGTTTTGAAGGATTCTATTTTTAAAACTTTTAATTTGTCAATATAAATAAAGCAACGCAATTTTCTATGTTTCTTATAAAAAAATGTATATTATTTTACAATTTAATTATAATGTAGTCTTGAAAATATAATACTTATCACCTCACAACTTAAATTAGTTTGATCTTAGACAATGGCGACTAAAAGTGGATTAAATTTTGGAACGCCTGTAGCAAATTTCCTGTAGAATGAAATATCGCAAAGTCCGAATCGAAAAAAATGGAGAAAAAGTTATTTTCATTTTGCATATAACTTAGTTTAATTTTGTTTTAATCAATACAAAATGTTTTTCATATCACATGCCATATTTATTTTTACAATAACATAAGAATGAAACACAATTCCACAAAAATATTGTTATCAAAGTTCCACGGGTGTATATCAATTATATATATATATATATATATATATATATATACATATATATATATATATACATATATATATATATACATATATATATATATATATATATATATATATATATATAATAAAGCTTCAAGTATAGCACTAAACCCAATGTACAGGTAAAAGTAACAAAAATAATTAGTGGCACTCTTTCCTCTACAAACGGTAAAATGTCGGCATTCCAGGAAATGAAAGAGCTGATGAGCTTGCAAAAGAAGTTCTCGATCTTAGTGATTTTAAAAATCACTAAGATCGTAATTTACGTCGCAAGTGATTTTAAAAATCACTTGCGACATAAATTCTCGTGCAAGGTATTGTTTATAAGAAAATGCCATCAAAAAAGAATATCAGATATGCAAAATTAACTCAAATTGTGTCCTCACAAAGACCTCACAACACTTAGAACTGGGTCCTTCCGAAGCATAAAATTTCATCCTGATGGTACTAGAACTTATCGTTGCTGTAACTCCCTCAGCCCGGATTATAGTTTCAGCTGTTCTACAATTTTGAGATCTCTGTTTAATCTTGGACAGTTTTCATTCAGCGAGCAGCTCTACTCTGAAAATATTTTTAATATCGCCAAATGTGTGATTTCTACGCATGGACATTTATAGCCGCTTCCTTATCTCATGCGGATACAACGCCAACCAACCCAATCAATTTTTACTTTACCCCTCCTCACAGCGTTTCACGTTGAATTCCGTCTTTTTTTTAAGTCGTTACCGTTATTATAATAGATTTCATTCAGATCACTTCAGAAAGTAATTTATCTTAAATGATTCAGTATTTTTGTAATTGTTGAAAAATGAATAATTAACCGTAAAAATATAAACAATTAAATTTGCCTCATAGTTAAAGATAATTTTTATTTTTATTTTCGCGATAATTGTTATCGTCACTGTTGTTACACTGAATAATGCCATACCTATTGTTGCAGTTTGCATTATATTTTCAAAAAGTCATAAATATTTAATAATATTGGTTTTATAATAAAAATTGTCTCTATTATTTTTATCTTATAAATAAATAAAACTAAATGCATTAGTTTTACGGGTCAAGTTTTTATTAATTACCTTCAATGTATGATTGAAGTAAATCCATCCATTATAAATAAATTTCGGTTTTCCTCTCAGCTGACTTAGCAATCGGTCTTAACTTTAATTAAATATGTTTTAAATGAATTGTCTTAACGATATAAAATTGGGAGAGATTGTCTTACAAATTAAACTTTTCTGAGGCGACTGAAAAAATTTATGACATTGAAAATGGAATATGACAATTCGTTGATTTTCTAAAATCAGTGAAATAGTTAAGAAATATCTTTTATTTATTGTTATTTACAATTTCTATTCCATTTTCACCAAGAACTACAAGAAATAAAGCCGATGTATGTGCTTTATTTAACAGGTACTTTAGTCTGTAGTAGATTGGTTTTTAATTATATATTTTTATTTCTATATTTCTGATACAAGCTGGTGTTCTTCAAATTACACAAAAATTTATACTTTTGTTAATTTTTTGTCTCAAATCCTTTTTATATTATGTATATTTAAATATATTTCCAGATTTTCTACCGTATAGTAACCAATTTTATACTATCACCTAATCTAAATGGTTATAAAATTTTCCTTTTTTTAATCAATAATCAGCTATCCTGACGTTAGTTATGATTTGACAATAAATAGATAAAGAAACAAGTAACTTTGTAGATTCAGTATATTGTCGTATATTTGGAATTACATGTTCATACATCATATGTGAAATATATAGATGTAGTCTTGAAAAGAGAATCTTATCGTCGTATTTCTTGTAGAGGAAGACAAATATTTTAGAGATGTACATTTTAAGTTAAAACCATTCGAAATATCAGAAGCAGAGCTGACCGTACGTTGTAAGTGTTACGACTAAGATTAGGGAAAAGATGTTTAGGCATCAATACGATTAGTTCACTCAGGTTTATAAACTAGAATTAATCATACTATTGCAAACAAATTACTGTTTATAGTTCAAACGTTTGTTTCACATTTCTTATTGTTCTTTTAAAATTAAAACCTTTGTATATGAAACATTTGTGAGAAAAAGGTTCTGCAAATCCCATAGGATAAAAATCGCATGAATGTCGTTATTTTTATTTCTTTAATTTAAAAATTATGGAACACAGAAATCTTAAGACTACTTTTTCCTGAACAGGTAACAAAATAATCCAAACTATGCTTTATTCTATTAAAATATGAACAAGTACATGAAAAGTCACAGTAACCTCAATCCGTAGTAATGTCTTTTTTGTTTCCGTGTTTTTCACCCTTATTACGGCGTATTAAAGGAGGAACAAATCAGTTGTTAAGAGAAATTGGGCCTTTCAATTCAATTGGAAATTTCTTTCAAGAGTATGAGAAATTAGCAGATGCGAAGAACACGTTTTTTCAAGAACACAAGGCATGAAACTTTTTCATTTAATATTAAAACATAATTAAAGACGAATCCACTAAATGTCCCTAAAATCACTGACATCGCTTAAATTTTGTTCTATTGCTTTGTTGGTTATGGTATCTGTAGGATAATTATAAAGAGAAGATTTCTTCACAAAAATACCTGTAAACAAATAAAAACTAAAAGTTGTTCATGTTTTTCGTATCCTTTGGGTTCAAGGTATATCTTTTAGAGCATATTGTAACGTTATACACGCGAAACGTTTTTGCATATTTGCAAATTTTTACAATGGAAGAAAAAGAGTAACGCTAAAAAATGGTCTAATTTTTAACTCTCTGTAAAAGTGAATTAATGATTTATAAAACTGCCCTTAAAAAAGGCAGGAATTATTATGGCCTATCCACAATAATTCCTGCCTTTGATACCTGTTTATTGAAACCGCTTTAAATGAGAACCTTTTTAGAACGTAGCACAAGCATGTATTTACTGTGAGATATAGGACTTTCCAAATATAAAGTAATTCGTGAATGTAATCTGTCGAAATATGTCGTTTATTTAGTCATAGATTTTGATTAAAATTAGATGACCAAAATAAACGACGTATTTCCTCATATTTCTTAATTTCATGCTTTTCTACAAATTCATACCGTAGCATTTCTTGTATCCATTTTAGATCTTTAAATAATTTAGTGAAAAATCATGTCTTTTTGTAACGTAAAATATATAGTTATCGTATCACTAAAAAAATTTGACATTTCGGCAAAATTAAAAACATAGACTTAATATACTACGAATAGACGCATACTCTCGATATGCCTTCCTTCACCGAAATTGAATTGCCCTTGTGTGATTAATTGTACATATGTGTGAGTTTTAGTGATGGCTTTTCACTAACGATATTATATCGATAATATAAACATAAAAGTGCACGTGTTTGATTAAATTTTATTAACGTATTTATTTCCCAGCACTCATATTATAAAATCGCCTCCAATTTAACATATTTTCATCACATGATACCAGAAGACCGGAAAAAAATAAAATATCTTGCCGATTCCTAAAATTCTCCCGCCTTAATGAAACATTAAGATAAGGAAGGACGCCCCAAAAGACAATGGAAATATATATATATATATATATATATATATATATATACATATATATATATATATATATATATATATACATATATATATATATATATATATATACATATATATATACATATAACATTTTTGAGATCTTCTTTTCAATCCATTTTTAAATTAAGATACCTTGAATATATCTATTTAAATACCATGCAATATTTCACGAAACTAATAGCAACAATTACGACGACCTGTTTCAATATAAAAAAATATTCAGTGCATGTATTTCTTTTGAATGTGTGTTTATTAAATGGCCATTCTCCTATATTGTTCTTATTAAGGTAAAAATATTTATAGGTCTCAAAATTACTAACCATGTTAATTATAAAAGACTGTCAGACCTGGAAAAATATTTCATATGATTCCTTTAAGCCTCAGAGTAACAACTGAAAATTTTAACACATTCGCATAAGAAGAGTTTTTATTTTAATTTTAGTAACAACTTAATTTAAAAAAGTACAATTGAAACTATTTGAAAATAGAAATTTCAATTTAGCGGATTTATTCGTTTTTGTTATTGCAGTAATTCAATAATTGAAGCATTTCTCTTGGTACTCATGTCCGTTCGCAATGTATCTCTACATTTATTTAAGTGGTTAAATCGAAATTGTATTAAAGAAAGCTTATAAGGTATTCTTAAATAAAAATAGGTGATATTTTTTTAAAGAATAATAATTCATATACTTCTAAAAAATAAAATCATATTGCTGAAAAATTATGTTCAAAATTTGATACGATTCTATTTGGTAACTAGTTAACCCGTGCAGCGTACAAAACCCATTACAATATTTGTAAGCTTAAATACTCGTTGAAAAAAATACATTTCTAATATTTTCCACTAACAGTTTTATACGTTATAGGACTCTTCTATAAGTTTATTATTTGTAAAAATAACGTTAAAATAGAAAAAAAATAACACAAATATAACTTGAGAAATTTTACTGCAACCTGTGGCGCTTCATTCCTTGTCTGTGAAAACTATTGCGTAAGCTTATTCTCATAATATAAATTTTACTGACATTTGTGAAAAAATATACTATTCACATGTAAAAGAATCTTGGGGAAAAAATTTTCAAGCAAGTGACGTAACGATAGAAAGCTTATAGATTTGTAAAACCAAGGAGTTGACTGTGAAACGCTGTACTTTAAGTGTCCCTCACATTTATAATATTATTGTACCAGTTTGCAGACATCACGAAGAAGTTTGTTACAAAGCGAAATCTATAGTATCAACAAATAAATGCATTATTAATCTCCAAAACATATTCTTATTTCTCTTTATATTCATCCTTGTATGTGTACAATTTTCAATATTTTTACTCTAGCATACGTTAGTGAACATTTGTTTTTTATTAAATTTTACGCGAAATAAAATAAAAAATAAATAAAATGCTGCTCTCTAACAAATTGTGGGAATGAATAAAAATGAAGGGAAATAAAATATCCACCATCACAATTTTTATTTTTATGCTTGCAGTATTTCCTGTATTTATTATTTGTATTTAAATGCTGCTACGCAGGCTTTTAATTCTAAAAAAACTTTGCTCCATTCATGACCTTTGTGGAGGCATCTGTACTTGCTGTTTATTATATTCTCTTTTCAATTTAAATTAATTGTTTATCAGTTCATCTAAAAATTATAAAACTCTAGTCAGTTTCATTGAACATGTACTCATACGAAAGTTTTGTAGCTGCCAGTTAAGTAGATTTTTTGCTAAGATGAATATTCGCGCCATTAGCTCTCGTTTTATTGTATTTTATTCTATTTTATTCTATTTATTCATAAATATGGTGTATGATATATTTACAGCTGAGTTTGTCTTAACAACATAATTTATTGAACAAATAAAATATATTTATAGAAATTCTGTAGAATTATTAATAATTAATCGGAGATCAAAATTCGTAGATTTTTATTCGAAAAATATATTGAATCTGAGAAAACTCTGGTACTTATGCAATTCAATCAACGGAAGAGCCATCGGATTCATTATACTTCTGAAGCACGCGGAAACGTTTCCCATGTACCGCTACTGGTACTGCACGAAAAAAGTAATTTTATTGAATGGAAATCTAAATTCAGTAGTTTCCTTAATCATTCATTATAATAAATATTCAATACCGCGCACGCTTATGACTTTTATTATGTTGTAAATATGGTAATTACGTTGTTAAATCTGTTAAAAAATATTAATGGCCACTTACAGTGTTTTTATTTGCGATTTTAATATCGTATTAATATAAAAAGTTTGATTGACTATAATACCCTAAACCCGATAGTGTCAAATATCTGAATTGGTATTTGCTTTATCATACAAATCTTTCACTAATGTCACCAAAGAACAGACTTTCTTTGAACATTCTACCACATTACAAACATAAATTTAATGAATAGAGAATGGGTAAAAAAAAGAAAAAATTCTAAATACCGACAGTAAAATCTAAATATAGGTGGATACAATTCTGAATTTCAGATTTTTATACACCTGTATTTATGATCAAAGGAGAAAATAAATCATTAGTGAGCAATTTGTCAGGTTGTTATATGCACCGTTAACTTTACGTACTGTCGTACTGTGCGACATAGCTACATATTAGCTCATTCATATTCAGTTTATTATCAATGTAAAATATTTTAATTAGAGCAAAGAAAATTATACAGTTATAATTCATAGTAATTTTCTTTATTACTAGTTATAATTAAGTTTTTATAGTAATGTAATCGATAAGAATTTTACTTTTTTTTTATTTTAAACATTCAGAAATGATCGAATTAGAAAATGTTTTCAAAAGTTTTCATGTTCATCTATAAAAAAATGACGCATGCCAATTCTTTACACCTTTCGATACAAATGTGTTCAATATTTATCGTATATTTATGGACTTCGTGTAGAAATGTACGAGCATAAATACAAATATTCATTAGTATTTATCATATTTAATTGACTACAAAAATATTCCTTATAAACTGGTATCAAGAACCGTCTAAGTATAAGTTTCTTTTTTAATTGGATGTATGTTTTTAGGGGTAAACTTAATAATCAATATATTAGGTTGGCAACTTATAAACACCCCACCTCTGTACGCAAATTTTTAAATTTGTTATATGAAGTCAATAAAATCAATCATTAATTAAATAAGCACCCTCGTTATCTAACAGTTTTCGCCAACGTGTAGGCAGAGCTATAGCACCGTCCTTGTAAAAATCATTGGGCCTTTGGCTCAAAAACCGGTAACGTTCGATTTTAATATGACTTTCGTCTCGAAATTTTCTATCACGTAAATTATTAGACAGAGAGCGAAACAGATGATTATTAATGCTCTCTGCTAAACAACGCGAACTTAATCTGGGATCAGTTTTGAATAAGGCTTTTAAATTTTTCTAAATCAATTGTAGGAAGTCGCTTTGGATGAGGTTCATCGGGCAGATCAAAATTTCCCTCTTTGAATCTTTGGAACCAGTGCTTAGCTGTTTCGTAAGAGGGTATACTTTCACCCATAGTTGTGTATATATTGTGTGATGCTTCGCTAGTTTTTCACCCTAAATGACATTCATGAAGAAAGAGTCGTTTAAATTCACTTCAACATATTTTATTCTTTACTCGCCCATTACTTAATTGCAAACTAAACAGAAGTTTGAATGCTGCACTCCTTATGTACGCTACAAGAAATATTCTAGTAACTTCTATAACATTCCAAGAATCGGTCAAAAAAGTGGCGGATTTATAAATTGCAAACCTAGTATAATAGATTACTACGTGATACTAAAACTAAAAGCTGAAAGACCACGGTTGCTGGCTTAGTATACAGTTTTACATAAATAATTTATTTTGAAAAGCATAGAATCCAAATCCATGAATTAGAAAGAAATTCAATTTGTAGACATCACATTTGGTTCCAAAATCAAATATTCAAATGGAAAACTTATTAAACCAAGAAAAAAATTGGGTCATTTTGATAAAATCATAAAGAGAAATAAACAGATTTAATTAAATTAGATAATATTTATAATTGCTCGGTATAATGCCTTTCATCCCTATCTAGTGTGTCATTTTTCCAAAAAATCTACAAATAAAAATAAAGTTTAGATTTAATAATAGAGGCATAAATGTTTTAGAATGAAAATTTAATAAGGAATTTAAAAATATATCCTTTTGGTTCACTCTTGTAGTAAACAAAATAAAGAGGGTTCGTAAACCAAACAAATACGCATATAAAATGGCTCCAAATCTAACACCGCTTATATATAAACTATTATCAGTATTATTATATCAATATTTAGACTAGAGGAATAATAATAATTGACTAGACGAGTCTAAACGGCATTGAAATTTTGCTGGAATTTAATCTCGATTCACTACCAATTACTGCAATAAATATAATTATTATCATAACAGAACTCGTTTAACGTAAATAACACATCTTTTAACACAAAATAATTCAAAGTTATTGCTTCATATAGAGGTTAATATGGACCACGTTCCATAAAAACAGCATACTATCTGAATTTGGAGTTTACTATATATAAATTTGTGCCTTTATAACTAAAAACAAGATTTGTTTAAGTCATTGTAATTAAGTGTCTAAATTATTTTGGCCTACATTTTTGTTATCCTTAAAAAAAACAAACCGAATTTTGAGTTTATTCTTTATTGCTATCGAGGAAAAAAACATTTACTATGTAATGTAAAGAAGTTTCAACGTCTGGATACAAATAATATATTTTCCTCGCATATTAAATAAATAAATCAAAAGCATTCTTGTTAGATGGTCAGGTAAATTGTGAATATGAATGGCGAATATCTCATCCATCTTATATATTTTGTCATGAAAAAATATAATAAATTGTACATATTTTATACTTAAGGTGTATAAAGGATAGAAAGGATAATAAATTTCGGCGACAAGGTTAAAGTGCAGAAATATTCGATTAGATTATTGTTAGAAATAAAAATCCGTATTATCTAAATATTTGAACGTAGTTTAGCTTTTATACTTAAATATATAAATATGCTTATTCACGTATATTATTTTTCATTTCATTGTTGTTAAGCACGATATGATCATCGGTAAAATTAGAATTGAATTTATTATTACAAAATTCATTCGAAGTGCTAATATATATTCAAATTTTTAGTCATATTTATAGTTACGTTATAAAATTTATTGTTCGATCAGTAATACACCAATGAATTTCGTGTTTATTTCTCGGGAAAATCATAATATTATAAACCTGGGGACTTTTGAAATACTTTAAAGTTATTTGTTAAATAAACACATAATTCAATATGAAATATTTAGTATTAATTACTTCAAGTAAACTTACTTACGATTAGACCGAGAAATTCACTAAAAAGATCAAATGTCAATGGTAATAACCTGATTGGGCTCATTATTAACTAGCATATTTTTACCATTTTGATAATAAGACTTGAATGTCTCGTGAAATTCCTAAAAGGCTTATTTGTTTTTCTAATAGTTTCTTGACGTAAAAAGATTAACTGCGGTAGATTTATGATTTTCCGGGCAGCTATCAGATAAAGAATTACAATGCATACTTTGGTACTTTCAAAAATGTTTCAACAGCGTAACAGAAAAACGAAGAACTCAATATTTGATACCATAGTTAACTGGTTTTGATGGCAAATGTTGCAAACTAGGCATTTTCCTATAAATGCAATCAGCTCATCAACTGTTACATTTTTGGAAGTATTGTACATTTTTAGCGGTGTTTAAAATATTTGTTTACAACTCACCAGTTGGAATAGTATCGTAAAGAAATCGTTCCACTTCTTATTTGTGTTTCAAATTCTCGACATTTTTTTTAATATTCTTAATGACACCATCGCACCATTGCCCCTAAAACTGTCTTTTCACAAATTGGTTAAACATTCAGTACTTTTATTATTTTGTAAACACCCATCATCTAATGTAAATATCACAATAAATACGAAAAATATATGTATATAATTAAAAAAAAACAAATAATAATCCAATATACATATGCATATATATATATATATATATATATATATATATATATATATATATATATATATATGTATATATGTATATATATATATATATATATATATGTATATATATATATATACATATATATATATATATATATACAAATATATTTATATATAATTTGTTCTTCGTTGTAATTTTTATATTAATCTGCCTCGAAACTCTAATATTTTTATCCTTACAAATATCTCTCAGTACTAAATTTGACCATTTTTGATATCATTGCTTAAGTAGGCATTTTATTAACGCTTTTCCTAGATTTATCAAATAGTCTTGATGATTTTGTTCTCCGTGACCATCATATTCGAAAGAAGATTTGTCCTCATCTGACACTAGATTCTCAATGAATTCTATTTCACTGTCCCTCATCTTTCGGTATCTACAGAATGATTAGTACTACTCCGACAAAGACGCATTTTATCCTTCCGATGTTTAATCTAGGAATACAGTTTAGTGTTGCTCCTAGAATAAAATAATGAGACAACAAAATGTATTCTATAATATATGAACAGTACGAAATGTTTCTGTTATTTTCACGCTTCTAAGCCAAGGAGCGTTGGAGTAAACATCTTTATCAGTGGAATATACATATACATTTTTATGAGTAATTTAAAGTCTTGTTCTTTCACTTACAAATTTCAATAAAAGACATAAAATATCAAACAATAGAACGGGTTCGATTTTAAATTGTGGCACAGTAATGCGTCAGCTATCATTTGAGAAAGATATATATTAATCATTTTACTTTACGAGTACAGTCGACACAAAATATATAATAATATTGGAAGAGAAAACGCTCAAGGAGTAACACAAAGCTTATTTTTGGGTAATAGTTTTAATTTTCTATTAAGCAATACATAAATTACATTATAGAATATTTTTCTTTAACTTATATTACATAATTTTTAGGCCAGTGAAACTATTGCTAATGTATATATAATTTTCTGAAATAGATGCAAAGAAATAACCAGCTGATAAGTGATTCATAATTGGACATTAAGGCAAATTTTAGTAGTAAATTTGATGAGCATATAAAAGACATATGAGAAAGGACAGTAGAGGTAAAGAGGTATTAGAAAAAAGAATAAATAATATTTTGACAGAAATGGAAATCTCCGTAAATCGAAATTTTAGGCTCTATAAATCAGGAAGTGGAGAGCCAAAAATTAGAATTCAAAAATTTTAATATTAATTTTATTCGTTCCACTATACAAAATTATCACTCTGAATATCACAAGTAACACATCTTAATTAAGTCAAAAAGTATTTTTGTTGGGATATGGTGTAAATTGTGAATGCTATAATTGTCGAAGGATGGGCAATTTAAAAATAGCGAAAACTATGGCCAAATACAAAATACCTAAAATAGGTTTATTAATAATATAGAATATTAATATATATAATATTCTAACGTATCTAGTTGGAGATGCGAAATAAAAATACTAATGAAATTATGATATGAAAAAAAAATGTATTATTTATATGGGTGAGAAAAGTGAAGCAGAAAAAAAACCACTTTTGATTTCTTTAGTAGAGATCTAACATAAAGTTCTGTTAATGAATGACCCAATTAACATATATTCTATGTTTTTTGTTATTAACTTTTTTCTATTAATTTTAATAAATCTTTACGAAAAAATAGTATGCATAATAAATTTTAGGTATAAATACTTCAGTTAGGCTTACAAGTGAGTCCATTTATTTATACTTATGAGGACATAGCAGTAGTTTGCGACTTCGTCCCCGTGGATTTCTGAAATGCAAATTTATTGTTTTACATTTATTTCCTATTTTCATATTAGCTACAAAGGGTTAGTATAGGTTAAATACGTCGCTGCTCACTATCCTTTTGGTGGAAATGTTGTTTAATTTTCTGTCTAACTTTTCCATCATCATAATTTCGAAACTGTTTGAGATATCAAAGTGAACATTGAATCGTTCCCAAATTTACTATCTATAACCTGTATACAATTCATAACTACAATTTCAATAGTTTTCGAGTTGTATCTGTTCTTACAGATGGAAAGATGGGTAGGAAGACAAGATCTTTTTGACATTTGATATTTTTAGTAATCGAATACACAAATGGAAAAACATTTAAAAACTGGTAATCCATTTCTGGATTACCAGCCACTTGATTGATCGACACAAAATTATAATTTATCTGTGTTAATAATATCAAACAACATAGAAGAAAAAAATCTTGTATTGTCACGTAAAATTATTGAACACTTATCTACATTAAAATGGGCATATGACACAATTTTCGTCTCTGTAGTTGATACTGACCCAAATGTAATCTTTCGATTTTATAAAGGAATTAAACCAATTTAGGAAAATTTTATATTTTGAACTTTTTCTTATTTGCTAGTATTTTATTCCGACAGCTGTTGGAAAACCGCACAATGAATTGAGTGATCGGTTATGAATTTTCTATCGATATTCTACAGTTATTTTTTGGTTAATTTTATTCTCAAATTTTATTTATCTGTGTTGAAAACCCCAAAAAATATTGATGAAAAATTGTTGCATTGCTATCTAAAATTATTATATTTAAATCTAAAATTAGACAAAAAGGACCAGCGACATGATCTTCGTTTCTAAAGTTAATATTATTCCACATAAATGCATTTAATTTCAATAAGGGATTAAATCAATATAGGAAAATCTATACTTTTGATTTCTTGTTATCCTCTGTTATTTTATTTGGACTGTTATTGAAAAACTGCACAATGAGTTAAATGATTGGTTATATAGTTTTCCCTCGCCATTCCAGAGTTATTTTCTGGTTGACTAAATAGTCACAATATCCAAAATTAACGATAATGACTAACGTACATATGTAGAAACATTCGACTGGATATAACTGAAATACCGTGGATTTTCGTTAATTTTGCAATCTTGACATTAATCTTACTTTATTAATACTAACTTCTGATATTGTACAAGAACAACAAAATTACATCGAGTTATAATTTTTTTAATATTCACAAAAAGTAATAATAAATAGCAACATTTTTCCATTGCACTTAAAGGAGTAGCTTTATACCGGCAGAGTTAATGTATTAAAAAGATAAGCATTTGATGGAAGAATAAGTCAATACGGGTAAAGGTGAGCAGATCAAGGGCGTTATTTTTTTTTTCTTTTAAAGATAAGTTTGGAATAAAAATGTTCCTTTCATGTAACATCTATGGTTTGATATAGGGACACTCCAGACAGATAAATCGTTTTCGATAAAGTTGCGATGATCGTGACTTTTCATGCCTTAGTAACTCTTATATTTTCCCTTGGTAAAAGTGCTTTTTAAACGCAATATTTCATCTGTGACTTGGCGGTCAAAAGTGATAATATTCATCCACTAATATATTTTAAAAAGAATCATTAGTGCGACAAGAATTATAATCTCTAAAAAAAACATTTAGATTCATAATTTTTAATTTATTTGTTATCCCATTAAAGATAATGTGATGCCAATTTATAATTTTGTTATCAACTATTCAATTTGTGTGAATTATTTTGAAATGGACAATGGTATTACTTTTAGTCGTGCTGCAGTGAAAATATTTAAATAAAATAACGAATTATTATATAATAAGGAAACTTTCCCCATTTTATCGGTGCCTTTTTTCCTTCTACTACGGAAAGAACTTTGAAAATCCTACATATAAAATGACACGGAACACATTACTACAATATTGATCGATGATCTGGGTTCGATTCTGAATACTGCAGCTGGAGTAATGTTAATATATGTTAATAAAATGCATCGTCGTCATTATACGGCCTTAGCAAGGAATACGGCCTTTGACGGCGCGGCGCACCGCGAGTACCCGGGTTTAATTTCCGGTTCAATTGTCCTAGTTAGCTGCAGGAGATGGCTCTCATAGCAATAAGTTTGCAATATATATCAGTTGCATACATTAAAGTATATAAATAAATAATAATTAAAAGGTCATAGACCAGTGACGTGCAGCAGTGACATTGGTGCGAAAAATTACGCAGTGCGATCGCCAACCTGTGTGCCTACCTATTATGTTTATTGATATTGCCTCCAATTACATATGCGCATTGAAGAAGTCTATATACGATGGGTCGAAAATGGCAAAGATTGAATATCTGTTTAAATACCAGAAGGAATTACAAAATGTTATGGAATAAAAGACTTCAATTTTAATATAAACCAGAACCATTATCCCACTTAAAGTTTTATTCAAATTGATGTAGCAGGTTTGTCGTACTGTTCTAATAAATAGCCAGACAGACAGCCAAAGAGGCAATCGTTTTGAAAAAGTATTTTGGCTTCAATTCAACCTTAAGTACACTCTGATGCAATATTTCCCTCAAATATTCAAGGGGCAAAGTCAACACGACGAATAACCTTCCAGAGAAATAATGCGATTATTTCTAGTGCATATATTGACCAAGCCTGAAGGTATAAATCTCCAGAGTTTAATTAAAATTTCTCTAGACACGACCTTGTTAAGATTTTATGATATGTACAGATTATAAATGACCTAAACGAATTTCAACGCATGTGAAGGAATGATTTTAAATGAACGCTATAATCAATTTTAATCTTGTCGAAAAATGTCACATTTATTTGATCAAGATATTGATAAAAGAATAAAATTAACAAATTTTTAGTATAAATATTGAACAGAAATAGAGTGTGGAAACTTTACGATGGAAATAAATTTTCAATATTTAAAATATTCGATTTTTTATCATTTTATTATATTTTTCATATAACATATCAGAATCAATATAGAAAATTTGGAAATAAGAATATAGAAAAAACCTTTGCTAATTGCTAACAATATTAAAAAATTACATATATGGATATATATATATATATATATATATATATATATATATATACATATATATATATATATATATATATATATATATATATATATATATATAAATACAAATCAGCTAACTTAAAATGATGTTTTGAAGAGTTAATCACGATTCCGAAATCACATCATAATTTACTATATGTAAAGCAAAGAGAAAAGTAACAAATCACGAAATACGAAAAAAATTAATTGGCGTAAATATACAATTATATTAATATTTCTTTCCAAATGACCTATTAACAACTATATAACAGCCTTCGAATTGATTTAGATCGTCATGTTCGTAAAATAAATATTGTGATGGAGGCCACTAGCAATATATTCATGCGTCTTTAATCAGCTTTTAATTTCATTATTTAATACTTAAGATTCCTCCCAAGTACTGGAATTACATATATAATCCAATAATTTTTTAATTTAAAAAGAAACAAAAAACAATTTCTAAAATTGTTTCTATAAATTACCAAGTATTCTGTACTTCAATAATTTTATAAGATAGTGTAGATATATGATAAAATTATATATAAATAATACGCTTAAAGTTATAACTGTATCAAAATGGCATGAAGTATTTTGGAATTCTTGAAAGTACACTTTCACAAATATTATATTTAAACTCATAACATATCGGTAAAGAAATAAATCAAATGGACATGGAACAGCATTTCTACCTAAATATTGACCTACGCGCATGCCTAATTATTATTTGTCTTTGCTTTGTAATGAAATATTTGCTTTTATTACAAAAAACTACCGTTATTTTCCTTTTGAAGTACGGAACCCTGAAAACATATTTGAAGATAAAATAATTTAATAAACATATATTTTCCATTATCGAATTTAAGGAAGTGTTTTTCTTTTAGAAAATATTGATATTTTCAACTCTCACACAGGCATTAATTATTAAAATGACCTAGAGGAAACATTTTCGTCTTCTTATCATTTAATCTCATATATCGTTTTCTCACAAAAATTCTAATACAAAATTAAAAAGTTGTGCATATGTAAAATATGCCGCAACGAAACAAAATTTTCCTACAAGAAATTTTCTTTGTGTTTATGCCATTTATAGCATTAGATTTTAATTTCGTGATTTTCCTGAATAACATTTATTCTCGTCAGAATATACTTTTCAATGTTATTTTATACGCGTTTGATACATGATTTTCAACAGAATTAATAGTACTAGATTTAATAGTACGTCCTTGGTTATGTAGCGTTCCTACTATCTGAAATATTTAATTGAGAAATATACATATATTTCTATAATTTTTTCGAAATTCAGAGTATGGTATATCTTATTTATTTTTACTCATATTATTGAATTATTACTAGAACTTACTTTAAAATTGAACTAGAACTTTCTTTGAAATTGGGAGTATAGTGAGAAATAATGTCTATAGTTCTTCTTATTGACATCACTGAACTAGTTTGTCCTTTATATAAATATATAACCATTTTGAAACGCCTTCTTATGAAAGAATATGTCGGTAAAGAACTTAATCTTCACAACCCTCTGTTTCTGGAGGTTATATTACGTTTCGAAGTTTTTACATGTAATAATTATTTCAGAAATTAATTTGAATTACCTTTGAATTATGAAAAGAGCAGTAAGGAAAAAATATTTCTGTTCCTCTTTCCTCGCTTCCTTAGTTTACAGAGAAATTATTAATAGAACAAAGGTCAGTCTCATTCCGTAATTCCAATAAATTAATCACTGGTTTAGCACTCACTCTCTGACTATTTTCACAATGTCATATTTGTATTTTGAAAAAGAGAAATATGTTAATATCGTGGTCAGATAATAACGTTCAAACACCAAAGTGTTCTAATGAGAGAAATTCCTTTCCAGTTATTAACCGACTAAAAAAAGGAGAAATTTCTCAATTCGTCAGAATATTTTTGTTTATGTATTTTTAATGATACTTTTTTTACCAAATAGATCGATTTTTATGATTCTTTTTATTTGAAAGAGGGTACTTTAAAAATAGTTCCATATGAATATGATGATTATACGATGATGATGAGGTTCGAAAATGAACGATGGAACGGCAGTAAATCGATTATGATTCGAAATATTTGCTATGGATAATTATTACTTTGCAAAATAATTACACCATATATCAGGTCAGCGTCTGACGATAAGTTCTGGAGATGAATAATGGGACTCCTTAACGGATGGTAGTAAATAAAACGTGATTCAAGGTATTTGCTACTGGTAGTCGTTACTATGCAAAATAACCACACCGCCGACTATATTAGAGTCTAATGATGCACTCTGGAGATGAACAATGGAACTTCTTAACAGATGATAGTAAATTAAACGTGATTCAAGGTATCTGCTACTGGTACTTTTTAATTTACAAAAGAACTGCGACCAGCTCTGACTCTGGTGATGGGTTTCGAAGACGAATAATGCAACTCCTTAACGGATAGTAATAAGTCAATCATGATTCAATATATTTGCTACCTGGTTAGTAGTATCTTTTTTATTACTTTACAAAATCTGATACTGGATTTCGGGTATAGAGAACGAAACTCATCAAATGGAGACTTAATAAGTTTCGTTCTCTATACCCAAAATCTAATATTGGAGTTCGGATATGGAGAACGGAACTTCTTAAGGGCTCACAGCTAACCACTGGCGGCTACTACTATCGCTTCGTTTCTATTTGTTGTTGATAACCAGCTTTAGACAAAGAGGAAAATATTCATATACTAGCTTTTGTCAGTGACTTTTAATAATTATACAATATTCTAAGAAATAAATAATTGAATATTAGTTATATTAAAATCAATAAATGAAATAAAATTCTAAAACAAGAACGTACAAAATTCTAAAATGAAATAAAATTCTAAAATAATATATCTTTTAAAAAACTGACTTCAACAAAAGTAGGTACTAAAAAGTAAAAAATAATTAACTCAAAATAGGTAACTATTTATTCGCAATAAAAAGCTAAGTTACTTGTTTTTGAAGTCGGTGCCAGCAACACTGACCAACTTAAACAAATATTAAATTTTATATTACAAATATGCCCTTCATGATTCTATTTGGTATTGAAAGATTTTAAAGGCATTGGAAGTTAAGATATTAAATTTAAATTATAAAAATGTAATTAAATTATCTATGAACGTAATATTTGAGTTTGAACGTTTAATGACATAAGTGTTGTGTATTATTATTTCTTAAATGTTTTATATTACCAAATTACTTATTACCCAACTGCAGTGAAGTCACTAAATCAGAAATTTGCGTATGTATATAGAGCATTGACGAAAAGAATTAGGCGTCCATGCCATATCATATTAACTAAAAGAATACTCAAAAGATACCTATTGTTAGTTGATGCTTTTAACAGCTAAATTGTATAATTAAAAGCGACATTAAATTATAAAACAAGTGAAGAATTTAATTTCGTGACGAAAAATACATTTAATGTGGAATCGCTAGTGTAGAATGAATAACATTCCTACGCCGCGCTGTTGTTATTTTCCGACCTTTATTTCTTTAACTATTTTTAGGTTATGTGAACACGAATAAAAGAAAATGTAATAAAAATTGGCGTTTTAAAATTCACTTTTCACGAAAAAGGATATCGAATTAATTGTAAATATGACGATATTTATGAAATGCTCAAGACTTGTCAATTAAAATCATACATTTTGCAAAAATTGATTCCCACCGGAAAAAAAGAATGGGTCAAAGAAGAGTGCCTTTGACAAAAGAGGAATGAGAATTGATCTCGGAACTTTTGAACAATATACTGGGCTATCTGAAGTAATTGAAAGGGTGTTATTTCTAGAGCGACTTACAGAAGCTGGCATGAAAACCTGCAGGCAAGAAAGATGCCATAGCTCTTGCAGAAAAAACAAGAAACTAGCCAATGTTGGTTAGAAACAGGCTCTTAACTTTGTTCAATGAACCAATAAGCATATGTAAAATTAACTAGAAATTAGTTTTAATTCATCGGGTCAAATAAACAAGGTCAAAAATGTAAACAAACTTAGATCATTTTGGAATATCATATTCAAAAGGTTGTTAAACTAATACAAAATATATTATTAAAATTTTTGTAATTTAAGTTAATAGAAATACTAAATGTAAGTACTGATAAAAAATAATGGGAACTAAATAATAGACGTAAGTATTTAGGTATTGATTATAAAGTTCTTCGTCAACCAGCAGCTAAACTAAATAATTTTATCTTAGCTCACTTAATTTTGCATCTACGGTATCAACAGTGGAGCATCAGATCTATGCTATACAAAGTACTACGATATAAATCGATAGGATCAGCTAAGCAGAAACCATCTCTCGCTTTCTACAGACCCGTTTCCTTCAGTGTTATTTTGCATCTTGTGCGTAGCGGTTGCCGAATTTGTCCATTTAAACATATAACTATGGAGCAATCCATCAAAATGTTAAAATACTGTCCCTTCGTTAACAATACAAAGACAACGGATTATCGCAGCTCAAAAAATTCTAAATCGAAAACTATAGTACAGGAATTAGGCAATTCAGAAATAGCAGACAGTAAGTTTAATTTATATTCATGTTACTAAAATTATTCGAAAAGGACTCTCTGAAACGGAACACTTCTCTAGTAACTCGTACTTAATCATTTAGGAGTACATATTTTAGTACATATTTTGTTTTGTGTCATACTTGAAGAAGTCACCGATTAATTTTATTTTACATTAAAAAGGTCAGGGAAATATGCGCCAACGCGCTAACATCATATGAAGGGCATTTTCTACAACATTTTGTACTCTATTTACGAAATAATTAATTTGTTTCTCTCTGCTCTCGCGACAAATATTTTGTGGGGTTTAAAAATAATAACGATACTGTATATCGTAATTTTTTTAGAGTATGTGCTTGGTGACCCTTAAATACGTAGGGTGTCGTATTCGTCAATTAACTTTTGACCAAATAAGTTGTCAGCTATTATCCCTCTATGTATTATATTAGCCCATGGAACGAACATAAATCACAATAAATTTTGGTATTTGCATCGATAACTGCGAGAAAGAAAGCAGAATAATTTTTAATGATTAAAAATTGTGATCGTAAATGAGGAGGACATTTCATCGAGACGTACTTCCGGGCGACGTCCACTGTGTAGTATGAAACTTGCCATATATTATTAAAACAATACGCGATTTCTCTTCATTCCTCTTCATTTAACACTTTCATATAAATTAGTTACATATTATTCTCAATTTCAGTATTGTGAGTCTCAAGGTATTGAAGTTAATGGGTCTCAAGTTATTGAAGTATTAATGGGTCTTAAGGTATTGAAATTACAAACATAGCTAGCAACGACAACACAAATAACTCAATAAATACTGAAAATGACTAAAAGGTAGAAAAGATAAGAGAAGAACTAATGATAATACATTACAAAGTTTATCAAAACAAATCGTTCAAGATTACAATCGATAATTTAAAAAGAAATGGACAAAAAAGAGGTGTCAAAACAGGCGAGAAATAACCCACATTGCTTAAATTTGTCCTTCGATGGCAATTGTCACATCAGTAAAAATATTCTCGATTAGCTAGAAAGAAATCTAAACAAAAATTTTTCAAGTAAATAAATAAATCAGGAGACATATTAGAAAATTACGTTACTTAGTGACAATACATATCATCATCTACAGGTCACCTGCGTCATCTTTATCGTGTAATTCATCAATATTTTGTTGACTTCACTTTTTAGTAAACGTTTTTAGAATAAACACTTTAAATGTTAATGAATACGTAGTTTTATCAGTTCACTTAAACCAATAGCCAAAATTTATGTGTGTGTGTATATATATATATATATATATATATAATAAAAAATACAATATGAAAAAAGAAAATAATAATTAAAAAAAAACGATTTATGTCACATAGATTCATTGTTATGTATTATATAATATTCATTGTTTCTTCATCTGTTTCGCAAAATGTTTCTGAAAAGTATACAGAATTAATAAAATTCAAGGCGGATGAGCATGTTAAAATTGATACATTTTCTAATGGCACACAGTTTTTGGTTTGACTGACTTTCAATTTCATACGATAAAGTAGTTTCTCGTAAGTATCCTTAAATTGGAATGCAGTCGAGTGGTCAGTATGCTAACCATGCATTGTATTGACGTAAAAAGTAGGTCGATATGGTCCTGGCTTAACCTATAGGCGAAAATATAATACAGTTTCTTTGCATCTTCTATTAAGGTAATAAAAAAGGGCTTTAGGCTTTCTACGCAGTTCACCAATCTCCTAAAGCCAGAAGAGTACTTTATCGGAAAGACCGATTAAAAACTTTTAATTTTCAGTCTTATGGATCTCTCACTTTCCCTATATTTGCGCTTCCTTTTCGTTTTCATCTATAGGCACAGTATATTTTAGATTTATTGATCTTTCCTAAATTTAAATATTTCTCCCTCATTGCTTTTTAACAACATATGTCAAAGTCCAAGTGCTGCATTAACCTTCTGATATTAAAAATGTCAAAAAGTCGTTCAAAATCATAATAAAGTTTTCTGTTCCTTCCTTGTCCTGAATTCATCTAATTTTAAGACTTCGCGACAAAATTTAAATGCAACTACCACACTCCTACTAAGGAGTCGAGAAACTAATTTTACTTTCATTGTAAAGTTTACAAACCCATTATAATTACAAGTCAGAATATTGGCAATATATAAATCTTCTTTTTCTTGGATGTCTTTTAATTTTGTTAGGAATCTCCAATCCGTTCGAACGAACTCCAATTCGTTTTGTCCGTATCTAAAAACTCTATTTTTCTTTCAAAATAACTACTAATTATTTCAATCACATGGTTAAAAACTGAATACTACTATTTCATGATCTGCTCTTGAATATTACAACGTGGTCTTCATCTTCTCCGAGTTTTTAATTTGACAACCTAATAGTTCCATGGCAAAAATATTGCTTGTATTGGCGTCAAAGGTTAGTGCGATCACTTTAATGCCTACTTCTTCACGTTTTGTAATATACAGTTTTATGAGGTTTGGTTTTTGCTCCCCATAGACCGTGAATCAAAAAATATCCTAATGGAATTTTCCAGTGCTCATTCACACATACTAGGATAAACTTATAAGCTTCCAAAGCCTTTGTAACATACTCTGCCTGTACCCATATCCACTTATCTTTGACTTTCTTTTACAATTTATTGTCGTATTACCATTTCGTAATCGTCTTTTGACTGTGCTTCATCCGTTAATCCTGAAGAACCACTTATAGTTCGTTGCTAGTTGGCCGTGGCTAATAAAAATGTAAAGTAAGGAAAACTTCCTAAATTATGGTGTATATTTAATCATTCATCTTGTGGTCTTATTAATAGGTTTCCAAACATAGCGCGCCAGTGGTCAATAAAAATATAAAGTACGGCAAAACTTCCTAAGTTACGGTGTATATTTAAGCATTGATATGTTTTGTTATGTACTTTTTGGCCAGGATTATATAATTAAATTACAAATACATTTTCGGGAAAAATATTTGAAATATCGTTATTAATATATCTTTTCTTCCACATAGTTAATATTCTGCAAAGATGAATTCTTTTTCTTTAAACGGAAATTTTTTGTAGCAATCTTTATTTTTCTGCTACGTTTTGATTGAACCAGGATCTCTTTTTCTAACTTTATCCCAGGAAAGTGTTTTAAAGTAAATAAAAAGTTAAATCTAAATTATCTGTAGGTAAAGATGTTGGAGTATTGATATTAAATTTTTGTTTATCTCATCAACTGAAATACACTGAAAAATGCAATAATTGCAAATTAACTGATACCTGCACACAACAAAGATTTGTCAAAGAATAAAAATAAACATGACCATTATGTGTGTATAATAACATCTTACCGGTGGTGGTTGGTATGGCTCATAGTTATCCTGTAAATCGTCACGATGTAGGTGATTTTCTTCCATGGCAAAAATTGGCAAATTCTAAAATTATGAAAAATAGTTACGTGGTAAAGAACTTAAAGAAAGTAGAAATAATACTACATCAAGTAGTTTCATTCAATTGTGAAAAATAGTGACATAAACATATTGTATTTCTGCTATTGATAATAATTATTAACTATAAATTGTATTAACAATCATTATTGACGATAATAATAATTGTTAATACAATTTATAGTGAAATTTTAAAACTTACATAAAAATTTAAGTGGCTTTGTGAGCATTGATATCGGTTGTATCAACTGAATTATCTTAGCTTTCCTTATAAAACAAATGTCGCCATTATTAATTTCCTTTATTACACCACTAATAAACGTGATAGAAAAAAGGACATTTAAGTTTTTTGAACAATTTGCTAAGCAATTTTTGTAATCTGAAATTGATAAATTCTAAAAATGAAATATTTTTCGCAAGTAAAAATAATAGTTTTCAATGTTGGAAAGGTTTATTTACGAAATTTTTGGTCCTATTTAGAAACGACTACAGTTTAAGCCAAAATTTACAGCATATTTGGAACCGCGCCTCCAGTTAATCTGCTCAAATTATTAGTAATATTTTTTTCATCGAAATGAATTGAATAGATCTTAGTGTTTTCGTTGATTTACAATATCGTTCATTGTAATTAAGTTTCATTTCTTTAGTCCAATCAGCGACAACAATTTAATCAGAACGAAATCCAAAACGAAAAGAGATGTACATATGGAAACATGGAACAGAAGTTTAGTTTCATTAAAGAAATTCCATGAAAATAATATCAAAATAAAATTTATTTTCACAATTTTAGAAACTCGATAACATTCTCCAAAATGTAACTCCAATATAAAATATCAATTTGGATTTTACCGATTGACATCAAATGAAAACCCAGTCAGTGCTAGTTGTTATAAATACTTTAAAAAAGTGAAATAATCTGTTAAGCCACGAATAAAAAAAAATCAATCTAATTAAATACCATTTTAATATAAAGAAAACCTAAACACCATGTACAATATTTATTTAAGTGACCTTAGCAAAACGGCAAGGTGTGCGGTTATTGTTTTTGTCGGCAACGGTAGTAAATCAGCGCGGCGTATTTGAAATTACCTACATCGTGTTTGAAATTACGAACCCCAAAACTATTCTAGTGACAAACTGCTTAATTTTCTTAATAGATTTTTAGTATACGGTTGTGGAACACCAAAAACATCAAAAATTTATTCCAGAACATGAAAATAACAAAATAAAAACAAAATTTGGGGTCAAAACTTTTTAATTTTTGGTTTCGTATAATGGCGATTGCATAAACTTTTAAATTTTAATTTCAGTTTGGCGAATATTTTAGACCGAATTGTAAGGGGAAATACAGTACTTACATATGGAGTGTTGCGGTAGAATATTTCTTATATCTTTTCGGTGTATTGTGACACGCATTTACCGTAAAAAGCGTAATCTAAGATAAACACTTATCTCACTTACTCGATTTCTGGGCATTATTATTCTAAGGAGATATCGAATAGAATCCATAAGGACGAACCTACAAGATCAATGTGATAAAATATAAGAATTTATATGGAATAATAAGGATAAATTGAAAAACTATTTATGAATTATTTTAAATATAATGAAAATACCTACTTTATATGATATATTTCTGACGTATTTGATAATACGAATATGATTATTTTTTATAGTATAATTGTTTGGTCTACTCTGATCATTATTATGATAATGTATTTTGATAGGTTTTTGCTATTTTTGCGTTTTCTATTCTAATATTTCCGTTCATTTTAACCAGGTTCAATAGTACTTTAATCAAATACACACTTTATTAATTTCTTGTCCATCAGATGTTTATTTTAATTTTTTGGACCGCAAAATTTCAATTATAAGGATAAATTAATTTTTACTAAAAACTTATTTTACAAATAATAGTAAAATAATTTTAACAGTTAAAGCAATAACTTAATTGTAATTTTATTTAATATAACTAATAAATGTTCTTCAGAGCGATCCCGAAAATGTATATTTTGTTTTACGAAACGTAGTTCAACAATATTTAACAATAATTTTAAAGTACTTCTGAAATATTATTTAATATAAATAAATTTATCTTAATTAACTCTTTTGTAATTAAGAAATTGCGGACAACTTCTCAATTCAAATGACAAACGCGATTCTGATAACATCTTTTTTTTGTTGCTTTTTATGGATTACCACAAAAACGTCGTTATGCTAATAATAAATGCGGCACAGATGAGTGTATGAGTACGATTAAATGTTTTACGAGCAACATGTGTTGCTGTTTCTTGTTGTAAGCAGCATAGATGTGGATTCAAATAGGTCGCAAATTCAGAACGGCGTAACGCCCAGATGGACCTTGAAGCATTGCTCGAGCGTGGAGCATCGCGTCCAGCGGGCGCGCTTCTAGTTTTCGCTAGAGCGGGGTGTTTAGCGCAGTGACAAATTAGGAACGACCATTCAAAGACAAGTGTAATCGCAGTATCGAAGGCTTAATTCAGTATGACTAATTCTTTTCATTGATTTCATTTTTTAAACATTTATCAAGTATAATGGGAGTCAAAATATATCATCCGTGTTCTACCTCGCTCAAAGTTCTATTTTATGTTTTATATCTAAAAAAGTTCCTTTTATTATAGTTCCTTTTATTATACTTTCAAATATTTTTATTTAAGTTAATTTATTAGTACTCTTTAATTAATTAGTTAACGCAATTTTTTGTTAAATTAAACAAAATCGATAAAAAATAGACCTACCGACACAACGAGTTCCTTTATAACTAGATTTAAAATTTAATTATTATAAGTATTGGAGTAGTTTCAATAAGTTCAGGGTTTTAATTTTTCCAGTTAGCATATATTTATATTGATATATATTATATTGCAATAAAATGAAGTCGCGATAATGATTTTCACTATAAAATTAATATAACCTTTAACGTTACCCTCATCAATAGAGCACAATAAAGGTTTTATTTATTGATCCAGAGGTATAAAATTGTAGTACTTAGTATTTAGCGATTATAGTATAGTATAACACCACCTATATAAAAAAAATACCTTCATGGCTTATATCAAAGTTTATGTCTTAAGAGTCTTTAGATGTTACGGTACGAATCATCTATGCAAGTAAGTGTATTATTTCAAAATTATTTTCTTCATTTTTTAGTTAATTTCCCTATTTTATAATAATTGCGATAAAATATGTACTTTGCCATCAATTGTGTAATTTTCAGCAAGAAATTACAAAACAATTGCACTTAGTTTAATTCAAAGGATACGTACATATAAAAATTGCTTTTATTTACTAACAATTAATCGCTCACATTTAATCTTTGTGAATAACTATGAAGGATTTTAGGTAGCTCTTGAAACTACGTGATGTAGTATTATATCTACTTTCTTTAAGTTCTTTACCACGAACTAGATCTCGTTGTATTACAACATCTTCAGGTGGGCTATTAGCAAAAACGTACTTAAAGAAAGTAGAAATAATACTACATCACGTAGTTTCATTTACTTGTGAATAATCCATTTCTACAAAATTAACGCGAAATATATTCAATAGTAGCTCTTGAAATAATTTTGAAACATATTGACGTTTAGGCTAAGTAAAATTTAGTAATCTTACCACAATATTTTAACGTTGTATCTGACGAAGAATACACTGTTGATAGGAAAGTTATAACTACCTCGTTGCCACAAGATGTACCTAGAAGTATTGATGTATTTCTCAATACTGGGGGTTCTATTTCGAGTTAATATGAGAGTTGTGATGATGAATCAGTCGCCACAAAACGCGTTCGACAGTAACCGCCAAGAGCGAATTATAGTTTTGACGTAAATACTTACCGACATATTCCATTATAGTTCAAGATACCTCCGAAGCGACAATGATGACATTTTATACAACCAAACCAATACCTTATAGCTATTTCCAGCAATATTTTTGGAGTATTATTACCTATATTAAACTTAAAAACCTGCCTAAATTCTAGTTCGTTGCCTTTTATTATTATTAATATTCAAATGTCTTGTGAATGGAGTAGGGAGATAGTATTAACATATTATTATGAATAATATAAGTGGGAAATATATCTAATAATTTTGATGTAGATTTCATTGTATTTGCCAACAACTGCAACAATTACCCTTCTTCTTAATAATTCTAATCAATTTATCCCTTACATTCAAACACTCTTGGATGCAAGAGTTGATGTAAATATTTTACAGGATCTTCTACGCAAACTACTGATACGACCTCATTAAAACCGTTATCGACCGCGCAAGTTTAAGATATAGTTTACTGCAGCAACACAAGTTTCATTGAAATTACATTGGAGCAAATCGCAATTAAATAACAAGATTTCGTCTCCAACCGTACAATATGAAGATCAGCAAAATGACAAAGGCCTTTTATGATCGACCCGGATTTCCTCCGTGCCGCATTAATTCTAATCAGGCCAAGTTAAACCAATTATGCTGTATTCCGACGCCATTGAAACTATCTCTTATTTATTTATTTCACTTCGTGTCTATTTCGTGACTATACAATTTTACCAAACGGATTTTCTAATTCGTCTCTCAATAACAATAAATATATTTTATATATTTTATATATTAGCTAATATCCCACCTGAAGATATTGTAATACAACGAAACCTAGGTCGTGGTAAAGAAATTAAAGAAAGTAGAAATAATACTACATCACGTAGTTTCATTTACTTGGAATATATTTTAAAATATATTTATTGTTATTGAGAGACGAATTAGAAAATCCGTTTGGTAAAATTGTATAGTCACAAAATAGACACGAAGTGAAATAAATAAATAAGAGATAGTTTCAATGGCGTCGGAATACAGCATAATTGGTTTAACTTGGCCTGATTAGAATTAATGCGGCACGGAGGAAATCCGGGTCGATCATAAAAGGCCTTTGTCATTTTGCTGATCTTCATATTGTACGGTTGGAGACGAAATCTTGTTATTTAATTGCGATTTGCTCCAATGTAATTTCAATGAAACTTGTGTTGCTGCAGTAAACTATATCTTAAACTTGCGCGGTCGATAACGGTTTTAATGAGGTCGTATCAGTAGTTTGCGTAGAAGATCCTGTAAAATATTTACATCAACTCTTGCATCCAAGAGTGTTTGAATGTAAGGGATAAATTGATTAGAATTATTAAGAAGAAGGGTAATTGTTGCAGTTGTTGGCAAATACAATGAAATCTACATCAAAATTATTAGATATATTTCCCACTTATATTATTCATAATAATATGTTAATACTATCTCCCTACTCCATTCACAAGACATTTGAATATTAATAATAATAAAAGGCAACGAACTAGAATTTAGGCAGGTTTTTAAGTTTAATATAGGTAATAATACTCCAAAAATATTGCTGGAAATAGCTATAAGGTATTGGTTTGGTTGTATAAAATGTCATCATTGTCGCTTCGGAGGTATCTTGAACTATAATGGAATATGTCGGTAAGTATTTACGTCAAAACTATAATTCGCTCTTGGCGGTTACTGTCGAACGCGTTTTGTGGCGACTGATTCATCATCACAACTCTCATATTAACTCGAAATAGAACCCCCAGTATTGAGAAATACATCAATACTTCTAGGTACATCTTGTGGCAACGAGGTAGTTATAACTTTCCTATCAACAGTGTATTCTTCGTCAGATACAACGTTAAAATATTGTGGTAAGATTACTAAATTTTACTTAGCCTAAACGTCAATATGTTTCAAAATTATTTCAAGAGCTACTATTGAATATATTTCGCGTTAATTTTGTAGAAATGGATTATTCACAAGTAAATGAAACTACGTGATGTAGTATTATTTCTACTTTCTTTAAGTACGTTTTTGCTAATAGCCCACCTGAAGATGTTGTAATACAACGAGATCTAGTTCGTGGTAAAGAACTTAAAGAAAGTAGATATAATACTACATCACGTAGTTTCAAGAGCTACCTAAAATCCTTCATAGTTATTCACAAAGATTAAATGTGAGCGATTAATTGTTAGTAAATAAAAGCAATTTTTATATGTACGTATCCTTTGAATTAAACTAAGTGCAATTGTTTTGTAATTTCTTGCTGAAAATTACACAATTGATGGCAAAGTACATATTTTATCGCAATTATTATAAAATAGGGAAATTAACTAAAAAATGAAGAAAATAATTTTGAAATAATACACTTACTTGCATAGATGATTCGTACCGTAACATCTAAAGACTCTTAAGACATAAACTTTGATATAAGCCATGAAGGTATTTTTTTTATATAGGTGGTGTTATACTATACTATAATCGCTAAATACTAAGTACTACAATTTTATACCTCTGGATCAATAAATAAAACCTTTATTGTGCTCTATTGATGAGGGTAACGTTAAAGGTTATATTAATTTTATAGTGAAAATCATTATCGCGACTTCATTTTATTGCAATATAATATATATCAATATAAATATATGCTAACTGGAAAAATTAAAACCCTGAACTTATTGAAACTACTCCAATACTTATAATAATTAAATTTTAAATCTAGTTATAAAGGAACTCGTTGTGTCGGTAGGTCTATTTTTTATCGATTTTGTTTAATTTAACAAAAAATTGCGTTAACTAATTAATTAAAGAGTACTAATAAATTAACTTAAATAAAAATATTTGAAAGTATAATAAAAGGAACTATAATAAAAGGAACTTTTTTAGATATAAAACATAAAATAGAACTTTGAGCGAGGTAGAACACGGATGATATATTTTGACTCCCATTATACTTGATAAATGTTTAAAAAATGAAATCAATGAAAAGAATTAGTCATACTGAATTAAGCCTTCGATACTGCGATTACACTTGTCTTTGAATGGTCGTTCCTAATTTGTCACTGCGCTAAACACCCCGCTCTAGCGAAAACTAGAAGCGCGCCCGCTGGACGCGATGCTCCACGCTCGAGCAATGCTTCAAGGTCCATCTGGGCGTTACGCCGTTCTGAATTTGCGACCTATTTGAATCCACATCTATGCTGCTTACAACAAGAAACAGCAACACATGTTGCTCGTAAAACATTTAGTCGTACTCATACACTCATCTGTGCCGCATTTATTATTAGCATAACGACGTTTTTGTGGTAATCCATAAAAAGCAACAAAAAAAAGATGTTATCAGAATCGCGTTTGTCATTTGAATTGAGAAGTTGTCCGCAATTTCTTAATTACAAAAGAGTTAATTAAGATAAATTTATTTATATTAAATAATATTTCAGAAGTACTTTAAAATTATTGTTAAATATTGTTGAACTACGTTTCGTAAAACAAAATATACATTTTCGGGATCGCTCTGAAGAACATTTATTAGTTATATTAAATAAAATTACAATTAAGTTATTGCTTTAACTGTTAAAATTATTTTACTATTATTTGTAAAATAAGTTTTTAGTAAAAATTAATTTATCCTTATAATTGAAATTTTGCGGTCCAAAAAATTAAAATAAACATATGATGGACAAGAAATTAATAAAGTGTGTATTTGATTAAAGTACTATTGAACCTGGTTAAAATGAACGGAAATATTAGAATAGAAAACGCAAAAATAGCAAAAACCTATCAAAATACATTATCATAATAATGATCAGAGTAGACCAAACAATTATACTATAAAAAATAATCATATTCGTATTATCAAATACGTCCAATTTAGTAATTAAACCAATTATGCTGTATTCCGACGCCATTGAAACTATCTCTTATTTATTTATTTCACTTCGTGTCTATTTTGTGACTATACAATTTTACCAAACGGATTTTCTAATTCGTCTCTCAATAACAATAAATATATTTTAATATATATGCCAAGTAATTGAAACTACGTGATGTAGTATTATTTCTACTTTCTTTAATTTCTTTACCACGACCTAGGTTTCGTTGTATTACAACATCTTCAGGTGGGATATTAGCTAATATCCCACCTGAAGATGTTGTAATACAACGAAACCTAGGTTGTGGTAAATAAATTAAAGAAAGTAGAAATAATACTACATCACGTAGTTTTATTTAATTGTGAATAATGAATTTCTACAAAATTAACGCCAAATATATTCAATATATTCCAAGATAAAAAGTGAATTTTTCACATAGTAACTACCTTATATATGCTTTAAGTTTTTGTTACATTTGTCAGAAATAAAATTAGTTATGCTAAAGCTTTGAACTAAGCATCTGAGCTGTCGTCACATAGGATTAAAAATTTAAAAGTGGGATTTCAGGCCATCTTTCTCTTTTGACACATTTATTTTGTTCCATAAATTAGTGTGTCTTTCTTTTTTAATTTTTATTTTTTAATGATTTAATTTTTTGTTTTTACTAAAGGATGAGTTATATATTTTGTACAATTTAAAATATATTTGATTTTATTTATTCAATTATATTTCAATTTTAAAAAATTATCCTAGGTTATCGGTTGGAAATGTCTACCGGTCAGATATCTCATGGTAGGAATAAAACTACAACTCGGGCAGCGACAAGTTAAAACTTACCAAGATACGGCTTTATTGGAGAATAACTTTATTTAATTTCATCTATCCATATACCTTTTACAAGAATTTGACACAAAATTTCTAATCGTTCTGCCAATTTACTGCAACATAATTAGAATTTTTTTCATATAGGAATTATTGTGCCAAAAGTTTGTAATATGTTAAGATAATGGCATCGCTTAATTTTTTATATTTTTATGCCATTTTGGATATTTGCAAAATTTTTTTTTCTTTTCCAAGAAATTAACGTTTTTCATCTCGCGTTCCACCATTGAACCTATTAATTTAAACCTCAACGCCATTAGCGTAAGAGTTTAGATACTTTATAGTATTGAGATGTATTATGCCTATTTTAATATTCTTAACTTAAATCTATGACTAATACCCAAACTATGAGTTATTCCCTTTGTCCTTATTGTTGAATAGAATTGTATTAAATAAGGACTCGGAATTTAACATCTGTATCAATGTTTAGAGTGGTCAATAGGGAGATTTCTCACTAAAATCCTTTCTTTAAATTGTTATTCAGTGTGTTGAAGTAGTTTTATAATCGGCAAACGGCAGCCGGAAAAGAATGATGGTGCTCAGTACGACAAAGACCTCATTCGTCTATCAACTCGCAATTTTCATGTTGTTTGTTTGACGCCGTCTTAATATTCCTTTTAACATTGAGGTAAAGCTCTAAGTTAGAAAGATATAAAAATATAAAATTAATTACACAAATTACAATAAATTACGTTTTTATTAATCAAGCATTTTAGAATGCCAAGTTCAGACAGAAGCAATTGTGTTTTACTACTCTTTTCAGAGAATATTAATTTGTAATTAAATAATATAAAAATTAGGTAAAGGTGACAGTATTTGGAAAAAAACTTTCATACATCGTACGTACCGTACACAGGATAATTTAAACTAAATAATTTATACTTTACGAAATAACTTATTCATGCAAAAATGTTTTAGAATAATTATTCCTTTTATAAACATAATACTATTTCATTAAAAATAATAAATGTTCTACTGTAAATTCGCAGTAGATCCATGAAAATCGATCTAGTAGTTATCGAGATACATGTTAACGTGCAGACCATCAATTTTGTACCCTTTCGTGAAACGTCTTCATCAGACGTATATATTACGGAGACCTATTCAAATTTAAATCACACAAAATTTCTATTAAGTAGACGAAAGTTTCATATAATTGAAAATTTTTTCTTTAATTCAGTTAGTTCATAAAAGTCGTCTATATTTCTAATGTTACTTCTTTATAATCTAGTCGCATTATAACAATTGGCTTAAGTAATATTCACGGTAAACGCTGGAATACATTTATTAAACTTACCATGAGGAATGTTACTCTCACTATACTATACACATTTGTTAAATAAACGAGGCTTGAATAACTATACAATAACAAGCGTCCAATTTATTTATCGCGTACTTTTAATTAAAATTAGATTAATTTGCATAAAATTTTAAATAACCAAATTTATTAGACTAGATGAAGTTAATAACCACCTAACCCTACTTTTTGCGTCTGCCGACACGCCCTTGGCCTGTTTTGTGTGAATGTCATAGTTAATGAGTACTTAATGAAAAGTCAATGAGACTCTTTAAAGAATGTCGTAGTCAATGAGTCTCTTTACAAACTTACAAAAATTCATCCCCCTTTTAAACTGTATACATATACATCACATTATCTGTACTTGATTTTTAATCGCTTATTATTTGGTCCATATCGTAATCGACCGTTACATAGCGTATGAAGATTTTCAATTGTATTCATTTGTGACGTATTTAGCTCGACCTCATTTTTACAGGTTCGTAATAATAACAAAACTTTATAATTTTGTCATGTCCTGTCATCTATCACAGCTTGAAAGTTTTTATAGGTTTCGACCTATGTCTAAAATTATTTTATTTTCACGGAGATCTCCATTAATTTGTGGAAAACTATGAACCAGTTTTTGTTAATTTTTCCTCCTATAAATATTAATTGAAAACAAGGAGAAACATTGTTTACATGTTTAGTCGAGTGGACTATTTTCGTTTATAATTTTTCATTTTTAAACACCGTTTGTGAAATATTAGGCTTCCAATTAACATGGAATATGTTCATCCCCTTCTAGTTTTTCAATCGTGGATTAAAAAATCTCCATACAATAAAATATATAGACAATTACGGAAAGTGGGTTTTAAATAGAAAATAGAAAGAAAGAATTAAAATACTTTTTCCAAACCTTCCTTTCTTAATAAGAATAAAATAGTAATTTTAATTAATTTACACCAACATTTACATTAACATGCAAGATATTTTTATGGAATGCATGGATTGAAATTGAAAATGTTGTATTGATGTTAATACGTAAAAGATGAAATAAACAAATATGGAAAATGAGAGTTACATTAAACATTTTTGTCATTAATGCAAAATATTGAGCTTGGAATTACTACTAACGATATTATCAATTTTTCAGGATTACTAACTGCCGCTTTTTACGTAATATCTGTTTAAAATGGAATTTCAAAATTATCACTCTTTCTGATTTATTTGGGATTACGTTTTTAAAATGCTGAATATTTTATCCAATTCTATTCTATAATTTTAACCCAACCCGCATGATATTTCTGAGTCAATATGCAAAAAATCCGTGTGTGAAATTGGTGATTGTTTTTTTTTTCAAAAACGCCCTCGAGTGAGAAATTACTACATAGCTTTATTGAAATAAGTGTGGTTCTTTAGAATTCTTGTGGAAAAAATATGGTTCCTTAGAATGGGTCTCTTTTGTAGTAACGGAATATTAAATTTGAAATTGATTGTTAATTTTGCATCATTTGAATTGATTTTGCTGAAATTAATATTTTATAAGTATATTTTTGTCATTTAAAGAAAGAAAAAAATGAAAAACTTTTTGATATTACAAACGGAATTCCTATATGAAAACAGAATTTTTAATAAAATATTTTAAAAAATTTTATCAGATTTCCACAACAATTTCAAAATGTATCGTAATTTGTCCCACAAATTCTCTTCAAATATATTTATAACAACAGATTTTAATTACGGATTTCGATGTACGATAGATACTAATACTTGACATTGTTATGTTGTCCTAAATTTTCGACTAGCTATATTAGGTATAGAACCATGTTAATTCCACTGAGCTAACTGCTATAGCGCCTAAGAATTTGTTTGCGAATTTATGTTTATTAGTATTGCAAGTAAGATTTACTTAGTATTGCAAGTAAGATTTTTTTAATCTATTTACTACTTAGTAATGTATATGAATAAATTTGGGTGGTTCAAGATAAAATATTTATATTGATTATTATATTGATATTATATATTGTCCACCTTTGGTTTTTGCCAACCAATAATCATATATTTGGTTTCTAATTTTATTAAAAATGTTCAGTTTTTGTAAGTGAAAAAGCACCCACTTATTCGAATAATGGTTTTCTACTGTTTCAAAGTCATAGATAGATTAAATATTACAAATTATATATAAATAACAAATTTAACACAATTTGATAATAATTTCAAACACACTTGACAAATAGATTTATTTATATTTAAAAACAAATTTTTCATTGCGTAAACCCTATGTAATATATTTGGCAATACAATATTTTCGGTACTCCCATTATTATTCTAAGGAATGAGTAAATATTAAGGTCAGTGAATCTAAATGAACATGAAATATGTGAGCAGACATCTACACTACGGTTTTAATTCTTTATAATAACTTTTTTTTCATAATACAGAAGTTACTTGGTGAGGAAAAATTCTAGCTAGATGAGAATCAAACCACCGCATGCTTCCACATCACATTACTACCGCATGCCTCCACATCACATTATCGGATGCACGCATATCACTCTATAGCACAGTTGTACATCACACTATTGCGTGTCTACACATCACACTACGGCCTATTTACATATTACATTAACATATGGTTACGCATCACGCCACTTTCATTGTTTTATTTTTGTTCTTTGCCGAAATTTTACAATCGCTTCAGTTGGAGAACTATGATATTATAATATATTATTCATAGAAATAATTCCGTCATGAATGGTCTGTTGTTTCCGTTAATGAAACTTTCGTATAAATCGTCTTTTTATTCAATAAATGCAAAATTTTGATATTTGAAATAATCCTCGGACCTGAATTGTAAAAATATGTTTTTCTATTTTAAAAATAAATGAAGACCTTGTATAATAAAGAACACGTAGCTCCAAGTAGAAATAAAATATATTTCTATTTTCTTACTTAAGTATACTTTCGGAAAAGCTAATGATATTTAAATGAATCGTAAGCACTCAAAATAAATCTTGACGGTTACGTGAAGAATTTAACTGACATTATATTTTTCTTCATTTCTTACACTTTTGAGTGTTCCGTGTGCAAAGTCGTCAAAAGGGAACAGTCATTTCCGTATTTTTTCTTCGATCTAATACGTCATTACTGCAGGCTATTTTTGCTTTAAATACCTACTTTCAATTTATCTAGACAATATTGTGTCATGTATTATACATATTTAAGTATTTGAAAATAATCTGATAAGTATTTGAAATTTATCACATATCAATTAGCAAAAGTTAAAAAGTGTATTTACTTGGGTTTTGATAATCATAAAGGTGTGACCGTAGAAATATTACTTGGAACTATTCCAGCTTATAAAATTTTATATGAAAGTTAAAAAGGCATTGTGTATGAAACTATATTTCTTAAAAATAAAGTAAATATTTCCATTAGAAATGTTAAATAAATACATACTCATCATGAACATTAACCTTAAGAAATTAGGCAATACTCTAAAGAACCCATAATATTGAAAACGGTCTTTGGTGGCATAATATCAAAAGAAGACAGAAAATAAATCAAATAATGAATTATGCGGAGAGTATAAAGTGCTGATTATTGTAAAATATATCAAAAAGCAAAGATTAAAATGGGCTAGTCATTTTATCCCAATGAATGAAAACAGAAGCGCAAAAAGACTATAAATGACCCAACAATACGGAACGCGACCATGAGGCAGGCATAAGTTCAAACGATTACATCGCGAGGAAATAGTCCTCAAAGTCATTATAATAAAATATAGAAAATACCGGCCGATAACGAATTACCATGGAAGGAGTCTGGGACAACCTGGGAAAAGAGTAATACGCCTATTTTTCTCGTCTTTTCTTTATATTATTACACGGCATAAAAATCGGCAGTGAACTGAATATTTAAAAATTGCTTTCCTGTAAAGTCACATATATACCTGCAATATCGAATATAACATTCGTAATAATTCATTATAACGTCCACGTAATTAAAGTAATAAATTAAAAACTTAATAAATGTTGATGATAAATTTAAGCCATTATGTATTCCCAGTTAAATTTATATGTCACCTAATGATAATATACGTTATAAGTAACTGATTCCAATGCTTTCATTCTAGCTATACGGTATTTAATTTTTGTTTCTTTTGTATAATCAGTAGAGTGGTAAGATGTATAACCTCTTCAAAGAATTATGTGTGACTTAAATTAAAGCCAAAGTAGCAACAAATGGACCAAAATTTAAAATTTAAAATAAGCCAAGGTTTTAATTTTAACACAGTAAATATTTTTCTTCACAAAAGAAGGTGCGCCCAAACCGTAAGAGGACGATCAAAACCTAATACATTTCTTAAATTGTTTTATTCTAAAATATATTTAATGTATGCACGATAGTAGATAATATTAATTTTTATTTAAATTTATATTCTTTTCCTCAATATTTGTTAATTATTTTTTAGTTAATGACAACATAATTATTACTTATTACACATAATTACTATTTCGTGGTTATACTAAATAATTACGTGGACGTTAGAATGATTCTTGTTTTCTGGAGAAGTTATATTAAGTGTCCTATTAATAATTTATTTATGTACATTTTGGAAGAAAAAATATTAGTTAAATTTTCATTAATCGATTTAAATTAGTGATGATCTAAATATACATGATAATGTATCGATATTACGTTTGTCACGTTGTAATTTATACAAATTATACTAACCCGCACATAGCGTTTTACATTTTTGTACATAAGTCATATGTTAAAAAACCAATGAAAATATGAAAAAAATTCAGTTACAGAAAAAATAAGATAAAATTAGTTATCCAAGATTTAGACGTAAGTATCACCGCTACAGTTTTACTGTATTAAATCTGGTTGTATACGAAAGCAAAACACGATGAAAAGAAACTTTACATAAATATATACATATATATATATATATATATATATATATATATATATATATATACACAAAAAAATCATCGAAATTAATATACAGTTAATAATAACAGCTTAGTGTGAATTTTAGAGCAATAGAAAACAGTCTAATTGGAATTTATTTATTGACTAAAATGTTAAAGAAAATTGATAGCATCAAGAGTCAAACGAATACAAAGAGTTAAAACAATTACGTTCTTTCAAATCTAGTTTATGTGCAAAGGTAATTGAATTAGCTTATGATGAAGTTTTTTTACCTTATCGAAGTCGAAACAATTCTATTTACAATCGCGGTGAAAATTTTTGAAAAAATTAAACTTGTGCTTGCGATGAGAAAGTAATATTTATAAATATATTTCCTAATCTGTTAAACAATCTGGATACAAATAGTAACTGTGAATAATGTCAATTCCATATTAAAGATTTAACCTTCGTTAATTGTCATATGTAACTGAACAATGCCATGGACTCTAATTGAATATAATGATTACTTTTTCATTAATTGGAATGCGCTGCAAGTCTAGACAGTTTTAATTGATATTTCAACTGATATATACATTCATAAGTTAATAGCAGTATCACAAGACTTGGGATTCACTTGGGCATTATGAACTCTCTTAATTTTGCCGACGCGTGAACGAAGCGCGTATTTTTTTACATAATAATATACAGTTGTAGGTGAACCTAAATGTATCTGATCACTGTTGAATAAAAATGAACGCAGCTCCTCGATATCAGTTAATATTTTAAAAAAGGCTTCTAAGGATTTATTGAATTCGTAGTTTTATTAATATCCTTTTTGTTTAATTTTAAAGAGCTGGAATAATCAATTAAAGATTGGAAAAAATTGCTCAAAGATTTTATATTTTTGAAGGTTGTTTTTATTAATTTCAAAGATATAATAAACTTAAGTTATTGACTCCAGTGTTCACAATCGTTAACTAGCCGTGGTATATTATCTATTGTTACAAAGGAGGATTGGGATAAAAATCTCATATAACTCACTGTAGGTTCTTAATGGTTTCTTACTTCATAAAGAAAAACGAAACCCTTATCCCTCACATGTTTCTCTGTTCTGTGGTCACAACCGTTTTTCTTAGAAATCGCTTGACGTAGAAACTTAATTTTACATAATAATATTAATTTTACATAATACATGTCCGAAATTGGAAAATATTTTTTTGAAAATTTTGGGGCAGGGGGAATAATTAAGTACCAGAAAACATTTTTTTTTTAAATTTTTCATATATAGTGTAGTGTTATGGTATGGTTTGAAATATAAGGATCTCAGTTATAAGGATCTCAATTATTTAAGTTTCTAGTTATAAGGATCTCAATTATTTAAGTTTCAAGTATTATATATACTGAAAAGTGTGAAAAAAATATGTCTCCCACTCTTTATTCCAAAACTAGTAAACTAAGATTGAACTTTTCAGCCAATTTTTTTAGACATTTTCTGTGTATACGAGATTTGTATTTTTGTTGTTATTTGAGTATGTTCGCGATTTGTCAAAGTGATATATCTTATTAATACACATGTTTTGTACAAGCTGATTTTTAAAACCATTCGGGTAAGAATTAAAATGTAGAAGTAAAAGTGGTAGATCTTAAAAAAAAGGTTTTTTTAGTTGCATATATCAAGCGTGGTATCACTTGTTATGTGGAATAAAAAATATTATTTGAAAAATGTAGAAAATTTTTCATGATTTCAAATCGCATAATTAAAATGATATTCCAAAAAAACTTGCGAACATAAATCCTCTAGTCCTTCGTACTTCTGTAACTCTTTGGCGAAAACTCATGAAAACACAGGTTTGTAAAATCTGACTATTAAATGGATAACTATGGTAATTTTATAATTTTTTAAATATGCACTATGTCTTTGCACCTGTAAAAGTGGTAGTCACTAAATTTACATTCGGGAAACTGTATATTTGTAAATAGTTTAATAAACATATTATGTACCCTTAAAATATTAATTTAAATTACATAAACATCGTATACAAGTTTTTGCTAAGTTATTTTTAACACTATTTTCTTATAAAGATCCTCAGCCAGAGTTGTTTGCAACTTCGTCTAGATCAAAAAAAATCACGTGTTTTTCAAATAATCCTCGTTTAGTTTACATTAGTCTTACTCTTGCCGTCGACAAGATAAAAATAAAAATTCAAAACAGCCGATTTCTTGGTAACATTAGCATAAGCATCTTGATACTATCTCGTAGATAAATAATTGCTTTGCCCAAGCATAAAAACCTAGGCCTTAATACTAGCGGTTACTGGAGAACAATGGTAAGGCCTAGTAGCAGTCAAAAACGATGCTTAATGTAAAATTATATTACTCGGTTTCGTTTTTCTCTCTCTCAAATGCAATGATAAGTTTCAAAATAATGTCGAGTTCATGAAAAATAATGTTGAGTTTCTTAAAATATGTTAAAATTTATTCCAACGTTATAAGTTGTCTTTCCGGTTGTCTTCTCAAAATGCAATTGCATTGAGGGCACTAAAAGACATTAACGGCACGGTAGTTCAAAAAAGGCATTAAAGGTACCGTACCTTTAATGCCTTTTTTAGGTATGCATTAACGGCACAGTATATTTTATATTGACCAGTTGATAGATAATAAAGAAGAAGTGGGAAACTTTGTGCAATACGCACAACATTTATAACAGAGAAAATGAATAGATGTACGTTTTACATTTTATGTTTTCTTAATTTTTTAATAAAAAATAGAATTAAGTTTTACTTATGAGAATGATACTGGAAAAAGGTGGAAGAAAATTTATTCGAAACTACCGTAAGACGTAAAAGTTTTCATTCCTTTGAAACATTTTTATATCTACAATAAAATCGAAATAAATGTTCTATGTACATATGTTATGTAAATATGTTAATATGTAATAATATGCCAATGTACATATGTTACGTATTTAAAATATTTTTGTATAATATTAATGTCAATTAGAAACATGAGAGAAAAACGAGGCAAACGAATTAAATACGAATAAAAACGAAATAACATTATATATAACACTATATCATGGTGGCGCAAACGCGCGGTTTAGCCATTCGGAGCTTAGCCATTCGAGGGACCATTGAATTCAGACCAGGCTTCCATTGAAATCATCACACTATTATCTAACATTTGTGATATATTTCTCGATCCTTTTAAAATTATTATTAAAATGTAATATTTTCGTAGCTATTTTTTTAAATTTCTTATTTTATTAATAGTTTTGGTTTAAATATCTCAAATCAGGAGTGGGATAGAAATAGAGTTTCCACCTGATATTTCGCCTATTTTTGTTGAATTTTGTTTAAAAAATATCTAACCACGAAAACTGTCGCCGAGTGAACCATGTGCGCGATCTTTCATCCGTTCAACAGTTACGGACCGGATTGTAGATGCAATTTATTCTATTAACATGGTTAGATCCATTATTTCTCTATTTCATAATTTTGATCCTAATTGGCATAATATTGATGATTAATGGGAGGAAGTAGATTATGTAACTAAAATAATAACAAATGTTTGTGACATATAGGAAACTGTTTGAAAGGTGATACTCACATATGGCTGAACGATTTCATAACAAATAATTGTTCGTAGGGTAGCTTTAAGTAGGAACTTAAACCTTTATGTCCAAAAACGCTCAACATATGTTTTGTATGTAATAAAAAATTAGAATTGTGCACGTTTTGTAATTCACATACTGCTCAACTAACTAAAAAGGGAACCGAGTTGGTGGTTGATGCTGAGCAAGATTAGAGTTCATCTGGGTTTAACCTCGACTCCTTGTGAATGATCCTGAGACAGATTCCCACCGCGTAAATAATATCTTAATGACTTTGTGTTCGTCATAAAATCCTCACAATCCTCAGGAAAGCTATATCCTCGTATGCGAGATACATAATAACCTCGCATGGGTTCTGCCTAACGGACGATACGACCTTAAACTGCTGTACTGTGGCTATGAGAAGACTACTAAAGCAGCTGCTTAGTACCTGGTACCTTGGCCAGGCGAGTGATGCCCAGATTCATGTACCGTTTTTTGTTTAGTATGCGTTCGCCTAAACAACAAGCGTATTTTTGCATAAACAACAAGCGTATCTTTGCATAAAACATAAGTGTTCGTTTAAACTACAAGCGTATGTTAGCCTACACAACAAGCCTTTGTTAGCCTAAATACTATGCGTGTATTACGCGTGTATTCGTATGTATTCGACTAAATACCAAGCGTGTATTCGTCTAAACAACAAACGTGCCTTCACTTAAACAACAAGCTTGTGTTCCCTTAAACAACAAGCTCGTGTTGTCCCAAACAACAAACGTCTGTTTGCCTAAACCACAAGAGTCTATTCGCTTAAACAACACACGTGTGTTCGCCTGAACATCAAGCGTGTGTATGCCTAAACAACAAGCATGTGTTTGCTTAAACAACAAGTGTCTGTTCGCCTAAACGACAAGTGTCTGTTCGCTTAAACAATAAGCGCGTGTTCGCCTAAAACTAAAAGTGTGCTCGTTAAAATCACGGGTCGCTTATTGTCCGCGTAATATTATCCATACACGGGTAAAACAAGAACCGCAGCAACAAGCGGTCGAGATGCCTACTGCTTTATATTGATGTGTCATTAATTTACATATGATAGAATGAAGGTTTCAGAAAGGAGCCAGCGGACGATCTTGTGTTAGGAGAGACCGTGTAGGGAATAAAAGGAAGAAGACGGAGAACCGCGGTTGGCCTATATAAGGGCGGCACAAGCGCGCGTCGAAGGCAATATATTTCGAGCAACCGTCGAAGTCGCGCTATGCTCTGCGCTGTCTCACCTTTGTTATATTACTCAATCCTGTTAAAATGGTTATTTAAATTTAACATTTCCTTAACTATTTTCGTGAACTCATTCTTTTATTGAAAATTTTGGTTAAATCTCTGAATATATATATATATATATATATATATATATATATATATATATATATATATACATACACACACACACGTATATATATATATATACATATATATATTATTCTATTTATAATATTTTTATAAAATAATAATAAAAATTTAAATAAATTAAATCAGTTTTCTAGCAACAATTCTCTAAAAATTTTGATTGTTTCCTATTCACAATTGAATTTAGTTTTGAATACTGTGGTGACAATTATACAAAATCAAAAGCATGATTTTTTAAAAATATTGTCAACAATTTCTGAAACGAATAACTTTTATAGTCGTACTTTTTTGGAAGGAATATTCTATTCCTTTCTTTTTAAAAATTTTTTGGGGTTTGGGCACGTTTTCAGGTAATACGTATTTTAATAATTACGAATTAGCACAGGTGTTTGCGATCAGTTTTACCTTTAAGTAATTTTTATACTTCTCACAATTATTACTCAAATGTATCGTTTATAATAGCATTATTTTAAAGACAAAACTTCTTGCACTCTTCACAAAGCCATTGTTACTAGCGGCATGGGAGATTACTTTTTTAAATTGTTTGATAATTTTTTTGTGATGATCTTTTCTAAAACGTAAAAACATTTGTACAAAAAGAAAATAACGAACGATTATCCTTTGTTTTCTTTGTATTTGTTCCTCCATAATTATTATTATATAGTATTTACGTTTCATAAAGTTCCCATCGGTATTGTTAGGAATTGAGAACGCAGCTCCATCGATTGTCGCGGTATTTCGGAACGCACGTTCTATTGTTTATGTATGTTGGTACACTAGTTTTTTCTCTGTAAGCTTGTGTGACGTGTCGAAATATACGTACAAAATTTTCTACAAATCTCAATAGTTTTTATTTTGAACCGAATTACAAACAGGTGTTTGTTATATTACTTCTATATACCTTATTTTTAAACGTAGTTTAAATTTTGAACTTCAAATCTATTCATCTTTAATTTATAAATTAGTTGACTAAGGAAAGCTTATCCCATTACTACATTTTTTCTTCTTTGTTGCCTGATTCATTTTCAGGTTTCTGTGCTCAAAAAGAAATAAAAACGAAACCACAAAAATTTTAAATTGCTCCTAGTTATAAAGTAAATTAATGAGCATTTGTATTTCAATAGCCAATACTCAAACTTATTTAGAAAAATTGATGTCAATAGAGAATATTTCTTTTTGAAATTTGGAGGAGCGAAATTTATTAGAAAATAAATTAAGAGAAAATATTACTGAAATAATAACACCTCTCTTTATGGATGGTTAAATACAGACCACGAATACGGTATCGTTTTTTCTTAAAGGAATCATGCCTGTCAGGTAAATGTGCCAATAAAATAATGCTGCATGACTTAGTATAATTTTCTTCTGCATCAAATGGGAGGAAGCTAGTATTTTTTTGAGTTTATCCGATTAAATTCTATTCGTCCATCTGCATTTACAATATAACCGTTTCGAATAAATATGTATTAAGTGCAATTTCTGTCTCGCGCCATAACAATTTTGTATTTATTGGCAACCTAGGTTGTTTGGACAACAAATATTAACGGTTTATATGTCACTCTTTGGCAATTACTCATTTACTACTATATAGTCTTTTGAAACTATAAACATTTTATATATACATATATATATATATATATATATATATATATATATATATATATATGTGTGTGTGTGTGTGTGTGTCATGTTACGTATTTCAGTATTGTGTGTGATTATTAATGTATTGCCTGGCAATTGTAGTTTGATATTCGCTAAGTGCTGTTTCTCTATAACTGAAGAATTTTTGTCTTGACAAAAATTTGACGTCAGAGAGGCGGGTGCGGGAGACACGACTAGATGTTCAAGTCCCCCGTCTGGTCTAAATAAGAGTTTAATTTTTGTTTGTTTATGTTTTAATCTGATGATCATTATTTTTATTTGCAGAAAACATATATAAATGGAAAATAGAAAAAAATTCTAAGAAAGAAACGTAAAATATCATAAATTAAGTAGATGCTTCCTTCCGGAAAAAACGTCTATAAAATATGGAATCGATAGAAGTATTCTAAGACGTTACAAGATGAATGAAATAAAACTACATGAATTTGAAAAAAGGCATCCAGTGAAAAACTCGAAGATTTGATACGTCTGAAGAAAAACTCCTTATTAAATATTTGGTATCATGTAGGAAAATATAGTTTAATTTAATAAAAAAAACAGGCAATGCAATTAGCATTTTAATTTGCAAAAAAGAATTCAAAGGAAATTCGTCACGCGTGGACCATGAAAATCTCTGTCTGGAGAGACTAATTTCACCGTTACCTTTCCAGAAATCCAGAAGTAAGTCTACGAGCACCCGAAACTAAGCAGCTCATCTCGAGCCACCATGTTCAATAACAAAAATTTCGATGACTTTTTTACAAAGTTGACTGAAAACTAAAGAGAATATTATAAATGCCAAATTTATTTGCATCTTTTTCGGCAAATGAGGTCATCTCTTCAGCCACAAAAAAAATTCTCTACTAATTTACGAAAAGTTACCCCGTCAAATCAGAAAAAAAGATATCTTTTTTCCAATTTCTACTCTAGAATGATCTACACAGAAAATATTCTTGACCAGTTCTTTAACTTGTCAATGTCATCTTCTTCAAATTCTAAAATAGTGAATCCAGAAGTTGTGTGACTACTCCCTAAAGCCGCTGTAAGAAATATGACTCGATGGGTGTGTCAAGTGCAACTTTTTCGTTCTGTCGGACAGAAAAGAAATGTTACACTTGCAGAATTTCGTAACCTAAATATATATAAATGGTTAGACAATGATAGATGGGTGGACATAACAAAATAAGGGTTATAAAGTTCCCGGAATCTACAAAATTAGGCTGCTCACAGTTATTTTAGATAATTATCAATAATTTTATTAAAAAATGGTCAATTTAAAGAAATGTATAATTTTTCAAATGGATAATGTTTAAATTTAAACATGCATAATAGTCAAAGCTGACGGGATGAGTTATTTTACAAATACAATATATTTTTTTCACAGAATGAAATACCATTAAAAATGTTATCTTAAATTCTTATCAAACCTCGTAGTTTTTTAAGATCCAAATAAATAAACATTAATTCAATCCGATAATTATAATATATATATATATATATATATATATATATATATGTACAACGCCTTCAAAGGTGTACATATATTGTACACCTTTGACCACAGCTAATAAAATATTTTTAAAAAATGTAGCCGAGAAAGATAAATCTAGCCAATTTTTTTTCCTTAAGAATAATTCAATTATGGCGATAAATGCATTGCGGTATTTTGAAAACACAGTAATTCTTTACTATTCTGGAAATGTGTTAATGCGTTCGGTCATATTATTTCATGATACACCTGTATATTTCCTTCTACGATTTTTCTCTTTTATGCATTTTATTTCAATTTACTACGTAAGAGGTCAATAAATATTTTGGTTCTTTATTAATAAATCGATTACGATTGAGTTGAGCTTTACGCTATAGAGCACGGTAACTTCTCCAGAATTCGATGAAATAACGTATCATTTACTCATTGAATGAGAAGATTATAGAGTTTTTAAAAGACCATACTCGTAGGAATTACACAACATATTAATTTTAATATTTATATTTCATTTAATTGATATTTAGAAAGATTTTACTTGACAATACGTGAATTGTAATGAAAATTGCAGTAAAATAAATCCAAGTGTAATTTCATCAAGTGCAAAGTTCAATCGTTTTTTGTCTATAGGAAATTTTTATGCAATAAACAAAATATGAAATTAAATATCTAAATGTAAATAGGCAACTAATATATAAATGTTATAATCATATTTACACAATCTCGAGGCAATTATTTTCATTTTACAATTTCATCAGATTACATTTATTATTATAATAGCATTTTTAAAGAATTATTCGTTCTTTAATAAAAAAATACACTCATCAAAATTATAAGAAGCTGACAGCTATTAACACGATGCGATACTGGCAGGTGACTGATATTTCCTATCCAATAATGGAAATACCAAAGTACGATGTTTATATAAATATATACTATTATTTACAGATAATTGCATAAAAATATACTTCGAAACGAAATATCAATAAATGGGGTGGGAAAACAGCTCAAAGCAGTTATTGAAGTTAAACTAATACTTTAAAAATTATGGCAAGAAAATGTGAAAACATTCAAGTGTTATATTATTGTATACTACACTAATGTATGAATTTTTTATTATAACTTCTATTATCTGACGTTATAAATACTTATGCTGGAAAATTGGCTGACAAAGTTACGTATTCTAATTTAGTTGTTTAAGCGATATTTGTTATATATCCTGTCATAATGCTTTATACCCCTGACTGTTGCGTGATAGGAAGCAATTATAATTTATTTACTTGGTTTTTACCTGATTTTTACCACTTTATTGTTTATCTGTTTTTTATGTATTTATTTTCGTCTTTAACTTATTACCGGCGAATGCTGGTAGTTCTCTATCCAATATTTTGCGATAATAATTTGCGACATTTGGTATGGTTTTAGCTTCTTCGAGGGTCAAATGATTGTCACGCATTTTGGTTTTCCCACTAATTTAGATCAGCGCGATATTGCACAATGTGCCTAATATATGTTTACCTTAATATTAATTTCCACTCTTTTGATCGCTATGGACACGCGCTTTTGGGCTTTTCGATTGATAATTAGTTATGTATAATTTGAATTTATATCTGTTCTTCTATGTTATATTCAGAATATCGTTTAAATCCAATCAAATGTTTACTTATCTATACTTATCTTACTCTTTTCTCTTCGTTATCTCTTCGTAGTAATAAAATATCTGAGTTCTTTTAATATGACGTTTCTTATAGAACCAAGTAAGCTCTCACAATGCCGCTCGTTATAAATTTATAAAAAACGTAAAAGTAAATGAAAAAGATATAATTTTTAATTTTCTTACTAATAAATATATATTATCAAATAGATTAGATTAGAAATGATAATTCTCTAATTGCCTTAAATGGGAAAGTTTACAAAATTTTTCACTATTTTAAACAGGACCAAGAACTTCCATTTACACAATAAAGTGCATCGAGTGTTTTCTTTATCATTTACGTACTAATACATAATTAAATTTATTAACGAAATCATAAAAAATACCTTTAAGAAATCATGTAATTTTTTAAGCTTTTACTATAATGAGTAGGTTACAATAAATCACTATTATTATGATTTTCTAATACTAAAGGTTAGTTCTAATACTGTAGTTATAGATACTGTAGTTATAGTTTCTAATACTTTAGTTATAGATGAAAACATCCACTAATATGTTGAGTTGTGATAGTACTATGGTCTAAATTTTCGCACGCTTCACCTAGTGAAAAATGATTGTAAATTTTTAAAATTAATTTTAAAACGTCGGTTATATTTACAGCTTTTCTATTCACAATTAAATGAAACTACTTAATGTAGTATTATTTCTACTTTCTTTAAGTTCTTTCCCACGACCTAGATTTCGTTGTATTACAACATCTGCAGGTGGGCTATGTTGTAATACAATGAAACCTAGGTCGTGGTAAAGAACTTAACGAAAGTAGAAATAATACTACATCACGTAGTTTCATTTAATTGTGAATAATGCATTTCTACAAAATTAACGCCAAATATATTCAATAACTTTTCTATTTGAAATGTATTATTTATTTATTCAATTGTGCATTTGATATAAACTTAAATTTAATCCAGATACTAAAATTTTATTAGGATTAATGAAATTATTTATGTGTAAATTAGACAACTATGGAATCTATAATCACACGGCCTTAACCGGTTTTACTTTTTATGTAAAGTATGTACTTAATATCTACCACTATGAACATATATATGTAGTTAAATTTCATTTTTCCTTGACGTATGATAATACTTTTTAGTGGAATCTCAAAAATTAATCTATCTTCAGAAATTAAAAAACAGTCAATTCTTAATAAAGTCCAGAACAAGATATATTACGTTGGATTTGCGTGATGTCGGCAGTTGTGCGAAACTAAGCAAACGATATTACTGAAAATTAATTTCTTCTGGTCTTATTCTTCTCTAGCATAGACTACAATGATCAAATTACTTTTATGTATGTATATATATATATATATATATATATATATATATATGTGTGTGCACGTATATATTTAATACAGTTATTTTAATCCAATCGAAAGTTTATTAGATAGACTGAAATAACAACTTTATTGATTTTTATTTGTTACTGTAATATAGCACAAATCATCGACATATCCTGGCAAAAAATTATATTATCAACGAAATCATTGGAAAAAAAATCTGTAAAATTTTTAATTGACAGAGGAAACCTCCATTTAACAGAGCACCGCTCCAAGATCAATTGCGGAATTCGATATAGGTACGTGGCAGAAATTTATATCTGTGAATGTTGTTTACGAGTAATTTCATGTCCTTATGTACTACCGATGTGTTTCATATTAATGATGTCTTATTAATTTATAGACTTATAAGTCTAATGACTTTCAAGAGAATACCTGAACGGCTGGAAAAAATGCCTATGTCCATAAAATACGAATTCGGTAAGTCGTACCTTTTAGTGATCAAAATATGAATTGGAGAGTTTCTTCTTAACTTATCTTTTTTGATTCAGAGAGCAAGTAAGACTTTATATTTCCATTTACGCTTCTTTGAACTTTATCTGTAATCTATGATTAATGATTAAACCAAGAATATAAAGATCATAAAAACAATGGCTAAGGTAATTTAGAAAACTATTTTAAATATATGAATTAGTGAAAAATAGAATTTTCGAAAATAATTTTCTGTGACAAAAAAACATCACAATTTTCTTTAATTTGTATAATTCAACTTACAAGACAAATTTAAGATAAATAAAATTTAATTTCAATGAAATACACAGTATACAAAAGTTTCTTTAAATTACATAAAATTCAATATATTTTGCGCGTTTGTATTTTACTTGTGAGGTAAATAAATGTACGATTTAGATTACTCGCAAGACCATATTCATTGAAATAACTTTCAGTATCTATCATTTTATAAGTTGTATATATTTGTCTCAGGAGTTGAATTATTATTTTCGAAGAGTTTTTAACAAAATCGAAACTGTATATGATTCAAACAAAAATTTTCTTTTCTTGAAGAAAATTACCCACGGATAAATACAAAATATCGTCAAATATAGAAAGAAATAAAGAGTGAAAAAACAACTAAGTACATGCCGAAATACGCATAAATTCGTTGTCAAATTAAATAGAAATGTAAACAAAACAATATTTATTGAAAATAATAATCAAATATTAACAATGAATAAACTGACACACAGTCATGAAGGAGGAAGAGAAGACTATATACCTCTTAGGACCGTGAATTGGTTTTACTAGTGCCAATATAAGAAAATTGGTAACAAAAATGTTCAAGGTCATTGAATACATTTCTATGTAAACCATATTATTCGAAAATGATACTTTCTATGAAATTATAATAGTTATTTAATTTTTGTTTTCGTATATTGTTACGAAGGAACATAAATCCTCTTTGAAGTTTCTGTTATTCCGTTGAATTATTTTCTTACGGAAGTCAACTTATTAGTATCTCTGCATTTTTCTCTGGGTATTACGATCATCAAAATAGGGGCAAGTAGAATATGGTTTTAGAAAATCTGTCTCACAAAAATCCATTCCATTTTTGGAACTATGAGTTACCTTTTCAGCCAAGTGTATAGTTCGAGGTAAAGACCATATATTTAGGTCTAGTGGAGGAGGATAGGCATCCACCCTTACGATCACACCAACTGCGGCCTAAACGTTAGCGCCAGTTCAGTTAAGGAGCAGAGCGTTTACGATAGGTAAAACCAAAATACGACGTAAATTATTCAAAGTATATCACAACCGATTGGAAAGTACTATATAACTTGAAGTTGTCGAGGATAAATATGTTGTTACAACTGATGTCATCGTCGATAACGTGCACGCATTTTTAATACAATTGAATAATGAAAAATAATCAGAATATAAGATGGCAACAAACAAAACCCACATAATCAAATAAAAACTAAACATTGACACAAATATACAATAATAAAGGTTAACGGCGATATTTAGATGCATTCCGTTCGACCGCAGGCACCCAATTCGCTATCGAATTACTAAGCGTCGGAAAACGAACTGGTTCACAGCAAAGTTTTTGTAAGAGCAAACGGTATTTCGTTCTGCTGAAAATATTATACCTGTAATTTTGTTTAATCATCATATTCTGTAAATTCAAAATATTATCATATTATCAACAATATTTTAAATTAATTCACAGATCAAATAAACTTTTTTAATAAAATAAAGCTTCGGAATGTTTACGTTTGGTTTGTTGTTGAGTCATTTCCCTCAAATAAAGTTCTTTTCTCTCTACTTGTCAGACAATATCGTCATCTTAAATCATTTTTTTTAAGTTCTGATCCTTAAAACGAAAAACAAATGGAATATTGAGATTATTTATATGTCTATCCATAGTCCGTCGGTTTTTTAGAAATAAGAACATAAAAAAGATTAGGATATTGATAGGTATATATCTAAATAGTTAATACTCAAAGTATTCGTTTGGAAATTTTAGATTTTGCAAATAAAATGCAAATTTTTTTAACTTCTTGTATAGTGTGGAATATTACATGAAAAAATTACTTTTAAGGATCAAAAATAATTTTTTTCTGGATTTTATGTAAGTTAGCTCTAAGGATATTGCTAAAATTATCCATAAAATTATGCGTCACAAAATTTGTGCTTCGAAACTGTTGAAGTTAAAATTATTTAAACACTATTACTATTGAAAAGTATATTAATAGAAGTTTACCTAAAAACATATTACAGCGTTAATTCTAAGGTCACTCACATATCTCTCTATCAGTCTGTCTATAATAGCCATTTTTCTTAGAAACTTTTTGACATAATTTAATATTTTATAAAATGACGTAGCATATTAACACACATAACTCTCAATAGGCAACACAAGAATTAATTTTAGAGAGATCATATAAAATATTCAAATTTACGTTTAATTCCTTATTTATTGTAGGTAGGGTATAAAGTACAAAAAGCAAAGTTTGAGGATTTAATCCTTTTATTAGTTATATTATTATTTATATAATGTTATTCCAGGGATATTGTCTTGCTGAAACTATCAAAAAACTACGGTGATGATAATTTTTGACCGTTCTATTAAGATTCAAAGTAAATCTAATACCATTAAACGAGCTATTTCATATTCCTATGGGAAACTTGAAATACACCGAGCAAAGCTCGGTCATCCCGGTACTTTATATTTATACACACCTATTTCTTTGCTACCTATTTTTTACTTTCCAAAACAATCGTCCTTAAGGAGTAAATTTCAGCCGCGCGTCGGAGCTGACACGCACAATTTTTTTATTATCTGTTGATAATTAAAAACCTTTCATTTTTTCATGCCTTGGAATTACTTGCAATTACCCGGAAACAAATAATTTTATATAGTTTTTATGCGACTTTTATTACTTCGAATTTCTGTTCCAGGATACACATACACATAGACACACACCCACACACACATACACGCGCGCGCGCGCACACATACACTCACACACTATATATATATATATATATATATATATATATATATATATATATATATATATATATATATATAGGGTAAAACGCTACAATACGCCCCACTTTTACGGGATTCTCAATAAAATGTCCTCTAAACTTTTATCAGTCATATATTTATCATAAATGCAACAAATGGTATTTAAACTACAAAATGGCACTTGAATTTGGTTACATTTATTATTACACTAGTTACAAAAAATATTTTTTTCAGACCGTCGGTGGGGCGTTTTGTAGCACTATGTATTGATAATATGCCTCACGGCTGTTACAAATTGCCACATTATAATATTATTACAAAAATAGAAGAAACTTAAGATAAATAAAATAAAAACTCAACAATCAGTCTTAGAAATTACTTCGAGATCAATTTCAAATCACCACAATCAGTTTTACGTGGCATTTACTGAATAACATTTAATTATTTTTCTTTGTTTTCTTAATCTTATTGATAGCTTCCCGTTTAACTTTTTTTCCACAAACATTGCACAGAGGATTGTACATGGTACAAAACTCTTGCATCCAAGATGAACATGACAAACATTTTATCCAATCCTCTTTAGAAGTCGTGGAATAATCATTTTCTGTAAATTCAATGCACCTATTCTTTTCTTCATCAGAAATATCTTCGTTCGAGGCGCTTTTGCAACTTTGTTCATCAATATGGCTTTCTGATGATGAAGAGACAACGGTCACTTTCTTTTTTTTTTATTTTCCTTGTTTTCTTTCCTGTGTAAGTAACACACTCTTTTTTTCACATATCTTCAGTTTCTTCGTCACTGCATCCTTCTTACACTTTTCTTTAGCTTTTATATTTTGTATATTCTCTGGGGACGTCAACACTATAGCCTTTTGTTTTCTTTTCAACGTCATTGCTGGTAATTTAGGTATGGGATGAGCTTTAGTCAAAACTTTTGTAGGCGTTTCTTCTGCAGACGCTGAGGGTAAATCTGGACATTTTTGGGGTGTTTTATCAAATGCAGTAAAATTATACCGTTCAACATTTTCTGTAACCATTTCTTCTTCATTGTTTCCAGATTCATTTTCAGTTACTTCCACTTCCGAAATTGTTGGTTCCATTTCAGCTGGAAGATTATTGATGTTTTGTATCCCTGAAAAACCTTCGCCAAGTTCATTAACATTATTATCATTTCCTTGCTCATCATATACAAGATCTTGTTCTCGCAACGCGTCCGACAGTGAAAAATAGTGCTCTGGTATGTCGTTTTGATCATATGGGTAGATTCCACAAGACTTTTAAGCAGCGATTCCATTAGATACACTAGCAGCCTTTCCCCAGGCCTTATCCATAAGTTTGGAGACATCGTAGCGAGTAAGTAGTTTATCTTTATTCATGATCATCCAAGATTTTGCTTCCTGAGCAAAATAAACCTTCAAAGGTCTGAAAAATGCCCTATCCAGTGGTTGAAGTGCATGAGTCGTGTGACTTGGTAAGCATAATAATGTAACATCATTCTCTTTAGCTACTTCTAACAAGCGAATACTGTTGCAGAGTGAACTGTGACCATCCATTAACAATAGGGATTTTCCAGGACCTTTTTTTTGTAAGAATATCTCCTCGAACCATTTCATGAAGAGTTCCGAGTTTATATATGAGGACTTCTTATTCATATATACTTGCGAACATGGTGGTAATCCTTCAGAAAACTGAGGCTTGCTGTAGGTACCCTTATAAATTAATACCGGTGGCATAAAGTTACCTTGAGCATTGCAGCAAGCTATGACTGTCACATTCTCTCCCTTTTCGCAACTAGTCAAAGTATAAACATCTTTAGCTCCTTTGCTGGCTATAACTTTACCAGGTTTATTATTTATTTGGATGCCAGTCTCATCCATGTTGAATGTTTGGTCCGGATGTTCACCCAAGTCGTTTTCTTCATATATCTGAGCCAGCAGTGTAAAAAAATGTTGGACATCCTCTCGATTTACACCAAAAGCTCTAGTAAGTGACAGACCTTCAGATTTTTGCTGACTTAACTCAGGGTTACGTTTCAAGAACCAGTTGAACCAAACGTTACCTGCTTGATGAGTGTCGTTCGAGAATGGGTTTTTTATGTTAAGCGTTTGAGCTAACTGGTAAGCCATTTCTTCTACATCCTTTCGGTCAGGTGCAAAGCCAACTTTTTCAAGTTTTTTAATATGAGTTACTAGTTTTTTCTCGTGTTCTTCTGAAAAAACAGGTGGTCTCCCGAGTGGCATTTTAAGTTTTCTTGTTACTAGATGTCGTCTGAGCGTTCTAGATGGGATATTGTAAACCCTAGAAGCTTCATTAATTCCCATCTCCTTGTTACGCACTTTTTGCATAGCTTCATTTAAATCCGTATCAGACCAAGAAACCCGTAGGATTTTTCTTTGAAGTTACGGGACATCTGTAAAAATAAAAAGTATTTTTTAATAAATAATTTTATTGAGTGATGGGGCGTATTGTAGCATAATGAAGGAGGCGTTTTGTAAATTTATGTTTACAAAACGCCCCAGTCGCAAGATGGATGCCGTTGCGAGTAATTCACTACAAGGAATACGTTAAATAATAGGTAAATTAAAGCTGTACACACATTTCCAAACAAAAACTGCATTAAAAAAATACAGTACAATGTAAGTAAATTTGTATGGTACTCGCCGCAAATTGTTCCAAAGCAATTGGTGAAGATTTTGATGTTTTTTTTCTAAATAAGTCACATAATCATAACTAACCGGCAGCATTGATGGCGAGCGACTGGCGCGGCGCCGTACGTTTCGCTACTTGTTTGATATCTGTATTTGTGTGCGTGTACGCGCAGTGGGGCGTGTTGTCAACTGGGGCGTATTGTAGTGTTTTACCCTATATATTTTGTATTTATAAAGGTCAAATTTGATACAACTATCTATTAGTTATACCACAACATTAAAATTTGAGACAGAAAGCTCTATCGTTTAGATAAATTTCCATTAACGTCCAAATACAAAGATTTTATATTTATATAGTCAGGTTATTACAAATTAAATATTCCATTTACTAATGGAAGAAGCGATTCATAAATATAATACACATAAATACTCATAAATAATGCCAATATTTTACCTAACCTATATTTCCAACTTAAACTGTAAATCCATAATAAAGTTTTTGAAACACATTAGACTATTATAGATTTTTGATCCGAAACAAATAGTCCGGTACTATTAACAGGGTTGTATGGAGAAAACTTAAGCTTTTAATTACTTACGTACTTAATCGTTGACCTCGTTAGCTATCGTTAAGTTTTTAGAAGTAGAATTTCCCAACTACATTTTGCACGTATGTACTAGCATATTTTTGTCGTTAAATTTATAATAGCTTAGACTCTAATAAAATAAGTGTTACAAATTGGGTTTATATGTTTTCATATAAAAAGTAAGTAAGTTGGTAAACTCGACAAAATTTAATGAAAAGGCTTAATTTTATTCTAATTCCTTACAGACGATACGAAATTTTATCATGAATTGCTTAAATAGATGAGGTTAATCATCATTTTCATAAGCATGCGAAATATGCGAATAAATTAATTCTGAGCAATTTAATTGAATAATTAATTGAATAATGACTACTTCCAAATAAGTTCTCTCGGATGGCATATAAATATTGATATCAATAGCATGGTTATATTAACCCTCATCGTTTGATTCAACTATTTTAGTAAATTTTGCGTAGATATATTAGCATAAAAAGAGATTAGATCAGAAAATATATGGGCTAAATTTAAAAGCGAAACTTGCGGAAAGAATAATTTCAATTCAATTATTTGTATTGATTTTCTGCCAAAAAAATATGGGTCGATTACTAAAGAAGTCAGATATTAGCATCTTAAAAATATATATTTTTAAGTTAATAATTACAGTCGTTGCATAACACAATAAATTTCAACAACAAGACGAGAGACCGAATTTTAATTCGATTTTTTTGTTGATGGCTGACTATCAAGAAGTTTTTTATACGTGTGCCCACGTGGTTACTCTATAGGAGGCTATAAAGTAAAGCTTGATCTGGCGGTTATCGTTATAAGACTTTTTTTTAATAAACGTGAGTTTTCTATAAATATATATGATATTATATACGAATTTTCTAAATTACCACTTAAATGAAGTAGAAAAGTAAAAATAATTTTTTTAATCGAAACTTATTCTCAAACTTGACTTGACATCTCAAACAGAATCAAATTTTAAAATTTTGTTTTAGAAGAACATTGATAACATAATAAATTCTGAATTAAATAAAAAAATATTTTCATCATGGCTAGTACCTAAATGCAATACATTACTTTCAAACAGTACTTTTGAGATTTAAAGTTTGGCCAAAACTTATCTCTAAGTTTCAAAAGCTTAAAAATAAAATCTTAAAGTTGCACAACACAAGGAAACTGGGCATTTAAAGGGCAAATAACATTTACAATTTAAAGTGTATTTATGTATAGTTTACATATGCATGTATGTGTAATACATTCGTTTCGCCACTAACACGGAATCTCCGTAATTGTTATAAATAAGGAAAAGTTCCGAGAACAAGAGCCAGTCTAAACAGTAGCTTTCACTCTTTATTGCATTTGCTATGCCGGCAATAAAAGGACTAGGCTCATTGAGCTGTACCGTGATTCGGTGATATATTACTATGTACTGCGAGAAGACTTACGTATTTTACGGCATGAAGAGTTGCATAGTCAAGAATTATAATAATTTATCTTAATATCTAGGAACTATACATACTTTTTTCCTCAAGTGTTCCAGACGAATGTTGAAAGCTGATCTTTGAAGAACATAAGTTCATTTTAATATATTTAGAAAATGGGAAAAATATGAATATTTACATAAAGTATTTATCCATATATACACAAATATATAAAATACATATAGGGTAAACATATATATATATATATATATATATATATATATATATATATATATGTACATATATATGTATATATATATATATATATATATATATATATATTAACTCGACCCCATGTTTAATAGATGAGCTTATAAATGAACATAAGACATCCTCAAACTTCAAATATCGATTTCTTTTTCCCTCATTCATTATATTGCAAATTAATTCAATACAAATAATATTATTTTAAAGGCGATTATTGTAATTGAAAATCTTGACCACAGATTGTCTCTTATAATTAACGTCTATGCTATTCGTTCTCGTATAATATCTTTCTGTATGTATTTTTACCAATTTTAAGCCTCTAAAGCGGGGGTACGTTTTTATCATTTCTTGAAATAATGAAAACATACCCCCAGCTTATTGATAATTATTTTATAACTATTTCACATCAACTTAGGCCGAATTTGTCAAATTGCTCACAAATGAAACATTTTGTTCCTGTAATGAAACGGAAGACCAATCAGGAATAAAAAACACCTAACAATTTTGATATTAAAAGCCGAATTTGGTTTACAAGTTAAGTGAGTTCAATCAGAAAAAAAACCATTTTCACATAACAATTTAGAAAAATGATCTCCACAATCTAACAACGGTCTTACAAAAAATCAAATATCAAAAATATTTCGTTTTGTGCGCACTTCATATGATGACCAATTAAGTGTTCATATCCTTAATTTTCTTTTTACATTTTGTTATTATTATTAACGTTCGTCTGATACAAATTTGTTACGAATCGTAATGAAAAATTAAAAATAAATTTTTAGTTCAGCGTCAGCGTCATTAGAAACGTTCCCAGGGAAACTACCAGCTGAGGCTTTGGTGGTTTACATTGATTTTTCTTACATCACTTTACGAGGTACAAGAAGTACAACGTAAGTAAATGGAATCTTTTTTATGGAAATTGATAAATCATACATACGTCGAAAAAAATTCAAATTATTTTATAAAGCGTTTACGTACAGATCCAGTTGAGAATACAGCTTATTGCTGGATAGAAAAAAAATCAATTTATTCCAATGGTAATAAGATCACGCAAAAATGAAGAGGACAAAACCCAGCAGTAAAATTAAAAATATTAACCTTCAATTTCTTGTTTGATTTTCTACTCTAAAGATAGAAATTACTTTCTTGAAACTTCATGTTTTGAAAAGTTTTTATGTCGAAAGAACGGCCGAAAACATACTCGTACATGTATAGTATATTGAAAAAATCAGTGAGAGAATGAGTGTTATAATATAAAAAAAATTTATAAGAATTAATTTATCTAACCAAATTTATAATCATTTGGATGAATTTTATTTTAATTTAGTTAAATATATTTTTATAAAAAAGTAAATCTCCATACGTAAATATGTAGAAATTTTCTTAAACTTGTGAATCATAAAGTATAGTACTGTAGAAATGAAATTTCAATTACATTGCTGAAAGTAAATTTTATTGTCGTAGGCGTTATTCATCTCTAATTTACAGTAACATTCATAAATACGTTTCGTAAGCGACCAAAATAAACCAACTTTGTTGTTTTCGTATCCACATAGCTTAAGAAGTTATAAACACTTTTATTCCATTTTGAGAAATTTATGGAATGTTGGAAAGCATGCTTGGCAAACCAAGAGCTCACGTGCAATCATGGGAGATCTCGTGAAATCAAGTCAAGCTTCGTGAGTACCTTTCTACCTGAAAATTGCTAATATCATTCACATTTGCATTCGTTCGTTTGACGTAAAGAGTGTTTTAGATATATTACATATTTTTGCAAACTAAATCGTTTATGTTACATCATTTAATACTAGCATTAAAATCAACATTTTTATAAAATTGTTTACAGAAATATTGATTTCAAAAAGTTGTAATCTTACTATCGTGGTACTTCCAAAGCATGAGTGATATTATATTATTTGACTTGGCTTTTCTTGACAGTATGTTGTTCGTGAGGAAACACGCCTAAAATCAAAACATTTATTAAACGCCCTTCCAGAGTCTAAATGTTGCCAGAATCATTAGCATCCTTCCTATGCCGTTTTTAGGATTTTTATTGGTGAAATTGCCTAGGTTATAATATCAGTTACGCTGATTTCAGATAATTAAAAGTTTAAAATCGGTAGTGGGTAGTGTATATTAAGTATATTATTATTTACATAAGCGGATATTTGGTTACATTCAAATAAAATATTACTTCCGGGTTCTTATGGTTTTTCAAATGCAATAGTTTCATAATTGTGATGATATAAACAGTATATAAAACATTTTTACATAATAATAATGGAAATTATTATCCCGCTTACTTAAAAAATAACTTGACTTTATAAATTAACTTTGTAACGAATACGCCGTGCTTTGATTAATTTTTATGACCTGGCTTTCGTTCAATTCTCAAGACTCCATACTTAATGTACTTATGTTAAATGACTACATCCTTATTATGCACATTTTTACTAATAATTTTCGTCTTCATCTCTTTTCGTTTTCTTTTGTTTTAGTTGTCTTCGTAATTTTAAGTCTTTTTTTTTAATTTTTAGTATTAATATATTTATTGTTTAGATATCCATCTAGCATTTTCAAGTATACTTAACACTTTAATTTCGACATTCCATCACTCCTTGGTTATTACACAGCATCGTTAAGCATGAAGAAGCTGCCGTAATATACCCCTAGATGGTTATACGGTTAAAAATCATTAGTAAAGAAGTCTCATATCTACTTTTTACCCTATTTCACTGTCAATTCCATTTATATTCCCAGTTTCGTTCCTTTGAACAAACATTAAATTTTCAATTAAATTTCCGGCCCTGTGTTTTTCACCACAACCTTTCCTTTCCGTTAGTCAATTATATAGCCATAAGGATAGTCTAAAAGCCGCCTACTTTGTAATTTAAATAAGTTAGATTGAAATATTTACATTTTCTGGTATTCAATTTATCAATTGGCTCAAAAATTATTTTCACAATCTGTCAGCAGAAAGTTCGCCGAAAATGTCTTGGTAATTTTATTTCAAAATATATTATACAGTTTTTTTTTTCAACGCATCAATCTCTAGCGCAAGGCCGGCCTTAGGTCAGTGATGTTATTAGTATGTGCATTAAAAGTCATCATTTAGTATTTTTCAAGAACTTGCCTTCTCCATGCGGTTATGTTTTTTTTCTTTTTCAATCGATCTGTCGATGCATCGAATCTAAGTTTGAATAAGAATTAAATCAAGAGACAAGTTTAATATCCACTGGCCTCCACCAGATCATCAACTGGTAAGGTAACTTGTAACCCTAACGCAAAAATTTATTATGTCGTTGAATGGTAACTGACCAGCATTACCCAACCGACACAAAGCAATAAATATAGTAAGAATCAAATGAAATTTGTATATTTTGTTACGATCCTTTTTTTCTGAAAATGGATTTAAATAATTGATCAGCGGTCTGTAGTTGACTTTGTTCTATTATATAATACATGGCTACCAAACGGTAATTTTTTTTTCTCCTCCGTGCATGAGAACTTACAAATTAATTGTGAAATGTAACGGTATTTGAAAAAAATTATCATAATATTGAAAATTTTTAAAACATTTTTAAATATTTTTTTGGAAAATTCAAGATTCGTGAAATAGAGAGATTGGTAGAGAGAACAGTTATTTTGAGAACATTTTCATCAATATTTAAAAAAATCTATATCTTTTTTCCTTCAATCATAAGTTTATATGAAGGTTTTAAATATTATATGCGGATCGATATGTTTTATCACTATGCCACAATTTTCAGTTTCTATATAAAACGGTTTCAGAGAAAAACAGCTGTTATGGATAGACAGACGAAATAATAGGTTAATGATATGATAATTAGTTATGAAACCATCCAAAATGTTTATAGTATTCTAATCCATTTTTCCTATAGTAGCACGTAATATGAGATTATCAACTATAATTAAATTAAATCATATTGATATTAAGGATTCGCAAACATCTAAAACTGTTTTTTTCTCTCTTATTTATCCGTTAGTTTTCCATTTATTTTATACCACTTTTTGCCATTTACAGTGAACCTTTATCACAATGAATTCTGATATATTCGCACTTCGATTAAATATAAAGTAGAACTGCCTAAAAGATTCATTCCAAATTTTAGAAAAGGCCGCGATTTCCCGAGGGAAAATTAGATATCTTGATATATTTGGCACATAAAATTCTTTCACGTTTTACATAATTTTATGTCTTCAAATTTAGTGGTAAACAAAATGTTTTAATACTCATATTGATTTCCATTCAAATCTAATAAAGGTTGCAGGATTTGGGATTTCTTTAAATATTTTACAAAAATAATTGCATATGATTCCTAGATGAAATTTCTTTATTTATTACAACACCAAGCAACATTTTTGAATGTAATTGAATATAAAATATTCATTAAATATTAACCACACATTTAAAGGAATCCTGGCGCCTGAGATTATCTTGTCCTTGATGTTTTTTTTATTGCTGTCCATGATTTTGTTTTCATATCATATTTTATAATATTATTCTAATAAATAAATAATAAGCAAAGTACATAAACATTCGTTGAAATCGATGGAAAGTTTAAAAGCTATTGAATTCGTGAGTTCTATTTATTTTGTGGAACATGACACACAATTCTCAATAATTGAATGAAACAATAACTCTAACGGTACTAATTGTCTTATATTCATTAACTTGAGATTGCATTATAGTACTATTTCGGGTTGTAAAACAGTAACCAAGTACACAAAGTACTTTGCGCCGATCCAGTCTATAAGGCGAAAAGTAATGATTTATTCATCACAGTGGATAAAGATGTTTGAATATACTAAAATAATGAAAACCATCATTATATAGAAGTTACCAAAATATTGAATATACTTATCGCACTTTCTCAAACCATCAAATATTATAAATATTTTTTCCATTTATTCAATATTTAGCTAACTTAGTTTGATTTATTTGAAAACGTATCAGAATTAACTTTCCAACAGAACTGGCATGAAGCAAGAATGTTTCGATCTTCGACTGAGTTTTCTTATTTTCCAAAACATTTTTTTCCGTATTTTTGGTGCTATGAAGTTTAATATTTTTTGAAAATATATAACATCTAAAATTATATTACGTTGAACAATTTTACTTTAATTGACATAGAGCTGTCGTGAAGCAAGTTTTTAAATGTCCTGTAATGTTAAAAATTGAATCGTTTTCATTGAATTGGAATTATTTCAGACATTTTCATTTCATTAGTAAAATGAACACAAGAGCAAAAGAAATATTTTTCTATTACGCTTCCTCATATGTGATAAATAATGACAAAATAATGTTGAAAAAGCCACTTATTCATGTAATTGGATAAATCTCAGAGACCAGATGTGAAATTAATTATGGTGTATTTGAATTACGATTGCTTCTCCCATAAACAATTTTGAGTAGACTTCTCCGGAAAAGCACACCTAGTAACTCTGTTATTCTAACTTCGAAAAAAAAAGATTGTAAGTGTTTGGTACAAAACAACACAGTAGAACAGCAATGTTATTGGCAGTATTTCATCGTCATGACTATACGTGGATTTATACATATTCTTTTTGTTTAGTGTAACGTTTTATTCCAGATCACAGACATATGATGTCCGGAATATCAAATATTATTATACCGATATTTCCAAATATTTCGAGATGTTTCTTTTAGTCTTATTCTTCCCCTTCCTTTTTTCTAACTACTCTGTTATTTTTTATTTATAACCACTTGTGTACACTAAAATATCTCACTCTTAAAATGAAATTTCCATTTAGATTGTCAACAGTTTTCGAGCCATCAATTAGTCACGAATGTGTGCAATTTAGTTGGATTTGGGGGTAGCTACTAGCTAACTAATTGGAAATAACATATTAGTACACTTTTTGTAATAATATTATATTTTATTGTTTTTTTTTTATTTTCATAAAATAAGAAATATCATGAGAAGATAAGGAACTAACATTAATTTTATTATATATTAAAAAACATTTGCCTCTTTAATTTTAAGTATTAGATAAGTTTAATTATTTTGCTATTTTATCTTTACCTAATAGTAATCGGGTATGGAAGATATATTATGAAATTCTCTAAATTCATATGGACTTATCTTGAAACACATTCATTCATAAGCAGTCCATCAAAACGATCATTTATTTAGATAAACGTGGCAGTACTAATTCTTTTCCGGTTTCGTTATTCGGATGGGAAATAAGATACACTTTGTTTCAAACAGGGCGCACTTTATAATTCTTATACACATGAACAACATTTGAAAATTACTTTGTGTAAAATGAATGAATAAAAAATTTTAATTAGGATATGAAGAAGAAAAACATAAATATTTTATTCTTCACTTATCCGGATGAAAGGGAAATATTTTGATGACATAAAGAAATTTGTTTTATCTATATATTAATACGTGAAGCAAAAACTTTGGACCCCTTTTTACGAAAATTGCGCGGACAGAGGAGTATGAAATTTGGCATATTTATAGTTTATATGTAGTAGAAGTGCAGAACGCTAATATTTTTCAATAATAATGCTTATAAAGTACATTAAATCATTAAATAAAACATAACACACACTACCATGCATTTGACACACACATGTATATACATACAATTGACATATGGGTAGTCTATAGTTTTATTTTTCCGCTGGCTTTCCATTGTAGTTTATCTGCCAGACAGTTCGCAAGATATTGTGCTTCAACTTTGTTATTTTCTCATATATAATTGTAAAAAAAATTATCTTTTATGTAGAATTACAGTTGTTATCATTTAATGTAACATTATTAATAATAATCATAATATTAATACGTGAAGCAAAAACGTTGTACCTCTTTTACAAAAATTACGCGGACGGAGGAGTATGAAATTTGGCACAATTAAAGTTTGTATGGAGGAGTACAGAAAGCTAAAATTTGTATATAATAATGAATTAGAAACACATTAAATTAATAAAGAAAACATTACACATACTACCATGCGTTTGACACACACACACACACATGTATACACACATATTGACATATGAGTTGTCCATAATTTTGTTTTTCCGCTGGCTTTCCAATGTAGTTTATCTGCCAGACAGTTTCTAAGTTATTGTGCTTTAACTTTGTTATTTTCCCATATATAGTAGTAAAAAATTTGACCTTTTATCTGAAATTAGAGTTATTACGATTTAATAAAATATTATTCAATTTTCTAAAGGTTAATAATAACCATAATTTAAAGGTTAATAATAACCAAAATATTAATATGCGAAGCAAAACCTTTATACTCCTTTTTACGAAAATTACGCGTCCGGAGGAGTATGAAATTTGGTACAGTTAAAGTTTATATGGAGAAGAGTGCTGAAAGCTAATATTTTTACATAGAAAGAGATATATCGATTTTTATTAGAAATACATGCGTTTGACACACACACATATGTACACACACATTTGTATTATTTTGTTTATGGTTGAAGTCTATGGTCAAACTGAGATTAATATCATTTGTCCATAGTCTTACTGAATGTTAAAAATAATCATAATTATGATAATGTCATATTCATAGTTTCTTTCGCATACACATATTAATAGACCAAACGCAAATTTAAATAATATTAATAGTTTACAAATGAAGAAGTAATTTTTAGAGATACATATAAAACTAAATGTAATTCCAAGACTTTTTCATAGTTATGACTGTGGATTAATGGATTTACAATGCAGGTTTTGCAATGCGAAACGTTTTGAATCTGAAGTGACTTTAAGTGACAAGACTGAATTCACTTAATGTTGTCATAAGGGTAAAGCAATATTACCGCCCTTAAGTCAAAATTAATATTTTAAACCATTGATTGTATTATGGACTTATTTCAAATGAATCTTCAATCAAAAGTAAGGCAAAAAATTATTTTGAAAACATTCGCAAATATAATTCATCATTTGCTATGGTTAGCTCAGAAGCTAAAATTTGCGGGGCAGTTATAAGTGGAGTGTATCAATTCAAAACCATGATGTTTTTATCACAGATCAGGTTCAATAAATACGGCATATGCTCGCTCATCATGTTGTGCGCAATTCGATTTTTATGATGTTGACACTATCAATTATATATTATCAATTTTAGATTACAACAACATTTTAATCAAACATGCAATAACAATATAATACGCAAAATATCTCTTGTATTGGAACGCAGTAATCCTTTGGTTCGGTCATTCATTGTAATGAAACATCATTGTCACAGAGTTGAAAATAAAAAAAAAAAATTTGTATGCTCATTAAAGTAAATCATGATTTAAATCAACGCCATTTCAATGATGCAGTTCAAACTGATGTAGCAGTAATATTTAGTACAGTTGATGGTGAGCCACCTTTGAACGAAATATGATTTCATTTTCAAAAGTTAATAGTATCATCAAAAATATCTCAATTTTAAATTGATGATTAGACCCTTGAGCACATCCATTACTTTTTCCAAATGGTGATACTGGGTGGCATATCAATATTCCTCATAACGTACCAACTATATCTAATTCAAGAGCACCCAGAAAAAAATTAGCCATGCTTCAGTATGCAGCCTATCGACTTGGGATTAGAAAAGATTTCAGCATGTAGCACCATTCACAAAAAAATATTTCTGCAGTGGATAGTTGATATGTATGTGAGAATAGAGGGCCCAAGATTACATTGCATTCGACAAAATCGAACAATTCTTAGATCTGAAGTTTACGACAATTTAACAGACTACTTAGAATTGAACATGAATGCCAGGAATGTTGGCCGTAGAGTAATTTTACCATCTTCATTCAATGGATCTCCAAGAAATATGTATCAGAATTATTTAGATGCAATGTCAATTGTACAACATTTCGGAAAACCGTCTTTATTTATTACAATGACTTGCAATCCAAGTTGGCCAGAAATAGTTAACAACATTGGTGTAGGTGAAGCTGCTTATTTTAGACCTGATATTATTGTGCGTGTATTCAAGTCAAAGTTGAAAGCATTCATAGAGGGCCTTATACAAAATAATATCTTTGATAAAGTTGAAGCACTCATTTATACAATTGAATTTCAAAAAAGAGGATTGCCTCATGCTCCCCTTTTACTCACTTTAAATGAGCAAGATAAAATTGTTAATGCTATAGATATTGATAAAGTTGTATCTGCGGAGATTCCTCACATTGAAACACATCCAACATTACATAAATATGTTGTAAAAGATGTGATGCATGGTCCATGCGGAGAACTTAATTCTAATTCTGTATGTATGAGAGATGGAAAGTGTATAAAAGAGTATCCAAAACGATTTAATGAAACTACATGTGAATCGTTAAATGGGTATCCATTATACACAAGACGTGATAATGGTATTAATGCAGAAGTTCGTGGTAGTTGCCTTGACAATCGGTATGTTGTACCATACAATCCATATTTACTTGCTAAATTTAATTGCCATATAAATGTTGAAGTATGTACTACAAACAAAAGTGTCAAATACATTTATAAATATGTGTATAAAGGCTATGACAGTACATCTGTTGAACTAGAGTCTGGTTGAAATGAACAAGGTCAAAATATAGAAATTAATGAAGTTACCAATTTTTTAATTGGTCGTTATGTCGGATCAACAGACGCCATATGGCGCATTTTTTAATTACCATTGAATTTTCAGTCACATACTATAATCAGATTTGATATTCATTTACCGCGTCGACAGAATGTATACTTCCGTGAAGGGCAAGAACGTCAAGTAATTGATAATGAAAGACAAACCAAATTATTAGCATTTTTTGAGTTGAATCGATCAGATCCATCAGTACGAGAGTATAAATATACTAAAATTCCTACGCATTATGTGTAGGAAGATTCCCGAAATAAATAGAAGAAGAGAAGCCGTGGAGGTAATAAAATCATAACAAGGATATATGTAGTGTCACCAAAAGATATCGAACTTTTTCACTTACGGTTGCTTTTATTACATGTCTGTGGTCCGAAATCATTCAAGGATGTTAGAACACACAATGAATTTTTATACCCTTCTTTTGTTGAAGCGTGCCATACTTACGGAATAGCTTCAAATGATAATGAATGGCGGGAATGTTTAAATGAATCAAAAGAATTACATTCACCAAAACAAATGCGGAATTTATTTGGTTACATTTGTGCAATAAATGTGCCAGCCACTGCATTAGCGTTATGGAATGAATATAAAGTATATCTTAGTGAAGATTTTCTAAGACTTTACAACGAAGAATTATCCTTTAATAGAGCTCAATTAGAAATTGATGATATTTTGAATGTTCATAATTTTTCCTGTCAAATTCTTGGTGTACCAGTTCCCACATACTCGCAGAGAATAGAAGAAGAAAATACTATTGATATAATAGAACAAGAGATGCTGTTTTGTGAGTATTATGAAAGTGCAAATATTGAACAGCGTAATCTCATTGATCAAGTTATTCGTGACATTTTGAATCATGATACTGGATCCAATGTTTTTTGTGTAACCGCTCACGCTGGTTGTGGCAAAACATTCACTCTAACAGCATTAATTCACAAATTAAATTCGCTTAATCTTCGTTGTATTCCAACTGCGTTCAGTGGCATAGCTTCAACTTTATTACTTGGAGGTAGGACTTTACATAATGCGTTTAAATTGCCTATACCCATTTTAGAAAATTCTGTATCAAATATTACTGCAAATAGTAGCTACGGTAGTTTCATAAATTCATCATCATTGATTATTATTTATGAAGTTTCTATATGTTCTTTGGAAGTGTTGAAAATCATAGATAGATTATTGCGTGATCTATGTGATGAAAATGATAAACATGGAGTGTTTGGAGGAAAAACTATACTTCTGTGCGGTGATTTTCAGCAAATCTTACCAGTAATCCCAAATGGATCACGTGGAACTTTAATTGAAAATTGTGTTACAAGTTGGCATGAATTTCCTAATTTTCATAAAGTTACATTTACTCGAAATATGAGAGCTTTACCAAATAAAATAGAATTTGTAGAATTCTTGAAAAAAATTGGCAATGATAAGGCCCCACAATTCCCTCAGTTTGGTAAAAATGTTATTGAAATGCCTCATCAATTAATAGGAGATAAAAACAATATTATTGATGAGGTGTATAATAATAACATACTTTCAGAAAATATATTGAACTCTGTTATTTTAGCACCTACAAATGACGATTGTACTTTGATTAATACTGATATACTTAATCAAATTCCTGGTGAACAGCGAACATATCATAGTTATGATAAAATAATTTGTGATAATGACAATGACATCAATAACTATCCGGTAGAGTTTTTAAATTCTTTGTCTATTAGTGGTTTACCACTGCATAAGTTAGTATTGAAAGTTAATTGCATAGTTTTATTGATCATAAACTTAAATACTAAGGACGCATTAGTCAATGGAACGAGAATCAATGGAACGAGAATAAATTTCGACGCATCAAATTGATGCATCGAAATTTATTCCGAAGTTTTAACTGGGACCGCACGCAGTAAGAGAATTTTGATTCCACGTATAAATTTAACGTACTCTGGAACTATTTTACCGTTTAACTTTCAAAGAACACAATTTCCTATAATACCTGCATTTGCGATGACAATAAATAAGTCTCAAGGACAAACATTCCAAAAGGTTGGAATTTTATTGAATCGGCCAGTTTTCACGCTTGGGAAATTGTATGTCGCAGCAAGTAGAGTCCGTTCATTCGATGGTTTAAGGTTTTATATTTCCGAATATAACGGTCAAGGACGTTTAGCAAACGATGAAAGAGTTTTTACAAAAAAAATTGTTTTCAGAGAAGTTTTAAATCGTTAATTATATTACCGCAATATGCGATAAAAAATGCTATTCAATGGAGAGTATTTTTTACCACATAATTTTTTTATTTCGCATCATCTTACATATGTTCGGTTTCAATAATTTTTTTTAAAATAGGTATTCTTTATTTTTCTCCTTTTTGAATTCCATATAATTTTTTTAAATAGGAAAATAACAGCGTTGGCGAAATCTGTAGTTATAGTAGTATATAGTCTTTGACAATAGAACCTTAATAATGTTTGAGCATTATATTTTAATAATTTATATTAAATAACTTATAATTTAAATTTATTATGGTCGAATTTCGACCACTGGGCGCTAGTTATTATTATTATTGACCACTAGTTATTATTAATCCGGCATATAAATGCATATTGTATTATAATTTAAGTACCAAGAAAATAAAGGCATTTGATGAACACGACATGAACGCCGTGACAATCAGCAATTGTAGTTACATATTGTAAGAAAATAAATAATATGTATGTTTTCTAGTTTTCTTCAGTAATGTTATACTGCTAGCAAATGAAGTTAATAAAATATTTAGGAACCCGGTTCAATTTCTCGGATTACTTGACAGAAAATAAAAATTTCCATTTTTTTACCAAACTGACATAATGTATTATTTGCCAGTGCTTTTGAATAATACTTAATATATTAAAATGGTCTATATTTTTTATTAGTTACTACACTAACTAATAAACATATAAACCATTTCAAGTACTCATTATTGTTGAAAGTAAAAAGATGAACGGTGGCCCAGTCTCATTTACAATAATACATACTGAAATATTAAGTAAACACAAGCAATTGTTATTTTACTATCTACTTATTCTTTTACACCACAATAAAAATAATTTTTTAAAAAATAATTTTTATTTCCAAAAACGGAATTTATGTCGAAAATCAATTGAAATAAGGGCCGATTTTTATAACTCGTTTTGACTAGCCTATAACTAGCAGAATATAATACTGTAAAACTGACATAATAGATAATAACAGGTGAATTGGAGTAGACACACGATCTAAATCCTTGTTGACAATACCGAAGAATGGGAAACTTTTATTAGAGGTTCTTGTGATTCCGTGAATACAAATAAATGTATTCTTTTCAAAAACCATAAAAACTGAAATCTATTGACAAAAAGGAAAATTTTAAATTTATTTTTCGTTCACTACATCGAAATTAGAAACTATTACGATAAAGACGAAAACTTTCTAATGTAAACCAAATTTGAAACTGTTATTTTAATGAGCACTAGAGTACTTATGCATAGTCTTTACAATTCGGTGTGCGTTCACCACCCACTTTTTTCAGGAATCGTTTGAAGTAGAAACTTAAAATTTAACATAGTGGAAAATATATAAATCTGTGTATTTTAATCGATTTTTTATGTCATATTTACGTCGTGTATAAATTTAAAGAAAAGGTTGTAAAGATTTCAGATCAATTTTTTTTAATTTTAGGTAAGATAAATCTAGAGAACCCTTAAAAATATTTACGCCAAATTTCTCAGAAACACTTTCACGTAAAAACTTAAAATTGTATAATCAAAATAAATTTTAATCCCCATATATTTCAGTTAAACAAATTCATATGGTAACTTTGGAGGAGGCTAGTTAAGTAATATATACAAATACACACACACATATATATATATATATATATATATATATATACACATATATATATATATATATATATATATATATATATATATATATATATATGTATATATATATATATTAAAATTGTTACAGAGTAGAGACAAAATTTGGTATGGTGATAATATGTACCCAGGAAAAACATAAGAGAGAAAAATTTCCAGTACATTTTTGTAATCCATTTTTGTAACCCATGCATTTCATTCTAAAATATTTTAGTTTATAATGGATGCTATCAATTTATTTAACCACTGTAAGTATTAATATAATTTCAATTACTTGAAGTAATCACTACATACATACTTAGGTGCATACAAACGTTTAAGGGTACATAGTATTTCTATTAAACTGTTTAATAATATTAATATTATTTTTCACCAAAATATATTGTCTGGCAGACCATATGCAAGTGTAAAAATGCTGTGAGTTCAACAAAAAACATTTTTGCAATCCATGGACTATTCTTATAAGATACTGTTAATTAATCATGCCGAAGGATTTATGAATGATATAATATTTGCTAATATTTCTAGTAGACAAGCTCATTTATAATATTTACTAAGTTTGTTATTACTTCAATAGCGCAATGAATAAAGTTTTCATTAGACATTTCATTTTACTATTCTCAATCACAGTAAATTATATCAATAAGGCGATAAAAAGTTGGTATAACGTAGCGCTGCTTTTTCATATAATAGATAGCAATAATGTAGTTTGTGAGTTACTAGAACGTGACGTTAATGCCATCTTTGAATGAAGCACGGCCTACGCCTTACGGTTCAGTTTTCTCAAAAGCAAAGGTTCATTGGTGAGCGACAACCAGGCATGGCTCCTATCGAACACGAAAATACAGTTAGCGGGAAATTAAAGAAACGAGGTCAACCTTATATCAGTCCAATTAGATTCGTGACTGGCTTTTCATAAATATACGGCTAAAATCTTTTAGAATTCTTAAATATTTCGTGCGTAAGATTACATAATTCTAACGAATTCCTCAAATTTATTGCTAATATCATCTTTATAATAATGTTCATTAGAAAGCAGTCACTTATTTAAAGCCTACACTAAATCGAATATACTCTAATAATAGAAAGTGTCAAAAAGACGAGTTTTCAACTTTTGTTTATGACTAGCTTTTTTATGGTTTCGTAGTCAACAACCTTATTCCCTTCAAAACCCTTAACTCTTCGCAGATTCTACGGTTTTCTCGTAGACCCAACGTGATCATTTTTCAAACAGATGTGTCAAATGGAGATCTTAATTAAAATATTGTCTTAACATCCAGGAGGTGGTCAACGTGGGAAAAAAGGTATTTTCAAATGAAACGTTAGTGAATAAACACGGATCACTTCTGAGTCACTATATATGTAGATACCTATTTATATATATATATATATATATATATATATACATACGTATATGTATATATATATAAGTATTTAAGTGGGCACGTAGCTTATGAAATCTGAACGGAACATCTGATTAACTACGGATTTTTTTTATTTCGACAGTGCTCAGCGAAATGAACGAAACAATAAGGCGGTATTCCAATCTTGGAAGTCCATTCTACCCTTGGGTTACGATACGATATTTTAATTTATGTCTCACAAATATCAAAGAAAAACTAATCGAATTGGAACTGGACAATTTGCTGATCGTTAGTATCAATCCACAAATAGCTCCTAATATTTAAATTATAATCGAAAAATGTACAGTAAGTAAGGCAAAAAACTGAATTTCTGTCCATACACTAGAAAGTCACCAGCTGGCCACGCCCCGTGCGATGGAAAAAGATGAATGTTGCTTTAATGCCATTACCTATGGTTACGTTGTTTGACAGCTCAGATTGTAGAGGTTATCGTTCCCTCTTTCATCTGGGATGAGTCTCCTGATACGAAACCATCCAAGTACCTTTGTGATACAATACTAGATTACATGATTTAATTATAAATGTTTATTAGGGTGATTCACACATTGCGCTGGTTTTATGTCCTTCCTCGTATATACAAAATAAGAGGGTATGTTTTGCGTGCATCACCTCGTGGTATCTAAATAGAATGTTCAAAATAAAATTGAGTTTAAATTAAAATTTGTAGTCCGGTTTTTTAAATGTTAATTTACAAGGATTTCATTTTTTAATTTTTCCATCATTGAAGTTTTCAAAATATTTCAGGTATTGACGAATACGTTTCGTTACTTTATCATTTTCTGATAAAAAAACTAGACTCATTTTTCTATTTCTTTTCGAAGAAAAATTTAAAGTTAAATGTAAATGTCATTATTTTACATATTTATTCATACATATGCTGAATTTTTGGGAGTTTTTGAGGGCTATTTAATTGTTAGATTTTTCAGTAAATAGCGTTATACCTTCAAAAAATCGGATAAAAATCCGAAGTCGAGTAAGACATAACGCTATAATTTTTTTCGAAACAAATTCTAATTACGGCTACGCAGATTGTTGTTTTAGACTTTCATGGTTATCTTTCTTACTAAGCGTACGTCGGTCCGTAAAAACATTGCCATTACCATTTCATGCTAATGCTAATTCTCTTCTACTTTTATTTGAAACTTACGTCGATTTTTTCTTGTTTTCAAAAGAAAAACATGCATTTAAAAATCACTGTTGAGAAATCTATACAATTTCCATAATTAAAATTTTAGCGAAACTATGTGCACTTCGTTTAAAAAATGTTAATTAAATTCAGATATAACTAAATAAATTTTTGTTAGCCTTAACATACACAAAATATATGTAGTTAAAATTACTCTACTAGACAGACCCCTTTTATGTTTTGCAAGTGTAAGAAAGTCATTTTTAGATTAATCCTATTTGTGCCGGCCAAACTAACCGAAGTAGTTATTCACTCGTCTGCCAGCTATTGCGCTTACAGTTACGCTATATATGTCTTATGGTGTATTTTTTAAATATTTTTCAGCTTTTTCCAAGGGTTTAATGTGTAAAACTACATGGATTGGTAATATTACATAAATTGAGCGTCTTTGTAAGATTAAAGGATTATGGAATTTCTTAACGTTTTCGTATTTTTACTTGCAACTGAAAATCATTACGTTTTTACCGGAATGAGCGAGTCGTCATATTTCTACCAAGAATTATGCAATACATTATTGCTAACAAGAAAGTAGCAAAATAGCAGAGGAAACATGTTTTTACACGTTCCTTGTGTAGTCTTGGGGATGATCCTCAACCCGAACGGTTTCCTGACCACAATACAATTTTAAGAGTGCATAAGGAAAGAAATCCATTAACAAAGTTCTAGAACGTCGAATCGGAGTCGGAATATTTGAGATATTATTATCCAATATGCTAATATTTTCTTAAGATAATGAATAATACAATACATCCGCTCTTTTTTTGCTTTTATTTTCGACAGACATAATTCACCCATGTTACAGCTGAATCGCTGTTAATTAAATAGTTTTTATTAAGGAAATATTATGAACCATTTTTGAGGGATAGTGCCACTCTGCTAAGATGACAATTTCTTAAGTAAAATACCCTATGATACTAATCATAGGGTATTTTACGCTATCGCTCTGACTAAAAAGACTGCGAGGAGTCTAATATTACATTATTGTCTATAAAAAAGACTCTTTTCCCGGTGTATAACTACCAGAATCACCTCTGATCAAAACAATATATACATCAATTGAAAAAACTATTCTCTAGATAGCTTATTCACGTACAATCTTCAAAACATATCTAAATTACATTACACAAATTCACATTTAGGGGATGGTATATTTTTGCCATTTTTTATCAAGCAAAATCAGACATGATCACAACAACATGTATATTTTTAGAAAATACGAATCGTTATGCTTCTAATATGCTATAACTCTTTTGTGGAAAATATAGCGAATGTAATTAGATAATATAGTAAATCATTGGGAATTGAATATTACATTGCCATCTACAGGAGTGGCTGATTTTTTATCTGGCTAGTCTATTATCAATACCGAATTTGTCGAATTTATAACTTAGAAACTACCAAAAACTGCTGAACGTACATAGCGGTGTTTCGCGTAAGCCTTGATATTCCCTATCTCTGTACTTCGAAGTCACACTATTTTCTGGGACAGTTGTATATATATTTAATAAAAGATTTTTAGATGATATTGTCGGCTTTTTTCGAAAAATTACAAAATTCATTTTATTTAAGCTACACTTAGCGAATAACACATATGTATCGTTCCTCTTATTCGTACGTTTACGCTCCTGACGTGGCGCCATTTAAAAAATACAATATAAAAGGATAACAACTTTTCCTAAGTCTTTGAATATTTTTAACCATAATTAAAATTGTTTCTGACCTTAAATTATTTTCTTGCTTTAATGTCGTACATGCATTAGAGCCAATTGCAAACAGTTCAACATTTGTTATAAAAAGAAATAAAAGATTTATTGTTTGAAGAAATTTTCAAACTTTTTTTACCCTAAAAGATAATAAAAATTATAAAAGTAATTTTTGTTATCTTTTAGGAGTATTTAATAGTTCCCACGAAAAAAATGTAAAGAAAAATATATTTACGTGAAAATTTAACAATAGGATGATTAACACAAAATATGTGCCTACTGTGGTTGAGTGTGAATATCTTTTTGTATAGTTGAAGGTACTACCTTAGAATTTTATTACTATAATTTCTGCATTAAATGTGGCAATTTTCAAAACGGTTTGCCAGTTCTGAGTATTACATATTTTTTTCATCACAAACATTCAAAAAAGAAGGTTTTTAATTTTTTTCTGATAACCGTATTAGCTGTCGTAAAATGTATTATTTCATTTAAAATAGTTATTATTAATTTATACTTAATTGCAATAAAATTACCAATCAGACTTAATTTGTAGTCGTATCATCCAAAATATCGATCCAGAGTAGTGATTTTCACAAATTTTGAAAAATAATCTGAATCTCCAAAACTAAGAGATTTTTATTAAGGTAAAATTTTGTCAGTAACCAGTCAAAGCTTGGCCAATCTCCCCCTTTTCAGATGGTCCATGACTTACGTGACATACATACACACGTGTATATACATACACACATAAACGTGGATAGTGTTAGAACAACTATCGACTGATTAATTCTTATTTCTTCGTCGAACTTGAATTTAAACTTTTAAAGTAGTTTTTGATTAAAGTCAAATTAGTTAAAAAAAACAATTTTTACCAATTATAGATGACACTTTAATATTTTCAGTTCAATGCTTTATCGGGCAATTAACATTTCCGGCCCGGTTCTTTACGTATCCCCAATCATCCTTGTCTATCCGTAGATATATTTAATCTTAATTTAGGTGCTACAAATTGGAATATCGGAAATGTTTAACGATATGAGTAATATATACAAACACACATATGGTCACTCATATGCACGCACGCAGGTACACACAAAGCGAAATATATGTAAAAGATGACGTAGTCATACCGTAGTCCGTGGTATATTGTTATTCGCTAATCTACAATAATAATTGGAGTCTTCTGAATTTTTTGTATGGGATATTCGCAATCTTCATAAAATATCAGAGACAATGTAGAATTATCTCCAAATTTCTTCCAACCACACCAAGTTTTTTTTCATAGTGACTACTCGATGAAAATTATTGTATATAATTACATTTTATTCTAAATAGATATTTGTAATAAAATTAACATCCTTTTTACTTCAGAACATACGAATATCTTGATTTTCATTGAAAATTATTTTTCTATCGAAGCTACAAAATTGTGAACCGCGAACCATACGATATGCTATTTGCTGTTACGATTTAAATAAAGTCTAAAATACAATATTTATTCTAAAACGAGATCTCTTCATACATAAGAATATCTAATAGAAAGAAATAGATTTAATCATTTATATAGCTCTTCATACATAAGACTCTTCATACATTTATTTTATTTTCACAAACCGCACACTCCAAATTTTTTTTGGAAAAATAAACTTTATATGAGTTGGATTCGGCTGCCAAGATTTCTGTACCTACTCTAAGACTATGAAATATTCAAACGATTATGTATTCGTTTGAATATTTCATAGTCTTGTGAGCTAAGTACATATAAATTTTTGCCGAACTGGCGTTTCGTTTATAATAAAATTTAACAAAAGATATTTACATAGATTTTTGTAATACCTTATTTCTTATTATAGTATACTAATAAGATGTCATTTGATATATATGTTACTCATTTCGATGCGACTTGTAAAATTTCAAAAAATAACTAGGACAGTTTTAAAAAAAATCTCGTGATAAAGTGTCTGATAAATGAACATAGGAATAAAGATCCGAGTTTGATTCATCATTCATTCAATGATAATAAACAAGTCCAGTGGAACATGCAACTACATACTGTTTGACTAAAGAGTCTAAATCGTGTTATTTGCTGTTTTAAATTATATAAATATAAAAAGATTTTAGATCTACGATCGATTTTTACAATACATCAATGAAGAGAATCGAAGATGCTCAGTTAAAATATATAAACTACTAAATAAACGAAACTATCAAAAATACGAAAATGATATAATTTGGTGTTTTTAATATATTTTCATAAAATAATACTTATCAATACATCATTTAAACAAGAGTAAAGTCCGTTTTATATAAGCTATGTCAGAAAAACATTTTAAAGTTTTACACATTAGAAATTAAAAGTATGTTCTTGGAACTAATTACATATTAAAGCTATACCGTTACGTTAAACACAATTACTTAAATACACCAGAATATAATCACCTCTTGTCGTGCGAAGTAATATAACATTTCACGATTCCGATCACTCACTTAGAGGATAATTTTGTCATAAATTGATATTAAAATGAGAAGAACAGAATTGGCGAAATGAATATTAATTATTTTTAGAAATCCGAGTAAAATTTGGGGCATCGGTAACGATAGCGACACAAAGGCAAAGGAAGTGATTTAATTGAAAGTGTTTCCAGGTATTTCAGTGACAAATGGAAGTATATCAACAATAACATATAAATTTACATTTAAATCTCCCTTGTAATAATAGTATTAAGATTCCCATTGTTTCCACATATTAAAGCATTTGCGATAAATATCAATGCATCCATGTAATATAATGTAAGATAATTTTTCCATATTAAATGCTATATATGTTTGAATCTTACCGTTTTACCACTCTTAGTAGCAAACATATTTTTACTTCTACGAGTATTTTTATTTTACACCTAGCAAAAAACAACATAATATCTCTTTGCAACAGTTTTCGTTAACTGTTAGATTTTTAAATGACTGGGTACTTTATCTAATAAATTTTTATCAACATGTCCATGATAATTATGACAAGTTTTGCATTTAGATTTTCTTCACTTTGACGTATAAAAAGTAAAAACGATACATAATTTGAGGCCGAATACAAGAGATAAACGTAAATATTTTTATCATGATGAATCTATTGCAATATACGTCTGCGTGTTTTTCAAGAATGACTTTCGACGAGGAGTATATCTTTTGTATTTCCTCACCACCAACTCTGCGTAACTTTTTATTTAATTTTACTTAGAAGGGTCAACATTACTTAATTTAAAAAAAAAACGAAATTTCTCCAAAACGACTGCATTTCATTTTTGTACCAAAATATGTGAAATATTCCATAGTATTTGTTATTGTAAGATGTCCTCATTTTTTGTTTTATAGCAACAACCAAAAATTAACTTAATTTTGCTATTAGAACCTCTTTATATTTATCTCTGTATTAGAGTTGTATCTTTATTATCTTTTTTGAGTCTAAATGGTAGGTCTAAATGTTTATTAATTTGTGTAATATCGGTATAGCTCTTGTATATTTCAATTTACCTCATTTAATATCTATGACAAATGTTAAAATACCAAAGGCTTGTTTTGCAGTATGATTTAATTTGACAAAGTTGGTAAAACTTTTTTATATTGTTGGATATCAGAAAATAAATATTATTTTGAGTAGTACTCAACTAATTATATCCTTATGAAAACATGACTTTTTCTGACGTATTGTGCAGTGAATTGTAGAATAAAAAAGATACTTGGTAAAATACCCCTTGACTGTAACGATACGCAGAAATTTCAATTGAAGGTCAGTCTCACTCTAAGCTATACTATTCGTTTCATGGAGGTGAGAATCTAAGGAATGGGTATACGTCCACACTTCGCGTGTAGAGTTTGTTAATTTTTGGTATAATTTTTGTAAGCCAACGCACATACATCGTATTGCACTTTAAAGTCAGTCGAGTTAAAACAAAACGCTTCACTTTTATGAAATATATTTATTTCTGTTGGAAGATGGTTGCGTGTGTCTTCAAAAAGTGGAAAAAATTTAGTAGAAAGACATGTGAACTTAAAAACGATGTCACTTATCAGAAGTAACTCCAGTTTTATTTAATATTTGTAATATATATTGTACGGAAATAATTAACCCACATTTGAAATTAATGAAATGTTAGGGAAGTCGATAATTTTAAATAAAAAATATGTATGTTTAATACTCTGTATTGAATATTTCGATAATATAAATTGTTTATGACCTCAATTTTCCAATAATAACTTTATTGTTATTTACAATCATATGGCAATTACAATTTTGTTGCAATTTTTTACAAGTACTGAATGTTTTTTAACGATATTAAAAGGATTGCTGAAAATCACTGAACTCAATGATGATATAACGTTTTGGCTAAAATAATTATTATATATTATAGAACTAAATTTTTAATGGAAATATATCTCAAGAACAAAGTTTTAGTGACAAAGATATGAAATAGTCCGCGTTACACAATGCTATTAATGCTTTAATTAGTTATTGTAGTGAATTTTCAGCTTTTCGTTCTTTTCACTCCAGTAGTATTAAATTATTTTTCTTATAATATATAAATTATAGATATGGATATTCTACGTTTTCAAACTATTGTCTAGCATAATATTTACTTAACTCTTTTATTTGTACGAGTACTAAAATTCTTATATAATTTCTTAATATTTATTTCAAAGTTTACGAAAGACCAAGGTACTTGCAAAAATATGGATAAATATTTTGGAACGTAACACTAATAACTGGTTAGCAACACCGTTCACTCGCATTATTTCACAAGTGGTTGTAGTACCTTCATTAAATTTCATACTTATTAAAGCGTGTACGAGCAACTTATATTTGTACATCCGCTGTTTGTAATAATTTTTCTATCTATAAGATTTTTTGTCATTTCGTATAAATAAATGTGTTTATATATGAAAGATGTTTTATTTAAAAAATACTATGGTCTCGAATTAATTAAAGAGTTAATAACTCCACATAATATGGGAAAGGTTTATATCTTAATATAAGAACTCTTCAAATGCCATTAAAAATATATGTTTTATGTAAATTTATCGATTACTTTCATAGTTGTAGAAGAAAACACAAAATGTATAATTTTAAAGTTCTGAATTGTAACTTTTGAAAAATAACAAAATTATATTTCCTTTAAATTTATCTATTCAAAGCGTTTAGTAGCAAAAAAGGGAATAATTTATTACAAATATTGATAGTATCAATATTGTCCGAGATGGCACAACTATATATTTTTTTAAATGAACTCTTTTACATTTTCTCTTTGGCTTAATAGATGGCAAATTATAACAGAAGAGTGTGTGGATGCGATATATCTTTATATTTATACCAACAATAATCACAATAACTTTATTTTTTGACTATTGTTGATATTTTGAAATTATTAGAACTATCTAAAATTGCACAAATAGACTATTTGTCTTCTAAAATATTTAATCTCTTTAATTACGGTATTTAAATGTATTCATTATTTCAACATTAATGGACATTTCCCCGATAAAATGATTTGTTTAATCTATGACGTTAGCGGATTAATGTAATTAGTGTAGCGTGAAAACGCTTTTAGCTAGGATGCTGATTTGGATGTCATTGTGAAGAGTTTGGAGAGTATTACTAGGGCAAAAATTAAGATAATAAAAATATTCGCCGGAATATAAGTAAAAATCAGTATTAAATGAAAAATTTAAAAAAAATTTAAAATGTCTCATATGGATCGTAAATACAATCGGAATTATGGAGGATTCAGAGGAAAGATTAGAGGGAAAGAGAGAGAAGATTTAAAAAATCCAAGAAATTTAAAAAGTCCAGGATGAAGCCTACAGATATACAGCGTCCAGCGACTATTCCCAATATACTACTCTATGTAACCATTAAAGAGATTGGTAATTAAATTACGTATTAATACAAAACACCTGTTATGATTTTATCCCGATGTTTTCATCAAAATATCTACGGGACAGAACCGAAGTGCGCTTTTCGATTTCTTTTTATATTTCACAATTATCACAAAGTTTATGAAGTGGCATGTGTAACGGCAGTAAGGAGCAAAAAAATTTGTATCAATATTTTAAAGGGGGCAAATAAACTACTCAAAAGTTATCTTTTTCTAATTTCTGCATTTAGTGTTACATTGATTGAAAGAACAACTTACAAGTACTCCAAAAGTACATATTTTAATTTTTTTAAAGCAGGTGTTATTAAAATGTTCACAATTTTTTTCTCATAACCTGTTTGACGTAAGTGTGGAAGGCTTATGAGCATCTTCAGGCTAATAATTAATGTTATTGCTAGTAAATAATTTAATGTACATGTTATGCGCTCTTGAATCTTTATATAAAACTAATTATTTGGGGAATCCTTGTAATGCGAATTCTACTCATACACCTGTCATAGGTTTAAAGTAAAATAAGTAAATAAGAATAAAATTGGAATACAGGTTACTAATAATTCTTATATAATATAATATTTCTTATTATCACTTTGAAAGATGTTACCTTCAGGAAAAATTCTGAACGGTAGGAATAAACAGATAACTTACCATTTATTGAAAAAAAAATAAATAAAAGATCTTTGATGAAAATATATCTTTCGCAAAAATTATGTAAATAATCTTTGCGGAAGATAAATTTTCATTAGAGATAGTGAGTGTATACTTGAAATCTCTGGATTCAAACTAATCTTATAAAAAATAAGAAATTTGTTTTTAATTCCGACCACTAAGTCACTTTAACACTAAATAAAATAACTTATCAAGTAATTGTGCATATGCAGCCACAAAAAAAATAATTTATCTGCCAATTAAGATACACATTCTAGTACCAAAAAAGTCAATACCAGAAAATCATCATAATAAATAAAATAATCACCAAAAAAGGCATAATTAAGTTAAATTAAACTCGAAAATATTAAGACTTAAATGTATTCGTACATTTAGCACTTAAATAGAGGATAAATATGAATTTCTCTGACAGAAATAAATACAACAGATTAAGTGCATAAAATGATGGGAAATTTATATAGAGTGGAAAATGCACAGGAGGAAATGAAAATTTCGTCCTTAATTTTCGGAAATGTCAAGACACACTACAAATATGTTGTATATGTTGAAACTAAAACAAAACATACACCTTACTGTAGCAAGGTGTAGAATTGCTATATATCACAACGTATGTACGCTCAATCGCCTACCCACACGCCCACGCGCATTGATATACACGTGTAACTCTTACCTTAATGTACCCTCTCTGTTGTAATTTAACAGCAAACTGATTGATTGATCGAAGATGATTCAAGTCTGAAGAAGATTTAACATTTCCTTCATGAATTATCACTTAAAATGAAAAATTATAACAGTTCTTTGTAAATTCATTTGGCTAAGTTTTCATAGAGAATTACCGTTATAGATCGACAATCAATCCTTAGTGTTTAATATCACACTTATAGTGAAAATGGAAAAAATAGTGAATATTGTTGGAAACAATCGAAACAGAAAGAAAAATATATTTTCTTTCCATATTATAATGAATAAATACAAAAATAAAAATTTAACAAAAAACAAAATTGTTGAAGTAAGTTTTCTCGTACTGTTTTGAAATTCAGTTCATTATTTTGCAATAACGTAATAAGTTGTGTGAGTACTATTGATCCCTCATATAATTGACTAATACAACGACACACATTATGTATTAACAAGTAACTGTAAACATTTTAAAAAGTAACCAAATAACGAAACGTGTTAACATAATGCATTATTATAGTACACTTGATATTGACACATATAACGTTTACAATATTATTAACAATATTTCATTCTCAATCCTAAAGAAGTAATAAACCGGCACCAAACACCGACGTCTGTAATATTGTCGCTTTTCAAAATTAATTTCAGCCACAAGACATTCTTCATTGATGACATTGAAAACGATTGCGTGAGCGTTTCGCGATCGTTAGGAGTATATCTAGATAGTGATCGATAGTATCGTTAGGCTTATCTACATAGTAGTAGTCTAAAGATGCAGCTTCAAATTGCTTTACCCTCAGATTTCAAACAAGTAATTATAAATTCGAGAAGGGTCAAATTTAATATTGCAGACCGGAAATTTAATATTGCAAACAGATTTAATATTGCAGACCGTCAGAACGACGATTTTCTGTAAAATATTTTTGTCAGCAACAAACAAACAGAGAAAAAATTACTCTTACAAGAAAGTTTTTTAGATAAAGACAAAAAATGAAGCTATCAAAATATTTTTGCAACTGATTGCAATTTGCAGAGGACATTGAACAATCAAAATATTTTTTTAAATTTATTTACTATTATCATTAGGAAATATTTGCTATGGCTAAACATTATACATCGCTATTTCCTTTTCTTTATTTTAATAAACTTTCTTCAAATAATATATTATTTTTCTCGATTAATTGAATATTATCATGATAATATTGCAGAATTTTTATTAGGATTAAAATATTTTATTTGTTTTAAATTTTAAGGATCAATTGATAAACTACGGAAAAACATGACATGAGGAATACGTTTTGTAGTTTTCCTGAATTGTCTTGTTTTTCATTGATTATAATCATATGCAAATAGTATCTGTCTATTATTACCAAAGGGTAAAACAAAATGTAAGAAAGGGCTAAATAATATAAAAATTTCGTTCTATTTTATTTGCCTTAGCATGCCCCACAAATCTTTTTTGTGATATTGTAAAAAACTTGTCTAAAATTTTTCATAAGAATTTATCAATTTAAAATTTTTCAAACGTTATTTTAAGAGGAACAGTGTATATTTCCTAAACGTTACTTTAAAATGTATAAAATATAGTTTTTTTTCATAAAAATAAAATTCGTAATCAAACAATATTGAGAAAGAAGAGAGAAGATTGAAAAAAAATTGCAAGTAGAACCATACATACTTAATTACGAATTATTTTTATCTTATTCATAATTCCACTTATAAAGAGCGCAGCAAAGTGCATTCCGAAGTGTCCGAGAGGTGATATATTGCCACTATTACTCGGCAAACCGATGCGATAGCATTCTAGATCTCACCTTTTACACAAGATAAGAAAAAAATATTTTGGTTTTAATCGTCTTAGTTTATACTTTTGAACCCACTGAAACAGGTGTTTTAATATAATTTAGAGAATTTTCATACAATTATAAACTACTGCCATTTACTTATTATGGAGCTTGTTTGCTTCGATAACAAATTTTATCGATATGTGAACCCAAAACAAAAAAATTATATTTAAAAATATGCAAAATACAAGAGATCTTTCTAGTTACAAGAGTTTTTTTCAAACTTAAGTAGATATTAAATTTTAAACATTTAGTATTACTAGTAAATAGTATTACTATTGTAACGTACATAAATATATAATTATTTTTAAGTCCAATATTTTTTACGAGCGTAAAAATATTACTAACTTTTACAAGACATATGAGATACGCTTTTCGATATAGCTTATATAAATCTGTTTATAATTTTAATTTCAGCAATCTCAAAAATCGAAAGTATGACGAAGTCTTTTTTGGGATTTTTAGGAATGTCTCTAGAATTATCTTACATAAAATTCTAAAAGAAACAATACCTTAATACCTAAACCTAAACCTTATTTTTACCACAGCAAAAATATGGATCGAAAAGTTTTTTTTATCATGCTAAATTTTAAGTTTCTATGTCAAGCGGTTTCTGAAAAAAATTAATTTTTATATACGCTTATGTCAATCACAGATTTATAATATAAAAAAGTAAATGACATATAATAATATTAAAATCGTAACCAAAAGGCGGAGGCTATCAAAATACGCCACTAAATATATTTAGGGGACGTGTGTTAATACAGTGGCGACACGTATAAGTATTTTCATATTGACCTAAACTTCAATTTCATTTATATACATATATATATATATATATATATATATATATATATATATATATATATATATGTGTGTGTGTGTGTGTGTGTGTGTGTGTGTGCACGTGTGTGCATGTCTGTATATATTGTCAATGTTTATTGGGTTACTATAAATTATAGGATCTAAACTAAATAATAAACAAACAATGTGTAATCAATGAAAGTTTCAGCTCACGATTGTAGAACATATAATCTATACATATAATAAAACTGTAACTGGGCCGTGTCTGTATATTGAATATTTTTAGGAAAATCTTATGCTAATAGTCAGTGTTATAGACACAAAGACCCAATTTACCATTTATAAAATGTTTGTCTGTATGTTTGTCTTTCTTTTACTGCATAATGAAAAAACCACAGGACGGATTTTGATGAAATTTCGTATGATGATAACTGACTATCCGGGTCAACATATAGGATATTTTTTACTTCAGGAAAATGTCTGCCTGTCTGTCTGTCTCTTTGTTACCGCATCACGTAAAAACCACTAAACGGATTTTGATGAAGTTTGGCATAATAATAACTAACTATGCGGGATGTACTTTTTATTTTGGGAAAATGTGTCATTCCCAAGCAAAAATACAAAAACTGGTTCGTGCAAAAATCACTCTGAATCCCTCCGAATAGATATTTTTGCTAATCTATACATATCGATACATTAATTAAGTCTAGTTTAAAAACTCACCAATAATTGTCATCACGAGGTTTTTAAAATACGTAATTTTCCTCTATTGCATCATTTCAGTTATCACTGAAGGTATTTGGATCTATTTTATATTACACAGTGTCAAATTACATAACGCAATGCAATATAATTCAGATCATATCAATGCTCTCTAAATATTTTCAGGCTTAAATCAAGTTATAAGGTTTGTACTATAATTTTGCTTCTCCACAATAGATGGCGCAAGTAGGGATTTCAAATAAACGACACAACATAAATACGACTCTTAATAACCCGCGTTATTACGAGATTATACGCGCGTTATATGAGTTAATCAAATAATGTTTTGATTGATTCATATATTCTTTATTTCTACTCGACTATATATAACACTGAATGTTTTCTATTATATAACGCGATATGTTTTTTTTAAATTGTTCGTTGTATTCTATTCAAGGAAAGATGTCGTAAGAAAATTTCGTAAATCGTGGTATCATTGGGTTTTCAAAAACAGGACAAACCTTGTGCGCAGCTGGCGTGGACCTAAGTATCGGTTGTTTTTTGCACGGATAAAGCTGTATAAAGCACTCTCCCGCATAAGCAACGCTAAAAATTTATTTGTTTACGTCCCTGACCGTTCTACAAGAAACATTGTTTACAGAGAAGTTTTGTGAACAATGTTCTAAAGCTCGCGCGAACGAAGTCGCGAGCACAGCTATTCGTTAATATATTCGATTCAGTATATCCGATTGTGCAATTGTCAATAAATTTGAATTTGAACTAATATAATCTCTATTGCTGCCGTCATCAGCTTTTTTTACTTAAAAATTTACAGTTTGGGTCGTTATAATATATTACAAGTGTTACTTGTTACTTATTCAATGTTACATTTATCAAATGTTTTGATCAAGTAAACTATATTACTTTGATTTCCAATTTTTAGGTGCATCCGTTTTAACCAATTTTGTTTAAGGTTTCATTCTTTGGAACTCTATTAAATTTTTCTGTTAAACAAAGGTAAAATTTAAATAAATCATTATGGTGCTATTATAATGAGATACTTTTAAAAGACAATGTATTGTTTACAACATGTAGTCAATATATACTTGTTTATTTTTAAAAATATTGTTTACTTTTTTTTTACTTACAAATATTGTTTACTTTATTAAGATAAAAAATAAATCTAAAATGGCTGGTGTGTATATTAGAAATTCGATAATGTTTTAAACCTGAAATGCTTACAGAATTATAATATTTCACAATAAATAACGAGAAAATTTCAAGTTGAAACTATCACTATCACTATCACGCATATAATCACGACATTTACCCATTTTTTGAAACACTTTTTGAATAATTAATTTACTTAAATTTAAAAATTACACATTACATTTTAAATTCTACGAGATTGATAATTCATCTTGTTAATATGACGCCCTGGTTACATAGCAAACTAAGGCGTGGTGACAGTTTGAAGTTAAGAAAACATATGCGATCTCGCTCGAACTGTTATGAGTGACGTCGAAAAGAAGGAAACGCACATACGTCAGTTTTTTTTAATTTTTGCTAGATATTGTCCGATTATTTATGTGTGCTTCTTAATACTATGAATCTGTGATATAAATACGTATATAAGTTTGCTTTGTTTTTCTTTTCTAGTAATGGTTTCAGTCTAACGCTGAATTATTCTCGTGTTGCTTATAAGATAAAATAGTAAAAAAAGTAATCACGATTTATTAAAATCTGTATGACTGACAGACAGACGATATGAAAGAATTTGTAAAGAATTATGGCACACTATATTTACGTAAGCCTAAGATGACGTATTTTTGCACAAAAGTATCGAAACCACTCGTAGAATATGGCAATTTAAGAATAATTTCAGTATCATCCCAAGCTATGTTCCATGTCCTTATCAACTTCAAAAAAGAATGCTTAATAATAGTTATTTATTTATTTCAAACTTTAATGCACATATATAAGTACAATAATTAAAATTAAAAAACAAGACCAAATATCATTAAAAAACGTAAATTAATTTATTACATGTACACAATTAAAGAAAGGGTGCAAAATGGCATTTAGGACGGATAGAACTTAGGAGTCATGAGAGGAAGGACTTTTACAAACGACCATGGGAAACATTTATATAAAGCAAGTTTCTGGTATCAGGATCCAGTTGATTCCAAAGTTGTACGGCTTGGAGAGAAAAGGAATTTTCATACAAGGTGTTTGGAATGAAGGGTCTACATTCTGAGTTCTACATTCTACATCCTGAGCAGAAAAGTAACTTAATCTGGTTATAACATTATAAAGAATAACATTATAAAGTATAATGTTAACCTTTATAATGGTAACATTATAAAGTATAAGAACATGCAGATTGGGTCGATCGGGAGTTTCCTTCCTTTTAAGTAGCGCTCTGAATTAAGAGATATTTTCATGTTTTTTCAACCAAAAAGCTAGTGCACAACAGTCTTGAACTGCTATAACTTAGGACTTAACTGGTTTAACTAATGGACCCATCTTTTGAGCCCACTGATCGATTCAATCGAGGAGTTCATTAGTTGATGAATCTTATCATAGAATTAACTTTCAATATGAAGTACATATTTCTAAGTTTGCTGATATAAAGATGATAATTATTATATATTTTCTCAACAATCCTATCAATGAATATTGAAAAAAGAATGGATATAGAATTCCTCCTTGGAATACATAAGATGATAATCCTGTCCACTCCGAATATGTATTTCAATACTTGTCGTCGATCATAAATAGTTAGGTTAAATCATACTCCGATATTTAACTAAGAATTTTGGAGAGCAAAAGTTAGCTTTAAAACTATTTTAGGTAAAATTTAATTGAGGATTTTGAAAGCAGGAAGGGAAAATTCTGTCTGAATATTACTACTATAGAAACATACTCGTATTGCAATACTGACATATGCGTCATACAAAGGTCGAAAGCTTGCTGGTCTTAAAAGAAGGAAAGTGTTTTAATATGTAACAAAAGAGGATTAAAAAGAATAATAATAAATACCGAAAACTAAATTAACCACCTTTTAAAACTACTAAGTATAATATGTAAAAAAAGGCTAATCAAGAGAGCGGAAAAGGTTATGGAAATAGTGGTAGCATATAATTCACTATTTTTTTCTGATTTAGGACAGAAATATTACTAGAAAGGATTAAAAGTAAGTATCATGATATCGAGGATTAATAATTTGAATTTGGTACTGAAAGGATGTTTGATTTAATATAAATTTATTCTAGTTACTTCATGTCAAACATGTAATAAATGGTGATTTTTGATTGTGACTTAATATTTTCAAGTGGAAATTTAGAGTTCAGCTATATATGACATGGGTCATTGACAGCTATTCCACATCATCATACTGTACTTACTATTAAATATTTATGATAGTGGTGAAAAAAATACGGTATTAAGGATGAAGTAAATATATAAATTTAATGATAGAACAAATTTACATAAATGAACGATGGATCAATGGAATAAAATAAACATGATATATTTGTTTTCGTTCAATTCTTTTAAGCCACACAGTATGAATACATACTATCGTATAATGGAATGATAACGGGAATGCACTTTGTCTGAGTGTCTGAGAGCACACACTTAGTTCATGGATATATTTCAATTATTTTAAATTAAGATGTAGATGAAGTGTCGTATTAAAATTTAATACTGTCTATTAATGCCCACTTAACAATACCAAACCGATACATTGGTATTTGTAAATGTGAATACAAAGGAAAAATATTCAGATAGTTTAATCCTGCTGGACATACTGACAAATCTGTTTATATATTTGAGGGTGAAAATATAAAGTAATTGATCCAAAAGTTATGGAGAAATAAAATATGTCCGAAAATTAAGGAATATTTAAGACACTAATAGAAAGTCATGTAAACAGAAAAGTATATTCTCATGAGAAAAGTCAAATCAAAAGTAAATATGGCATTGCATTATTTTTCTTACATAGCGAGGAGGTGGGGTGAATATATAGATAGATATAAATACTCGTATCTTATTGAAGGGATATTTTAATTAAAATTCAGGCAGTTATACTGTTAGAATTAAATTTAGGTAAAATATTTCTCTGGACGGTCAATAGTCTAAGTTATATTTAGACTGTATAACGAGATGAAAGGATACTTTATCTAATGAAGCAACTGTGACACAACCCTGTATACTTAAGGGTGTCTGGAAAATCTAGGACCTTTATGTAACCTTCATTAAGGTCGAAGCACCGCTCTTGTTCAGTGGATGTCAATATGATACCGTTGGTGAAACATTATTGAAATTATGTATTTGTATTGGAAAAATATAAGCCTGCAATAACAATATACAAAAGGAGTTTTTGTTTTATTAAAAGGGGAAATGTTCTTAAAAAATATTTTGCAATAAAATTAATTTTGCAGGAAATTTTAATGATATCGGCAGTATTATTAGTTAGTATTAAATGGGGCATTACCAAGTAGCCTGTGCTCCTTTTAAAGTTGTGCTTCCGTTAATGTAAAATAATGATAGAATATTTTTCTAAATTTATGAATTCAGACATTCAGATCAATGTAGACATCAATAATATATTTCGCGGAACGCAATCACGATAAATGATTTTTATTTAAAAAAAATTCATCATTCATTTAATAATTTAAATTTTTTCACAAAATTAATTCTTTCACATGCTGAGAAAAAGAAGGTAATTCCCAATTAAATAAAAAATTAATTCCGCGTCTTACTCGTATCAATATCTCTATTAAAATTGGTTTCTAAATTTATATTCCTATTTCAATTACTCCGTTTTTCTATTTCAATATTAGTTTATGGGCCTATTAATTGAATTTAAAAATAATTCGCTTTAATATTTCTTACCGCTCTTTTGGAATAAAAAAATTATGAATATTTCTTCGAAAATCATTATAGATGATATTACAAAGATATAATAATGTGAAAAATAGGCTAGGAGAAATTTTAAGGCGTCGTGTTTTTTTTATATTTAAATTGATTTAAAATTGTTGTAAGAGATGAAGCTGAAATTTGAAGTAAAATATATAATTTATAATTTGTCGATTACTGTGGATATTGCATACCATTATTGAATAAAGTAAAAAGATTGTAAGTTTGTTAGTAAGACGTAGGTACGAAAACTACCTTATTTTCGAAATTCTTTCACTAATACGTAGACGTTCTAACAAAGGCTACATTTTATCCAGTTTTATACAACGGTGTGCTGAATAAGAATTTTAAAGTTTTGAGGGGCAACTTCAATGATAATGTAAGATGTGAAATTATTACACTAAATTTGGTGATAATTTTAAGAAGAAATGCCAAGAAATAGACCTTTATTTACGTGCTGATATCTTATTACTGTAAGTCTATAAATGAAAGTGGATGTATTGTTCTAGTTTAAAATATTGTTAGTTGAATTATGCAGTTATAAACAAGTTGTTTTTGTGGGTGGGGTACGTAAGAAACCAAATAGTGGGCACCACACTCTTCTCAATTCGTCATATTTTACAGTGTTTTTTTAAATGTCCGCAAAATTAAGTGACAGGGAAAGCCTTACTATATATGATGAGCCTATAATATCTTGGAAAAAAACAATACCTTAGAAATCTTTACGTAATTTTGAATACAAACTAATGTATTTGCATCAAGTTTAGAAAGAACTTCAAAAAGATGCAAAAAGAAAACTCAAGAAGGCTTTCAACACCATAGAGAAGAATTTATGCACCATTGGGACACATTTTTTATATAGCACACGCACAACAGGTCAAACCTAAAGTAACTCAACTCAGAAATCATGACTTTTTGAAAACGGTGATAAAGTTTAAGTAAATAATTGGCGGAAAAAACCGCCAAGCTAAGAGATTATGATGTGTACATACATATTTACTACTAATTTATAATTTATAAGTTACGAAGATTGCATTTCTAGATCATCCTATTACCGTAACTCATGTAATCATTTCTTTTGAGTTAGTGTTTAAACTGCAATATTTATCAACTCCCGCAATATATATGAAGAACAAACAGAATGTGTGGTACTGACTGGCTGTTATATAGGTGGATTTATGTGAATGTACTTAATGAATAATTGATTTATAAGTTCTGTTCAATTATGAATATGCGTCTATGATTACTTATTTTTATTACTCAACAAAAATAAACATGTTAAATATGAATAAAATTTACGCCATTAGGATTCCCTACATTAAGTATGTAGCTCAGGTAAACATTTAAAAATACAAAATATTTCCAATAAGTGTTTACGAATATTATTATTATTTATCATCAACTAATATATTGTTTAATAATTTTTCACAAGCATAGAAACATGGTGAATATTTCAAAAACTAAAATTTAAAATCGAGGCAATACTATTTCTGAAAGATTTAGGTGAATTACAAATAATTTTTTTTTCAAAATCTTGATGTTAGTAGTTTTGAGGATGTGAGGGATAAACTTTTTGTTGACATTTTCTATAATATCTACGACTTTCTTTACGAATTTCCCGAATGCTTGATATTCCACACGATACAAAAGATTCAGAAAATGAAAACATTATTTGCCTCCATAAAAATTTACAAAATATGAATACTAATACTCAAAAATAGGAATATTTTTAAATGTTAATTATTGAGACCTATTGCCATTAATACGCTTTATAATTTTGCCATTCTATCTCAAACGGTAGACAGAGAGATAGATGGACGCACACATGTGTGAGCTTACAAGGGTTTTATTTTATAAATATTAACCAGAGGGCAGCACAAATTCTCCCTTCAATTAGCTGACATGTTAGGTGTGAGTTTTTAAATGTTCTTGGCATGATAAAAACGTGTTTGTCAATTGATGTTTGGGTGCATTAATTAATTACTTACAAATAAATACGATATAACAGGTTTCGCTTTATTTTTTAAAGTAGGAAAAATAATGAAGTCAAGTTAAGTCGACTTCAGTATCCACTGAAATTATGTTTTAGATTTTTAACGTTTTACAATGAATATTGACGAAGATAATAGTTGTACTATTGTGGAGGATATTTTTGATGGACTTAAATTTTAATTGACATACACCGTTATTTTGAGACATGGGTCAACGACCAATTATCGGAATCAAATAAAAGGTTTATCACGAAATTGACTTATCCGTCAATTTACCAACTATATACTTAGTGACTAAATCAACTAAGCGAAGTTAATTGTACGTATATAGAATGACAAATCACTTTTGTATTGGCAATACCTAATTTTACTGGATTTTTTCTATGCAACCACGGTATATTGGATTACCATCGCCCGTTTTTCCTTTCGTAAAATACAATATTCTGTCCTAATTCTGTAAAATATTTCTTTATAAAAATAACCGATACATCATTCGACTTCTAAAATTTATCTTGAATTAAATGATGGATTAAATTTGGGTAATACTTTTTAATAGATATATATCCCCGCGTATAAGTATGGAGCTACAAACATTTCACCGAAAAAAAAATAAAACTTATCACCAAAATTCACCTCATAATATTTATTGTAAAGGTTTCAATTATATAAAGTTACTATAATAATAATATCTACAAATTTAATCCATGTAGAAAATGTAATAATTCATTTTCACAAACCGCTGTTTTAAAACTGTGCAATAACTATTTACCGGACGCAAGTTAACTAGCCTTATTCAAAGGATTAAAATAGTTTCAAAACAAACTTTTACAAGTCGTGCGTTACTGGTTACTAATAAAAGAGGCATTAAATGCTTTTAGTCAACAGGTAAAACTCAGTGACCGGAATATAATCCCTTGATGCGGTTGGCTGGGCAACCTTTTATCAAACATTTGTGTTGAGTCGATAATTTAATAGACAATGGTAATTTGGGAATATTACTTCCACATGTACGAAACATGTTTATTTTATAGCTCAAATAAAATTATAAACTAATTATTGTAAGACAATATAGTGAAACCGAATAATTTTACAGTTACTAATCTTTAGTTTCGATTATTAAATATTGATATATTCTTGTGTCGTTTTCACAATAAATTAACAATTCGATGATATTTAAGCAAAGGATGGAAAAAATATATTTGGTGAAAGTTTCCCTAACATGGAATCAACAATTTTAAAAAGTTTTATATAAATGAATTTAAGAAAATTAATGTGTAAAAATGCAGTCAAGTGCGTGTTAAACTTGCGCAGTAATGTGTCATGATTAAAATTAATTGCAAATAGAAGATGCTTACGATTTTGTAAATATAAACTCAATCAAAAATATCTTTCTTGCTTTCCTTTTATGTTTCGGCATGAAAAAAATTTTAGAAATTTTTATTTGTTTTACCACCCACTCCCATGCCAGTTCAGATTTCTGGATATGTATGTTTCGATCACTGCAAGATATATTTATGTTGACATTCAGCTCCCTATATCGAATGGTTTCATACTAAATAGGCTAAACGAACAAATGGAAAAAGGGACGGTCGAACATCCAGTTGATCACATAGAAGTTCGGTTTTCCCAGGAATGGTATAAGACACTAAAAAGTATGTGATGTAGAAAAAATAAGCAACTGGTTCTATAAGTGGTCAATTTAATTGTCGTCTGAGGAAGAAAGTGGCTGATGAAATGTATAACTTGATAAGGAAAAAGAGGATATTATTACCAGTACTTACAACGTTAATGTTTTTAAAGCTGTGTCCTTTATTTGGCTGACCTTTATTATGTACGTAAGAAGAAACTCTTATGTCTTATGTAATTCCAGCTCACCCAATTTTTAATGTAGAGTTTACAGAAAATACATCTTTATCAATATTTTGATAACCAAAATAAATTTTTGTAGATACACACATATATATATTTTTAATACATATACTAATACGTAGACCACTTTTTAACTTTCCCGCATTAAATTTAAAAAAATATTTGTCGGATGGAACTTGAAACAAAAACAAATACTACAAAAATATAGCTAATGAATAAATACGATGGATATTTGATATAGGACGTTTAATACTACAAAGCTTTTATATAGTAAAATAACTAGCACGATAAAATAATATGCTATATTCTTTTTATTACTTATGATGCAAGTAATGTGTTATAAAAACGTTTACGCAGTCTGATCTTATAAAATTGGCGGTTTCATTTATCTACGGGGGTTGTTAGTTGATAATCCTAGAAGTAATGCGGGATTTTATTTCATCAAAGAAAAATGTATATAATTTTCATTTTGTCCTTCATTTTTTTATTTTATTCTGTATATTTTCAGGAAATTTTATTAGTCACCTAATCATATTACGTCTAATTTTTACGATCCGCGTGACTATTAAACCAAGTCTGTCTCATTTTTAAATTCGATTAATCTTTTTTTCATTATGATAGTTATATTTACGTATCAACGTTCATATTTCTGTCGTTAACATTACACGCGTGGCAACAAGAACTCAGGCTGTTTAAACTTTAGGTGTTAAATTAAAAGTGGGTAATAATTAGTTTCATCATTTTTTTTCTAATTTTAGTGCTTAGGTTTTTTAAAATATATACTAAATTATTAGCCAATAATGAATAACAATTTGTTCGTAAACCTATTCTATTTCTGAATCCATTTAATTTTGTTTTAAGATATTATTGATATTTTTCAACTTGATTATAAATATATGTGTATATATATATATATATATATATATATATATATATATATATATATATATATATATATATTTATATATTTATATTTTTATAAATAAATATATTTATTATATATTTATATATATATATGTTGACGCCCTGAAAATAAGGCAGCAAAAGTGCATTCCTGCGCTATTCGCTATTCCCCTACAATATCTATTTATCATCTATTGAAGCTCGCAATTCGTGTCCTGCAAAGAAACGGAGACAGTTTTTTGTTGCCGAACATAGCCGTGGACCCATGTAAAAGGAATATGTCGGGTTTGGCAAGCCTGACCTGGCGCAGCACAAAGATGTTTTTGTGATGATTTTTGGAATCACTTAATTTTGGGAGTTCGACGCGATCACACGTGGCCAAGTGTTCGTTTACCCGCCTATGCTATTGTCGATTATATTTAATTTAAAAGATTAAGTATAGGGAAAGCTAATTTACGTAGTACACTTTAGATATTTTCTGACGTTTGTTGTGGCAATAAAACAGTTGGATTGTTTTTTTCAGGTAGTTCCTGATGACGCAATAAACTACAATATTATGGTTGCTAAAGATCTAATTGGACAAGGATTTTCAGTAGAAATTTCTAATAGGAATTCTAGTGTAAATACAAGACAAATATTGAATATATTTGGCGTTAATTCTGTAGAAATTCATTATTCACAATTAAATGAAACTACGTGATGTAGTATTATTTCTACTTTCTTTAAGTTCATTACCACGACCTAGGTTTCGTTGTATTACATCTTTGCTAATAGCCCACCTGAAGATGTTGCAATACAACGAAACCTAGGTCGTGGTAAAGAACTTAAAGAAAGTAGAAATAATACTACATCACGTAGTTTCATTTAATTGTGAACAAGACAAATAGTTAATATGTGTGAAGTTGGCAAAAAGGTTACCAATTTCACATCGGTAATGTTAGTAGCGAGGATAGAGTTAAATTTCTAGATACCTTGATGGAATGCTCTTCGCCGTTCCTTGATGCTACTCAATCTAATCGTGCTAAAGTACATGAAATTGAGATACGTTCCGTTGATCCCAAT